>CM042691.1:197950420-199150420 GCA_023614405.1 Avena insularis
CCTCCCCTCCTTAAATAAGCCCCCAAATACTTAAGGAATCAAAAATATCTTTAGGCATGAGACAAAATTCAGACATGATATCACAACGAGCATAAAAAAGTGTAGTGTTTCTTGAGACTTTGATTGTGCGAAACCACTTTGAAGGCTCAGAATTTATGGGAACATAATCATGGTAAGCCCTAAGCGTGTGATAGCAACTATTCATAGTAGCAATACCGGTCTCAAGAGTGTTCAACCTAGCAAAAATATTTGCGAAAGAGGAATTAGACTTGCCAGGTGTACCATAGATCATGATTAATTTCCTTATGGCATCAAAAGCTTCATCCTCAGTACATAGCAAAAAATCTTTGTCAGCCACAACATCCAAAGCATATATATAACGAAGAGCAATACCGCGGTAGAAACTATCAATAACCAAGCTGAGGCTTACCTCAGGCTCGGTTTCCCTCTGGAAAGCAGAGATTCTGGACCAAGCTTCCTTAAAACTTTCTTCACTTTTTTGCTTAAAAGTGGAGATTTCCACCATAGGGGAAATAAAGGTTGGTCCAAAACCCGACATGGCAACAACTAGAGCAAGAACTATTTTTTTGTGTTTTGAATAAATCAAGCAAACCAAACTAGACTAATTTTTTTGGGTTTTTTGGAAAGAGGCAAACTAAACCAAGCAACAGAAACAAAGCAAACTAAAAACAAAGTAAAGAGAAAGGAAGTGAAGGACTACCCTTGTGAAGACGTCCTTAGCCTCTCCGGCAACGGCGCCAGAAAACTTGTAGATGGTGCTGACGTGGAGCACTTCGTTGGAAACCCCAAGAGCAAGGTGTGATGAGCACAACAGCAAGTCTTCCCTCAGTAGAGACCGAGGTTATGGAACCAGAAGGAGGAAGGAAACATCACACAGGTGTTACAAGCAACGCGGAGACCTGCACAACACAAACTCAAGACTTTGCCCCAACGAATCAGTGAGGTTGTCAAGCTCACCGGTTTGCTGTAACAAAGGATTAAACGTATGGTGTGGAAGGTAATGGTGGTTTGCAGCAAGTAAACAAGTAATAGTGGAAGATGTATCAATGTTAAAGATTGGACCGGGGTCCATAGTTCACTAGAGGTGCTTGAAGGGGTTCATAGCATGGAAAACAAAAATTTTCTATCGCATACAAACAAACAAGCCAAGATCTATCTACTAGATTGTAGCAACGAGTCGATAGAGGAACTCACCCTCGAAGATTCCAAAGCGGTTAACGAGAGCAGATTCTCGTGGGTGTGTAGTCGTACTCTTTCCGATCTCAAGATCGCGTAGACGATCCTTCCAGCGCCACGTTCCGGCAGCGCTCCCGCAGTCGGTCACACGTTCGGTACTCTACGAAGACCTTCCTCTCCCTTGTTCCAAAGAAAATGGAGGTTGTAGCACTCTCCTCGCGATTCCGCTGACAACGGCGTGGTAGGAAGTAGAGGGAGATCCCAGGGCTTCGCCTTAAGCCAAAGTAGTATGGTGGAGCTTATGAGAGAGGCTATTAGTGGTCTAGTAATTAGACACACCAATTAGAAGGCTCTAAACCAATTAGAAGGCTCTAAACCGAAATAGCTCTAAACCGGGGTTTAGGTCTAGGGTTTAGTTTAGAGGATAGGAACTTGTGTGTCCTAGGAGGGAGCCCTGCCCCTCCTTATATAGGTGGGAGGGGCTGGCCGGCCAAGGGGAGGGAGTGGAGTCCCTCCCCAACTCGGCCTTGAGGTGGGGCGCCGGCTTGGGGAGGAGGAATCCCTCCCCAACTCGGTTTCCACTTCTCCTCCTCTTTCCACTTTCCAAAACTTGCCGTTTGACTTTCAAACTAGCCGTTTGACTTTTCAATTTAGGATTTAAATAAACCCTTTATTTTGGACAGCGAGAACACTTAGTACATGATGCAATCATTCCAACTTACAATGACACATTCATGTACCCTTCCCCTTCCGGAGTGCCGGACATTCCGGGACCTTCTAGAATGTTCCCGATGAAAACACCGGAATCATTCCGCTACTCTGAAATGGGACTTTCCTTATATGAATCTTATTCTCCGGACCATTCCGGATCTCCTCGTGATATCCCGGATCCCATCCGAGACTCCGAACAACATTCGGTCTCTTTCTCATAATACCATAACTACTCAAACAACGTCGAATCCTTAAGTGTGTCTCCTCACGGTTCGTGAATTATGCGGACATGATCGAGACACTTCTAACAATAACCAATAGAGGAATCTGGAAATTCATATGGCTCCCACATATTTCTACGATTACTTTGCGATCGAATGAACCACTTACATACGATACCAATTTCCCTTTGTCTCACGATAGTTTACTTATCCGAGGTTATGATCGTTGGTATCTCGCATACCTAGTTCAACCTCGTTACTGATAAGTACTCTTTTCTCGTTCCCGTGATATGTGATCCCTTGTGAGCCAGTCACATGCTTGCAAGCTAATTGGATGACATTTCACCGAGAGGGCCCAGAGTATATCTATCCGTCATATGGATGGACAAATCCCACTCTTGATCCATGTGTTTCAACCAATACTTTCCGAACACTCAATGCCACTTTTATAGCCACCCTGTTACGGTGTGGTGTTTGATGACATCAAAGCATCCATCCGGTAAAGGTGATATGCATGATCTCATGGTCGAAGGAATTAGGTTACTATGTATCAGAAAGCATATAGCAATTGAACTATTGAAATGACTTGATCTTTATGCTACGCTTATCTATAGGAGTATGTCCACCATATCATTCTCCTAACGATATGATCTTGTTGTTGATAACATCTCAATGTTCATGATATGGAAACCACAATCATCAATCAACCAACAAGCTAGTGAAGTATAGAGGCTATACTAGGGACTTCAAATTAAGTTTACAAATCACACAAGTATTAATGGTTTCCTTGTTAATACTATTATAGCATGAATGTAAACATTTATCATAAGTATGAAGATATGATAATAACCTACTTTATTATTGCCTCTTGGGCATATCTCCAATAGTGCTCTCCTTAAATAAACAACATGGCATGAATGGTAAAAAATTACAGCAGGGCAATTGACATGAACTGAGCAAGGCAGAACAATGCAATTACTAGTCAGAAAGATCCTATAAGATTCGATTGGGCAATATAACAAGATACATAGACTGCCATCCAACTGCATCTATGACTATAAGTCCACCTTCAGGTTATCATCCGAACCCCCTCCAGTATTAAGTTGCAAGCAACAGACAATTGCTTTAAGCAAAGTGTGTAAGGTAAACAGTCCACATGTTCCATGAACAAGAGACCGTTGTTTTCTCCCTAGTGGCAACAACACAGCTACAACCGAAGAGATTTATGTCACTTCCCTTGGAAACTAGAGGCATGAACCCACTATCGAGCATAAATACCCCCTCTTGGAGTCACTAGCAACTACTTGGCCAATATAGCTACTAACAACGGAGAGCATGCAAGATCACAAACAACACAGACATGATAGAATCATAAAGACAAAACCATTAATCAAACCAACATAATAATCTCAATATCCATCGGATCCCCGCAAACACAACATGCATGATTACAAATAGATTAGATCTTGATCATGAACGGAGCTCACAAGATCTATACATGAAAGCACAAAGGAGGAGATATAACCACTACATGGACCCATAGTACAAGGTGGAACTACTCACGCATCATATCGGAGAGAAGGCCTCCGGGATGATCTCCCCTCCTGCAGGGTGCCGGGAAGAACTTCAGATCCCCCCGATCTAGGTACGATGGTGGCAGCGGCTACAGAAGATTTTGTGGAATATTGATCAGGTACCCAGTGTTTCTGCATCGGGGGCTTCTTATAGGCGAAGAGGGAGGCCGAGGAGGCGGCCAGGGGCTGCAAACCCTAGCCAGGCGCGGGGCTGGGCCCACCCACACCTAGGGTGGGTCTGGCCCCCCTGGCTGGCCCCTCCGGCTCCCCTCTGGACTTCTTGTTCCCTACGGAAAGTAATTGACTTTGACGTTTGCCCCGTCCAATTCCGATAATATTTCTTTACTAACTTTTATGAAACCACAAACAACATAAAATAGGCATCTAGCACTGTTGCAACTTGTTAATAGGTTAGTACTAGAAAACATGTAAAAAACACCTCAAAGTGTGGACAAGTAAATTAAAGTAGATACTAAACAAGCATGGAGCATCAAAAATTATAGATACGTTTCCAACGTATCAATCCACAACTAGTATGAGAATTACAACAAGATCTAGATGGGATGTAGATGGGATGGATGGAGATGTTGGTGATGCAGCGGTTGATGAAGATGAAGATCGATACCTTGGCCTGCTAGATCTGCGTAGGGCGAAGATGGATCCCTTGGGCAAGTTCCCCCTCCAGATCCCTTCTGGAGGTGAGGTTTTCGGCGATTTCTGGGTGTTCTGTATATCGTCTCCCTGGTCTGATTGCACGGGGTGAAACTATTTGAAGAGGCGGTGGTGGCGGCAACTATATGGCCGAAAAATTATTCACGCCGTATAGTTGGTCGTTAAACCTACTGGTTTCTATGATCGCCCCAGGTTTTCTTCTAGTGTTATTGATATTTCCCAAATTAGTGATTTATGTTGTTTTTGACTGCTTTTTGCTCTAGTACAACTGGTCCAAGAGTTGTGTCCATCGTATCCATCATCTGTCCAGATCCTGGTGAAAAGATGCGCGCAAACGCCATAAAATACCAAGATCCTACCACTACGGTGCAAAATAATAGTATAAAAATGATGCAAATATGCACTCGTCAACTTCCCCAAGATTAGACTCTTGCTCGTCCCAAGCAAGGTTAGCTTAATGGATGTGATGCTCATATTCATGAAGCCGAGTCTATAAAATAAATGAGGCAGTTGCAGCATCTGTTTATCATATATGATACATAGGAATAAGTTCATGAATAGTACCTTACTTAAACCATCTAAATAGTATTAGTAGGCTCCCACACCTTAGAATTTAACGGTTCACAAAAGATTACTCTAAATATGATGTAAAAGTGTTTCGGTTCGACCAAATGAGTTAGCGAGGTAGTCCCAAGTGTTTTAGGATTAACATATTCACTTGGGATTTAAAATATAAAATGTTTGCCTCACCACAAGATAGTGGTGTATGCCTATTTTCTCTTTGCACATTTTTTATATATATGCTCACACTTTTGTTTAAGTGTTGTGTAAAGAAGCTAGCCATACATTCCACTCCATGAGGGAATTCAAAGATTGATGATCTCAATTATAAAATTCCAATTATATATGAAGCATCTTTATAGCTTGGATACTCTACCTCATCTTGTTCTCACTCTAATTTGATAGCATTTTTAATTTTCCTTTGTTCAGGGTTTCTTTCTCAACTTGACTGATTAGATTATTTTTCCTTTTGTAAATCAAACCATGAACTTACAACATATTGACTAAATTATCTTTGTATGTTCCATTAATACCAATGGTGTGGAAGACTCCTATTGCTCTCATCAAGTGCAAGTAAAATTATACTCAAGCGATTCATATATCTAATAAGACAAGCACAAACTCAATAATGCTCCATATATGATAATAAACTCGGAATTTCATAAAAGGGATCAACTATTCCTGAAGGGAATTCTAATAATGCAAACTTTATTTGTAAGCTCAAGCTAATTCAAAACTAAAATAGTAATATAAAACTGATAAGATAGATTACAAGGTCTTAAAGATCTTCCCAAGCTTGGAATCAAGCCATGCGGGATAAAATAACTCCTTGTTGGTACCTATTCATTTTCATGGGTGAGAAGAACGTCGCCTTCTTCCTCTATGTTGCAAACCTTAGCTATGCTTGCAAGTTGGCTGCTGAGCTCGGCCATGTCCAATTAAAGCTTCAAAATTTTCTTCTGGAGGAATTTATTCTCGTCTGTCAACTCAAAAACAGTTTTAATTAAGAAACCAAATCTACCATCGATGTCATTGACCTTTTGCTCAAGGTCTTTGCTCATCATCCAGTAGGAGTCAATCACTTCTCCAATAGTTTCAACACATGCTTTCGAAGTTTTTCCAATTGATAGATCTTATCATGAATCTCATCTTATCGTACCTTCTTAGGCTTAAGAGGTGACAAACCGAGAGGAGGTTTATAATAAGATCCTATGTTGTGACGATAAGGATTAGGGTGATACTCATCCTTGTTCTTTCTCTGCTCTGCTTGCCTCATCATCTCCATCCTCTGTGGGAACATGTCCTCCCAATTTGGGAGAGGCTTGATCTCCAGGCTGGATGGCGATGATGCTTCTTTAGGTTCTACTTCTTCGATTCTCTTCACAGGCTTCTCTTCCTTCTTCCTCCAAATCTTGTTGACATGAAAAGGCTGCATGGCTTCGCTGCACGAATATTGTTAGAAAGAGCTTGTATAGGGATGGCGATGATTTTTCGAGGCTGGAGGCTGTAGCTCTACGTAAACTTAATGAAAAAGGTTAGATGCGATCATCTTTAAAAGGGGAGGTCGAAAACTCTAGACGCCACCCATAACGAGCAACTATACGTGCACGCCCCATATTTTTCCCATCGTATAGTTGTGAACCGACCTAGATTTTTTTGTTCTACGGTGGTACCAACTATACGACCGCAACTATATGGGCGGGAATTTTCTTACAGCTATATAGTTGGTCATTAATTTACTGGACCCTGGAATAAAAATTCGGAGATGGGATAGATAACTATACGACCGCAACTATACTACCGAAAATTTTATTCCTGCCATATAGCTGGTCGTTAAACCTACTGTACCTTCCGAAACCAGAAGAGAAGATGTAAAAACATCTATACGACCGGAACTATACAGCCGGAATTTTTATTCCTGCCGTATAGTTGGTCGTTAAACCTTCTGGAGCTGCCAAAAATTACCTGTTTCTCCGAGAATTCTATATTAATCTGAAACTTAATGAAACACCAAGTTTTGACAGAAAATGACAGCTTAAATTTTCGACCAACATTAACATCATTGAACGGGTTTTTAGCATTACCAAACTTCTTCTACTTCACTGGAGCTTTAAGTGTTATTTGTTCATCACAAACTTAACTAAACCTTAATTAAAGGTTTAAGACTTTTACTCAAACCTTTATTTCACATGGGTTGCCTCCCATGAAGCACTCTTTTATGGTCAATATCTAGACTGTGATGTTGCTCATTTGGTCTCAATTTTATCCTTCTTGCAGTTGTCATTCCTTGTATATTTTTGCTTAATCACCTCTTCTGGAGTGATCACACGTATGGTAACTGCTCTTATCTGTTCTTTTGCTCGATAAGGCTTCAAGCTTTGTCCATTCACCACCCATGAAAGAGAGGGTGTTTTTCCCTGGAGCTTCACCGCTCCCGATGAATAGGCTTCTTCAACTATATAGGGGTCTTTCCACTTTGATCTGAGCTTTCCTGGAAACAACCTAAGACGAGAATTATAGAGCAATACCTTGTCTCCACTTTTAGACCTTTATTTTCTATTTTTATAGCATGCCATATTTTTACTTTTCTTTAAACAATCTAGAATTTTCGTAAGCCTCACTACTAAACTCATCTAAAGCATGAATATCTAATAAACATTTTTCTCCTGCAGATTTAAAATCATAGTTTAAGTTCTTGATCGCCTAAAAGGCTTTGTGTTCCAATTCTGAAGGTAAATGGCATGCCTTACCATAAACCATCTTATCCGGTGTCATACCCATTGGATTTTTAAACATGTATGCCCAAAGAGTGTCATTCAACTTGTATAACCAATCTTTTCTTGATTTATCCACCGTTTTCTCGAGTATGGTCTTTAATTCTCTATTGGAGAGTTCCACTTGACCACTTTTTTGAGGATAATATGGTGAATCAACGCGGTAAGTTACTCCATATTTGTAAAGGATTTTCCTGAAAGTTCCTTTCATAAAGTGAGTACCACCATCAGTGATTAAAAATCTAGGGACTCCAAACCTGGGAAATATGACATCCTTGATCATCTTCACTAAAGTAGCTACATCTGCATGGCTTGTTGGAATAGGTTCAACCCATTTAGTGACATAATCGACAACAACAATAATATGAGTGTAACCATTTGATTCTAAAGAGGTCCCATGTAATCCATTCCCCATACATCAAAGGGTTCAACTATAAGACTATAATTCATTGCCATCTCTTGTGTTCTACCTATATTACCCCTTTTATGGCAAGCATCACAATGTTCTACATACCTGTGTGCATCCTTGAACAAGGTGGGCAATAGAATCCGGATTCAAGTACCTTTGCTGCAGTTCGCTTGCCTGCATGATGTCCTCCATACGGGTTGTCATGACAAGCTTGCAAAATTGCATTCATTTCATTGTTAGGAACACACTTTTGAATCATTCCATCAAGTCCATGACGATATAAATAAGGATCACCCCAAAAGTAATATTTAAGATCATTAAAGAATTTCATTCTTTGATTTCTTGTCATACCAGAAGGTAGAAATTTTCCTGCAATATAGTTAGCATAGTCCGCAAACCAAGGATCAGCGATTTCAACATTCGCTAAATATTCTCCCGGAAATGACTCATTTATAGGTACGGGGTCAGTGATTATTCTCTCTATTCTAGAGAGATGATTTCCTATCGGATTATCCTTATCCCTTCTATCTATTATTTGCAAATCATATTATTGCAGTAATAAAACCCATCTAATCAACCTGGGCTTCACATGCTTTTTCACAAGGAGGTGGCGCAAATCTTGGTGATCTATGTGAACTATCACCTTAGAATTAATAATGTAAGGTCTAAATTTGTCACAAGCAAAAATTATAGCCAGGAACTCTTTTTCTATAGTAGCATAATTTTTCTAAATCTTATTAAGAGTTCTACTAGCATAAAGAATAACATTTAAATTATTTCCGTCTCGCTGTCCTAGCATAGCTCCTAAAGCATAGTCACTAGCATCACACATGATTTCTAAAGGTTCATCCCATTTTGGAGATTGCATGATAGGTGCTAGAACTAATTTGTTTTTAATGTTTTCAAAAGCTGCAATGCAGTCATGATCTAAGTAGAATGGGGTATCTATCTCAAGAAGGTTAGTGAGAGGCATAGCTATTTTAGCAAAATATTTTATAAAACTCTTATAAAAACCTGCATGTCCCAGAAACATTTTTAAGTTTTTTATGTCCTAAGGTACTGGAAGATTTTCTATAACAGTTATATTAGACTTATCTATTTCTATACCCTTCTCTGAAACCTTATGTCCAAAAGCTTTACCTTCTATTTCCATGAAACGACATTTCTCCCAATTCAAAACCAAATTTGATTGCATGCATCTCTGCGAAACTTTGGTTAAATTGTAGAGACAATTATCAAATGTTGTTCCACAAATAACAAAATCATTTCTTAGAACTTCCATAGTCTTTGGATCATCAAAGAATTTTAGAACACATTCTTGAAAAGTTGCAGCTGTATTACATAAGCCAAATGGAATTAATCTATAAGCATATGTGCCATAAGGACAAGTGAAAGTCGTTTTCTCTTGATCTTCTGGTTGTATAGTAATTTGAGAATAGCCGGAATAACCATCAAGAAAACAGAAATAATAAGTCTTTCTAAAATTTTATCCATAAATGGTATAGGTTTATGATTTTTCTGTGTCTCACGGTTTAGTTTCCTAAAATCAATGCACATGCGATATCCAACAATAGGTCTTATAGGAACTATCTCACCATCCTCATTCATAGCAGCATCAAGACCACCTTGTCTTGGTATGCAATGAGCTGGGCTAACCCATTTACTATCGGAAATAGGATATATTATGTCAATGTTTAATAAGCGTATAACTTCTTTTCTTTCTACTTACTTCATTTTCGTATTAAGCCTTCTATGTGTATCAACTACAGGTACAACATCATCAAGCATGGTAATCTTATGTGTTACTATAGAGGGATCTATTCCTTTAATATCACTTAGAGTATATCCAAAAGCTTTATGATGCTTGATCAAGACTGAAATGAGTTTATTTGTTTCATTTTCCAATAAATTTTTACTACTAATAATAGGACATTTATTTTCATTATCTAAGAACTCATACCGCATATCGTCTGGAAGTCGTTTCAATTCAATTGGCGGAGGTTCTTCATCTCCTTTTCTTACCAATTCTTCATAGTCATGTGGATTATGCACTTCCAGAACGGAATCTAGGTAATCATCCATGTCTTCTCTTTCCACATCATGTGGTACCTCCTCCCAATTAATTAGGCTCCTCTCTAATTCATCTTGCAGAGTGCTAAAATGAATTGCGGCTAGCTCGACACTCGTTTTCCCTTCCTTGATACCTCTTCATATGGCCTCTTCTTTAGTTTGGCAAAGTGGAATATCATTTCCTCTTCTCCAAACATCATTGAAATAGTCTCCTTCTTATTATCAATTCGATCTTTGGTTATGGAGACAAAAGTCCTACCTAAAAGAATAGGACAAAAAGAATCTCGAGGCATATCAACAATATGAAAATCAAGGGGGTACATGAGTGCTTTAATAAAGACATAGATATTTCTAATAACACCTTCTGGTTTTATATTAGTTCTATTTGACAACTTAATAGTTGTGTCTACCAGTTCCACATATGGATTATTTAAATTGTAGTGAAGTTCCTCATAAAGTGATGAAGGCATAATGTTTATAGTGGAAATCGGTTCACAAATTCCATATAAGAAAGTTCCCCACAATATATAGGAGTCATAGGCTTAAAAGTTTCGTTACCTCGTACCTTACCTTCAATGAATTCTAAATTTTAAAGGTCTAGTGTAACCACTTCATTATCCATGGTTCGTACTTGCATAAGATCCTTTAATATAACCATATTTTCATTGGTAGCATCGGGGTTCTTTTTTGGTTTCTTTAATCTTCTACTTATGTGTTCTTCCTCTCTGCGCTTTTTCTTGATATTCTCATGAATATGTTTGGAGGAAAACTCTACTATTGGTGCACTTTTTCTTGCGTGATTCTTTTCTTTTAGGGGCTTATAGGGTTTCCATTCTGTAGGTACCTGTAGATGCCCTGCATAATTCTCAATAATTTTCTTTACTGATTAAGAATCAATACCGAGGGTTTTAATCATTGCACAAGTCTTTTTATCTGCAAGAAAATTGTTAACACAAGCATATTTAGAAGAACTATTCATAATTCTCTCCTCATTTTTAAGATTTTCCGTTGTCTCCCTCATTTTCAGTATTAATATCCAGGCTTCATCATAGGTACATGATAGAAAACTACCATTAGAAGCGGTATCTAGGCTTGTTCTATTTTTATCATTAATCCCTCCATAAAAAGTGTGAGTGATTAACCAATTAGGCAAATGATGATGGAGGCAATTATCTAGATAACTTTTATACCTCAGATAGCCTTCATATAAATTCTCATCAGGACTATTTTTGAAACTGATAATAGTACCTCTCATCTTGTGAGCTTTGCTTTTTGAGTAATATTTTGATAGGAAATTGGTTGTCAATTCCGTCCAAGCCCTTGGTGCCTCTGCACAAAAAGACAGTTGCAAACATTATTTGAGAGTGTCTGTCTAAACAACTGGACTTTAACCCTATCAAGATTACAGTTATCAAACATAAAGGAACCAAAAACATCTTCAAAGAATTGTAAGTCCCACATGGACTCTCTTCATCGGCTCCTGTAATTTTCATAGAGTGTAGCAGTACAAATAATAAAGGATGGATCTCAATACCATCAGGATTTATGCTTTTGTTGATAGCTATAAAAGCATCCATGGGTGAACCCATTTTCCTAACTGCCTCAAGCTGGATTAAATGTTGAGTATTGTCCATTGTTATCGTCCTGCAAGTTAAATCAAAGATTAGTACAACGAAAGTAAATAACTAAAAGTAAAGTGACTTATAGCGCTAAGCTCACCGACAACGGCGCCAGAAAATAGCTTGCTGACTTCAAGTGAACATATCGTTTGTAGCTAGTTTCGAAATAAAGATATAGATCCCACATGGAGGAGTAGGCAAAACACTGAAATGCTTTTAACTAAAACTAACTATTTAAGAAATAATTTTAAGATGCAAGAAAATAGAATTGTTTTGGGGTTTTTGATTGAGCAAAGCAATTAAATAAACTAAAGTAAAACTTAATGCAGAAAGTAGGAATCGCGTATGTGAAAGAGCTTGAAACTACAATAGGGAAAATGCGTTCTCAGGGAGTGGTGGATACACCGCTAGCAATTTAGATAGAGTAATCAAGATTATCATAGCAAATATTCTCATGACATTTATGTATGCGGGAGGAGCTCCATATATGGACGAATATGCAGCAACCACTACATATATCATCCATCATAACCACAGTTGACAGATAAATGACATCAATCGTATTATCTCGCTATTAAGGGATTTCTCTATGGCATGGACATGTATTAATGAGTTTTCCTTGCTTCCTCAAGTTAGTACGTAAAGAATGACAACAGCTTTATAGTCACAGTAAGTGCTATCATCTCTCCGTCTACCAATAAGTAATCCCCTTCATCAAGTCCCCATAAGAGGCAAATATTAAGAGGCGCATAACTCTCAAATCTGCGTAGGGCGAAGATGGATCCCTTGGGCAAGTTTCCCCTCTAGATCCCTTCCGGAGGTGAGTTTTTCGGCAATTTCTGGGTGTTATGTATGTCGTCTCCTAGATTTGATTGCACGGGGTGAAAGTATTTAAAGAGGCGGTGGCAGTGGCAACTATACGGCCGAAAAAAAGTATTCATGTCGTATAGTTGGTCGTTAAACCTACTGGTTGTTGCGATCACCCCGGGTTTTCTTCTGGTGTTATTGATATTTCCGAAATTAGTGATTTAGGCTGTTTTTGTCTCCTTTTTGCTCCAGTACAACTGGTCCAAGAGTTGTGTCCATCGTATCCATCATATGTCCTGATCCTGGTGAAAATAGACATAAAAGATGCACACGAACGCTGTAAAATATTAAGATCCTACCAGTACAGTTCAAAATAATAAAATAAAACATGATGCAAATATGCACTCATCAGTGCCTGAACAAAAGCTAAGGGGAAAAGTTGATCTAAATCAGTAGTACAGAAAAATCTATCTAAAGTAGCTAAAATAGGTTCCACTTGGTTATTAGCCCAAGTGAATTGCCTATTACCCATTTTGATCTCTAACAAGCTCGAAATCTCAATCCAAGCATTAAATTTATCACACCATGTATGATTAATGTTGCCATTACTTTTGTTTGAGGAGAATCTAACCAAATTAAAATCTTCTCCAACAATATTCATGGTGGAGCAATCTAGGAAAAGACTATGGAGTTCAGAAAGAAACAACTCCTTACCTTACTCATAAGGAGATCCATAGACATTAACTTCTCTAAAAGTAGCACCACTACTTTTAACTCTAACAGTACAAGAAATAGAGAAACTTTGATCAGCCAGCTAATGGGCTAAAAAATCTATAAATCCACCCCTAAGAGAGGTCCACCTGTAGTAACTTTTCCTGGCAGAATCCTCCACTCAAACATACGACCCCCAACAATTGACTTAAGATAAGAATCAGAGATACTCTATTTTTTATTTCCTAGAATCCAATAATAGTTGGTTTAGTTTTAGCGAAATTGTCTAAAATGCATTCTTTTCTACCCTCTACATGAATACCTCTAATATTCCAAGATTCAAAATTCATCTAAAAAGTTTTTTCTTAGGGTGCTTGCCTCATCCTATTTTACAGATTCTAGTCCAATTCTCATCACTGTTTATGCTCTCCTCAGGATCACCCTGTAGGTGTCCAGGAGTGCAAGGGGAACAGTTCTGACCAGTATCCTGTGCTAAAACAGGGTCACTACTGGCACATGAATCCAAAGGAAGATCACTAACAAAAACAATTTCTGAATCAACATCTATGCCAATAGACTTAGCTACTGAAATGAAATCAGGTTCTAGCATGGCAGCAAAGGATTTTTTTTTACCTTGATTAGTAGGCTTGTTTTTAGGCACCTCTAGGTTTTGCTTCTTCTTATTCTCCTGAGCTAGCTCCATCGTAGTTTTACCTCCAGCATCAAACCTAGCACTTTGACTTGTTCCAAATATGGGCCCCCACTGTTTATCTTGCTTCTAAACCTTATTGTCCACCTCCATATTAGCTACTTACGAATATGATATGTCTACCTGCTTATCAGGCATGTAGGCATCAATAGATGCAACAAGGACATGCATACCAGGAAACTCTGAATGGGAAAAGTCATCAGACAAGATCTCCTCCTCAAAGTGGCTAGCTTCATCAACCACCTCCATATCTTGCAGTAGAGAAAAGCATTTTTTCTGGTCCAAATAATCATTCTGTACCTAGGCCAGAATGTCATTGCTAATACCTGAAAGCTGGTCATCTAACTTGCTCTTCTGTAAACCGATAGTACAGATATCCTCATTCTCATCACAACACACATCACTGATAGTCCTTTGCCCCACTCTACCAGAGGAGAATTTTAATATGCGGCTCAAAAGTTCAGACGCCAAGGCAACGCGGGGTCCAAGTTGCGTGCAATCTCGCGGAAGGGCTGTAGTAGCTTCACCAATTGTCGAGAGGGGCCAAACAGGGGTAAATACAAATATAACGGCCAAACGATCGTTTGAACCAGTCAAAAACGGTTGAATTCAAATCCCACCATTAGGTAAACTCTTCTTGCATTGACCCGTCAGTATTTCCCGTTATCCTTTGTGTTTGTGGACTGGTTTACCCCTGCGAGGACTAGATCTTCTTCTCTGATCTACTCTTCTCCCCTATTATTCCCCTCTCCATTACCTTGCTTACTCCAGCTACTAGACTCTAGATCGGAGCTCACCGTTGCTCTCCTTGCGTCCCCGCCATGGTTGGTCAACCTCCCACGCCCTTAATCAAAGCTTGCCGCCGTCGCCATCGCCTCGTTTTTCCTAGTCGGCATGTCGGAGCTTCGCATCCCCAGTATAGCCTCTCGCCGCTGCCTAGACCTTCTCACACGGCGGAGCGCGTCCGGCCGGGCAATCCGGACCGGCGAACGGCCTCGGGCGGTTGTGTGATGTCGCGCACCCCAGGCATGGTAGACCTGGCAGAGGAATGCTCTCATGGCCACCGTGTTGGGCACGTGTCCCGTCATGTCGTCGGAAGACTTGCTGTCGGCTTTCAGGTCTTGTTTTGGGATCAGACGATAAGTGGTCAATATTGAGGTGTGCGTGCTGCCATTCGATTTCTTCGTCCGGTTCGCCCACAGCTCAGATAGCGAGCGCGTTCTGCATTCTTCCCGTTCTTTCGAGTGTCGTGGGGAGAAAATGAGCTTCTTGCGTTGGCATCACTCCTGTGGGTGGGACGATCTCTTGGGGCAGCTTCGTTTCTTCTCTAAACTCGGCTTTGATGGCCTCCCTTTGCATGCTTGGGAACTGGAGGCCCTCAAGCAGGTCGTCAGTAGCCTTGGTGGTGAGCTGGTGGAAATTGTGCCACCGAGCGACCGATGGATCATCGAGGTAAAGGCGTGGCTGAAAGATCCAGACACCGTTCCTAAGATGAACAATGTGGAGATTCCAAGCAGGGCAAGAGGACAACTTTGCTGGAAGCACCCGGTGGTCTAAGTTGCGCTCAAAGATGAGCTCTCCTCCATTGCCCAACTGATAGAACTTGCTATACTTCACCTCCATCTATAAGAATGTAGGATAAGTAAGTTAGTAGAGTGATCAAGTGTGTCAAATTTTATGTAAGTTTGCAAGAATTTTTGAGGAACATGAATTTTCTTGAAAGAATCTTAGTGATAAGAATGAGAATAGGTTTTCATAAATACTCACTTCTTTTGTTTTGAAACTATGCTTTTGATTCAAGCGTCCATTCTAACTAGGGTCTCCTATGGTCAGGGTGGCTCTGATACCAACTTGTCAACATCCGGATTTTTAATCCCATATGCCTATTATGCCATGCATCGCAATCCCAGGATTACCATTTTTGCGAGACATAACAGATTGGTACCATAGTTCATCATCCATTACAAACCATAATAAAGGTCTTACAAATAAAGGATCTCATGATCCAGTCTTAATACAATCAACGCAGCGGAATAATATAATAACGGTAGCTTGGGCGAAGCTCCATCTTCAGGGTCACATGCAATGCTGGCGATGGGAGATGATCCTAGTTGTCATAGACTTCCTGATGTCCATCATCCTGGTAGTCCTCCTCACAGTCTGGCCATAGGAATAGCCAGGGACAAAGCCATGAGTACTCTTTAAGTACTCGCAAACTAATACTAACAAGTAAGGTAGTTTGAGTAGGAATCCTAAGATCTAGGTTATTTTGCAAAAATCCAGATTTATCTCTAACTGAGTTTAGAAGTAAAGAAAACTAACTTAATGTTCTACAACACCGAAGTGGGTACTTTAAGTTTTATGTCACAACCCTGTTGTGGTCAAGTCAAAGTCATGATTCATTTCACAAGTCATTTTAAAAACATCTGACGACGGAACAATATGGCCACTCCAACTGTTCATAACCGCGGATGCGGCTATTCGAATAGTTTGACACTCTGCAGAGGTGGTACACTTTCACCACAACATTGAATACATCCGTCAGGAACAATCCTGAATCACCATACTTAGTATGCGGATAATCAATCCTAACCTTTCAATTACACACCCTAGTATAGGCACCTCCCCTATGAGTTTGGCCTCCCAACCATGACCATCTGTCATATTGGGAACTGCATAGGTGGACGATCATAACGAGGTAGCCTCATCTCAAACCTCTTCCGCAAGGGAACCCATACTAAGATATATAAACTTCAAGTCAAGCCCTACCCAAATTCGTGTATTATGGTTGTACGGTAAAATTGGAATGGTATCGCATCCGAACTCAACCATCAGTTTTAAAAAGGGTCTAAGGCTCATGCCTCAACATTTTCATCATCAAATCATCTTGTGTTCATAACACATGTCAAAACATTTCATTAGAATGACTCATCATTCTAAGGTTTTCATAATCATTTTCACCAAGTATTCCCATCTAAAGTGATCAAGTTTTATGCTTAGCACTAGCCACTAAAGTTGAGGGTAATCACTAATGAGGATTCTAATCAAGTGTGACTTATCTAAGTCTAATCTCATGCCTTAGTATGACATCTAGTTCTATCTAACTTAGGCCAAGTTTTATGCTCTTTATGCTACCAATATCTTTCCAAAATTCACAAGTCACTAGGTACAAGTAAACAAAGAACTTTTATAAAGAAATAAAATAAATAAATCTTGCATGTAAAACGGGGATTTGGTATACTCAAGGTTGTCTAATCAAAGTATTCCTAATACATTGCATAAGTTATCTAGCTTGCAAAGTTGCAAGTGTTAGCTTGCTAGGATGGCTTGCATAGTTAGTAGCTTGCCTTGAGTGGTGCAGTGATTAAAGTTCTCTTCTCCTTCTTCCTCGTAGTAGTCCCCCTCCTCTTTGTATCCTTGGTCGGTACTAGCGTCTATAAATAAATACGAGGTACACAATCACCAAACAATACTTAACTACTTCTATTTGGCACACAAGGGTTTACACTAGATGATCTAGCATCATCACAATCATCATATGAATTAAAGACTTTGTCTTATTTATTTTATTTTATAAAAGTAATTTATACTCATTGAAAACTACTTAAGATTTAATATTCTCCAATTAAAATATGGGATCATGTTGACACATGTCATCACCACATATTTTAATACTTGGGAATGTGATTTAAAGTGGTGTCACAATTTAATAAGGTTTAACATTATTATTTTAATTAATTAAAGTGACTAGAAATGCCTATGGGGCATTCTTTTAATACTTGTCCATTATCACTGCAAGTAAACCTAGATATTTTTATATATTCAGAAAGATCTTGTCAAATGTGATTTTTAAGAGTTGGAATCAACTCAAAAGCATTTATGGTTGATTTTTTGAAAAATGTTTGAATGCAGAAAAGTCCCTGCCTTGTTATTTTTACTATAGATGATCTATAATTTCAAATGGTTTGAATCCAATGGGCTTAGATTAACAATTTCAATACCTTTCTAACAAAATTGGTTTCATGCAATTTGGTTTAGTGAAACTCTCTGAATCGATTTTTGAATCTACTGACAGAACTAGGTTTGAACTAAAATGGAAAAATCTAAATTTGAATCTACTGGGTCGTGCGGGAACTAACTGGCCCGGCCCACTGCGCATAGCGCAGCGTGCGGCGGGCTGCTGACATGGATGTCCCACCATCAGCGGCTCATTCCAACCGAAGCGGTACGCTTCAATCTAAGACCTATAATTAGAACCTGATCTAACGGCTGGGGTGTGTCATCTCCGTCGGGCAGCGCCGGCGAGACTGAACCCTAACGCAGCGGTGGGGGTCGTGTGAGGCTCACCAGGGCTCCATCTAGGGTCGGAGTTGGGGGCGAACGACGTTGTCGACGATGGCGGTTCGAATGGTGGCTGTGGTAGCTCGAATCAACGGCTCCTCTTCTCCTCCTCCGCGGTATACTCCTGTGAAATTCCAGCGACCTGGTGCTCGCCCTGATCCGGGGAAGGTTCAGTGGTGTTCTGTGAGAAGTGGGGAGTGTGATGGTGTGGCGAATTGGGGCTGGGGAGGCCTCCTTTTATAGCCGAGCGAGAGAGGCAGTGCGGCATGGACAGAGCTTGTCGGGGTCGGCGGTACAACGATCTAATGGCATGGCGGAGGGTGTAGGCCGGTGCGGGGTCTCCTGATGATGCTCAAGGACTTAATGGCGCGGCAAGGGGCGGTCGAGAACGGTCGGAACGCGTTGGTGCTCTGAGCGGCACCGATAGCGGTTTTGATGTTGCACGCATGCTATGGGTCGTGCGGCGGCGAATGGGGATGTCTGGGAGGTTCCTAGTGTCGCGGTGATTACAGGCACGGGTGGCAAAGGTGAGGAGCAGCGTGTGCGTGCGTGTCTAGCATGGCGCTCTGGCATGCTCTCGTCATGGCGCGGAGACAATGGGCGTGGCGCGTTCTCTGTGGTCCAGTGCCTGGCTGCGTGCGAGCGTTGGACATTGGGGGTGGCGGTGGACGTTGGGCTGCCTCCTGGACATGGTGGCTAGGTGCGGCGATGGCTCCTGCTAGCTAGCCATGGTCGGCTGGGAAGGGGTGGCTTCGGGTGGCACGACATGGTGCAATGCTAGAGGTGATAGGTTGATCAATTTTGTGGTTGTCACCGGGGAGACAAGGGTGAGAATTGGAGACAAGGTTTAGACAAAGCTTTGATCACAAACAGTAGAACTTAGGCAGTGTTTACTGTGTTCACCAACTGTTTGATGAAATGGACGAAAGAAATTTAGTTTGAAATTTTTGAATGAAATTTGGTGAGTGCACTAGTCACATACTTGGTAGTATCTGGTTGCTTGGGTTTGTCAAGTTGAACTAGTTTGATGGGGTTTTGAGAAAAGGTGATCTTAGTACCTACACTTGATTCAGTTTTGAATTGTCATTTGAATAGATTTGCAAAATGTTTCTGTGGGTTTGCAAGGTGGGCATGGGTTCACTTTTACTTGGTCTAGCAAGGGGTGAAAAGAATTGGATTTGTTTCTGTTAGAAAACTTGGACTAGAAACACTCAAAGTGGTTTAGTGAACAAGTTTGACAAAAATGACCATTTGCTTATATTGTTTATTTTGGATTTTCTCTTCACTTGAATATTCTTGGAAATGATTTAGATGATGTTGTTTTCATCTTCAAACCAAACCTTGCCATTCATAACAATCAAACAAGTCATTGCAAGCATTCATGCATTCATCATATACACACATGCATTCATATTGATTTTAATTAAAAAAAGTTTTTGTTAGCCCTAAACTTGGGTGATTAGAACTTGATAGTCTTGATTAATATTTTTGGTATGTTACATATACTCTGGGCCATCTCGGTATCACATTGATTAGCTTGCAAGCAAGTGATTTGATCACTAGAATGTTATATCACGGGAACAAGAAAAGAGTACATGTCAGTAACAAGATCAAACTAGTTATGGATATACCGATGATCGAATCTCGGACATGTAATATATCACGAGACAAAGGGATTAAGATTCTAGCATAAAAGGTTCTCATGATCACAAGAAAGTCATTGTTGAATGTGTGGGAGCCAGTATGGATCTCTAGGTCCCGCTTCTGATTATTGATCTGAGAGGGGTCTCGATCATGTCTGCATTATTCGCGAACCATAGGGTGACACACTTAAGAGACACCGACACCATTTGGAACAAATAGTTTCATGCTGAAAAGAATAACAAAGCGTAGGGATTTATTTCACTAGACACCGAAACTATTTACGGGTGAAATTGCAGAAAGTGTTTCTCCATGTGAAATGAAATACTATCAAGGGGTTATATGTGAATGTTTGTCATTAAGGTAATTGACAAAATTCTGAATAAATAAAAGGAGTTTTATTTAAAGAGAGATTGCATTAAATTTGGTGGAAATTCAATGGGAATTTTGAGTGGAGAAATGAAGAGCCATTTTTGTGAATGGAGCTTCCACCCACATAATGGAGGAAGGGGTGGGGGAAGCCCCCCCTTGGGGTGCCCCCTCCCTCCTATAAAAGGAGACCCTCTCCCTCTCTCTCACTCACACCTCCTCGTGAAGGATCTCTCTCCCCCTCTAGTTTATCCCCCATGGTCTCGGACTAGTGAGATACATGTTCCCGGTGGCTTTTCGGCAAGGAGTTGTTGCTTTCGCTGCATTGCTGGAGCGAGGAGGCGGAGGTTGCTCGGTGCCTCGGACATGTGTGCGAGCACAGATGCGCCGCTTATTTGTGGCGCTAGGACTTCCTCTCGATCTTGAGATCGTCAAGAGTTTGTCTACATCATCCACGAGTTAAACCTCGTTAAGCTTTGTCGGTCTTCAAGGGTATGTTCTCTACGGATGTATATCCGCCTGTTGCTTGAATTTAGTAGATATATATTGATACATAGTTGTTCCCATCGTACGATTTTTTTTGTTTTCTATGTTGCGAACCCTACAAAATCATCGGTATCCAAAACCTCTATGAACTCCTGGTTCTTATGATGCCACCACCAGAGTTGTGCCATCTGCTTAGGGCCAATAATGATTTCCTTACCAATCATCTCTCTCAAATCAACATATGTTATGTTTTTGGAATCGACGACTATCTTCAGAGTACATGATGAAATTGGCTTACTAACTCCGCCATCAAGTTTTGCTTTGTATGAGTCCACCTCCAGGTGTATATTGAACTTAGCTTGATCAGCATCTGGTGGTCCATAAACTCGAGCAGCAGAAGCGCTGGAAGCAAGATCTCCAGTATCTGCATACATATCATCAATCATCGCTTCAACTTTCACCTGACGATCAACTGCATAACACTCCCAAAGCATCTGAAGCTCATGTGAGTTCTCAATTTGCACATAGGTACCACTCATGTTACGCCACACCAATTTTGCCCTCTATTTGGATCCCCAAGGAATTCTAGAATGAAGCATATCTATCAGCTGGGAAATAGACATAACCTCTTTGTAGTTGACAAGCAAACAGACATCCTGCCCGAACACAACCCTCTTGCAACCAAAATCTAGTTTTGAAGTGTACTGGCAAACATGAAGCGTGAACTCATATAGGTCTGCTGCATCGAAGTTGTTCCTAATTTTATTTAAAAGGGGACCTTTTAGTTCATTCGACACTAATTTGCAGTAACTAATATACTTGCAAGACAAGGCACAAATAAGAAAAATTCACCTCTCGCTCTTCTCCCGGGTGGTTTTTTTCGAGGTCTAGGTTGCATGACCCCGCACTGCAGCCGAACACTCCGCCATCGGCCTAGATTTTCTCTTCAACCCGCTGCTCGTAGGTACCCTGTTAGCAGACTTCTGGCTGACCTCCTCACTATCCTGGGATGTAGACACTGCCGCTGCTTCGCTTGTCTGGCGTTGTGTCCGAGGCGCTGGCTCTGACGAAGCCGAATCAGTCGCCGACGTAGCTACCACCTTGTCCTCGTTTGACATGCCGCCGCCAGATTCAGTGTGTGTGTGTGTGTGTGGGTGGGTGGGTGGGTGGGTGGGGAGGGGGCGGGGATAAAAATGACCATCGCCGCCGCCGAACCGGATTTAGTGTAGGGCGAGGGAGAAAAAGGACCGCCGCCTCCGCTGCCGGATTTAGTTTCCGGAGGTTAGAAAAGTACAGAAATGGATTTGCCCGTGCAACACGTGGACGGTGACTTAGAAGGGGCACATCAGGTACTAATGTAACAGAATATCCTGAAATAACGGCTAAGATTTGAAAATATTTGGTTTGGCCACCATTCACTTGAAATGCCCCTCTCGGTAATTACCCCTCCAACTTTTCAAATCATAGTGATTACACGCAACTCGGACCACGCGATGCCTTCGCCTACGAACTTTAGGGTTTCAAAGTAGTATCCCCCTACTAGTGGCACCATTGGGAGGACCATTTTTAGCAGGAGGTTGTGAGGAAGGTGGAGTTGCAGGAGGGGGAGGAGGGGCAGCCCCATGATCAGCATTTTCCGTTTCATTCCCTTTATCTTGATCATTGTCCCCATTACCATTTTCCATAGCAATCTCACCAGTCTCAATAGTACCCAAGCCATCTAGAGCCACAACTACAATCCCAACTTGATAGAGAACACCTTCCAGACCAAACAGCCTGCTGTTGGGTATTTTGGAAGAATCCCTACATTTAACTTTAACTCTAACCACTTCACTTATATTGTGACAGTTCCCCTTCCAGTCCACGTCCTGCAAGATACCAAACACAGAAGTAAATTGGTCTAAGACTGCCCATTCGCACCAATCTGGTAGCAAACCTCTCAGTTGAACCCAAACCTCTTGCATCGCAATAAACATGTCCACATCTCCCTTCCACACTTCCACCTTCGCAGTAACACCTTCCTTGACCAATCCAAAGCTAGGGTAACCTGCAACATTAGCTACATCAATGTGGGGAGGGAATTTGACTAAGAAGTTCCAAGTGTCCAACTGTCTAATTTGCCAAGGCCAGTTAGTTCTGTAGATCACATCAAACTCACTAGCTAGATCCTCTTTGGTAACCTCACCATACTCTACTAACACCAGCCCAACATTTTTTGTCATGTTGCTCAAGGAATTATTTGTAGGCAGCTCAATATAATAAAAATCCAAGCCAAATCCAGCACTCCCTACATACCTAGCAGTGGAGTGCCCTTGTCTCTTCACTGGGCAATTATCCACCTCATGATTCACTTTCTTACATCTGAAGCGGGACTTAGGCAGAGGGCAATTACCAACACTGTGACCAGGCTCTCAATTATAGCAGACATAGTTCTCATAAGTAGGATTCCTAGCATCCCCCAAGATACCAGAGCTAGAATTAGCAGCTGCAACTTGTTGTTGAGATTTGTTTCTAGCCCTCAAAGCATTATGATTGCTGTTGTTGTTGGCCCTTCCACTCGATGCCAATTTCACGACCTTCCGCTGATTCTGCCGCTAAAACTCAACCTTGTTGCATCATCTGCAAGGCATCATCTCATGAGGAGGGACCGACTGCATACACGTGGTTTTGCCACTGATTCCTAGGTAGAAATTTAGGGAAAGGGGCACCAGGAAATTGTTGTGGCAACACATTCCATGGAGGGCCTTGGTAACCATAAGCAGGGGGTGGAGGAAAACCATATTGCTTCTAGGGATCCTGAGGCATCTGCTGCGGCAACTTATCGTTATTCCACTCTCTCATACGAATTTCCACGCCCTTTGTCGCGAGCTCTATCTGCCATAGAGATCCTCTCCTGAATTTGCAACAAGCTTGGCTACTCACCCGAACTCCACTCTGAAGGGTTTCACAGCATAGTAAATCAAAAAAATTCTACGGATGCGAACAAGAAAGCCAAGATCTAATCTAGGAGATGCAATCAACGAGATAGATAGATGAGATCTTCATACCCTTGAAGAAATCACACAGCGGAAATGTTCAACAGAACATGGTTGATGTAGTCGTACTAGCCGTCTCCTCCTCGCGATCCGATCCGATCCTACGCCGCAAGTGGCGGCGCCTCCGAGAGATGCACACGTACGGTGCCGCGACGTATCCTCCTTCCTTGGTCCAGCAAGTGGGGTGGAGAGATAGATTGGATCTGCAGCACGGCGGCGTGGTGCTTATGGTGGAGAATTTCTGCAGCAGGGCTTCGCCTACACGCAGTCGGGAGAGAGAGAGGAAGGGCAGCAGCTGGCGGCTAGGGTTTGGGGTGAGGGGGAGGGTGCGCCCCCTGCCCACCTTATATAGGGGGCTGGCCGGCCCCCTTGGCCCCTCCTCCAAGCCCTTGGGCGGCAGCCCCAAGGGTGGAGTGGGGGGCAAGTCTTCCCCCCTTCTAGAAGGTTTCCCTAGGGTTTCCCCTAGGGTTTGGACGGCTGGGCCTATGGGGCCTTGTTCCCCTGGCCCAAAGCGGCCAGGGCACTCCCTCATAGGCCCACACACCCCTATGACAAGTGGGGCCATGTTGGTTCCACTCCGGAAGCTTCTAGAACCTTCCGGTACAATACCGAATACTCCAAAACGATTCCGAAATCCAAAAACCGCTTTCCTTTATATGAATCTTATTCTCTGGACCATTCCGTAACCTCTCGTGATGTCCTGGATCTCATCCGAGACTTCGAACAAAAACTCATAAACCAATTATCCATTCTATACTAGCGTCGAGGCACGTTAAGTGTGTGACCCTACGGGTTCGAGAATATGCAGACATGATCTTTTATCAATAATCAACAGCGGGATCTGGAAACCCATATTGACTCCCACATATTCATCGATGATCATATCAGATGAACCACGATGCCAGGATTCAATTAATCCCATATATATATATATATATTTCCTTCGTCACGCGATATTTTACTTGCTCGAGATTCGATCGTTGGTATCGGCATACCTAGTTCAATCTCGTTCACAGCAAGTACTTTACTCGTTCCGTAATCCGGTATCACTTTGTGATTAAATCCTTAACCACGTGCTTGCAAGTGGTGTTGATATCAATTACTGAGTGGGCCCAAAGTATATCTCTCCGACTCGGGAGGGACAAATCCCATCTCGATACATACAACCCAACAAGTACTTTCCGATCACCTGAGAGACACCTTTATGATCACCCTCTCATAGGATGACATTTGATGACCTCAAAGCTTTCTTTCGATACCAGGGAGTTGCATTATCTCATGGTCTAAGGAATACAATATTTGACATAAGAAAAAGCTTTGCAAAGATGAACACGATGACACGATCTAATTGCTCTGCTTAATTTGGGTCTGTCCATCATATCATTCTCCTAATGACATGATCTCATTATTAATCGACAATTCATGTCTATGGTTAGAAAACCTTAACCATCATTAATCAATGAGCTAGTCCATAGAGGTGTACTAGGGACACGGTGTTGTTCATAAACCACACAAGTATCAAAGTTTCCGCTTAATACAATTCTAGCATGGAATATAAACTTTATCATGAACAAGAATTATAACAATAACATCTTTATTATTGCCTCTAGGGCATAATTACAACAGTCTCCCACTTGCACTAGAGTCAATAATCTATTTTACATCTGGCAACAATCTAACACCCATGGCATTAAGGTGCTGATCATGTTTTGCTCGTGGAAGAGGTTTAGTCAACGAATCTACGACATTCAAATCCGTATGTACTTTGCTAATCTTCAGATCTCCATCTGTTATATAATCTCGAATTATATGAAAACGGCGGTTGATGTGCTTGGTCTTTGGATGATATCTTGGTTCCTTAGCCAGTGCTATGGCGCCAGTGTTGTCACACAATATCTCCAGTGGGTCCAAGGCACTTGGAACCACACCAAGCTCAGTGATGAAGTTCCTGATCCAAACTCCTTCACTTGACACTTCTGCAACAGCCATGTATTCCGCTTCTACTGTAGATCCCGCGATCACGCTTTGCTTGCAGCTTCTCCAGCTCACAGCTCCTCCATTCAAAATATAAACGTATCCTGTCTGAGATTTAGAATCATCCGGGTAGGTGTCGAAACTAGCATCGACGTAACCTTTTACGACAAGCTGCTCATCACCTCCATAGACCAAGAACTTTTCTTTAGTCCTATTTAAATACTTTAGGATGTTCTTTACGGCTGTCCAGTGTTCCACATCTGGATCACTTTGGTATCTGCTCATCAAACTAAGAGCATTTGACACATCCGGTCTAGTACACAGCATGGCATACATGATAGAACCTATGGCCGAGGCATATGGCACTTTGCTCATAGTTTCTCTATCGTTTACCGTAGCCGGACACTAAGCCTTGCTCAATATCTTACCTGACAACATGGGCAATGAACCTTTTTTTGCTTTATCCATTCTGAACCTTTTCAGAACTTTGTCTAGATATGTACTTTGGCTTAAAGCTATTAGGCGTCTTTGTCTATCTCTATAGATTTTGATGCCTAATATATAAGCAACTTCTCCTAGGTCTTTCATTGAAAAACATTTATTCAAATAACTCTTCACATCGTTAAGCATACCAATGTCATTTCCAATAATCAATATGTCATCCACATATAGTACCAAAAATGTCACCGAGCTCCCACTCACTTTCTTGTAGATACAAGCTTCGTAGAAATTTGGAACAAATCCAAAGCTCTTGATCACTTGATCAAAACGAAGGTTCCAACTCCGAGATGCTTGCTTTAGTCCATAAATGTAACACTGAAGTTTGCACACCTTATCAGCATCCTTAGGATCGACAAAACCTTCGGGCTGCATCATATACAACTCTTCATCAATGTTGCCATTGAGGAACGCAGTCTTGACATCCATCTGCCATATTTCATAATCATGAAACGCAACAATTGCTAATAAAATCCGAATGGACTTAAACATCACTATAGGAGAGAAAGTCTCATCGTAGTCAACACCTTGAACTTGTCGAAAACCTTTTGCGACAAGCCGAGCTTTATAGACAGTAACATTACCATCCGTGTCCGTTTTCCTTTTGAAGATCCATTTGTACTCAACGGCCTTACGGTCGCTAGGAGGGTCCACCAAAGTCCATACTTGGTTTTCGCTCATGGATCCCAATTTGGATTTCATGGCCTCTAGCCATTTCTCAGAGTCTGGGCTCATCATTGCTTCCTCATAGTTCGCAGGTTCACTGTTGTCTAACAACAAGACGGTTAAGACAGGGTTGCCGTACCAATCAGGAGTGGCACGCGACCTTGTCGACCTGTGAAGTTCAGTAGCAGCATCGTTCGAAGTTTCATGATCCTCGTCATTAGCTTCCTCTCTTGTTGGTGCAGACGGCACTGGAACAATTTCAGGTGCTGCGCTACTCTCCAACTCGAGAGAAGGTTCAATAACCTCGTCTAGCTCTACCTTCCTCCCACTCACTTCTTTCAAGAGAAACTCCTTCTCAAGAAAGGATCCGTTCTTTGCAACAAACACTTTGCCTTCGGATCTGTGGTAGAAGGTATACCCAATCGTTTCCTTAGGGTATCCTATGAAGACGCATTTCTCCGCTTTGGGTTCGAGCTTGTCCGGCATCAACTTCTTGACGTAAGCTTCGAATCTCCAAACTTTAAGAAACGACAATTTAGGTTTAGCGCCAAACCATAGTTCATACGGTGTCGTCTCAATGGATTTAGATGGTGCCCTATTTCAAGTGAATGCAGCGGTTTCTAATGCATAACCCCAAAATGATAACGGCAAATCTATAAGAGACATCATCGATCGCACCATATCTAATAGAGTTCAATTCCGTCGTTCAGACACACCATTGCGCTGTGGTGTTCCGGTATGAGTTGAAAACGATTCCGCTTGCTTTAAGATGCGTGAGAAAATCATAACTCAAATATTCACCTCCACGATCGGATTGTAGAAATTTAATTTTCCTGTTACGATGGTTTTCCACTTCGTTCTGAAATTCTTTGAACTTTTCAAACGTTTTAGATTTATGTTTCATTAAATAGATATACCCATATCTACTTAAGTCATTAGTAAAAGTGAGAAAATAGCGATATCCACCGCGCGTCGAAACACTCATTGGTCTGCATACATCGGTATGTATGATTTCCAACAAGTCCATTGCTCGCTCCATTATTCCGGAGAACGGTGTTTTGATCATCTTGCCCATGAGGCACGGCTCGCACGTGTCAAATGATTCAAAATCAAGAGACTCCAAAAGTCCATCAGAATGGAGTTTCTTCATGCGTTTTACACCAATATGACCTAGACGGCAGTGCCACAAATAAGTTGAATTATCACTATCTACTTTGCATCTCTTAGCCTCAATGTTATGGATGTGTGTTTCATTGCTTTCGAGATTCAGAAGAAATAAACCATTCACAGCGGGTGCATGACCATAAAAGATGTTATTCATATAAATAGAACAACCATTATTCTCCGATTTAAATGAATATCCGTTTTGCAATAAACACGATCCAGATATAATGTTCATGCTCAACGCAGGCACATAATAACAATTATTAAGGTTTAAAACTAATCCCGAAGGTAAAACTAAGGAGAGCGTGTCGACGATCATCACATCAACTCTTGATCCATTGCCAACGCGCATCGTCACCTCATCCCTTGCTAGTCGCCGTCTATTCCGTAGCTCCTGTTTCGAGTTACAAATATTAGCAACTAAATGAGTATCAAATACCCAGGCACTACAACGAGCGCTAGTAAGGTAAACATCAATTACATGTATATCAAATATACCTTTAATGGTGCTAGCCTTCTTGTCCGCTAAGTACTTCGGACAGTTGTGCTTCCAGTGACCCTTGTCCTTGCAATAGAAGCACTCAGTGTCCGGCTTAGGTCCAGACTTGAGCTTCTTCTCAGCAGGGGAAACGCGCTTGCCGCTGCCTTTCTTGAAGGATTTCTTTGCACCCTTACCTTTCTTAAAGCTAGGGGTCTTGTTGACCATCAACACATGATTATCTTTCTTGATGTCCACCTCCGCAGCTTTGAGCTTAGCGAAGAGCTCAGTGATCGTATCAGTGGAACCAATTTGATTGTGAGTAACTACAAAACCTTTGTAGCTAGGAGGGAGTGATTGGAGAACTCTGTCAATCTTGAGCTCTTCTGGAATCTTACAGTCCAGTTGCTCAAGACGTTGAGTGTAGCCCGACATCTTAATGGCGTGCTCACTAACAGAACTCCCTTCCTACATCTTGCAGTTAAAGAACTTCTCAGAGATCTCATATCTCTCAGAACGGGCCTGAGTCTGAAACATGGTTTTCAGTTCCTCAAGAATCTCAAAGGGCTCGGCGTACTCCTCAAAACGATTTTGAAGGTCCGATTCCATAGCAAACAACATGGTACTCTTAATCACTCCATAATCATCTTTGCGTGACTGATAAACAGCTTTTTCATCAGCCGGTGCATCAATAGCAGGGGCGTCAGCTAGCTCTTTCTCAAGGACATAGTCCTTTTATCCGCCAGCGAGAATGATTGTCAAATTGCGGAACCATTTGGTGAAGTTAGACCCATTATTCTTAAGCTTTTCTTTCTTAGCAAAAACGTTGAAGTTGAAGTTGGACTTAGCCATTTGATCTACAAAATTTGCAAATACAATTTAGACTATGTTCATGATAACTAGTTCAACTTAATCAAATTACTAGATGAACTCCTACTAAATTCAACATCCCTCAAGTTGTTTAGTAAACATGATCCAAATTCACCACACCTAATCTGATCTTCATGAGAAGAGATGTGGTTTCAATGGTGGACAACAAAGTGTCGATCATATCATTCATATGACTCATGTTTAACCTTTCGGTTCGTGTGTTCCGAGGCCATGTCTGTACATGCTAGGCTCGTCAAGTCAAACCCAAGTATTTCCGCATGTGCAAAACTGGCTTGCACCCGTTTTATGTGAACGTAGAGTTTATAGCACCCGATCATCACAAGGTGCTTGAACATGACGAACTTTCGCAACGGTGTATACATGGGGAGAACACAATTTTATCTTGATCTTTAAGTGAGGAATCATCTTATAATGCTACCGTCGCGATCTAAGCATAATAAGATACATAAAAGGATAAACATCACATGCATATAATTTTATGTGACATGGTATAGCCAATCTCCGCGCAATGATCTCCATCTTGTGCGCACCAGCATGATCTCCATCACGCCACCATGATTTCCTCCACCACGAATAGCAACTACAACTATTGCTAACTACTTAGCGATAAAGTAAAGCTATTACATGGCGTATAAAAAGTTGACACACATGTCATACACAATTATAAAGACAACCATATGGCTCCTGCCGGTTGTGTACTCATCGACATGCAAGTCGTGAAATATTACAAAACATGATCATCGCATACATCATACACATCATGTCTTGGGTCATACCATATCACAAAACACTCCCTGCAAAAACAAGTTAGACGCCTCTACTTTGTTGTTGCATGTTTTACGTGGCTTATGGGAGTAACAAGCTAAGAACGATTCTTACCTACGGAAAGCCACAACGGTGATATTATGGTTGCCAACATCCGGTGTAAATCCCATGACTACTATAGTGAGAGAACTATCCACCACCGCATGTGTGGAACAAGCCACACGTCAAGTGCGGAGCGGTCTCGCGACGAGGTCGCAGAAGTTGGCCTGGACCGCTTCGATCTCACTATGCCGCGCCATAAGAAGTACACAACAAGAGGCTTGCAACAGAAAACATCAACGCCCGCAACAAGCATGTTGTGTTCTACTCGTGAAACACATCTATGCATAGATCTAGCTCTGATACCACTGAAGGGTTTCGCAACATAGTAAATCAAAAAAATTCTATGGATGCGAACAAGAAAGCCAAGATCTAATCTAGGAGATGCAATCAATAAGAGAGATAGATGAGATCTTCATACCCTTGAAGAAATCGCACAGCAGAAACGTTCAACAGAACGTGGTTGATGTAGTCGTATTAGCCGTCTCCTCCTCGTGATCCGATCCGATCTTACGCTGCAAGTGGCGGCGCCTCTGAGAGATGCACACGTACAGTGCCGCGACGTATCCTCCTTCCTTGGTCTAGCAAGTGGGGTGGAGAGATTGATTGGATCTGCAGCACGACGGCGTGGTGCTTATGGTGGAGAATTTCTGCAGTAGGGCTTCGCCTACACGCAGTCGGGAGAGAGAGAGAGAGAGGAAGGGCAGCAGCTGGCGGCTAGGTTTTGGGGTGAGGGGAGGGTGCGCCCCCTGCCCACCTTATATAGGGGGCTGGCTGGCCCCCTTGCCCCCTCCTCCAAGCCCTAGGGCGGCGGCCCCAAGGGTGGACTGGGGGGCAAGTCTTCCCCCCTTCTAGAAGGTTTCCCTAGGGTTTCCCCTAGGGTTTGGCCGGATGGGCCTATGGGGCCTTGTGCCCCTGGACCAAAGCGGCCAGGGCACTCCCTTGTAGGCCCACACACCCCTCCGACAAGTGGGGCCACGTTGGTCCCACTCCGGAAGCTTCTAGAACCTTCCGGTACAATACCGAATACTCCGAAACGATTCCGAAATCCAAAAATTGCTTTCCTTTATATGAATCTTATTCTCCGGACCATTTAGGAACCTCTCGTGATGTCCTGGATCTCATCCGAGACTCCGAACAAAAACTCATAAACCAATTATCCATTCTATCCTAGCGTCGAGGCACGTTAAGTGTGTGACCCTACGGGTTCGAGAATATGCAGACATGATCTTTTATCAATAATCAACAGCGGGATCTGGAAACCCATATTGACTCCCACATATTCATCGATGATCATATCGGATGAACCACGATGCCAGGATTCAATTAATCCCATATATATATTCCCTTCGTCACGCGATATTTTACTTGCCCGAGATTCGATCGTTGGTATCAGCATACCTAGTTCAATCTCGTTCACAGCAAGTATTTTACTCGTTCCGTAATCCGATATCACTTTGTGATTAACTCCTTAACCACGTGCTTGCAAGTGGTGTTGATATCGACACGAGTGGGTCAAGTATATCTCTCGACTCGGAGGGACAAATCCCATCTCGATACATACAACCCAACAAGTACTTTCCGATCACCTGAGAGACACCTTTATGATCACCCTCTCATAGGATGACGTTTGATGACCTCAAAGCTTTCTTCCAATACCAGGGAGTTGCATTATCTCATGGTCTAAGGAATACAATATTTGACATAAGAAAAAGCTTCGCAAAGATGAACACGATGACACGATCTAATTGCTCTGCTTAATTTGGGTATGTCCATCATATCATTCTCCTAATGACATGATCTCATTATTAATCGACAACTCATGTCTATGGTTAGGAAACCTTAACCATCATCAATCAATGAGCTAGTCCATAGAGGCGTACTAGGGACACGGTGTTGTTCATAAACCACACAAGTATCAAAGTTTCCGCTTAATACAATTCTAGCATGGAATATAAACTTTATCATGAACAAGAATTATAACAATAACATCTTTATTATTGCCTCTAGGGCATAATTCCAACACACTCAGCGGCAGAAAGACCGAGGGACACAGGAACAGTCCCAGGTTCATGGGAGCAAGGAGGGAAACAATCTTCCACAGAGAATGGCCAAGCCAATAGCAAATCCTTAGGGTTCCTGACCAAGCGGCGCGGCGGAGGAACCCTGGAAATGGACGGGGAGAGCTAGAGCTGCCTGTGGAAGGCGTCTTCTCCTTCTGCTTCAGGACAAACTACCTCCAAAGAGCCGAACATTGGCCCAGAAAATATGCTTTGCTGCCTGGAAAGTTCTGTTCGAAATTTCAGACCCAAGTCACCTCCCGAGTCAGCGAGAATACCATCTCCGCCGGCATCAACAGAGCCCACAACCATGAACGGTCCCCCACCAATCCCGGCAACAATTGGAGCATCAATTTCCCTCAGCAAAAATCCACCAGACTCTACAAAATCAACTCGGGCAAGCATCCCTTGTTCAGATTGTGGAGGAAGAATCCAGAGTCTCTTCATCCCTGTAGTCAGTGTCGATGGAGGGGAATCTGTCCATGATTTTTCTGAATCAGTCGTAGAGCCTCGCCTCAGAGCAAGCCCCACATTAGCTGACAACGAAACATACATTGCATTCAAGACGGGTGCAGAGACAATTGTTCCAGGAGAATCCCTGTAGACTCGATCTCCTAAACTAACTGCAGATGGAAAGTGTCGAGTTCCTCCCTGCTCAGCCTCGAGGATGCTCGCTGGGCATGAGTGGAGGCCATCAATGGAGCTCCAAGGAGGATCCCTGACCATAACCACCACAGAGCGCTCCACCGACAGCGAGCCGATCAACGCAGCCTGATGCATTGCTGTCGCCACATCCGCTCTGACCGCTAGAGCCTGAAACGCACGTCCACCCGAATCCTTCTGTACCAGAAGCGGCCAACCCCGAACCTTGCACCTCTCCGAGATTTCCTCCAAGGAAATCCTCCTCTGATGCAGAGGCAGCTGCATCGCGCGGACCACCTCCGAAGTTATATTCCCAAAAAAATCACCCCGTGGCTCCTCTGTCCTCACCCGGTATCACCTCTGCAAGCAGTGGCGGACCCACCATAGGGGCGAGCAGGGGCGGCCGCCCCAGGTCTCCCGGTGCAAGGAAGGTACCCCTGTCAGCCTGTCTGATCCCCTCTATTTTCTGTCCAACGAGTAGCGACATGAACTGACGTACATAAGCTTGTTTCTCAATTTCTGTCGAAGGGGTATGTAGAGGAGGAAGAAGCTAAGTTGGGCTAAAGCTTTATTGGGCTTAAGTGACATAGGAAAGCCTCGTTTATTAATATTTCAGCTGGCCAAACACGACCAGGTACTGCCATCAGGAATGAACCGATCAGTTCGATCGGCCCCGACTACCTTGCCGTCGCACCCAATTCCCAAATTCCTGCATCTTAATTTCTAACTCCCTAGCGCTCCTGAGGCCCAGGCCAGTACCCCAACTCCGATTGGACTTGGCCGCCGATGTCGATCAGTGCCGCCGCGTTTTCGTCCATGGACGCGGATGAGGAGAACCTGGAAGAGGAGGCCTACTTGATCGCATTGCAGCTAGAGGAAGAGGAAGAGGAGGCAGCGGCAGCCGCTGCGGCATCGGCGCCGGTGACGACAGGAGATGGTGCAGGCGAAATCAATCGCAAGCGAGCACATGATGACAATAACAACCAACGGCAGGTATTCTTTCTTGTGTGCAATACTTCTTGTGTGTCAGTGTGTGAGCTTGTGGCGTATGTTCACAAAGTACTCAATTTTGTAGGAAATTCCACAAATTGTTCCGGCTGTATTTAATCTAGCTGATGTGATTGCCAACCCGGGTACCCGGAGGCAAATTGAAGAGTATTCTATCCCAGAAATTAGAGATGAAATGAGGAGGGCGTATTTGTCGAAAGGTCCATGTCTTTTATGTAGGCGGATGCCTCTTGTAGGAAGAAAGATGACTTATTGCAGAAGCATCATGACAAATTGGTAGCACAATTAGAGAATGGCAATATTGTGTCAGGAAGTGGTCAACATCAAGAGACAAGCTTGGCAAGACCCGGTGATACACATTGGAGTTCACACCATAAAACTCTAATTGGTTTACATAGTATGTGGGATTCTGTGGTTGAAGTGCTTGGAGGTATTGTTGAGAATGGAGATACAGAAGATAGAGGCGTGGCTTCAGGTTATCTCATAAACATGGAAACCTTTGAATTTGTTATTATCTTGCATTTGATGCTTCGAGTGCTTGGTTTAACAAATGATTTGTCACAAGCATTGCAACTAAAAAATCAGAACATAGTTAGTGCCATGAATATGATTGTCTCGGTGAAAGATCTATTGCAGAAATTGAGAGATGATGGGTGGGAGCCTCTGTTGTTGGCTGCTACTAATTTTTGTGTTGGAAGAAATATCTTGGTGCCAAGTATGGATGATAACATTTATGCTAGAGGTTACCCAAGGAGCTCACGCAAGATGGTCACTAACTTCCATCACTACAAGGTACAAATATTCAATGAGGTGATTGACAGAAACATAGTTGAGATGAACCATCGATTTAGTGAAACTTCCACACGCTTGTTAAAGTGCATTGCATGCCTTGATCCTAGGGACTCATTTAGTAGCTTTGATCATGAGAAGCTACTTGAGCTTGCAAAGATTTACTCTGTTGATTTCTCTACACAACATATATATTGATGTGATGAGAAGAAGCCCAGATTTCTTGACTTTTAGTAGTCTCAGTGATCTTGCTCTCAAGTTGGTTAAATCTAGACAACATTTGGTCTTTCCATTGGTTTATCGCCTCATTAAGCTTGCATTGACACTACTCGTGGCGACGGCATCAGTTGAGAGGGTTTTCTCAGCCATGAATCGTAAAGACGGCCCTTCGAAATAAGATAGGTGACGATTGACTTAATGATCTGATGATATGCTTTGTTGAGCGAGAGATATTTGCAAAGATATCCGACAAGCAGATTATGTTACGTTTTCATGCCTTGAAGTATCGTCGAGGCCATCTACCTCTACAAGTTCAAGCTCCTTCTTGTACTACAAGTTAATGGTACAATGCAACCTTATCAGCTACTTTTACAATTGTGCCAAGATTTACACTCATATGTTTCCTTTATTTACATGTTGTAGGTTTCAGCTTGGACGTTGAGGGTACTATTTTGGCGACCAATGTGTGTGTCAAGCAGCAAAAGTCCATGTTAGTAGGTTTCCGTGTTTTTTCGTGTTTCTAGTAGTTGTATTTCATCGATCATGAAAATTGAGTATTTTGTGTACCATTTACCTTGTGATTTCTAGCTAGTAGAGTTGCATTTGTTCGTGAAATTTTTTCCCCCGAAAATGTTCGCCCCGGCTATACAAAATTCCGGGGTCCGCCACTATATATAGAGAGAGAGAGTACAAGAGACCGCTCAGAGCTCCACCTGTCTACTTAAATTAGGCAGCGAAAATGGCGACTGTTCAGCTCTCTGCTAATCAGTTTCACTCGAAATATAATTGGTCTCTCCTGCTCCTACATTTCACAAAATAATAAATAAAAAAGGAGTAGATCATTACGAGGACAAGTCATGCTGTGCAATCAACCAACTGCGTTATACCCCAATTAATTATTGTCAATGGATGCATGTGATGCTGTCACTGTAGAGTGCATTCTTTTAAAGTGTGGAGTTGTTGGAGTCCTGACAAAACAATTTCTGCCAGCTGAGCCCATCGACATCATGTGATTATATTGGCTCGCAGTGAGTTGTCTAAAAGGAAGAAGAAACCCAAGACGCTTCTCAAGATAGCAGATAGCAATGAGCGTTGCGGTGATCAAATCCTCGCCGGTGGTCGTGTACCCCTCCGAACCGGGGCCGCCGGCCGGTGACGTCCACCTCTCGTCTTTCGACCAGCGCGTCCCTCCCTTTGCGGTCACATCACTCCTCATGTTCGACCGGCCAATCGAGACGCCAATCGAGACCATCAAGACTGCGCTGTCGCGAGCGCTCGTCCACTACCGCCCTGTCTGCGGCCGCCTCGCCGGAGATGCCGTCCTCCACATAACGTGCACCGACGAGGGCGTGCCGTTCGTGGGGGCGTCCGCCAGCTGCACCCTGGAGGAGGTCACCCCGGCGATATTCCCTGACCTCGCCCTCGGCTACGCCACTCCGCTCTGTAGCCGTGCTGACGCGCTGCTGCAGATGCAGGTCACACGGTTCTCCTGCGGCGGCTTCGTCGTCGGCGTCACGTGGAACCATGTCCTGGCCGACACTGTCGGGATGGGGCAGTTCCTGCAGGCCCTGGGCGAGCTCGCCCGCGGGATGCCGCGGCCAACCGTCGTCCCGGCCAGGTCGGCTGCCGCGGTCCCTGGTCTCCCTCCGTCCGTGGTCTCTCGCGGCGCGAGGAGAATGGAAGCTGAGCCCCTCAAGGGCCAGGGCGTGTTCCTGGACATCACCGTCCCAGCGAGCCTCATCGACCGCGTCAAAGCGGAGTGCGGCGCCCACGCCGCCTGCACGACCTTCGAAGCCGTCACGGCGGTGTTGTGGCGGTGCCGAACCCGCGCGGCCGTCTCAGACCCCGACGCCACCGCGCCACTCGTTTTCGCGAACAACGTGCGCGAGCTCGTGGCCGCCCACCACGGCTACTACGGCAACTGCGTCCTGATGCAGTCCGTGCGAGCGAAGCGCGCCCAGGTGGCCGACGGCGACATCAGAGACCTGGTGAGGCTCATCAGGCACGCCAAGGAGATGGCACCGGAGCTGCTTGCCGGCGCAGACGCCAAGGCAGAGCACGGAGGAGGAGACATGTACAACACGCTGGCCGTGTCAAGCTGGCGGCGAGTCGGGCTGGACGAGGCGGACTTTGGCGGCGGGACGCCGGCGCGCGTGATGTGGCACGAGCACGAGGAGCGGATGTTGATCCCGGAGTGCATCGTGTGCCCGCCGTGCAAGGGCAAGGGCGGGGTCAACGTGGCGTCGCTCTGCGTCAAGCCGGAGCACGCTGCCGCCTTCCTTGCCGAGCTGGCGGCGGCGTGACTTCCTCGTGAACTTGCTCCTCGTCGTTGGATATCATCAAGTAACAGTGCGCTAGCTGTACTCCATTATATTTTGACAATTTCACACCTCTCTATTCATTAATATGGATAATAATTTAAATCAACCATCAAAAGAGGTAGAATGGAAGTCGGTGGATGATTTAACCAAACAGAGGCACGAGACCCCTTGGCCAATTTGTTTCCCTCGGCTCAAAAACAAACTGAATTACTGGTGAAATTCAGTTGATATGTGGTAGCAGTCGTCCAATATGGCCGCAGCAACTCCATGAGATTAATCCTAGCCTCTTGCATCCCACCGATTGCGCCAGCAGGAGACCCTGCTTCAAAGCATGAGATTCAGCTGTAAAAGCATCTTGTACAAGGCTCAGTTTTGTACGATATTGCTTGCTGCAATGACATTCTCATTACAATTTAAAATTACTTGGCCCGTAATCCCTCTTAAAGGATCTTCGTCAAACAAAGCGTCAACATCCTCTTAAAGGATCTTCGTCAAACAAAGCGTCAACATCCACCTTCACATGATTAGGATGTGCATTGCACCATCCTCCCCTTCTCACCTTTGTTTTGGGAAAATTTGAAACACTGAAGTTTGAGATTAGTGAATTAATAGACATTGCCCATCTGGATGGCTCCTATACTTTTTCATCATGCACAATTTCTCTCCCCTCACACCAAAAATATCAACATGTTACAACAATTGTTTTAGCTATGATTGCTTGGACTAGGCGACTAGCATCGTTATAACCTGATCAGTAAACAAATAAGGCACGACATGCAAACTTCTCTTAACGTCACTTTACAAACAATGTCGTTGGGCAACTATTGTGGTTCGTTGCGACGCGATCTTCACTGTTCTCCGGGTTGGTAGCCCGGCTGGCGACTACTTGTATTGGTTTAGCTCCTTATCGTTCCTTGCCCTGCTTCCACCAAATGGCCAACCGCCATGAAAAAGAGTATCTGGTATAGTGAGAAACAAAAGAATCGTGGTTTGCATCGTACGAAGCAACACTTATGTACAATACAAACATATACAGAGACAAAGCATGGATGCTACTTTTTAGAAGTTTGTCGAACCTACAATCCAGGCACTGGTCAAGCGAATTCTATGACGAGATGGCTGATCTTGAGGCTGGGTCGTCCGAGTGTCCGACGAAGGAGGGGCATATGGTGTAGTCAATGAAATCATGTCGCCAATAAACATGGCGGCACAAAGATGGAGATTAGTTAGGATATGACCTGGCTCATCAGCGGTAACACCTACTACTTATTATTATATATTTTTCAAAAACCCGTAGAAGATCTACGCGTCATTGTGTTAAGCTCGAAAGAATTTTAATTACCATTTCACATTTTTGAATTATTAATATTCAGCGGTTTCCCTATTAATTACACTTAAATAAAAGGTAAAATACTACCATGTACCTTCATTTTGATGAAGGACCTTGCACAGAGTTGACGACGAGAATCAGCTTCAAGGCATAGTGAGTAGCAGAGAATCAGCTTCAAGGCATAGTGAGTAGCACCGCAACTAGGGTTTAGGCCACTTTAGGCGACACAACTACAATACACTGCTGGATCAAGGTCAGTAGACACAACTTGGAGCTGCATTCTGCTGGCGCTACACATAGGTGCTGCAGATTGTACTATTGGTACGGGTTTTCACAAAGTAAATGTCAAGCTTTCGATGGCGCTTCGCACGATTGTTGGAATTCTATCTATGGGATATTTCCTATTCACTTGTATCATTTCTCATGTAAATGACCGGTAGGTTCCTGTTACCTCCTATTCCTACATATAGGCAAAGGAATCAATGATTTGATCAATGGAGAGGAGTCATGGAGAAAGCAAAATGCTCTCATTCGTAAGTAGCTAGCTAGACTTGCAGTTGATCCGTAACACTCAGGAGATGGAGGGTAGAGGAATGGACAACAATGAAAGGAGGGCGGTTGTTAGCATCCCACCATCAGCCTCGCCTGCACCGCGTCACCAAGACACAAGCCAAGGCCAGGAACGACGCGTCGTCGAGCGACCGAGGCGTCTGGTCCAGCCCAACCGCAAATATGTTGGCAGCGTCTGGACCAAGTGAACCACACCACCCTGACGTGCGTTGGCAAGCGATGTATAAGGAGGAGGAAGAAAAGTTGGGGAAGGTATCCATTGGGATCACGGCTTCGGCAAGGCGACTAGGCTGTTTCTAGTTTATCTTTCCTCTGTAATTTTCCTCTTTCAATTTGGATCCAATTTCCTGTAACTAAGAGTGAATCGTGAGACAATACTTTGGTACCTAACATCTGGTATCAGAGACCACCTGCCACCCTTCCTTGATCCAATTCTGGAGACCCGCAAGCGCAAGCAAGATCGGCAGCGCGTCCTGGCCGCCATGGATCCGGCGCTCAAGGAGTTTTTGGAGCAGATGAAAGCATCCATACAAGACACGATCAAGGAGGAGCGCGACGCCTCCATTGAGCGCCATGACGTCCTCGTCCGGAAACTCGAGGAACAAGCATCCAAGACGAACGAGCTCTTCCAGTGGAAGCCGGACCTTGAGATCCGCCTCGCCAAACTCCAGGACGCCGTCGTCGAGTTGCAGTTGGCACGCCCTGCAGCCGCGACCTCTGCAGGTGGATCCGCAGCGGCAGAGCGTGCCGGATCACTGCTCACCCCGTCGATCCACGGGCCAGGTGGCCTCTCAGGTCCCGATGGTGCCTCCGGTCACGGGTATGATCAATTTCCAAGCACCCATGGGCTCAATTCCTGTTGATTCTTCTGGTACAAATTTCGTTGCATCCCAGTTGCTGTCCAATTTGGGGCAAGCAGCTCCCACTGTCTTATTCCCCACTTTTACCGGCGAAAATCCAAATCTCTGGAAAACACAAGCCGAGCAATACTTTGCCATGTTCAACATTCACGAATCTTACTGGGTATCTATGGCTATCCTTAATTTCTCTGCTTCTGTGGGTATTTGGCTTCAATCCGTCCAGAAAAAACTTGGGGTTTTTGACTGGATGTCCTTTACTACTCTGATTTGCACTCGTTTCGGTCGCGATCGCCACCAATTACTTATTCGTCAATTCTATGCTATCAAATAAACATCCACTGTGGCCGATTACATTGAACGATTTGAAGTAATTATGAATCACTTAATTTCCTACTCTGAAGATACTCACCCATATTATTTCCTAACTCGCTTTGTTGAGGGACTTCGCACCGACATTCGGGCGGTCGTGTTGGTTCAGCGACCACCGGATCTGGACACGGCGTGCTCTTTGGCACTGCTACAAGAGGAGGTAGCGGAGGTCGAAATTATTCCCGCTCATCAACAACACCAATTCCGCCTGCCGGCATCATCTTACCGACAAGTGCAATTCACACCGTCGAGCATTCCGTCAAGACCTGCGACCCCACACATCTCTGAAGATCGTCGTGGAATTGATGCTTCCCGCGTCTCGTCAGACGGCAGTAAAATTGCTGCACTGCGGAATTTTCGGCGAGCACGAGGTCTATGCTTCAAGTGCGGTGAGAAATGGGGCAAAGAACACGTCTGTCCAGCACAAGTTCAAATGCACGTGGTGGAAGAACTGCTGGCAATGTTTTCTTCTGAAGAACTAATGGGCGAATCTGATGAAATGTTCACCCCTCCCACGTCTCCAGAAAACTTGTGTGCTCTGTCATTGCAGGCTATCTCTGGCACTGATGCTCCTACGGTTGTGCAGATTCATGCATGGATCCAAGGACAAGAAAGTCTATTACTTGTTGATTCTGGAAGCACGACATCTTTTATTAGTGATCAGCTCGCAAGTCACATGTCCAATATTCAGAACTTGACCACCAAATGTAGAGTAAAGGTTGCTGATGGTTCAGATATGGTGTGCACTAAATTCATCCATCGGTGTAAATGGGTATCACAGGCTATGAATTTACAACCGATTTTAAAATCATCTGATTGGGTGTCTACGATGCTATTTTGGGTCTTGACTGGTTGAAACAACACAGTCCCATGCGAATTGACTGGCAACGTCAGCTATTTGAGGTGACAACTGAGCAGGGCTACATCAATCTACAAGGGGTAAATTCAGCAAAACCTACTCTGGAACAGATTTCTCCTTCAGAACTTTTTGCTGCATGTAAGACAGGTGCAGTGGCACACATGATACACTTGTGCACTCTGCAAGAGGACTGTACAGATGCGACTCCTATTCCTCAACCAGTCCAGCAACTATTAGATCAGTTTGGCGATGTGTTCATAGAACCCGCATGCTTACCTCCTCGTCGTGATTGTGATCACAGAATACCCCTTGTACCTGGTGCTCATCCAATCAACTCCAGACCGTACATGCACAAGCCGGAGCTCAAAACTGAGATCGAACGACAAGTAACTGAACTTTTGGATAGTGGAGTGATACAGAAAAGTTCCAGCCCCTTCTCTTCCCCTGCCATCTTGGTCAAGAAGAAGGACGACACCTGGAGACTATGTGTGGATTACCGAGGGCTAAATTCTCTCACAATTGTCAGCAAGTACCCATTCCCTGTTATAGATGAACTTCTTGATGAATTATGTGGGTTTGTGTGGTTTTCAAAGCTCGATCTTCGAGCAGGTTACCATCAAATAAGATTAGCAGATGGAGAGGAAGCAAAAACTGCTTTTCAAACTCATTCAGGCCACTGGGAATATAAAGTGATGTCGTTTGGACTTGCTGGAGCACCAGCCACTTTCTTAGGAGCTATGAATTCTACACTGGAGCCCCTTCTCAGAAAGTGTGTTGTAGTTTTCTTCGATGACATCTTAGTGTACATCACAACATTGGATGCACACATTCAACACCTGAAGCAGGTTCTGCAATCGCTGCGCAAGGATCAGTGGAAAGTAAAACTTTCAAAGTGTGCCTTTGCGCAGAAGAAAATCTCTTATTTGGGGCATGTGGTGAATGCTCAAGGTGTCACAACTGACCCTACCAAAATTCAATCAATAGCTAAATGGGCAACTCCAACTTCAGCAAAAGAAGTCAGAAGTTTCTTAGGCCTGGCCGGATACTACAGAAAATTCGTCAAGCATTTTGGGATAATTGCTCGACCTCTGTTTAATCTACTCAAGAAGCAAGTGCCTTTTGTCTGGACCGAAGCCACAAATACTGCCTTTGAACTACTCAGAAACAATCTGATGACTGCTCCGTTGCTAGCCTTGCCTAACTTCAACAAAAAATTTACCATCGACACAGATGCCTGCGACTACGGAGTGGGTGCAGTATTGCAGCAAGATGGTCACCCCATTGCTTACATGAGCAAAGCACTGGGGCCCAAAAATCGAGGCCTCTCTACGTATGAGAAAGAGTGTCTCGCAATTTTAATGGCAGTCGAACAGTGGCGTCCATATTTACACCATCAAGAATTCCTTATTCGCACAGACCAACGCAGCTTAGTGCATTTGTACGATCATCGACTCACAACTCAATGGCAACAAAAAGCATTTACCAAATTGTTGGGTTTGCGTTATCGCATCATTTACAGAAAAGGCACTGATAATAGTGCTGCGGATGCCCTGTCCTAGTTACCTGTTGACAGTACAACCCAACTGCACACTATATCAGTTTGTCACCCAGCTTGGATTGACGAGGTGAAAGCTAGCTATGATACCAACAATCATGCACAAAAACTGATACAGAAATTGCAACAGCAAGCTGATCCTAAAAGGCGCTTCTATTTGCAAGATGGCCTGATTTATTTCAGAAACCGTATCTGGTTGGGAGGCACACCCCAGCTACAGCTGAAAATGCTGAGAGCATTCCATGATAGCACTGTCGGCGGCCACTCAGGCTTTCCAGTAACTTACAGACGTGTCAGACTGTTGTTTGCATGGCCCAAAATGAAGCAACAAGTTCGCAATTACGTTCAGACTTGCAACACATGTCAACAGGCTAAACCAGAACGTGTCAATTATCCAGGCCTCTTAGAACCTCTCCCAGTACCCGAGGGAGCATGGCACACAATCACCATGGATTTCATTGATGGACTTCCTCAATCAGGCAAATTCAATTGTATTCTAGTGATTGTGGATAAATTCACACGCTATGCTCATTTCCTTCCACTACAGCACCCTTTTACTGCAGCAAAAGTAGCCCTGTCCTTCATCGACAACGTCTATAAACTGCATGGCTTGCCTAAAGTGATCATCTCAGACAAAGACCCAATTTTTACAAGCAAATTTTGGAAGGAACTTCTTCAGAATATTGGCACAGAATTAAGAATGAGCACTCCTTACCACCCGCAAACCGATGGTCAGACCGAAAGGGTAAATCAATGTGTTGAAACCTATTTAAGATGCTTCATCCATGCTTATCCAAAGCGTTGGAGCCATTGGTTGCCTCTCTCTGAATTCTGGTACAACACTAGCTATCATTCAGCTATCAACACCTCCCCATTTGTGGCTCTCTATGGCCGTGAACCTCGCCATTGGGGAATTGTGCCAGCATCAACCTGCAAAGTACCAGCACTACAAGCTTGGATCGAGGAACACAAACTTATGCAAGATCTACTACAACAACAACTGCATCGAGCTAGGCAGCAAATGAAAGATCAGGCAGACAAAAAACAGACAGAAAGAACGTTCCAGGTGGGCGATTCTGTTTTCATCAAACTCCAACCATATGTCCAATCATCGGTCGAACGCAGATCCAATCACAAGCTCTCTTTCCGCTACTTTGGCCCTTTCAAGATCAAGCGCACCATAAATCCAGTCGCCTATGAGGTCCAATTACCTGATACCTCACAAATACACCCTGTCATGCATGTCTCGCAGCTGAGGACAGCCTTACTCCCAGGTATAACTGCATCCCCAACCTTACCTGTTTATGACTCTGATCCTGTCATTCCGGTGGAGCTCCTGGACACATGCTGGCGCAAGATCAATGGTGAGTTGCGTCATCAAGGACGAGTGCGCTGGTCGGATCCTCTGATGACTGAAACTTCCTGGGAAGATCTAGATTGGCTATGTCATCGCTTCCCAAATACTGAGACTTGGGGACAAGTCTCGTCTCAAGGAGGAGGGGATGTTAGCATCCCACCATCAGCCTCGCCTGCACCGCGTCACCAAGACACAAGCCAAGGCCAGGAGCGACGCGTCGTCGAGCGACCGAGGCGTCTGGTCCAGCCCAACCGCAAATATGTTGGCAGCGTCTGGACCAAGTGAACCACACCACCCTGATGTGCGTTGGCAAGCGATGTATAAGGAGGAGGAAGAAAAGTTGGAGAAGGTATCCATTGGGATCACGGCTTCGGCAAGGCGACTAGGCTGTTCCTAATTTATCTTTCCTCTGTAATTTTCCTCTTTCAATTTGGATCCAATTTCCTGTAACTAAGAGTGAATCGTGAGACAATACTTTGGTACCTAACAGCGGTTGTCATGAAGGAGTTATATAATGTGGAACGGCCGCAGTCGGCCACAGATGGTGCAAGCTTATTAATGGAACCTACTTTGAAGCCGCCATGGTCTATGATGTTATTAGTCAGTACCGTGTATTTCCTTGTTTGGGGCTTACATCAACAAAAATAATGTAGTACTATGGTAGTTCAAAATTTTCTGTTAACCGCATTCTTATAAATTACTCTAATCTCGCACTTAAATATTCCCTTAACTGAGCTTGGTATGGTCCGTGTAGCATGGAGGGATTGACTTCTTCGTATGAACTATGCATTTCAACCAAAGTGGAATGGTCCAGTGATCATATTTTCCGTGTGCATAATCATGATCGGAATGAAGGAATAAATATTGGTCTATATTTTAAATTACTGACTATAACATATAGTAATTGGCATCATAGTCCATAAAATTGAAGTTCATATCTCTACTAAGATTTTGAAGGCATGTCAATCATACAAGAGCATGTTCGCTAGGGTGGCAAGCGGGACGGGTTGCAGGTTGAACATTTATACTAATCATGCTTTAAATCTGCTAGTTTCTGCTGCTCGGTTTTGCCTTGATGAAAATTTGGTGCCGCCTGCCACCCTAATCTTCGCCGAATATGAGCACTGCTCGAGGGTTCAACACTGTGTAAAACTTATACGAGTGGCTGCTAAATAGACACCAAGCACTTGGAGTCGCTTCCGTTGGCGCTGCACATGGTGGATGGGACGCTAGGTACAAGCGATTTCAGTATCACGTGTATAATTTATCACATTTTTTTTGAACGATAAAGACCCCGAAGGGCCTGGAATCTGCTTCATTACGGCGGAGGGTGTACAATTACAATTACAAGGGGGTTCCTGGAGAAAAGTAAAATAACAAGCCCACCCTGCATTCTTACAAACAACACCCTACAAAGAAAGATGGAAAAGCAATCAGGTCCAAACACACCGCCGACGAACTTTGACGGCCAGCCCCGGCCACCCTAGCACCTCCGGGGACGAAACCACTTGGAGGGGCAGCCGCGTTCTTCGCCGCGACTGGAACCGCGAAGATCCTCCTTTTTAGGAGGTAGAAGATGCCCGAACTAGCAGAGTTCACGGGCTCTGCAGGGCCAACGCCATGGCCAAGGATAGCGGCAGCACATCGCTGACGCTTGGGAGCTGCAGACGAGGGCGCAGATTCCAACGCCCGCTGCAAAGCCGCATCAGGAGAGGCGCACTCACCCACTCGTCCGCCAACACCATGTCGGCAGGAGAAGAGGGAGGGCACCGCCGAGCTCCGATTCACCTCGCAGCAACCGGACCACCATCTTGCCATGGCAGGGGAAGGCGCTCTCCACCACATCTCTTCCTCGCCTCCACGGCCGGCCAGGATAACCAGCAGAGCCTCGCACACCACACCTCTGAACCTCTCTCCCTCGCCTCCACGGCAGGCCAAGAGAAACCCAGAAGCACAGCACCCACGCCACACCAGATGGTCAGCGACCTCTAACTTATTCAGGGAGAAGGCGTTCCCCTTCGACTCCAGCAGCTCCGACCGAAGGAGCAACAAGAAGAGGAAGAAGAACCCTAAAAAGCTCTGGATCTGGCTGCGGAGATTCAGAGCACCTCTCCATCTACCAGGCATAAAGCCCAAACCTAGCAAGCAGCTAACTATCCTACATCTACTGCATATACTACTACAGCCAGAGCGTCGCCTCAGCCACTCTCCGGCGGCGGCGCCGCCAGGGAGGGCCTCGGCTCGGCCCGGCCCTGAGAAAGGAGCTCTCAAGCTACTGTGTATAGAAGAGAGAAAGGGAAGGGGGGAAATGGCTGGTAGATTTCTGGCACCTCCTATTCCTACCTGGGCAAAGAAGTAAAAAAAGGAACTGGGCGATGGAGAGGAGGAGACATGGCAGAGAAAGAAAAATGCTCTCGTTCGTAATGTGCTAGCTAGACTTGCGGTTGTGTAACACTCAGGAGATGGACACCAATGACCGGAGGGTACTTTTTATGAAGGAGTTATATAATGAGGACCTGTGGCGGTTGGTCAGAGATCATGCTGAGCTTACTTAACTAATGGACCCTACTTTTGAATGCAGATGATCTACCATGTTTCTCTTATTACTCCATCCGTTCGCAAATAAGTGTATTTTTAGCTTTATCTTAAGTTAAATTTTATAAAGTTTGACTATTTTTTTTTTAAAAATGTAGCAATAGATATGACAATAAATTGGTACCACTAGATTTGTTTTTAAATTTAGTTTCATAATATGATAATTTCATGTAATATATGTTAATATATTTATCTAAAATGTTGGTCAAATTTTATAAAGTTTGACTTAGGCAAAACCTGTAAGTACATTTATTTGCGGACAGAGGGAGTAGGTAGTACTCCAAGGGAGTACCGCCCATTTTTAGGTTTACAAGGGTCGTCACCAATAATAAGACACACCAAGGGACTCACTACAATAGTTCAAAACTTTTTACACCCTTAAGGCTGGTCCTAGTGGGAGTATCATAATACTAGTATCATGCATATGATACTAGTGTATGATACTATGTCTCTAGTGCATTGTATCATGTAGTAGTATCATAGTAGTGATATATTTATTGATTTGTAGAATCTCTATGTAAAATGTGTGTACAAGATTTACTTGCCATTATGATTTCTAACTTTACGTGCTATGATACGGTATCTATCTATGATACACTAACTACCTCTTTCTTCATTAATTATGACGCCACATCAGATTTTTGCCAAGTTGACATGCATGATACACCTTATGATACTAGCACTAGGACCAGGCTTAACCACGCTCGTGATGGGCAGCAGCACCGAGAGCGAGTGAATGCTCGTATGAACTATGAATGTCAACCCAAGGGAATGGTTTAGTGATCATATCTTGGGTGTCAATTATCACGATTGGGACATAAGAACTATAGGTACGCATTTGAATTTATTGTATGTAACATCAAATAATAAGCTTTATAGTTCATAAAATTGAAGTGTATATATCTTTATTAAAAAAATCGATAAAAAAACTATTTTAATGCCAAGTTGATATCAATTACACCTAGAATGTGAAAAAAACATAATTACTAGAGCAAGTCTAGATACAAAGGATGCACATAGCTGAAAAATAAAAGAAGAGAAAACAGAAAACAAAGACCCTGTAGAGAGAAACGGAGTCCCGCAATAGCAATATCACCACCGGTGTTGACGAAACTTGTCCAAAATGATGTCTTCAAGAAGGTAACAAACACTGTCGTCGTTCGGTCTAACCATCATGATCAAATCCTGGTTTCTTATCCTAGAGATGTTCCAATCTCCTAGCAATGTGCCTTCAACAAGAGTGACTAGGGAGCCATTATCGCCAAGTCAAACCACCAAAAAGGTTTTACCAAGGGTTTTCACCCTGAAAGAGACACAACACTTATGGCTCCACATTAGAGGCTGGGCTCTCATAGGCCATCCCCCTTGCCTCACCTCCAACCCACACACCATAGCCATGGCCAAGTCACAGAAGAGGGAGGCCGCCACCGCACCAACCGCCTTCGATTTGCCCACAGAAGAGGCAGCCGCTGGTGGGGAGAAGATCCCGGCATGCCGTCCTAGGATCCGTCTCCATAGCCAGCGGCCCGTCGTTGCTGACCCTCACGCAATACCATCACCTCCGATTGTGTGGCATGGAAGGGCCTAAAGGCGACCGAATAGGGACCTCCTCCCCCCCCCCCCCTTCATCCGTAGTCAGGCTTCGTCGGAGGTAGCCTCCAAGAATGGCGAGGAGGGGGAGATGAGGGAGAGGGTGGCGACGACGATCTAGGGTTTCCAAAGTAAAGGGTAGATGTCGATGACTCTGTGTATCATTACTTAAAAATCCTTTCGGGTGATTTCAGTAATATAAACCAGTGATTGGGAGCCTCTACATTATTAAAAGTAAGTCTTTGGATATCACCGAAACAAAAGTGAATGTGTGGATCAAATTAGTCCATACATTACGAGTCTTTCCGCAAACTAAGAAACAAGATTGCCAATACTCATGCACAAATATCACTTACACATATGGTACATTGCTATGTTCTCTATTTCATGCCTGTTAATTGTGATGATTTTGGCTGATTTCATTGGGATTAATGTGGCAAGGAAAGTTTTTATTATCTTTACATATTTTTTGCATTAATATTGAGTGGGTCCCTATTAATTACACGAGGACACTTATATAAAGGTAAAATACAACTACGTGCCTGCATTTGAAAGGACCTTGCACATAGTATGAAAAGTGAAAACACGATCCAATCCACCACCAGCGCATGGTGTTGATGACGAGATTCAGCTTTGAGGCAGGACCTGAGCAGCACCACCACTGGGGTTTAGGCCATCTCTAACCAATCCTTAATAATCGGTTAGAGAAGTAAAAGATGCTTTTTTACTCCTGTAACTGCATCTAACCGATGTCCAAACAGTGTTAGAGGAGTAAAAAATTTACTCATCGGTATTGCGGATACGTAAATATAGGAATCAGTCACACCGATGAGTAAAAGATTCCCCATGTTTCCCTTGCGTTCACACCACTCGCACCGTGCCCTCGTCCATCTCCGGCGACCACCAACACCCCTTGCCGCCACCACAGCCATTGGCGGAGCCCCGCGATGGTCGGATCTTCTCACGGCCGTCTCAGCCTCCAATCCTCAGCGCTTGCCGACACTGCAACCCCTACCGCGAGCTCAAGCCTCTTCCTCTTCCCGCCGCCATTCCCCTCCTTCTCCTCCGCGATTGGCGCCACCCAAGTGCCGAAGGCAGCCCCGACACTCCGCCCGCACCCTCGACTTGCCGGTGCCGCCGACGCCGGACTACCGCGGCATGTGGCAGCGGTCGTGGGGAGGCGTGGGTCGCCGAAATCATCGACCGCAACACCCACCTGAAGGTCTGGATCGACAGCTTCTAGTCGGCGGAGCAGGTGGTGCTGGCATACGACATGAAGAACGTCGAGCTCCACGGCACTGACTGTGGCGAGGTCAACTTCCCGCTAGGGTGCGGCACGGTGCCGGACTTGGAGCCATCCGTCCTCCGAGCTGTGGGAGGACAGGGAGGCCCGTGAGCGAATCAAGTCGGATTGCCGCGACGCGGTGATGGTAGCAACGCTTGCCGGGCTTAAACCGGAGCTCGTCGAGGAGGAGCGGAAGAGGTTCGAGGAATTCGACGAGGCCAAGCGGAAGGCCGACGCAGCAAAGAAGAAGGGGGTCATCGATGATGCGGGGCCGTCGACAGCTCCAACGCTGGACAGGGTGAGGGAGGAGGACGTCGGCAGCTCCGCTGGCCAGTCGACGGCGCCGGCGGTCATCGAGCTCGACAGCGACTCCTCCTCCTTCAAATGGGATGAGGATTAGGTTAGATTTAGTTCAAATCCGGTTGAATTTTGTCAAATTCATCCGACTTTGGTTGTAGTATGTATATATTGTGTTAAATATATGTGTTAGTTTGAAATTCAGTTTGAATTCGGTTGATTTTGATCGAATTTGAAGATGTTTATTTGATTTACTCTGCTAACTATAGGAGATCGGTTAGGAACAGCTATCGGTTAAAAGAGTATTTTTACTCTTCTAACCGATTTTGAGCAGTTTACTCGTCCAACCAATCGGGATCGGTTGTAGATGCCCTTAGACCACTTTTGGCGATGCGACCGCAAGACACTACAGGGTAAAGGTTCCTAGACGCAACTTGCGGCCAGATTCTGCTAGCGCTACACATAGGTGCTGCAGAAAGTCCGCTAGCTGGCGCTGCTCTCTACTTCTGCAAATCCATCTACGGGCCATTTCCTATTCCCTTGTATCATGTCTCACGTAAATGACCGGTAGAATCCTGTTACCTCCTATTCCTAGCTAGGCAAAGTAATCAAGGAATTGAGGAGTGAAGATAGGGAGTCATGGAGAAAGCAAAATGTTCTTGTTCCTAAGTTGCTAGCTATACCTGTAGTTGATCAGTAACACTCAGGAGATGGGGGGTATAGAGGAATGGACAACAATGAAAGGACGGCGGTTGTCATGAAGAAGTCATACAATGTGGAGCGGCGGCAGTCGGCCAGAGATGGTGCAAGCTTATTAATGGAACCTACTTTGAAGCAGCCATGGTCTATGATGTTATTAGTCAGTACCTTGTACTGCCTTGTTTGGGGTTTACAGGGATCCTCAACAAAAATAATGTACTATAGTAGTTCAAAATTTTCTGTTAACCACATCCTTAAAAATTACTCTAATCTCGCACTTAAATATTCCCTTAACTGAGCTTGGTATGGTCCATGTAGCATGGAGGGATTGACTTCTTCGTATGAACTATGCATTTCAACCAAAGTGGAATGGTCCAGTGATCATATTTTCCGTGTGCATAATCATGATCGGAATGAAAGAATAAATATTGGTATATTTTAAATTACTGACTATAACATAGAGTAATTGGCATCGCAGTTCATAAAATTGAAGTTCATATCTCTATTAAAATTGTGAGGGCATATGGATCATACAAGGGCATGTTCGCCGAATATGATCATTGCTCGAGGGTTCAACACTGTGTAGAACTTATATGAGTGGCTGATAAATAGACACCAGGGGGCGCTGCCCACGGTGGATGGGACTCCAGGTACAAGCGATTTCAATATCAAGTGTATAATTTATCACATAAATGGCTGGTAGATTTCTGTCACCTCCTATTCCTACCTGGTCAAAGAAGTAAAAAAAAGGAACTGGGCAATAGAGATCAGGAGGAGACATGGCAGAGAAAGGAAAATGCTCTTATTCGTAATGTGCTAGCTAGACTTGCGGTTGTGTAACACTCCTCAGGAGATGGACACCAATGACCGGAGGGTACTTTTCATGAAGGAGTTATATAATCAGAAGTTGTGGCGGTTGGTCAGAGATCATGCGAGCTTACTTAACTAATGGACCCTACTTTTGAATTTTGATGATCTAGTACCATGTTTCATTCTCTTAATTATTAGCTAGTACTCCAAGGGAGTACTGCCCATTTTTAGGTTTACAAGGCTCGTCACATAATAAGACACGCCAAGGACTCACTACAATAGTTCAAAACTTTCTACACCCTTAAATGGCTTAACCACGCTCGTGATGGGCAGCTGCACAGAGAGAAAGTGATCAATGCTCGTATGAACTATGAATATCAACCTAGGGGAATGGTTCAGTGAACATATCTTGTGTTGTTTTGAACAACTGTCTGGTCTAAAAATTAACTTTCACAAAAGTGAGATCTTTTGTTTTGGAAAAGCAAAGGAGGAAGAAAACTACTATAAACAGATTTTTGGCCGTGAAAGTGGTTCGCTACCTTTTAGATACCTCGGTATACCAATCCATTACAGAAGACTCCTTAATAGTGAGTGGAGGCCGGTAGAAGAACACTTTGAACGAAAGTTTGGGTGCTGGCAAGGAAAGTTTTTCTCATACGGAGACAAGCTTATTCTTATCAATTCTGTACTCCCTAGTTTACCGATGTTCATGTTATTTTTCCTTAAGATATCTAAAGGGGTTAGTAAGAGATTAGATTTTTATTGCACTCGCTTTTTTTTGCAGAATCTATCTATTATATACTAAGCAATATAAGGTGTTGTTTCGAAGCATCACGTTAATCCACATAGGCTATAAATAAATATTATTATTTTTTGAAAACATAAATAAATATACTTTTGATTTCAGTGGTAACGGGCAAGATTTAATAGATCTAAGAGTTACACAAAACTATAATGTGACAAGTCCGTTGCACGTACCTTCGAACGTACACGTACGTATGCGGTAGATTTAATAAAAAAGGTTCGGCTGCCCGTCTTCAGAGTCCAGAGGCGCGCCGCAACCGACTGGACACGATGATCTTTTTGATCGTCCGGCCCTCTTTATGTGTGTTGACAGCAGCGCGCAGCTTTTCCTGAGACCTCTCATGGCGCTGGCTGATGCCGTCTGCCGGCCGGCCGGCCGGCCAGCCCCCGTTCCCGTATATGCAGTTCAATCTTGCCCTACGTGCTCTGCCGTGCAAAATTAATCCATGATTTTCCTCCTATACAAATAGCAAAGGTAGGCGCACGTGTGGTAGGTTTTTCGGTTTGATCTCTTGGTATCTGCATAATACACCATGCATTATGCATATACAAGATGGACTGATATTTTTTTGTCGACTTTTAATATTTAGCAACATGGGAACCGAAAAACATGGTCAATGATCCATTACTAGGAAACTTGGCGCGGCAACATGCCGCGCCCGTGGAGTGACATTCATGCATTTAAGGAATGCGTGTACATAGATAGCACTGCCGGAATGGTTTATATATTCAGTAGAGATAGTTAACGGTAGTGTATTTTTTTCCATACCCAATCAAGTAGCAAACTGCACTCATTTGAAAATTCTATCCAGGTAAAGAAATATGACAGAGAATCCAGTACTCCTTCTGGTGTAATGATTTGTACTGAAAGGAGAGATTATTACAATCAATCACAGTTTGTCCAACATGCAGAACACCAGCACTCAGCCCTTCCCTACTAAACTGAGTCAAATTGTGAGCCGAAGAATTCATATCTTCCATAGTTTTTGTAATCTTTGCATCCGGCAAGCACACAATATGGAAGTCCAATGCTTTCAATTATCAAATCTATATCAATATGAAAAATTAAGTAAGCTGAAACAACTCTTGGTTTTAGGCATTCATAACTTCTAGAATTATCAGGTTATCAATCCATTGCATCACCAGTGTAAGACCTTCAAAGCAGGCTAAAAACTGGAACCTCCAACAATTGGAACCGCCGCGGCCTTAGGAAACTTCCATTTGAACCCTCGCAAGAACTGCAACAGTGGACATAGTAGGTTAATTGGATCAAAACTTCCATCAACATTAACGAACGCCCAGTCGGCTAGAGGTGGCTCATATGGCACCTTATCAACCGAATATAAATGGACATGTCCGGGCATAGAGATAACAAAAGCATCAGCCTTCCCTTTGCCGTTTAGACCATGTTCTTGTGGGCCAATCAGAGAAACTTGCAGATATGCAATATAAAACTGTAGAAACATGACAGTGAAAAGGCAAATATTCTCTACAAATATGTTCCCTTACCATCTTGTCGGCCAAATCCAAGGGAAGTAGAAGCTGAGTCCTAATGGTTATGGTGGAAGACCATTCATGTAGTAATAAATGTACCATATTCTAAGGAATTTGTTGGGTTTGTCTTGAGGAACCCAGGGGATGTCCAGATTGTAGTATTATTTCTAAGTGAGATCAATTCCGACATGAAGATATGCATAATTTACACCCAGCCAGACATTTGGAAACCCTTCATTTTCTACTAAATAAACGGTTCAGTATCTAGCGATGAATCATCAGTTTGTTGAGCTATGAAAAAGATAATATGGGTCAGAGATTCAAAAATTAGATTGTTCAAGTAGTCCTACTAAATAAACGGTTCAGTATCTAGTGATGAATCATCAGTTTGTTGAGCTATGAAAATGATAATATGGGTCAGATATTCAAAAATTAGATTGTTCAAGTAATTTGGTCCATTTGGATAGATAGCACCGACCACCTTCATAGACTGCCAACAACCAACTCAGTGAAACATCAACCAAAGTTTTTCGAAGCACATTAATTATTCTTCGACATAGAGGTTCTACCGATACCGTTGGTAAGAACTTACCGGGAGTAAGCCGAGGCCAACCATCAAATGTCTTTATACGAAACGTCATTAATTTAGCCATGCTTCGTCCAACAAACTGACTTTGTATTTATGGTTCAGATCTGCACTTAACAACAGTTGGTCGATAAGATATGGTTGTTAAAACTCACAATCACAATTAGGAATACGTAAACACATGACAGATTCATGCTTACAGGCTAGAAGAGATAGCAGACCTATGAACATATCATATCTGTATGGAAGCATGTCATTGTCATCACATAATACTTAAGACTAATACCACTCCATGTTGGACACAAAGTAGAGCCAGCAGACAGAAATTACTTCAACACCAAAGTAATCAACATCACAAAGTGGTTAGATGGCCTTCTCTTCAAGCTAACCACGAAGTCTGCTTCTGATAGCGTTTCCGGAGATGCAACAATATGCTTAATATTAATAGGCTATCAGTTAACCACGAAGTCTGCTTCTGATAGCGTTTCCGGAGATGCAACAATATGCTTAATATTAATAGGCTATCAGTAACCTGTAAGACAATAATTAACTTATGAGTGGAAGCACAAAATATGAATCTCTTCTTCACATCATGAAAGTAATGCACCGATCGAAGATGTGAGATTTCACTGCTAATTATTTTACTAAAGAGCAAATAAATTGGCTGGTAGTAATAGATTAATTTGGAGTAAGAATTTTCATACCTTCATTGGCCCAGCCATACTGATATGGAGAATGATCCAAATATGTAGCTCCAATATTAGCATGATTAACCATGTTTTTCATGTTATCCTTCCAAGAGATTAACTGAACATAAGTATTTGTGCTGGTCAGGTAACTTCCAAATTCCATGGACAGAGGAAAATATCAATGCAGCATGCTTAGAAGAATTGGAGAAAGTAAAGGCATTGCAAAATCAGTGATCATATTAGCACAGTAATTTCAACAATTGTTATTACTTGAGTTAAATGTGGGTAAATATGCACTCATCAGTTGTTTAGCGTGCATCTTATATATCAAAGAAAGTGCTTAAAAGAGTAAATGTATACCTGCAAATTATATGAATCTGAAGGCTAAATGAGATACATTACAGGGAATCCCTGATTGACTTACTTAGACCGTTCATAAACCTAGTTTAGCTCCAGGAACCGATGAAAACTTGAGTACACATTCATTCCATATCCATTGCAATAATTCTACATGCCATAAGTAAGACAGAGGCATGAATTAAACCCTTAAATCTGTACAAAAAAGAGAACACACCAAAAAGGTTATGCTTGAGCTAGTAAACACGACATGCAAATACCATGCTTTAAACTGATATTTTCCTTGAATTGTTGGTTATTACTTAGGCAGAGCCAAGGATTCCTTGGCAAGCAAAGAAAAGAACACAGGAAGAGCATGCAAAATAATCCAAAGCATGTACTGTACAGATGTAAGGCCAAGAATACAAAGGGGAAGTGCGCCGTGGGGATTTCCTAGAGGGAGAGAGAGAAAGACGGAGTAAGGATTTTGAATCTACAGATTAGTAGCTAGGCTGAATAGGAAGCTTTTACATTGTGAATCCATTAATTATTGTCGACTAATCTATAGATTAGTATTACTACTGTACGGTTATCTGAACTGAAAAAGAGAAAAATAGAAGACATGAGAGAGATGATCTGATCAAGGGAAAGGATGAAAGATTAAAAAGGGACTGGGCATCTGGCCGCCGAAGTACCCGCGCTATTGGTTGTCGGAAGAGGCGCCATGGTGATGAACGACATGCCCATGGTCGTGGAGTGGCCAAAAATCCCTACGTCTGCCCACCACTAGCGGCATGGATAGAAGGCGGTGCAGCAGCAACACCTCTAAGCCCATGACGATGCCGGCGGCCGGGGACTGGAGGAGGTGACACAAAAGGGGGGCGACCTGCCAGGAAAATGTATGTTAAGAGAAACGTAGAAGAACACATCAAAATCAAATCAAACACAATTAAGGAAAAAAGAAATGCATCCAAACGGAACCAACAAGGACATAATCAAACAAAATTAGGACACAGTAATCCCTATCAGCACATACGAGCTTTTTTTGAGGAAGTAGAAGAACCAGGAGAGAGCTAAGCCGTTCTTGTCACGGCAGGCGAGCACGCATGAAGTTCGTGGGCGCGTCGACGCTGTTCCGGCAACCATGGCGACCTCGCCGAAGAGAGTAGAAAAGGAGACGTCCCAGCCGCTCCATCCGGGAGCTGCGCATGGCGCTGGCCATGGCCGTGTGACGGTGGAGGCGGCTCCATCTGGGAGCTGCTCATGGCGCTAGCCATGGTGGTCCTCTACTCCCGTTCATCGTCCATGGGCCATGGCGGACTGGGAAACCTAGCGAGCTATGCGGCGTCGTGCACTGACGGAAAGGGAGCCAAGCGCGGGGATCCAGAGCGGCGCCCTGGTGTGCGAGGTAGGGTAAAAGCGGTGTTGCCTAGAGCCTGGGGAGAAGCGGTGGAGCAGTCGTCCACGGCGGGTCAAAGCGGTGCTGCCTCCTTAGATATTTCTGGAGGAAACCGTAAGGGCTACGCGTTCCAAACCGATTGAAACCGGGAAGAGCACGCGTCGTAACAGGACCAACGCCTCACCAACGGAGTAGTCGCGCACGCGGCATCACTTGATTGGCTAAAAATAGAAGAGCTACAGTAACCAAGCACTATCAGCGTGATGTGGAGCGCTAACAGCTCGAGAATATGTTCAGCCTTAATATATGTAGGTATATCTTTCTGCAATATGCACCTACATGGGCCGGCGCGCGCAGATACGAACGCCCTCCTCGGCATTTCAAAAGCCGACAGCACCGGTCGGCATTTTAAAAGCCGACGTTGCCCCGCTCCTCCCCTGTGGGTCAACAACCCGGCCAGGCAGACCCCGATGTCACATCGGTCGGCTCTTCAAAAGCCGACAGCACTGGTCGGCTTGTCAAGTGCCGACGTGTCTCGGTCGGCATTTCAATTGCCGAGGCCGTGCTAGAATTGTAAATCCCTCAATTCATGTATTATTTATGAAAATGATTAAAAAACATATTACTTAATGAAATAGGCTTCTTCGAGCATGTCGTAAATATATATCCCTCAATGGTATATGTATAGTGCTAATTTACATGCTCGAAAAATGGTATGTTCAATGGTCTATATATGGTATGCTAGTTGTACTTGCATGCACTAGACCTGCTAGCTGTACTAGTTGATGGGATGTGTACCTATTAGCATGAATCCTAGCATAAAAATATACAAGAATTTTTACAATAAAATCAACGTGGGAGTATACCAACATATGGATTGCTCAAATATTGGTCTACTCAATGGGTTGCTCAAATATTGGTCTACTCAATGGTCTATGTATAGTGCTAATTTACATGCTCGAAAAATGGTCTGTTCAATGGTCTATATGTGGTGCTAGAATGCGTGCTAAATTTTTTGCCGGTTCAATGGTATGAATGTATTGCTAGAATGCGTGCTGAAATTTTAGCCAGTTCAATGGTCTACTAGTATTTAAATGTGTACTTGCATGTACTAGCAAATACATGCAAAAAATGCTCTTGATGTAGCGGGGTGTGATGTTTTCCGTTAGATATTTTGTGCTCCTGCTGCTCAACTTCATACTCTCTATAGAATATCCAATGGTTGGATTAGTATGCATAGGTAGCATCCTACATAGCCCACTATTTCCCATATATATATATATATATATATATATATATATATATATATATATATATATATATATATATACTTTCTCTGTTTCAAAATATAACATGTTTTATTATGTAGGTTCACTAAGGTTTAGAGTGAATCTAGATACTAAAAAAAGTCTAGATATATTTTCTTTATAAATCTAAAAAATCTTAGAGCATCTCCACTCGGCTTCCCAGGACGTCAAAAATTGGCCCAATCGCGTTCCAAGTAACCCGATTTCGTCCGAATTTGGGCCATTCCCGGGTTGCTGGGAACGCCCTGCGAACGTCGGACGAAGCGAATTCGGTGAAAAAAAACAGACGGCGAGTGGACCCGTCCAGTCAGCGACAGGAACCGAGTCGTCGTCATCCTTCCGCCTCGGAACCCCGCGGAGGACCGCCAGATATTAACAGCCCGTCGCTTCGGCCACGCGTCGCCGTAATGCCGCGCCACCGCCGCCTCCTCGGCTCCCGCGACGGATCGGCGGGCAATAACTTCCCGCCGTTCCCCCTTTTCTCGCCCTCGCCGCTACACCCCTCCCGCCTTCGTCGCCCGCCTCGGCCTATAAAAGCCGTACTCCTTGTCGGATCTCTTCACACTCTCTCACAGCTCCCCAGCTATCCCAACTCCGGCGAACCCCAAAATCCGGCGAACTCCCCACACTTCCCCCACTTCCCCATGGCCGAGCGGTTTCTCGGCGACCCCACGGGAGCGAACGGCTTTGGCCGCTGCATGTTGTAGCCGTGGGAGGCCCGGATGCTCCACGACGAGGGCTACATTGCTCCACCGGACGCCCGTCTCCCCCCTGGCTGGAAGCTCAGGGCCGGCGGGATCCCAATTCCGCTGGTGCCGGCCGATGAGGAAATCGTCGACGAGATCAAGGCCGCCATCGCGGCCATGGAGGACCCGGACCTCGCCGAGGATCCAGGCAACCTCCATTTCTAGGAGCAGTACTTTGCCGACCGGCGGCTCCAGGAGCTTGCCCGCCATGAGGGACCGTCGGGGTCGCCGTCGAAGAGAAACAACGCCTACGTCGCACCGTTGCTGGTGGAGCGCTCCGGACTAACACTCGCCGCCGTGCTGGAGCACATCCACGCCGGTAACAACCCCCTCCTCAGCTTCCCCCGCAACCTGACGCCGGCGTCAAGGGAGAAGCGCCATCCTCCGGCCAACTGGCTGCCGAGGAGGATGGCCAGCCTCTCCTCCTCCTCCTCCGTAGCCTTGGCCTCCTTCTCCTCTGGGTCCACGCCGGCAACGTTGACGCCACTCCGGCCGATCAAGCGTGAGCCGGAGACGCCGGTCCACTCGCTAGAGCCGCCGAATGGGCAGTCCCTGGCGACAAGGACGCCTTCTCCTTGAAGATGGCGAAGGAGCAATCCCTTCGCGACATCGCGCCCCCGCCATCGGATCCTGCGTCGCCGGACATTCTCGCTTGGTCCAGGACGGACTGGGAGGAGAACGAGCGACGTTGTGTCTAGCGCCAGCATTAGCAGGCCGAGCGCCAGGCCTGATCTGACCACGTGCTCGCCTACCAGCGCACCGCTCGTCGTCCTCGACGACGATGAAGAGGCCGACCCTTCCTACCATCCCTGGAGGAGCGACGACGACGGCTAGGGCAGCTCCTGTCCGCCGTAGCCGCCGAGCGACGACGACGGCATCGACGACGGCAAAGCCGACCCCGGCTACACCTTCTTCTATAGCAACTTCGACATGTAGAAGCGGCGTCGGCATCGGCATCGGCGGCAGCATTTTTATTTTTTTAGTTATTATTAGCCTAAATTTAGTTTAAATTCGGGTGTTCGCCCGAATTCTATCTAATATATATGTATTCGCCCTTAATTAATGAAAACTGCCTATATTCGCCCAAAGTTTGTCAAAATTTGTTGAATTTTGGCCAAACACGGAAACTTATCCTGGGAACACGAGTGGGAAACTCGGCGTTTCCAGACCGAAAACGAGTTTTCGTCTAGCCTTAAGTAGGTCCAAATTTCGGCCAAAGAACATCCAACGAGTGAGGATGCTCTTATATTTTTAAACGTAGGGAGTAGTTATAAAGGGAAGTCATGCTCGATTGATTCAAACATCGAGCATCCGAGCTTGTCTGCGAGTTAAGGGTGGTGGAGATAACTGTAGCCACCGAGAGACACACAACGCCCGTTATGGCCGGTTTGGTTAGAGACAGCTGGAATTATGTTCACTAGAGATAGAAATGAATGCTTCATGAAGATATGGTTGTGTTGGCATGTCCATTCACGCCGCCTGGTTTAGGACGGACTGGGAGGAGACCGAGCAACGTCGTGTCCAGCGCCAGCAGGAGCAGGCCGAGCGCCAGGCCTGGTTTGGCCACGTGCTCGCCTACCAAGGCGCTCCGCTCGTCGTCCTCGACAACGACGAAGAGGCCGGCCCCTCCTACCAGCCCTGGAGGAGCGGTGATGACGGCCAGTGCAGCTCCCGCCCGCCATAGCTGCCGAGGGACAACAACGGCAAAGCCGACCCCGGCTACACCTATTTCTACAGCAACTTCGACATGTAGAAGCGGCGTCGGCATCGGCATCGGCACCCGCATCGGCGGTGGCCTTTAATTTTTATGTTTTTTAGTTATTGTTAGTCTAAATCTAGTTTAAATTCGGGTGTTCGCCCAAATTCTATGTAATATATATGTATTCGCCCTTAGTTAATGAAAACTGTCTATATTCGCCCAAAGTTTGCCGAAATTTATTGAATTTTGGCCAAACGGAACTCGGCCTGGAAACACGAGTGAGAAACTCGACGTTTCCATGCAAAAACGAGTTTCCTCCATTCCAAAATAGGTCGGATTTCGGTCTGGAATTATGTTCACTAGAGATAGAAATGAATGCTTCTTGAAGATATGGTTGTGTTGCCACGTACGTAGCAACAAATAAACGTATGCATGAGACGTACGATGACGACTTGACGGCAGCGTCAAGGTTCCGATTAGTAGTGGTCAATCAAGTAAGTAAATATCCAGCTGCGTGTGCATGCATCGACCGAGAATTGAAAGGCAATCACGTGAATTAATTGGGAACGGCAGGAAATCAGATTTGGCGAGGGCCAGCGGCAATCAAGGGATTAGCTAACGATTCTTCCAGCTAGCGGATCAGAGTCCTGATCGGTCAAGAGAGAAGAGCCATAGGCACCGAATGGCAAGTAAAATCAGAATTCAATTAACGCGGTTCTTCCAGCTCCGCCTGGCGGCTATAAATAGACAATATTACTACTCTACGATCTAATCCCTCAGAACAGTCTAGCCTTACGTAGAGAAGAGGAGAAGAAGAAGAAGAAGCACGCAGAGCGAGCGAGCGAGCAATGTCGCTGGTAATACTGGAAGTCGATATGGGCCGCAGGGAGAGGAAGATCGCCAAGGACCTCATCAAGAAGATCCCTGGTACGTATACTATATACAGTTCCGATCGATCTGACTCACTCCATCCACCGATGCATATCATCCATCTGCATGTTTTAGTTTTACACGATGATATTACCGATCTATATATGTCTTTCTAGGTGTGGTGGATGTGGACGTGCACGAGACGGGGCACGTGGCCATCATCGGCACGGCGGACACGGCGACTCTGAAGGAGAAGCTCGAGGCGATGCTGAGGAGGCCTGTCGTCGTCCTGGCCGACCACAGGGCCACGCCTGCTCCTCCCCACACCTACGGATACGGCGCGATGCCGCCGCGGGGGGCCGCCTATCGCCGCACTGCCTTCGGCGGCATCCCCTCCCAAGATGAACCTGCAGGACCGGTGGTATTCGGCGTCAACATGGACGTTCACTGCCCCCGCAGCGAGAAGGCGGCCAAGGAGGATCTCATGAAGATCCCGGGTAAGTAACTACTCGTACGCTCGATCGACTAATTGAATTGGAGATGCATGCATGTATTATTGCTTACACGTACGCCGCTATATATTGTTGTCTTTCTAGGTGTGGTGGAGGTCCGTGCCTCGCTAGTGACGGGTCACGTCGGGATCATCGGCATGGTCGACGCCGCCACGCTAAAGGCGCGTCTCGAGAGCAGGCTGAGCAGGCCTGCAGTTCTCATCGCCGATTTCGGGGCTGCGCCTGCTCCTCCACTTGGACTGGGTGGTCGATATGGCATGGTGCCACCTCCGAGCTCTGCTTTCCCAGCACCTTACAACCCGTATGTCGGCTACCACCAGCCTCGTTACGCCACACCATCGCCAGAGGACGGCTACTACTACACTTCCTTCGGTCGCAGACCCTTCGGCCCCCCTTACATGCCGAACGATGCGCCGGAGGACTGCTTCGAAGATGAGCACCACAACGGTTGTTGTTTTTGCTCCATTCAGTGATTGCCGATTCATCTCTCTCTCTCTCTCTCTCTCTCTCTCTCTCTCATAGAGAGATATACAATATATGATACTGAATATTTTAGTGGAATGAATCCAGGTTATATGTAGTTCTTCTCCTTCTATGCACGCTCTCTGCTCTATATATTATACCTGTGTCGGTTCGTTTTGAGTTTTATTACGTATATGATTTTCTTTTGGTGTGAACATGAATCTGGTCTTCTACAATAATCTTAAGCTAAGGTAAAAACAGAGCAATAATGTAATCATAAGTTCTATTCATGGTTGTTATTCACATGATTCACTAACTTTTAGAAACCGCCAGACACCAACACATACACTTTGAGCATGACGGGTCCACCTGTTAGCTGAGAACCATCGTGTTCACAATCTAAAATTAATTGGTCTTAGTACTTGCGAAGCCGATCTAAAACTGAACCGCGTTGAGTAAATTGTATTTAACTTGCACATAGAACTATAGTTGAAGGAATAGTTGTCTTGATTAGAGATTCTAATTTTATTTTTGAAACATAAGGAATGTGATGGTTTTCTAAAAATATGTTTTTTTCTCATCTATTGTTTTATTGATTATTGATTAAAGTTCGTTGCTTCTAGGAATCGATGTGTGGATGCTATTTCTATGTGAGAATAATCTTTTGTATCCCAGCCGCCTCGGTACGTGACACCTCCATCTTTCAGTAAAAGAAGGTCTATACTCCCTCCTATCCGGTTTATTAGGTGCAAGCGTAATTTAAGAACAACTTTGACTAATAATTTTGATTAACAAATTTTACATAATTATGTCATAAAAATTATACCATTGGATGCAACTTTAAAAGTAGTTTTCAATAATATATTTTTTGGGATATATATTGCATATTTTATTGGTCAAAATTGATGGTCAAAGGTTTTTTAAACTACGTGCGTGCCTAATAAACTAGAGCAGAGGGAGTACTATTTTTTAAGCCAAGCAATCTTATAGAAAAAAACCATGGATTGTATCAATATAACATGAAAAATGAATGCATGATGTACCATTGATAGTTTTTTCAAATAGCCTGGTCAAAATTTATTATAGGACGTAGGTAGTATGTTTATACTGTAAACATGGACTTAGCTAATGACATGTTGCGCCACAGTTACAATAATATTCAACCTTAAGTTTGTTAATGCCAATGAAAATTGACGAGATTTATTGATCTTAGGAAGTGTGAGGTATTACCACTTAGACTCTAAGCACAATGCACAACCCAGAGTTAATTGGCCTTGTTACTTAGAAACTCTGTCCAGTTGAATCACATTGGTACCAGGAGCGGCAATTTAGCACTGTGTGTGTACCGAAAATGTCGGAAGTGAGACAATATTGTAGCCATAAGTTTTATTTGTAAGTTACGCCAAAGATGATATGTCGTGTCACTGACGGGGTTGGCGGAATCGAAAAGAACTCCAACCATAAGTTTTATCTTGTTTTGTTGTCTATGTATGCCACTATATAAGATCTAGATTCTTTAACATTAGAGCAACTAACCACGAGAAACTTAAAATTACTGACCGATAGGGATATACTAGAGCATTCAGATAGGGATCTACCAGAGCATTTAGGGATCTACCAGAGCATTCGGATAGGGATCTACCAGAGCATTCAGGTAGCTCGAGGATCCAAGGCATTTGTCGGCGACGGTGTTGATTTGTCGAGATACTTGATTCGTAGCAGTCAGATAATCTATCAATACATTTCTATATTGGTTGATTATGTTTATTTCTTCAACTAATTAGTTTGTATTACATGAAAATAATAGTTATGCATTCGGCGTAATACTTAAGTATAACATGGTAAGATGTCCTGAATCTAGCACGAGTAAGATGCCCAAGCCTCAGTTACTAAATGAAAGCCGTAGTATCCTTATAAATTGTTTTATTAATAAAAAATTGATCTGTTTTAGAACTGTTTTCAAAATATTTTATAGCCGAGCATGCTTTATGGAGCTACATTTTTGCACTTATTTCATAAGCTGACTATGCAATCAAAAATACGATACCAGAGCTACCTCCAGAGGAGTATGCAGTGCTTTATTTTAGAATTTTTGAGGGAACACAGGATCATAACAGCCACATAAATGATTAGCTATTCTTTGATTTGGTATCCAGCATCTATTTGTTCATTTGGATTAGAGCATCTCCACTCGTCTACCCAGGACGTCGATCCGGACGCCGAATTTCGGTCCGGACCCCGAAAATCGGCCTAATCGCGTACCCAGAAACCTATTTTCGTCCGGATTTGGGCGAACTTTGGTCCGGGCTTCCCAGGCCGTACCCAGGATCCCAGGAACGCCCTGGGAACGCCGGATGCAGCGAAAATGGGCGTGGGCCAGCTCTGTCGGCAACAGAAGGCTGAACTCCCGCCACTTCTCCGAGCTCCCGCCCTTTTCTTTCTCCCCTCCCGCCTTTCTTCCCCATTCCCCCCCCCCCACTCCCGCCACTCCATCGAGCTCCCGCCAACCATGCCTCCCAAGAGTTTCGTCCAACCCAGATCGATCCTCGGCGATGGTCCGATGGAGAAGAAGGCGAGGAAGTCGAAAGCGCCGGTGAAGAAGCCGGAGGGCATGTCCTCCGCCGAGTGGGCGGCCAAAGAGCACGCCAAGAAGATCACATCGGACGACCGGAAGGGTAGAAAGGAGAGGGCGAAGCTCCGGTAGGAACAAGAGGCGGCGGCAGAAGAGCAGGCGATCATGAGGGCAAAACAGGCGGCAGCGACACGGTCAGCGTTGATGGCGGCGCTGTATCCACCCCACTGGGGAAGCCAGGCAAGCATCGGATTCTCGCCGATCTCTCCTGCCGGCTTCCAGGAGAGCCAGACGATTGCTCGGCAGAGATACTCCTCGTCCCCCGAGTTCGACGACGGATTCAACCCCAAAGTGGTCTTCCTCATGCCTGGCGCCACGCCCTCCTTCGTCCTTCAACGTGGACATCAACATCCCCTACTCCACCTCTCCGGCGTACGCAGGCCCCGCGCTGCGCTACGGCCCACTGCCTTTCGGCGGAAGCTCGGCGCAATCAGCCTACGGCGAGGCCGACACGCGCAACATGTTCGGCGAAATGCCGGTCGCCCTGTCGGCCGGCATGTTGGCCAAGATATACATGGAGGACATGATCGCCCAGGGCTCGGCCTCCAACCCCTCCTTCTTCACCGAAGAACAGTCCCGGGCCAACGCCGAACATGACATCGAGTCTCAGGATTTCGCTGACCTCGACGCCGAGGAGACGCAGGCCGAGCCGACGTAGGCGGAGGACCCCGAGGGTGAAGCCGTGCTACTGGCGAAAGGCAAGAACGGGAAGAATAAGTCGGGCACTTCTACGTCGGAGGCACGCATCAAGTGGACCATGGCCGAGGACACCTGTCTCGCCGAAGCATGGAAAATAGTGAGCATGGATCCGATCACTGGTGCCAACCAGAATTCCGACAACTATTGGAGACGCGTGAAGCTAGCGTTCGACGAGCGTAGCATTTGCGACCCGAAGTATAGCAAAATTCACATGGAGCGAGGGGAGAAGGCTATTACCAACCATTGGGCGATCATCCAGACTGCATGCAGCAAGTGGCACAGCTGCGTGGAAGAGGTGGAACGCACACAAGCCAGCGGGGAAAACATAGACAACAAGGTATTCGCGAACACTAGCTTCGTCGTGCACTCGCTTCCATTTTGACACACTTTCATTTTGGAGCTTCGTCGTGCACTCTCTTTGTTTCGAGAGGACATGAAGACGGAGTTCAAGTTCCACCATGTGTTCCAGGGGATCGAGAGCTGCGAAAAATGGCGGGACACTTGCCTGAGCCTCTCCAAGACCAAGGACGGCGTCTACAACCCAGAGGCCCCTCTCGCTGCTGCCGGCGAAGGAAGGCCAGAGATCGGCCAGAAGAAGGCGAAGATGTTCAAAACCACCGGACCTCCCGCCGAGCGTCTCCAGGCAGGGCCGGTCCTGAGGGGGGACTAGAGGGGCCGTCCCGGGCCCTAGAAATCAGGGGGGCCCCAATTCTCAACTAGCTAAGTGTATTCAACGACCGGGGATTATAAGAGGTAACCTGACACCGCCATTAGAGCAAGGTTCGGGAGACGAGAACGAAACGTTCAGTTTTTTTTCAATAGAACCAAACGTTCAGTTGTTTTTCCGTTGGACTGTAACTTGGATCGTATTTCCTTTTGTTAGGTCGGGTATTTTCTTCTTCCATTATCTTGGGTCTTTTTCCTTGAAGTAGCAATGAAGAAAATAATATAAGTACGGTGGGACTTGTATGCTTATGCAGGTCCATATGATTCTTTAGAAAAATAGGTCAATGAGACGGTGTTCAAAAGAAAATGCAAAAATGTGCAGGTCACATGTGTGATCAGTTTGACAGTCCTAAAAAGATCAATATGAGAATCCCTTCAGAGACATCCAATAAAATTGGAACGACTCGTAGGAAAAGATCAATATGAGAAGTACGGAATATGATGATAACTTTTTCAGGCACGAGAAGTGAGAGTTGAATAAAAATTTCAGCCTTGTGCAACTGATGGATCATGGATGTCATCTGTGACGCCGTTTGATAATTCTTGTACAAAAGGAGCTAAAGACAATCCATCGTCTGCCCATAGAAGTAAGCCGAGAGCCGAGAAGCTGAGTCACTAAGAGTAGACTGCACAATGCCAATGACCACCACGTCTACAGAAGGCAAGATCAATGTGATAATCTATAAGATTGATATTGACATGGTTCACCAACTATGTTATTCTCGAAAAATATTGATCCAGTGAGATTGTTCTCGCTCGAATACCGTTGTCAACTCCTTTGAACCTAGGAATGTTTGAAGACTTTTTAGGGCAATATGTATATATTATTATCAATGCCGCTCTCATTTGCACTCTAAATGTTATTTGGTAATATTTGAGACACGCAAATTATTATGTTGATTCTTAGCGGCCTAAGATTTTAGTTTCGTCCCGGGCCCCTGAAATCTCAGGACCGGTCCTGTCTCCAGGCTTCGATCGAGAAATGCATCGTCGACATGAGGGCGCACGCCGAGAAGAGGGCCGAGAAGACCGATGAGCGGTGGAAGCAGTTGATCGAGACCCAAGGGGAAAAGGTGGCCATCCTCAAGGCCAACTACGCCGCCAAGAAGCGGAACACGGATCTGAAGGTCCTAATCGGCGAGGACACGTCAAAGATGAGTTTGTCGGTCAAGACCTGGTACATGGCGCAATGCCAGGCCATCCTCCAGGGCGATATCACGCCTTCCACTGCGCCGAATGCCCCTGCGCTGAACGACGCCACCACTATGCCGAGCTCTGCTTCCACCTCCTCCAACCAGTCGGCGTTCGCTGGCGAGACGACCGACCCCGCCGCATCGACCACGCCGCAGGAGCCATCCCATCGACGACTGAGAGATGGCCGATTCATTTTCCATGTTCTGTAATAATCCGTCGCCGAACTTATGGACGTTAATTCTGTCGAACACCTTTTGGCCGAGCTCTCGCCGGCGGGAATGATAAAAATTCAAATACGAGATCAATATCTCATATGTGCAATAAATAATTATTACCATAACCTTTTTTACAAGAACACATTTGCTGTCGGAAGGTATACTATAAATACACCAAAAACACCAACAATTTAGTGGTCAGGCAGAGTAAAACAGAGTGAATTCAAATAGTTCCAAGATCCCACCATTCAATTTGGGCACCCTTTGCAACCATGGACATCAAAACGAAAATCATTAACATCATCTTGCTCCTGCAACCTATAGGCCTATGTGCAAAATTGTTAGCGACATCAAGCACAGCAAAAGGACTGATGCAAGAATTGCAAAGTACCCCACATGCCTAATTAGCTAAGGATAACATGCCTGACATCCCGCGGAATGTCAGAATGTCATAAGATATGGAACCAAAACAATGAATTCAGCTAGTATGTGAAACAACAGTCCATAATGTACATAAATAAGAAGGAAGAAAACCTCGTGCGTGAATATTCTGTATTTCAAAAGGCTGATAAAATCAAATCCTTGAAACTATAGAGCCTGGTACTTCTAAATTACAGTCTACTTAAACAGGAGGAAAACTCTTATAGAGTTCAAGAGTGGTTCAGTATTGGCTTCGATTTCAATTCTAAAGCGGGGAGCATCTTATCTTTTGTGAAAACTAAAGAGAAGGAAAATGATGCAAGTTTTAACACTCTACAATGTACAAACCATCTGCTACGGACAACCATCAAGATAAAATGCCCACCTCCTACATGAAAGTCTAAAGTTATCGCCACCAACAATAACAGGACATGTTGGTTCGGTTCACTTAGTTCTACATTTGTTAACAGGGAAGCGATAAAAAGAGGTATCGCAGCCGAAATGACAAATAATACGCATGGAAGCTTCTGATCCTGTGTCCGCATGACTTGGCTTAAGATTTGCATAACTTTTTTTTCGAAATGGAGATCTACCCCTGCCTCTGCATCCTTAGGATGCACACAGCCCTCTGCATCCTATGTTCAGCTGCATTGACGTGGTGGGCTTGTTTTCACCACTGTGAAACTTGTATGGCCCATCGAGCATTTACTCAATGGTATACTTAGTCGTGGGGGCCTGTTATCCGGCTTCTTCATGCGGCTGTCTCCTGCAGACGGATCCCCGTGGACTGCTGCCACTTGCTTGGTGACGTACCAGTTATCCGGCTGGTCGTCCTTCCTTTTGCCATGATGGTTGTCATGGCCATGCCGTCTGGAGTGATGATGCTCATCCGGCTGGCGCCGTTCTGCCGGCTCGTCCATGATGATTTGTTCTTGGTCATCCACCACGATGGGCTTCTTCATTGCCGCGTCGGCGGTGGCTTACTTGTCCACGATAGCCATGACCTGGGCCATGGTCTAGGGGTTCACTCGGCTGAGCTTTTGCTTCAGCATGGTGTCGTCTCGGCAGCCGTTGGTGAAGAAGTCAATTGCCTGATGCTCACGCACCCTGTCACAGGAGTTGTGCATGCTCGTCCACGGGGTGAGGTAGGAACGGTCGGACTCGTCCTTGCCTTGGACACATAGGGCAAGCTCGCGAGGACAGCCTAGCCGTTTGTAGGTGCTAGTGAAGTTGCGGATGAATGCCTCCTCAAAGTCCAGCCAGCCGTTGATGCTGTTGTCGGGGAAGCTATTGAGCCATGTTCTCGTCGAGTCGAGGAGCATGAGCGGGACGTAATGCACAGCCATGCGGCGATTTCCGTTTGCGATGCCTACCACGTTGACATAGTCCACCAGCCAGTCCTCTGGTTTGACGGTGCCATTGTACTTTGGCGTGTCTCTAAGGAGCGAAAATCCCTTTGGAAACGGTTCATTCCGGATGCGCGGACCAAAACATTTTAGACCAGTCAGACTTTCTTCCTCCATCACGCGTGACTGTATTAGGAGGTCGATGTGCGTGCATGCATCCGCAGCCGGCTCCCTGGGGCCGAGCCGTCCCGAGAGGCGAGACACGGGAGGAGCCTGACTCCCACCGGCTTCGTCGTTGGGGGAACGGTTTCACCTTCCTTGCCCGGCTCCATCAGCCGGGGCGTGACTCTTGCTGGTGAATGTGGCTTCATGGTGATGCTGGCAGCGATTGTCTGATCCGCCATGCGGGCAGCTGTTTTTCCTCATGCCGTTTGGTGAAGAGGCTTGTTGGTTCCTGCTCCCTCGTGGAGCCACAAGATCTTCCACTCGGTGGGGAACTATGTCCCCGTTGTTGCCTCCTTGGCTTGGAGCCCCTTCGGCCAGTTGCTTGTTGGTCGTGGTGACGAGGAGTTGGACACGGTCCTACTGGAGGCGAAGTTCTTCACCTTCGAGGTGTCTCAGCTCCGCGGCGGCCGCCTCTGCAGCCCTCATGTTCTTGGTGGGAGTGCTATAAACCGGCTGAACCACGGGAGTGTGTGGGTTAGCAGGGCGGTCTAGCTCCGAGGCGAGGTCACGGCCTCGGTGTTGGATATTCCGGTTGAAGACGTGGGCGGTGTTGTACTAGCGCATGGTGGTGTTTAGCCGGCACTGGGCGGTGGCGACCTTGTTGGCCTCCTCCAGGAGCTTCTGGCGCGTAGCGTCCAGCGTAGCCATAGCCATTGCCGGATCTGCCTCAGGGACGATGGGAGCATGGAGGTGCTGGATGAAGGCGGTGAGCGAATCTTGGTCCTTCTCGTGCATGGCATCGTTACTTCCCGCCCGACGCTCCAGAGGCGGGCGAGGTTCTTGTTAGATCCTGCCATCATGACCTTGACGCTGCTGCTGGTCGCAGCGACACGGGAAGGGGTGAAGCCGAGCGACGCGTCGGAGACGGTGACGACTCTGCGAGGGAAGTCCTGAGCGACGGTGGCGACATAGATGTGGTGGTCCTCGAAGTGGAGGACGGAGAAGTCGACAGGAAACATCTCCCCGGCGAAGCACAATGCATTGTCGATGACACAGTCGAAGGAGCCGAGAGTGAGAATGAGTCCTGAGGACACGCGCTCACCGGTGACTAGCGAAAGTCCCGTGCGAAAGATGATCCCAGCCGTAGCGTTGTGCCCCATGGTGGACGCCAACTGTCATGATGTGGAACACTGCAGTACCATCAGGGATGGCTTAAGAGGGACACTCAGGATGCAATTGGTGTCTCACGCAACGGGTTGGATACAGGAACTGCAAACACAGCGATGTACCCAGATTCGGGGCCCTCTCGGCGAGGTAACACCCCTACTCCTGCAAGATCTACTATATCAGGGGCGTATTCCCAATACAAGTGCTCCTGGAGTTGTTTCCTTAGCAACTATTGAGAGCTAGAGGAAGAAGATGAATAGAGAGAACTCAACTGAATCTACCTAGAACCCTAGCTCTACCCTTCCTTATATACTGGCTGGGAGAAGTAGGTTACGATGTGGGCACTAGGGTTTTCAATTTGGGCTATGGGTTTACAAAGCGGGCCGACTGCAGGGTCCAGCCGATGGACCAGGACCCAGTCAGCCTCTCAGTACAAGGGGGACAACGCTACAGTGTCCCCGTGCCACCCTTTAGACGTCATCCTTTGCTTTAATAGTCAGCCGATGGTGCTACGCTCAACTTCCCACTTTATCCTAGACGATGCAGTTGTCCGATAGCGCAGACAGGACGGCGCGCCAGCCTGTCTGGTGATGGGAGGAGCCAGAGGCGTGCCCCGCAAGGAGCGTCACCCCCTCCGTATCTCACCACCGAATCCGAGGTAGTCTAGGTGGAAGCGACCACCCAGTCGATTCTTCTGGCCACCCGGCTAGATGGGCCATCCGAGAAAGCTTGAGCTCTAGCCGGTTGGAGCAGTCCACCCCGCTAGGGATTCTCGGTCTTGTGGCCATCCGGCCAGTTGCTTCTGGAGCCGGCCAGGACGTCCTGGAGCCAGCCAGCTTAGGACTAGCTTCCTCTATCTGGGGTTCATCCCCCCCGACAAGTCTCGAGTATGGTATTCTTACCCTGATCCCTAAAGTACAGGTGCTGACAATATTAAACTGTTCTAGCCCGTTAAGCTCATTAACATGATTTTCATGTTCGTAGCCAAGGTTTTCACTACCCGGCTTTCTCCTATTGCTCATAGCATGATGGGCCACACTCTAACAGGAGCGCGTTAACGGGAGACACATACTCGAAGTGATTCTCTCCCTCTAGGAAATAGTCCATGAGGTGAAATTCAGAAAATAAAAGGGGATCCTACTGAAACTCGACGTCACGGAAGCGGTAGGTCGGCGGACGACGTTGTGCCAAGCCAAAAAAGTGCTTCCGTTGCACTTACCTGACGCAGTTATCGTTGGCGTCACCGCGAGCGCGTGGAATAGGCGCGTGCTTCAGCGTCTATAAGCATCAGGTCCAACTTCCGTGTTGTAGTGCACGTTGATGTAGTAGACCTTGAGGATAAAATGTCAGCGAGAAGGAACAGTTGGAGGCTTCCCTCACAGCGACCTATGTCGATGCCGTGTTGCACGTGAGAAAATCCATGAAGTCGTGTTCCACACTGGTCTGTGTGTGGTTCATGTTGCTTTCTGTGGCTACGGTCATGACGTAGGTTTGTCCCATTGTTGTTCCGGATTCACGAAGTGTAATCCGGCTTGATGCAATGCAGATCAGTCAATGTAGTTGTATGGCTCGATGTCCTGGACCATCCGGATCTTGTCTTCAGTTTGTCGGGTAGTCACACATGAGATTGATCGTGTCGGGTGAGAGACATGCCCTTTGTGGTCGATGGCGAGCTTGTAATCGCGAGTGGAGTCAATCATGACAGGGCCGGTCCCAAGGGGAGACCAGAGGGGGCGGCCGCTCCGGGCCCTAGAAATCAGGGGGGGCCAATTCTCAACTAGCTAAGTGTATTCAACGACCGGGGATTATAAGAGCTAACCTGACGCCTCCATTAGAGCAAGGTTTGGGAGACGAGAACGAAACGTTCAGTTTTTTTTCTCAATAGAACGAAACTACTTGAGTAAGGTCAAAGTACTACTGGATTTGCTACTGGAAGAAAAGATTTTGCCATTCTGGATTTTCTGGCGTGTGCTGATAATAGAGATTTAGTCAATTGAAACTTTCTTATCGTCCCGCGCAACGGAACCGTTGAATGGGATAGGAAAAAAGCTTTGAAGGGGAAAGACGTCAAAACTTTAGATAAAGTACTTAGCCTAAACAACACTATTTATGAAGCAAGTGAAGGGGCTAATGCAGGCTTTAACGCTAGTTATTCAAACTCAAACTTTCTACACAACAAACTACACACTTAGAACTTCTCTATTTGCTTCAGCTGTCTACTTTGAATTTCAGGTATTATTCTGAACGAAACTGCTTACTATCCCTTGCCCGGAAGTCGAATCCCCGCTGCCTCCTTGAAAGAGAGATGTCCTGAACCACTAGACGATAGGGGCATCACTAGACGATAAGGCCATATACAACCGCTCGTGATTATACTATAATCATAGTATGAGCAGTTTTTTGGAATTGTCAATATACTCGAAAAGTATAACTAGATCCAAAGTAAAGAGTTTTTCCTACTTTTCTGTTATGTTTTCATCTAGGAGTTTTTTTAGTTGCTGATTAGATTAATTCATGGATCATCCCCTACTTTATTAGGGAAATTCATTAAAAGGGTATAGAATAAGAATGGATTACTAAATAGGGATTAGTTCAGTACAGGTAGTTATTTGATTGATCTAAGATGAAAAATAGTCCAATTTCATTTCTTTTTTGGAATTTACATTTGGTGCTTTATTTAGTGTTCAGACCAAAAATGCATACATCCCGCACTAAGTCATAAAATTCTATAAAAAATAGAGAGAACTTGTTTTTCTTCAGAAATCTGGGGAATTAGCCATCGAACTACCACTGCTATGATCCGTCTTCGATTCACCAGCATCAGCTATCGGCTAATGGCATTTTAGAAAGCATCTAAAAGCCCCGGTCTCCTTTTTTCTCTTATTGAATTAACTAATTCATTTCCTTTTTACTTTTGGATTTTTGGATTTTTTTTTTTGAATTTGATTTGGCATTATTCAACAAGAAAAAAAAGAAAAATTTCGAAAAATTCTTTTTTTTATTATGTGATAATTATGAGTACCAATCCTACTACTTCTCGTCCCGGGGTTTCCACAATTGATGAAAAAAGTGCAGGTCGTATCGATCAAATTATTGGACCCGTGCTGGATGTCACTTTTCCCCCAGGCAAGTTACCTTATATTTATAACGCCTTGGTAGTCCAGAGTAGAGACACTTCCGATAAGCAAATTAATGTGACTTGTGAGGTACAAATACATCAACCAGAGAAGATAGAATCCAGCCACCCTTGGTACCGTTCTTCCCTCTTGGAAACCTCTTTCATTTCTCTTCCTAAACTTGGGGCAAGCTCTCAAAATGCGTACTAAAGGTGAGAATTCTCTACAATGAGAGAATAGCTTCGGGGTGGGATCAGATGTCGCTAGTTCACAAGTCCAGGAATGCGGTTGAGCAACCAAACCAATAGTACTACCTGCCTCTCATGAAACTATTTCATTTTTTTTCTTAGGAATCACTACATTTTGTTTTCCTTGCCTTGCAAGTGGAACAAGAAAGACTATCTAGTTATTTTGATTCTATAAACAATCAAAGGATTTCCATGGAATGACGGAATTCCCCTTGCTTAGTTTTCGCTCCGCTCGTGCGTGGCACTCCTTGCTTGCGGAGCGGCATATCGGAAAAATCAGGATTGACTTTCTATACGGGCCCGTCCCCTCTTACCCCTAACTAACAATTATGCTGCTCTCGCCTTTTTTTAGTCTTATCTTTCAAAAATGCACTACTAATTTTTACGGCCTCCTTAGTCACCCTATCCACTCTCGTCCTGTTTTCGGGGGGGAGGAGGATATTTCGATGATTTCTCCCTCCGTAGGTGGAAAACGCGTGGGTGAGTAGAGTCTGTGCTTTGCTTTGGGGGGCACGGCAAGAAGCTTCTCGGCCACCCTACTCTGACTTGATTAGCTACTAGTAACTAGGATCGTTCAAGCAAGTCACCAGCAATGCGCATTTCTTTCCTAGTTGAGTGGATCTGCGTGGAGCCCAATCTTCTACCACAAGCTCTGACCTGACTTGTTGTACTTGATTCTATTTACGTGGGTGAATCCTTGGATAAGGGCTTTCATCCCATAAAAGAGAAGTGAGTCCGCATGTCGGCAAATGATTTGGAATTGGAATTGGCTACAGAGGAAACCGAAGCCCTAACTCCCCATTCTTTCTATCTTACATCGCCATCGAGCCCTGGCTGTAGAGTCACTGGTTTCTAATCGCAATGGATTTCTGTTTTCTTTACCTTATTTTGATCGTTCAACCCTGATCTGGATAGATAGCTCAGCTTCTATTAGCTGAGAATGGTTTTGTCAAGGAGCTATACAACAACAATGAACTCACTTCTGATCAAATTGGATTGGATGAATCGGTAATCTTTCTCTGTCTTGTGAGAGAGAGTCACTTGCTGTATTGAGAGCGGGTGGGTGACATGCATTGCGAAATCAGTTGTTATGTTTTTGATCTTCTTTGCGCGAGAAGACCCTTGACTGAGGAGACGTGTTTGGCTTGGATGATGCCGCTATGGTCATCTATATGATTAGACCGCTACCGCTCTGAGTTCTTAGTTTTATGCAACCCTTTCACTGAGAACATTTTGCCATTAACGAAATGCCACTATTCCACAATGCTTCTTTGATTTATGTGTAGAAGCGGTAGTAGTGAAGAAAATGGAGGAGAAGAAAGAAAGCGATGTGACACGAGAATAGATCACATCCGACAGCCAGCCATGCCATTAGATAGATCCGCTCTGAGTCTTCTGCAGGATGAGATCCGCTTGGTCTTGTGATAGGGGCTTGAGGAGGAAGAAGAGGGGATTTCTGAAAAAAAGAATGAATCTCCTTATTTATAGGGAACAGGACGTGTGACTTCCTCAAACGAATGTGGCTTTCGTGATAAGGCAAATCCTTCGTTCGGTACAATAAACATATTGAATCTACGCTCGCTCGGCTCGGTGCTGAATGAACTCCTTCATTGATTCCGGGCTGCTCGTAGGGGGACTGTGAAAGCAAGCGTAGGAAGTCCGATGGGTAAAAAGGGGAAGCAGGAAAGGGTTCTGATGTGAATTCTTCTTGTTTGTATATCTATCTCAGCCCTTGCTTGAAAACCTCAAAATTGACTTGCATCTTCCCTTATCACACTACATTTTCTCTTCCTTATTCCATTTCACTGAGCTAAGCAACACTTTTGCACGTATTCACCCGAGATATTCTAGAAATTGGTCATATTGATCTGTCGTCTTGTTCTCGATAGGAACTTGCTGCTGTCTGTTCAGTTGTTTTTCCGTTGGACTGTAACTTGGATCGTATTTCCTTTTGTTAGGTCGGGTGTTTTCTTCTTCCGTTATCTTGGGTCTTTTTATTGAAGTAGCAATGAAGAAAATAATATAAGTACGGTGGGCTTGTATGCTTATGAAGGTCCATATGATTCTTTAGAAAAATAGGTCAATCAGACGGTGTTCAAAAGAAAATGCAAAAATATGCAGGTCACATGAATGATCAGTTTGACAGTCCTAAAAAGATCAATATGAGAATCCCTTCAGAGACATCCAATAAAATTGGAACGATGTAGGAAATGATCAATATGAGAAGTATGGAATATGATGATAACTTTTTCAGGCACGAGAAGTGAGAGTTGAATAAAAATTTCGGCCTTGTGCAACTGATGGATCATGGATGTCATCTGTGACGCCGTTTGACAATTCTTGTACAAGAGGAGCTAAAGACAATCCATCGTCTGCCCATACAAGTAAGCCGAGAGCCGAGAAGCTGAGTCACTAAGAGTAGACTGCACAACGCCAACGACCACCACGACTACACAAGGCAAGATCAATGTGATAATCTATAAGATTGATGTTGACATGGTTCACCAACTATGTTATTCTCGAAAATATTGATCCAGTTAGATTGTTCTCGCTCAAATACCGGTGTCAACTGCTTTGCAACTAGGAATATTTAAAGACTTTTTAGGGCAATATGTATATATTATTATCAATGCCGCTCTTATTTGCACTCTAAATGTTATTTGGTAACATTTGAGACATACGCAAATTAGCGGCCTAAGATTTTAGTTTCGCCTCGGGCTCCTCAAATCTCAGGACCGGCCGGTGGGAAGAGTTGATGCAGGTCTCTTACAAGCAGCTGGTTCTACGGCGCAAAATGCATACGTGTATTCGGCGTTTCAGCTGTACCCGTGTGCATGCATAGACGATGTAGGTACATGTGCATGGAGATGTTGGGCCGGCGTTCCGCGTGGAATTTAACGACCGGATCGGATGTAGGTAAAGACGCACGGCCGCGTCCTTTAGAACTTGTCGTATGCCACCTTAGCTACACTGACATGGCACCAGGCCTGCTGGCAGCGGAGCACGTCGCTGGAAGTGCAATGCATATGTAAGGCTGTGTTTGGAATAGCTCCGCTTCACCAAATAGCCGGTGGAGCAGCGGAAGCTGGAGTGAAGCTGAGACGTCCGCCAGTTCAATTTGCCGAAGCAGCCAACGAGGTGCTCCACCAGCTTCGCTTCACTTCCCATGTCCCCGTAATATCCAACTGACCCTACCGCTGAGATCTATTTGCCCACCAATGACATTGTATTATCCCATGATCAATGGAACACAAAAGTTACAGCCCTTCAGGATAAGTGGAACACAAAAGTTCACGAGACCTTCCAATCCTACTAGAGAAGAGACCTAAGGTACGAAAATTTCTAAATGCTTCACCAGCTCTTTTATGGACCAAAGATGGGCCATGCAATATTAAGGGCTTGTTTGATTTATAGGAATTGCATAGGAATTATGTAGGATTTGAATCCTATGGGAATTTTTTCTATGTTAGTGTTTGATTCATAGGAACACATCCCATAGAAATTAATCCTATAGGAATTTTTTAGTGCAATTCCTATAGGAAAACAACATTAGGTCACACCTCATGGAAAAATTCCTTTGCCACATCAAACAAAATCCCTCTTCCTATAGGATTCAGATTGGCATGACATCTCAATCCTATGTTTTTTCTATTCCTATACTTTTCCTATCCTATGAATCAAACAAGCCCTAAGCAATTACGGTCCAGTTTAGTGTTTAGCTTACAATATAGCAAAGATACATATGTATATATTCAGCTGAAACTGTTCCGTTCAATTGAGTATATAGTTCAGCTTTAAAGTTTTGATACTTGAGGTAGATGGCAAATGCCTCTTTCAGGCATCATTTATGTACAATGACAATAAGAGGAGACCCAATAATATGCACGGAGCTGATGTGCAAAGTGAAATGTCCAGATCAGAAAATAGAATATAGCCACCGCTCGATAACATATCAACACCGACGCCAATGGCCAGTGGCGTTCACCTATCGGGGTTGTTCGTGACCTTGTGTTCTCGTCATGGTGGCTACTCGGGCGGACTAGATGCCTAGCATGGCCTCTCCGCACCTCAGCCTGCCCGATTGTCTCCATCGCGATACAGCTTCGGTGAACATTTATGTGGTTAACTCTAGTTAACAAATACAGTTATGCCATAAAAGCTTTACACGTTTACTTATACACCAAGATTAAAATTTTACCTCCTTGTTAGTACTAATATAAGAATGAGAGGCACAAAACATGACCTAGCCACCAAGGTGATTAGGGTTTTACGCCACCATCACCAGAATCCCTCCGTTGTCGAGTTCTCCTATGCTTCCTGGTGAGATAGTTCTTCCTTCTCTCCCGGTCTCGATCTTCTGTTCCAACGGTTCTCGACTCGCTAGTTTGAAGCCCACATTGCACCTTGAGTTTTGGGGTTAGATCTCGCCGAATCGTCATGGCAGTGCAATCATCACCAAGTTCGACCAACTTAGCAGGAGGATGGCCGAGTAAAAAGGCGGAGGCATATGAGAATATGATTAGTGAGACATATGTTTAGGCCAATTAGAGATCTGTATACATATGATGGGCCACAAATAAGAGTCATGTGGTTGTTCAACAAAAGACAATTTTTAGACCCTTTGTTTCATATTAGGCTTATTTACTTTTAGGATGTTCAAATCACTACAGGACGCGTGTGCTACTCCGAGGGAAAAAACCGTCGGCGTAGGCCAAAATGCCCTCGGCGTATGGTACGCCGACGGCTGCCCTCAGCGTAGCCTCCACGGCGGAGCACACACAAGCCGTCGGCGTATCGAAATGTATGATACGCCGACGGCTTTGCCCTCGGCGTAGCGGCCGTCGGCAAAGCCTGTCGGCCGGTTGCAAAAATATATTTTTTCGAATTTTTTTTATCTCATTTTTTTTATCTTTGAATTGTTTGACTCGTTAATCTCTCACTTTGAATTTTTAATACTAATTACACTTAATATTTGATTAAATTGCAGTGTTGGTCAAACTTTCCGGCCGATCACCCATCCTAATACTACTCCAGCTCCAGCACGCTTAACTTTCTCGTTCCTTCAAAATCTGTCTCCGCAAAATAATTCATACATTGTTGTCAATACTATGATATCAATCCTATTAACTCTTATATCATCATGTCACATGTTTGTATTTTGTGAAATTACAAAAAATTATTTTAGTAAACATTAATGAATAAGTAAAAATATTATTGAATTCAAATAAAAATATAATAAATTTATTTTTTTTATTTTTCTATTTAATATGGAATAATTAATATCTTTAAATCTGTAGATCGGAATTCAACAAATAATACATCTAAATTGATTAGAAAAATGAGAGGAATCCAAATATGATATCCATATCAACTAATCACAAATCCCCCGTTTTTGGTGGTAGCATTTTAAATTAGCCATTTGGTGGTTGCTTCACAAAACCGTTCATTTTTTGTGCTCAGGAAATGAAAAATGGATTTTTAGTGCGACGAAAAAGAAAACTTCCTCCTGTAATATTATTTGCCATCCCATGATGCACATGTATGCACAATATGGGCACATTATCATAAACTATGCCTTGATTCTAATTATAACATTGGTCATTTGACCCGAAAGCCAAGAAACCTCGAATGAGATAGGTCATTTTATGAAGGTTTTTCGGACATAATCAATATGCCAAGTTTGATATTTTTCCTTATAACTATGTCACATAATATGACACCACGCGTAGGTTTCGCATTGTTTCGATAGTTTTTGAATTTTGTATGCCCGTTTTAAACTATCTTTAAACTTTGTCGAACGACGGGTATGAAGATTCTTAGCTCGGGGTTGAGCCTCACTAAACTTGCATTGGATTTCTGATAAAATAGCATATTGTGAACCTAAAAATGATTTTTGTAAAAAAACATGAGCATCGGATCATGTACTTGTAGTTCATATCTGACCCACTTTCTACCGATTCGGCAGGAATTTATCTTTTTCACCAGGGGTGGACGGAAAGGTTTCGGATCCCCCTGTTGGGATATTGTCCATACAAGGTGGTCTAGTATTTTTGTAAAATTTGGTGGTAGCATTTTGAATTATCCATTTGGTGGTTGCTTTACAAAACCGTCCGTTTTTTATGCTCGGAAAATGAAAAAATGGCTTTTTGGTGCGATGAAAAGGAAAACTTCCTCCTTCAACATTGTCCGTCATCTCATGATGCATATGTATGCACAATATGGGCATATTATCACAAACTATGTCTTGATTCTAGCCATAACATTGGTCCGAAAGCCAAGAAACCTCGAATGAGATAGGTCATTTTGTGAAGGGTTTTTTCAGACATAATCAATATACCAAGTTTGATATTTTTTCTTATAACTATGTCACATAATATGACACCACGCGAAGGTTTCACATTGTTTCGATCGCTTTTAAAAAATTTATGTCCGTTTTAAACTATATATAATGTTTTATGTTTCACTTAATTTTATTTTATAAATATGTAATATTTGAGCGTAGATAGATAGATCTTATTTTTCTGCAAATTTATTTTTCCGAATTAGAATGATTTAGTTATGATTTTTTAAAGTTTAACTAGCACAGTGGCCCTCGCAAATGCGAGGCCATCGTCTTTATGTGTTTGAAAGAAAATCATAATTTCACAGATAATCACTATATGTTAGTGAAAAATACGGTTATTAGCGACATCATAAGAGTGGAAGTCCTTGATATGACATTTCGTGCTTGGATGCAATAACAAAGGACATGAGTGTGGTTTATGTTAGGAAACATCACTTTGAAGACCATTGTGTTGTTTGGATCATGTAAATGGTGTGGGGGTGGGGTGAAGATAATTCTTTTCTTGGTGCTCTCTAGTAATGGAAAGTTGGTTGCCATTATTTTCATGTTTAATTAACTATTTGTGTAAATCCCTTTTTGTTGATATTATGTATAATAAATATTGTTTATCATGCATATGTATGGGCTTAACATATTATCTGAAAAGGTATTTTACGAAAAAGACACAACATCATAGGTAGGATAATGAAATAATGGGAATTTTCATTTTATCTTGTCAATATGTTTCTTCCTCTCATTTACTCTGGTCATATAGAATATACACGATGTTATCACCATCCATTTTGAAATACACGGAATCGGTGTTGAAGTTGCAATTTTGAAAATAATTCTTTACTCGTGAGCCATCATGAGGTTACAATCGATGAAAAACTCCTACTATTTTATTTCTTGAGAATCCCCTAGCCTAAGACATAGTATAGTTAAACTTTTGGGATATGACATATTTACATGGAGGTCTTTCATTAATTGGAATAATCAGGAGTAATATTCCAAACTGAAAGTGTCTTAAGGTAAATCATCGTCTAGAGCATTTATAAATTATAAGGGGCTAGTTTGTGCTTAGAATGAATGCACAGGTCTAGTGGTCCTCGCACTTCATTTTTTCCTTTTTTGCGTGCTGTTAGCAGCATTTGTCGGTTTAGGTATACAATATAGCACATTCATTCAGCATGGGTTCTAGGATTTCTCCTGGCATGAACCTATTGTCTAGTATGTTGGTTTACAATATTTACTTAGCTAAGAAAAATGGAACCTTGCATGGACTTAGAATACATTGTAATATTGGAATAATGGACAATGTTGCTGTAGAACTGATATATGTATTTCTGGAACGATGGTAATGTCAACCAACTTTTTAGGTACTATGATTAGGATAAGTATGACGCTCTTTTCAGTAATGTTAGTTAACTAATATTTTCAGGATTATATATGAAACAACACATGCTATTTTTTATAAAAATTGTTGGTTGATAACTTTCACCTCCATGCATTTCTTGTGCTAAAATTTTATTCATATCCATTAAAAAATGTGTTACTTTTGAGCTAATTTCCTAGTAAAATAAGATTACATTTTATCTTCATGGTTTTCAACAACGACGTCCTCACCTTTATGTGCATAGCACTGCTTGCCTTTATTTTTCTACTTAGTTGTAGAAATTATTGTGATGCAGTAAATTTGTAATGTACTGCTTCATATTAGTATCATGCATAGAAGATCATCTTATCATTCAATAATTGACGTGTTGGATATAAAAGCACACGCTTAAAAAGATACCGGACAATGATATTTATTTATTTCTCAATAACATTTGTACTTGTAGAACAAAATCCTTATATCAGCAATGGAATTATTGTTTTTATTTTCTCAAAAGAACATCACGTAGACATGTGGTGGAAAAAAATAAATCATCTTTCAAATATTTATATTTATATGTATATATATATATATATATATATGTATATATTTTCCTTTGTGTGTATAAGTATCTTAGCCGCTTGAGTCTATTCATTAGTATATAGTTATCGGTTTGTATGCCCAAAGTTCTGCAAATTCCTTTTGCATGCGACCGGTTGTCCCAATCGAACATTCTTTTTGTACAACACGATTTCTTCATCATAGTGTATAATATGGCCGGATGGCACGTCCATACACCGTGTATCACCAGGACTTTTTTCTGTTTTGCAGCCGGTAACAAAGACCCGGACTCACCATGTGGGCCTTCCGTTGCAGGATGTGAACGTAAATTGTACATCAGGTCACCTGGACTAAACGATTGAACGTGCTGGCTAATTAAATCCTAGCCTTAAAAAACCGATCTAACTGTTAATATAATTTTGGTGATGTGGATTAACGTGGTGGCTCGAAACAATCCCTTATATTACTTTTAGTATATAATAATAGATGAGATAAAAGGAAAAATAGCTACGTCGAGGGCAGCCGTCGGCGTAGGCTATGCCGAGGACAACCGTCGGCGTAGCGTGAGATACACCGAGGGCAATTATACGCCGACGGTCGTGAAGGGGAGCTGGCCTGGATGATGGCTACGCCGACGGTCTCGACGTTTGGCCGTCGGCGTAGCTCTCAGCTCTCGATGTAGTTTTCTATTCCTGTAGTGAATTTAGTTTGTAAATTCCCATAAACTATAGGCTCATTTATTGACAATTTCTGCATACGTGTACACGTAGCGAGGAGAGGCGTCGTGTCACACGGATGAGCGGCTATTCGGTATATGTATATAGGCGGTCGTGGATACGTGCATACGGCGGGTACAAGACGATCGAGTTGCAGACTGCTCCCGGTTATTCTCCACAAGTGCCGATGGGAATTCCGGTACGCGTACACAACATGGCATACGTCGCCGGAACTGCTCCACAAAAGTTCATGGCATGGTAAGACCCTTTAGCAGCACGATGACGTAGTAGTAGCTAGCTTCCCTTGGTCTACAATAGACAAAAGTTCCTGACACCTTCCAAGGCTACAATAGACAAGACCTAGGGAGCCTACCAAGAGTAGTTCATCTCTCAGCCACGAGAATTTCTAAATGCTTCACTGGTGCTTTTTATGATCAAATTTGATTGAAATACGGAGTACGGATTTGCACGTCAGTCCATGAAATTATCGAGTCCAACTCAGTGTGGAACTTACAGCATCATCGAAACACAACTATATATCATTTCAACTGAAGCTGTACATGCTCCGGTCGATTATTCAGTTCAGCTTTAAAGTTTTGACACTAAGGTAGATGGCAAACTTCCCTTGCTATCATGTATCATTTATTCAAACTAGCTGAATACCCGTGCGTTGCTACGGCTCCTTAATTCTTCATAGCCATTTGTGAACATAAAATACACACAAATCAAGCATTATATGTTCTTGGTTTTATGCACATAGTTCTCATTCGCGATCAATTAAGGAATAGTGAGGATATATTCTACAACCCCATAGAAGCAAAAATCCACCCCAAATTTGAATGCTTGATTGCATAGTATCTATACTATTAAAAAGATTGGGACCGTTTGTCACTAGCCAAATTTTTCGTCTGCCATAAAATGACGGGTTTGCCCCCGACTGTTAGTAAATATTACATGCCCTGCCACCGCAAAGTCAAAAACTGCACGCCTCTTTCGTTTGTAACTCCGCTCGCTCCAGCCTGAGCTGCCGCCCCCACCACCCCCCCCTCCCCCGCTCCTCCGCCTCCCATCTCGCTCCCGTGACTGTGCTCTACCCCGACGCCTCCTTGCCCTGACTCAAGCCGCTAGCGCCGCCAGCTGGAGCCACAGCTGCCCTTTCGCCTCCCCATATCGCTCCCATGTCCTCCAGCATCGTCCCCTCAAATCCCGATCTACGGTTCGCCCTGAGGCACAGACAAGCGCGGCCAGGCTCTACGGCCGGTTCCCTGACCCCCACTGCTCGGAGCTCCACCAGGTCATGCACCTCCACTGAGTGGAGCTCGATGGAGGGGAGGGGAGACAGTGAAGAAGTGTACCTCCGGTGACTGGTCATCACACCCCAGCCAGCATGTTTTGACATTTTCACACACTCAATGCTCTCAGTTACATATCTGATTTGGTTAACCTATATTGTACATGAGAGACAAAATTATTCAGCTGACGGTACTATCTGCAACAAAATATAATTACCACAAACCAAAGATACCTTCAGGAGAAGAGCATTGCAGGACTTCTCTGCAATCGCCTTTGCAACTCTCTGTAGGAACGATTTCAATAAATATTTAATTCACAGAATAGAATGTATCTAAAAGAAAGAACATGCAATTGGATTCGTGACGAGGAGGTCATCTCCAATTTTCTCAGTCGTTTTAGCATAGTGAATCCAGTTATCCTGATCAAATGGGTCCTCAGTCGAGCCAATTGAGCAGCAGCTTCCCATCAGCTAGCAAATAGGTCTGATGAAACTGAATTCCGTTCGCGTGAATGCTGCTAGCTAGCTCCATCTTTGAGAAATTATTCCGAGAGATTGGCTGCTCCGTTTTGTCCTCCGTTTGAACCTACTGGAAGATGGATGTGGCCTCTTTACATTCATGTGCTGGTTGCCGTCGGAGCATCACCCAGATGGGCATGATCATGCGATGAACAAAGAGGCTTGCTAATGGCCAAAACCTGACAAACAAAAGGTTGTGGGTACAGAAAAATTGCCAGGATGATGTTAGCGGGGAGGATTGTCGCCGGCGCGGCCGGAGCGGCGTGGGGGGGATGGAGAAGCGCGGGGAGGCAAGGGGGCTATGGGGCCGTGGACGGGGAGGCGTCGGCAGTTGGAGAGTCGTGGGGACCGATTGCAGCGCCGTTGAAAACGACCGAAGCCGTGGGGCTGTAAGACGGGGTGATGGGGAGGGGGGGTCACCAGGGGAATGAAGACGGTGGCTGCGCGTTGCTCGCCTGTGGAGAGACCACCGGTGCATCCTCCGCAGGTCCCCATCGCCCTTCGCCGGCCGCCGGGTAGGGCCACCTCTCCACTCCCCTCCATCGAGCTCCACTCAGTGGAGGTGCGTGACCTGGTGGAGTTCCGAGTAGCGGGGGTCAGGGAACCGGCCGTAGAGCCTGGTCGCGCTTGTCTGTGCCTATGTCAGGGCGAACCGTAGATCGGGATTTGAGGGGACGATGCTGGAGGACATGGGAGCGAGATGGGAGGCGAGCGGGGCAGCTATGAAGCTCCGCGCGGCAGGCGCTAGCGGCGGCCGGAGTCAGGGCAAGGAGGCATCAGGGTAGAGCACAGTCACGGGAGCGAGATGGGAGGCAGAGGAGCGGGGGAGGGGGTGCGGCAGCTCAGGCTGGAGCGAGCGGAGTTACAGACGAAGGAGGCGTGCAGTTTTTGACTTTGCGGTGGCAGGGCATGTAATATTTACTAACAGTCGGGGGCAAACCCGTCATTTTATGGCAGACGGAAAATTTGGCTGGTGACGAACGGTCCCAATCTTTTTAATAGTATAGATAGATACTATGCAATCAAGCATTCAAATTTGGGGTGGATTTTTGCTTCTATGGGGTTGTAGAATATATCCTCACTATTCCTTAATTGATCGCGAATGAGAACTATGTGCATAAAACCAAGAACATATAATGCTTGATTTGTGTGTATTTTATGTTCACAAATGGCTATGAAGAATTAAGGAGCCGTAGCAACGCACGGGTATTCAGCTAGTTTGAATAAATGATACTTGATACCAGGGGAAGTTTGCCATCTACCTTAGTATCAAAACTTTAAAGCTGAACTGAATAATCGACCGGAGCATGTACAGCTTCAGTTGAACGGTTCAAATCTTTTTAATAGTATAGCTATTAATATCTTGTCGTTTTTTATCAAAACAATTTCAAGAACATGCAAAAGCCTGCATATCTTTGCATTGAGATTGGAAGATGGTTTAATTACAAGATTATTACATGACCTAAAAAGGCCTCATCCGATCCACGAAGAACAAAGTTTACTCTTCCCTAATACCCACCTTAGCATTTGCCTTCCACATTTCTTTATCAAAATCTGTGGCCCGGATAACTCAACATATATCTATTATATACTAAAAGCAATATATATATGTCAAACAGAAACACCACGTTAAGCCAGATCATTAAATTTATTTTTGATAGTTAGATCTAAAATTTATAGCTTGGATTTAACCGAAGACTAAGTAACAATCTATGGTACAAACATACTTTGTGTTCAACCGGACACGTTTATGTTTATGATTTAAATAGACAAGTCATGTAGCGTATGGGCCTCGGAAAAAGAAAAATGCCCAGAAGGATCGATCGGTCATGGAGAGTCAATGCATATTACGTTAGCAAAGATGCCAATTAAATCATCTAACAAGGATAATGCTCGGTAACGCCCGAGCGTTTTGTCCAGTTGTTTTTTGCCGAAGGATTGTCGAGCGTGGGCCGGTCTAGTTTCCATCGCATCTACTTCCTCCGTCATACAAAGATGTCTCAAGTTTATTTGAATTTAGATGTATCTATATACTAAATAGTGTCTAAATATATTTAAATTTAGACAAATTTAAAACATCCTTTTTAGGACGGAGCGAGTACATGTTCGTTCATTGTTCCATACCGTAGGTTGCTGATTCGATACAGCGAAAGATAGAAAAGCGAATGCACAGGTTCATGCAGTTGCCATGTCACCGATCCGCTGGATCCATTCCTTGACCAATCAGAACGCAACAAGATTATATGCTTTCTTTTCAACCAATTAACTTGCATCTCCCAGATTGTGTGCTTTTTCTTCATCAATCAAACTCTATTTTCTCTCCACCAATCAGTACAAGTGCATTGATAGTGTTTTTTCGTTTCATACATATTTATTTTCTTTCCTTTTCTCCTTTTTTACATTATTTTATTTACTTTTCATTTTTTAGTTTGTTTTCTTTTTTGTTCCTTTTTCATGTTTTTCGTTCCACTTTGCCCATATTCTTGTTATGCTTTATAGTCGTGATTTGTTTCAACAATGCCAAAATTCGATTCCATGTTTCTCTCATATTTGTGATTTGTTTCATATACGCTAATATTTTTTCTTTTTGTAGTTGTGATTTGTTCCACATTCACTAAAATTATTTTGGTTTGTATAATCTATTTTGTTTCATTAATGCTGATAAATTCTTTCCTCAGTGTTGTTGTTTTTTCATTTAGTCTACTATTTTGTTCCACTCGTAGTCATGATTAGTTTTAGAACACTAATATTTTTGTTCCACTTATTTTTAAACGGTGTACTTCTTTTTACTAGTCGCAATCCCACCTACAACATCCACTCAAATAAAGCGACATGCACATCGCATGCATGCATGCATGGTAAACACATGATGTTTAAGTTTTTGTTCCTTCATGATTTTGTTTAGTTGTTATCTTATGTTTTTGTCCACTATTTTTTTCCCATTTTGTTCTTGTTTTCCCATTTATTTACATTTTACCACTTAGTTTAGTTCCTTAAAATTTTCTCCCATATCAGTCAAGAAAGTTGTAATTTTCTATAGTGCAGATATGTTCCTTGGGCGATATTCTTGTTATATATTTACTAAGTCATTTTATTTAGTATTGCTAAATTTATATTTCTTTTCATCTAATATTGTGTTCCATTAGTAGCCGTGAATTTTTCTCCTTGTAATCATGGTTTTCTTGCACAAACATGCTAAAATTTGTGCCCCGTGATTTATTCCACGGACTAAAATTTTGTTCCGTGGATACTTAAATTTTGTCCCTGGTGTAGTGGTTATTTGTTTTGTAGACGAAAATTTTGTTCCCTTTTAATACAGATTTGTTGTGCGAACTATAATTTTGCTTCATTTTTAGTCGCGATTTGTTTTGCTGGCTAATATTTTGTTCCTTCTAATCGTGATATGTTCCACATAAGGTAAAATTTTATTATGTCATGATTTGTTTGGTGGACAAAATTTTTGTCCCCTTGTGGTCGAGTTTTTTTGCATACACTAAATTTTGTTTCCTTTGTAGTCATGACGAGTTCCTTGCACGCTTAAAATGTGTTCCCCCTTCTATTCATGATTTGATCCACGAACTAAATGTTTGGGTTGTGATTTTTCCGCGGATGCTAAATAGTTTTTGTTCCCCTTATAGTTTGATGTGTTTCTCGGAGGCTAAAATTGTGTTCCCTTGTAGTCGTGATTTGTTTAACGGAATAAAATTTGTGTTCCCTTATAGTGTTGTTATGTTTCATGCACTAAATTTTTGGGTCGTGATTTTTCCACAAACGCAAAATTTTGTTCTCATTAGAGCCATGATGAGATTCTTGGACGCTAAATTTTATTCTCTTTTACTTGTGATTTGTTTGGCAGACTTATTTTTGTCTTGTAGTCGAGATTTTTTTACCTGTGTGCTAGAATTTTGTTCCCATAGCCTTTGTTTGTTCCACAGACAACATATTTGTTACTTTTGTAGTCTTTTTTGCAGACGCTAAATTTGTGTTCTCCTTGTAGTCATGATGTATTCCTCGGACGCTAAAATTGTGTTCCTTTTCTAGTCATGATTTATTCGGCGTACTAAAATTGTGTTCCCCTTGTAGTTGAGATATTTTTCGTGAGGGTAAATTTTTTGTTCCCTTATAGTCTTGATTTGTTTCTTGGCTTAAATGTTTTAGGTTGTCATTTTCCTGCGGACACTAAAATTTTGTTTCTTCTCGTTGTGATTTGTTCGGCAGACTGAAATTTTCACGTTATAGTCGTTGTGAACATCCTAGGAGCTAACTTATCAAACAAAGAAGAATCGACGCAACACAGCCCACTCGAAACGATACTACATGGGCCACTTCCTCAACTGGCCCCACCGGGCGGAAATAGAGAATATATTAATTAACCCATTAATGTCGATCCTGGGCTAGAAGATTTGCCATGTTTGTTGGCTCACGGAAAATTGGACAAGTGGGTCCGGTCAATGTATTTTTCTGTAGTCTTGGTGTTTTTTTGACAGATATAGGCTTGGTTTTGCTCATGGCAAATAGCAAGTATGGGCCCCACTGGTTGATTTGCCGTAGGTTTAGCATGGGTCACGGCAAATATGGGACAGATTTTATAGGAGGGCGCTACGACGTCCCCCGGGGATCAAATCCTCCGATCCCCGGGTCCATAGCCGTCTGCTGCGGCCACCATCAACGGTCCAGTTTCTTTCCTCGTGTCGTTTTCCGACCTCTCGCTCCGCACGTACAGAAACAATACGGAGGAACCCAGACATATTACAATCTGCACAAGAACACCCGGTGGACCGGCGGAGCTCTGCCGCGAGCCGAAGCTCATAGCACCCATGCCCCTTGCAGCAAGGGCGACGTCGCTGCTTACCAAACTGCTACAACCACGATGATTGAAGCAAAGTCGGCCACAACTCGTAGCAGCGAGCGGCAGTGGTGACGACTTGCAGCAGCACCGGAGGCCATTGTAGCAGCACCGACGAATATTTGTAGCAGGTTCGATGACCACTCGTACCGGTGCCGGCGACCGTCGCCGGAGGCCATCTGTAGCAGTACCGGCGTCCGCGTGTAGCAGGGTTCGCGAGCACGTGTAGCAGGGCCACCGACCGCATGTAGTCGTGCCGGCAAGCACTTGAAGATGGCTGGCGGCCGCGTGTAGCGGGGCTGGCGGCCGTCGCCGGAGGCCATCTGTAGCAGCCACGGCGTCCGTGTGTAGTAAGGTCCGCGAGCACGTGTAGCTGTGCTGGCGAGCACTTGAAGCTGGCCGGCGGCCGCGTGTAGCAGGGCAGACGGCCGTCGCCGGAGGCCATCTGTAGCAGTATCGGCGTCCGCGTGTAGCAGCCACGGCGTCCGCGTGTACCAGGGTCCGCGAGCACGTGTAGCAGGGCCACCGGCCGCATGTAGCCGTGCCGGCGTCGGCGTGTAGCAACCACGGCGTTCGCGTGTAGCAGGGTCCGCGAGCACGTGTAGCAGGGCCACCAGCCGCATGTAGCCGTGTCGGCGTCCGCGTGTAGCAGCCACGACATCCGCGTGTAGCAGGGTCCGCGAGCACGTGTAGCAGGGCCACCGGTCGCATGTAGCCGTGCCGGCGAGCACTTGAAGCTGGGCCAGCGGCCGCGTGTAGCAGGACCGGCAGGTTGTAGCAGAGCCGCACGCCGCCAGCAGCAGCACCGCCTGTAGTAGGTAGCAGCGTCACTCCGTCGGTAGCAAAGCCGCACGACGGTGGCCGACGGCAGACAGCTTTGCAGCGGTGGACGGCCCGCGGCACCACCGGATATTCATTGCACTAGCAGCAGTAGCTTGTGTGACGACGTTGGCCGGCGGGGTGGCGCGCGTAGTTGCAGGCGGAGCACTGGTGTGGATCAGTGGAGAAGAAAGGAAGCTGTCAGATGCGTTTTTGCAATGGAAGGAGAGGAAAGTGATAAGGCAAGGGGACACATCGTGGCTTCGTGCCTGCTTTTACTTCACGGAGAAGAAGACTCGTGTCCAGCGAGCGACCCGGGGATCGTTTTGTTCTATCCCCGAATGATACGTATCATTTTCCAATACTCCCGGCAAACTTCTGACATGGGCCCACCAACTTAACGGAGCTAGCAGCCGTCAGCCCATTGTAGTTTGCCGTGAGATGGGCGGCAAACCATTTGCCGTCTACCCGCATGTGTTATATATTTCCTGTAGTGTATGCCATGTGGGCATGTGTTATATTTTTTTTCCGATTTATCTTTTAAACTTTTTTATGGTAATTTTTTTGACGAAACTTTGTAGCCATAGTTTTCCAACGGTAGTTTCCTTACGTCTACGGCGGTACTTTTCAAAATCATTTTTAACTACTCAACGGTAATAATCCTACATATATGCTAGTATTTTTTACCTCTTTCTTAACTACTTAATAGTAATTTTAAACTTTCTAAACTTAATTTCTTGACTGTAGTTACCTTATGTGTACGATGGTGCTTTGTTTACATCTTTTTTTAACTGTGCGAAGGTAAATTTTCATCACACCTTACTGGCCTTAATTTTCCAATGGGTAATTAGCCTATGCCCATGATTGTGTTTTTTTGCTCTTTTTTAACTACTTACCGGTAGTTTTTTGACACAATTTTCCGACGGTAGTTACCATATGATAGTTCTTCGAGGTGCTTAATTGTCTTCAATTACTCTATGTTCCTTTTTAATTAGGTGAATCGTCTACGCACCTTCGTGGCCATAATTTTTCTATGGTAGTTTACCTATGTTTATGACATATTTCTTAGCTCCTTTATCTAACTACTTGTCAGTATTTTTATAAAAATTTACATCCGTAATTTTCTACCGGTAGTTACCTACTAGTAGAAAACAGGCCATCCGTTCGCGCCCCCTTAGAGCATTAGTCCCGGCTGCGCCACGAATCGGGACTAATGCTGGCACGCGTCCTGGTTCGAGCGGGCACGGGACCCGGATGCATGCGTCCCGGTTGGTAAGGGGGCATACGTCTCGGTTTGTAACACAAACCGGGACTAAAGGTTGGGCGTCAGCCACGTGGCGTGGCACACACCTTTAGTCCCGGTTTGTGTTACAAACCGACGTCTTCTCCCTCTATAAATGCAACGCCTCAGCCCTCTGCCTTCACTCTGTTTTTTCTTGGTGGAAGGTGTGAGGGGTGTGCTAGTTTTTTTCCCCTATGCATGCATTCAAGGTGTTTGATGAAATGTTTGAGTAAATGATGCCGTTCAATTTCTCATAAAACAAAAATATAGAAGGTGTCCGAGACGCACTTGAGCTTTCTCCTCTTTATTTTCCTCGATCGAGGTTAGCAATCTTATCTTTTCTCTGTCATTGATACAATGCATGTGTCGATGTGAATTGGTCATTTCACTATTTATGATGTCCTGTTTTTTGATAAACTTACTTATATGATGCAGATGAACGGTCGGGAATGGATGTACGGTGATGGTGGCGTGGCCGGTATATGAAAGGCGTGGATAAATTTATCGATGTGGGTACAACAAACAAAGAGAATAGTTTTATACGTTGTCCATGTGTTCAATGTCGGAACAACAAGGAGTACTCTTCCTCGAAAATCATTCGCGGCCACCTGATTATGAAAGGTTTTGATGTCCAACTATAATTGCTGGACCAAGCACGGGGAAAGAGGGGTTATGATGGAAGATGGTGAAGAAGAAGATGATGATAACAACTATCATCATATGTTTCCTGAATCTGACAACCGCAATGGAAGACAATAGAGAGGAAGGAGGTGAAGAACGGGCATCAGATGAGTCGGCTGATGAACTTGGTAGGGTCATTTCTGATGCAAAGCGAGACTGTGAAACAGAAAATGAGAAGTTGAAGTTAGAGGGCATGTTAGAAGATCACAAGAAATTGTTGTACCCAAATTGTGAAGATGGCAGCACAAAGCTCGTTACCACACTGGAATTGTTGCGATGGAAGGCAGAGTGTGGTCTATCTGACTCCTCATTTGAAAAGATGCTGAAAATAATGAAGCCGAAGTTTCCAAAACATAACGAACTTTCCGAGAGTACCTACGAAGCAAAGAAGACTCTTTGTCCTCTAGGATTAGATGTGCAAAAGATACATGCATGCATTAATGACTGCGGTAAGGAGTATGAGAATTTAGATAAATTCCCGGTATGCAATGCATTGTGGTATAAAATCAAACGAGATGACCCTGGTGATGTTGAGGGAGAGCCCCTCCGGAAGAGGGTTCCTGCTAAGGTTATGTGGTATGCTCCTATAATACCAAGGTTGAAATGCATGTTCAGAAACAAAGAGCATGCCAGGTTGTTGCGATGGCACAAAGAAGACCATAAGAAAGACGGGAAGTTAAGACACCCTGCTGATGGGTCACAATGGAGAAAAATCGAGAGAGACTTTCCAGACTTTGCAGGTGACGCAAGGAACTTATGGTTTGGTCTAAGTACGGATGGCATGAATCCTTTTAGGGAGCAGAGCTGCAGTCACAGCACCTGGCCCGTGACTCTATGTATCTACAACCTGCCTCCTTGGTTGTGCATGAAGCGTAAGTTCATTATGATGCCAGTGCTCATCAAGGCCCGAAGCAACCGGGCAACGACATTGATGTGTACCTCAGGCCATTAGTTGAAGAACTTTTATAGTTATGGGGCAAACCAGGTGTACGTGCGTGGGATGAGAACAAACAGGAGCCATTTGATCTACGAGGGTTGTTATTCGTAACCATCAATGATTGGCCTGCTCTTAGTAACCTTTCAGGACAGACAAATAAGAGATATAAGACATGCACACACTGTTTGGATAAGACTGAAGGTACATATTTGCATAAATGCAAGAAGGTTGTGTACCTGGTGAATCGACGATTTTTTCCGACCAATCATCCCGTAAGAAAGAAAGGCAAGCATTTCAAAGGTGAGGCAGATCACCGGAAGAAGCCTGAACTCCCTGCTGGTGATGATGTATTTGGTATGGTCAAAGACATAGAAGTAATCTTTGGAAAGGATCCCGGCGGTCAATCAGTTCCGAACGACGTCGCTACAGGACACGCACCCATGTGGAAGAAGAAATCTATATTTTGGGAGCTGCCATATTGGAAAGTCATGCGTGTCCGCTCTTAAATCGACGTGATGCACGTGACGAAGAATCTTTGCGTGAACCTGCTAGGATTCCTAGGCGTGTATGGGAAGACAAAAGATACACCAGAAGCACGGGAGGACCAACAAATTATGAAAGACCCAAAGAACATGCATACGTAACAAGGCGGATAAAGGGCGTCACTTAAGTCGTGTGACTATGCTCTTACCAAAGCAGAGAAGGAAATCTTTTTTGAAGTCCTTTACAGTATCAAGGTGACGTCGGGCTTCTCATCTAATATAAAGGGGATAATAAATATGGCAGAGAAAAAGTTCCAAAACTTGAAGTCTCATGACTGTCACGTGATTATGACGCAGTTGCTTCCGATTGCATTGAGGGGCTTCTACCGGAAAATGTTCGAGTACCCATTGTGAAGCTTTGTGCATTCCTCAATGCAATATCTCAGAAGGTAATCAATCCAGATATTTTGCCAAGGTTACAGAAGGATGTGGTACAATGTCTTGTTAGTTTTGAATTGGTGTTCCCACCATCCTTCTTCAATATTATGACGCATCTCCTGGTTCACCTAGTGGAAGAGATTGCCATTCTCGGTCCGGTATTTCTGCACAATATGTTCCCCTTTGAGAGGTTCATGGGAGTCTTAAAGAAATATGTTCATAACCGTGCTAGACCAGAAGGAAGCATCTCCAAGGGATATGGAACAGAGGAGGTCGTTGAGTTTTGTGTTGACTTTATTCCTGACCTTAAGCCGATTGGTGTTTCTGACTCGCGGCATGAGGGAAGACTAAGTGGAAAAGGCACGCTGGGAAAGAAAGCAATGATATGTAGGGACGGGGATTCTTTCACTAAAGCATACTACACAGTTCTACATAATTCCACCTTGGCAGCTCCGTATATCGAGGAACACAAGAATATTCTACGCTCCAAAAACCCGGGGAAGCCTGAATCACTGATTACAGATGAACACATGAAGTCTTTCGGTGGTTGGATGTGGAAACATCTCTTGAATGACACCACTGTTGGAGATCAGCTATACTTGTTGGCCGCGTCACCATCTTCTAATGTATTGAATTTCCAAGGGTACGAAATAAATGGGAATACATTCTACACGATCGCCCAAGATAAAAAGAGCACCAACCAAAATAGTGGTGTCCTCTTTGATGCAATAGACGAGAATGGACAAAAGGACACATATTATGGTTACATAGAGGAGATATGGGAACTAGACTATGGAGTCTCTTTTAAGGTCCCTTTGTTTCGCTGCAAATGGGTCAACCTGAATGGGGAAGGGGTAAAGATAGACCAGTTGTACGGAATGACAACAGTGTATCTCAACAATCTTGGTTATAGAGATGAACCACTCGTCCTAGCCAATGATGTGTCTCAGGTTTTCTATGTGAAGGACATGTCCTCCAGACCTAAAAAAAGAAAAATATGCGAACAAATACATCATATGATTAGCCAAAGCGTCACATAGTTCTTTCAGGGAAAAGAAACATCGTGGGAATCGAGGACAAGACAGACATGTCAGAAGATTATAATAAGTTTGATGAAATTCCGCCCTTCACAGTGAAAACTGACCCAAGCATTCCGTTAAGTAAAGAAGATGCTCCATGGTTACGTCGAAGCGATCATAAGGAAGGACATATGCCAAGAAGTTCATGCTCATATTATGTAACTCTAGTTCATGTATTTCGTGGTTTGTGGCTTCACCGAAGGATATCTTTCGCGGTTTGTGGCTTGACCGGGACTATATATAGGGGGGCCTTTAGTCCCGGTTTTGTAGTCTCAGTTTTTAATATTAATAAATATCTTGAGTGTTAGTCCTGTTTTGTGGCTGGACCGGGACTATGAAGAAGTTGTCCCGTTTCGTACTTACAATTAAGATTTGATCTCCAAACGCGCGCGGTCACATATTAGGGAGTGCCTCTATGACCAGTTTCTTGGAGATCTTGGGAGGCGGGATCCGAGGCATCTCCTGGAAAATCGTAGTGGTGTCCGTGCTCTCGAAAACCATCTTGCAGCTTGTAACTTCTCTAACTAGATCAATACACCTAGAAGCTAACTAATTTCACATATTAGGGAGTGCCTCTATGACCAGTTTCTCGGAGATGCCAAGAAGGCTCACGTCAACATCTCCCCAAACTGGCCGTAGTGGTGTCCCTGCTCTCAAAACCATCTTGCAGCTTGTAACTTCTCTAACTAGATCAATACGCCTGGAGCTAACTAATTTCACATATTAGAGTGCCTCTATGACCAGTTCTCGGAGATGCCGAGGACTGGGCTCCGTCGCATCTCCTAAAACTGGCCGTAGTGGTGTCCTTGCTCTCGAAACCATCTTGGAGATGCCTCAAACTGGTGGAGGACGGACTCACAAGGATGCCTATTTATAGTACAAGCAGCTCGGCATAGTGTTGACAGTTACGAAATAATGTCGACACTCACCCCTATTATTAGTGCTGACTCATGTTTTGTCCCGGTTGGTGTATCCAACCGGGACTAAAGGTTCATATTTAGTCCCGGTTGGTGACACCATCCAGGACAAGGTACACGCCGCACGACATAATGTCGACACTCACCCCTATCATTAGTGCTGCCTGGCCCAGCCTGCCGAAATCCCTCCAACCGGGACTAAAGATGAACCTTTAGTATATTGAAAATCCGAACAATGAAAATCCTTCGTGTGGTGTCATATTATGTTACATAGTTGAAAGGAAAAATACCAGACTTGGTATATTGATCATGTTTCGAAAAAACCTTCACAAAATGACCTATCATGTTCGAGGTTTCATGGCTTTCGGTCCAAATGACCGATGTTATGTGATGAATCACGGCATAGTTTGTGATGTTGTGCCCATATTATGCATGCGTGTGGACATGGTATGGAGAACAATGTTGCAGGAGGAAATTTTCCTTTTTGTCGCACGGAAAAGCCCTTTTCCATTTTCCGAGCGCAAAAAATGGGTCGTTTTGTGAAGTAACCACCAAAATACCGTTTCAGAATGCTACCGTCCCATTTTCCTAAAATTCTAGACTACCTTACATGTACTATCTCCCAACCGAGACATCTCAAACCTTTTCGTCCATCCCGGGTAAAAAGGACAAATGTCTGCCGAATCGGCAGGAAGTGGGTCCGGTTTGTACTACAGGTACATGATCTATCGCCCGTGATTTTTTGAAAAAATCATTTTTAGACTCGCAATATGTGGTTTCTTCAGAGATCCAATGCAAGTTCTAACGATGCTCGTCCCCTATCTTCATGCACACCGGTTCGACCATAGTTAGAAATTCAAATAATTCAAAACGGGCATAATAAATTGAAAAAAAATCCGAACAATGAAAATCCTTCGTGTGGTGTCATATTATGTTACATAGTTGAAATTAAAAATACCAGACTTGGTATATTGATCATGTTTCGAAAAAACCTTCACAAAATGACCTATCATGTTTGAGGTTTCATGGCTTTCGGTCCAAATGACCGATGTTATGTGCTGAATCACGGCATAGTTTGTGATGTTGTGCCCATATTATGCATGTGTGTGGACATTGGTATGGAGAACAATGTTGCAGGAGGAAGTTTTCCTTTTTGTCGCACGGAAAAGCCCTGTTCCATTTTCTGAGCGCAAAACGGGTCGTTTTTTGAAGTAACCACCAAAATGCCGTTTCAGAATGCTACCATCCCATTTTCCTAAAATACTAGACCACCTTACATGGACTATCTCCCAACCGGGACATCTCAAACCTTTTCGTCCATCCCGGGTAAAAAGGACAAATGTCTGCCGAATCGGTAGGAAGTGGGTCCGGTTTGTACTACAGGTACATGATCTATCGCCCGTGATTTTTTGAAAAAATCATTTTTACTCGCAATATGTGGTTTCTTCAGAGATCCAATGCAAGTTCTAACGATGCTCGTCCCCTATCTTCATGCTGCACGGTTCGACCATAGTTAGAAATTCAGATAATTCAAAATGGGCATAATAAATTCAAAAAATCCAAACAATGAAAATCCTTCGCGTGGTGTCATATTATGTTACATAGTTGAAAGGAAAAATACCAAACTTGGTATATTGATCATGTCTCAAAAAACCTTCACAAAATGACCTATCATGTTCGAGGTTTCATGGCTTTCGGTCCAAATGACCGATGTTATGTGTTGAATCACGGCATAGTTTGTGATGTTGTGCCCATATTATGCATGCATGTGGAAATTGGTATGGAAAACAATGTTGCAGGAGGATGTTTTCCTTTTTTACGCGGAAAATCCTTTTCCATTTTCCGAGTGCAAAAAGCAGGTTGTTTTGTGAAGTAACCACCAAAATGCTGTTTCAAAATGCTACCGTCCCATTTTACTAAAATACTAGACCACCTTACATGGACTATATGCCAACCGGGACATCTCAAACCTTTTCGTCTATCCCGGATAAAAAGGACAAATGTCTGCCTAATCGGTAGGAAGTGGGTCCGGTTTGTACTACAGGTACATGATCTATCGCCCGTGATTTTTTGAAAAAATCATTTTTAGACTCGCAATATGTGGTTTCTTCAGAGATCCAATGCAAGTTCTAACGATGCTCGTCCCCTATCTTCATGCACGCCGGTTCGACTATAGTTAGAAATTCAGAAAATCCAAAACAGGCATAATAAATTCAAAAAAAATCCAAACAATGAAAATCCTTCGCGTGGTGTCATATTATGTGACATAGTTAAAAGGAAAAATACCAGACTTGGTATATTGATAATGTCTCGAAAAAACCTTCACAAAATGACCTATCATGTTCGAGGTTTCATGGCTTTCGGTCCAAATGACCGATGTTATGTGTTGAATCACGGCATAGTTTGTGATGTTGTGCCCATATTATGCATGCATGTGGAAATTGGTATGGAGAACAATGTTGCAGGAGGATGTTTTCCTTTTTTTCGCACGGAAAATCCCTTTTCCATTTTCCGAGCGCAAAAAACGGGTCGTTTTGTGAAGTAACCACCAAAATGTTGTTTCAGAATGCTACCGTCCCATTTTCCTAAAATACTAGACCACCTTACATGGACTATCTCCCAACCGGAACATCTCAAACCTTTTCGTCCATCCCGGGTAAAAAGGACAAATGTCTGCCGAATCGGTAGGAAGTGGGTCCGGTTTGTACTACAGGTACATGATCTATCGCCCGTGATTTTTTGAAAAAATTTCATTTTTAGACTCGCAATATGTGGTTTCTTCAGAGATCCAATGCAAGTTCTAACGATGCTCGTCCCCTATCTTCATGCACGCCGGTTCGACCATAGTTAGAAATTCAGAAAATTTAAAACATGCATAATAAATTTTTAGACTCACAATATGTGGTTTCTTCAGAGATCCAATGCAAGTTCTAAATGAACCATTTTTCTTCCCGTGATTTTTCTTCCCGCCATTTTTTCCCGGCATTTCTCCCGCCATTTCTTCCTGCCAGTTTTTCCCACCAGTTCTTCCCTTCAGTTATCGTCCTGCCATTTCTCACTATATATATAGGGTTGGCCTCCATTGTCATTGCACATATCTATACTCATATCTGCAACCTCATCACTCTTTCCCATGACTTCCACCGTAGAACTAACTCCCAGGGAGGCGGAGGCGCTTTGCGCCTCGAACTACCACCTCGGCTTCGTGTCCCCGTCAATTTGGATCTTTGAGTGTCGGAGGCGTGCCAGTTGCTCCTGTCCCTCTAGATGTGGCGCGTCGGATGGCCATCACAAACCACTACTACTTCTAGCTCACGCCAGAGCAGCGAAGGAATCCCAGATGGCATCCCGACTATTTCTCGACTTGGGAAGCCTTCTTCGTGGATCGGCGTGAGAGGGCGCTCGCCAGGCACGAGGAGGACGACCCACCTCCTCCAAACTTCAACGAGGCCGGCCGTCGGCTGTGGTGGCGCGGCCGGATTCTCCAGAGCGTCATGGCCTACGACACGGCCGTCGACTCTAGCCCCCACCTGCGCTACCCTCAAGTCCAGCCCACTCGTACTCAGCCTTCAAGGTTCAACTACGGCGACCCGTGACAGCAATGATAATGGCCATGGCCGAGTATGGCGACTTCTGATGGCAGTATTACAGTGTGGCGGAGCATGACTGAATCATTCCAACATTGCAAAACAAGTTCGGCCAATTGTGGCTTAATCTGGCCATGTATCTTAATTTTCCGTCCTTTTTTCCGCCCATTAATATATAAAAAATATAAGTTAATTCAAATCCAAATTAAAAATAGAAAATGGTTTTGAATTATTTATTCAAATCCAAACACTTTTTATGTTTAAAGTTTTTCTAAATTCCAAATTAATATTAAAAAAATATAAGTTAATTCATTTTTAATTGCAAATGGTTCATATTTTAAATGGTTACATTAATTATTTTTTAAAGCAGAAAATGGTTTTGAATTATTTATTCAAATCCAAACACTTTTTATGTTTAAAGTTTTTCTAAATTCCAAATTAATATTAAAAAAATATAAGTTAATTCATTTTTAATTGTAAATGGTTCATATTTTAAATGGTTACATTAATTATTTTTTAAAACTGAAAATGGTTTTGAATTATTTATTCAAATCCAAACACTTTTTATGTTTAAAGTTTTTCTAAATTCCAAATTAATATTAAAAAAAATAAGTTAATTCATTTTTAATTGTAAATGGTTCATATTTTAAATGGTTACATTAATTATTTTTTAAAACAGAAAATGGTTTTGAATTATTTATTCAAATCCAAACACTTTTTATGTTTAAATTTTTTCTAAATTCCAAATTAATATTCAAAAAATATAAGTTAATTCATTTTTAATTTTAAAATGGTTACATTAATTATTTTTTAAAAACAGAAAATGGTTTTGAATTATTTATTCAAATGCAAACACTTTTTATGTTTAAAGTTCTTCTAAATTCCAAATTAATATTCAAAAAATATAAGTTAATTCATTTTTAATTTTAAATGGTTCATAGTTTAAATGGTTACATTAATTATTTTTAAAAACAGAAAATATTTTTGAATTAGTTATTCAAATTCAAACACTTTTTATGTTTAAAGTTTTTCTAAATTCCAAAGTAATTATCATTTAAAAAACATTACAAATTTAAACCCCAAATAAAAATAAGGCAGGAACAGAGAGAAAATTCCTGAAAAAAATTGAAAACAGGGTCATATGTCCCGGTTGGAGCCACCAACCGGGACTAAAGAGCTCTTAGCGTTATGGGCTGATGAAAAAAAAGTGGACTATATGTCCCGGTTGGTGGCTCCAACCGGGACGTATGACCCTTTAGTCCCAGTTGGAGCCACCAACCGGGACAAAAGGTCCTTTGGTTATAACTGTTCGCCCCTTCTCCTTCTTCTTCTTCCCCGTTTCTCTTCACTCACCCGCAACAGATCGCCGCTGCCACGAGTACAAGCGCTCGGATGCCGTCAGGCTGCCCAACCGCCGCCCCGCTATCGGCCTTGTAACACCGCGGTTCTGAAAAGACCGTGGCTTCTATGTGACATGCCAATCCCTGGATCGGTTCATTGGCCCACAATAGAATGAGATGAATAACATAGCAAAATATCCGTGTATCATAAATAACGAAGATCCAGAGTACCATTATTACAATAAAAGCTTAGCTCAAGGCTAGCTCAAATTATTCAGGTAGCAACATAAATAAAGCAAATCCTCCATTCTTGAAATTGCCCACAAGTGAACAAGTGCCGAGTGGAGTACCGTGGCCTATATCGATTACTCAGAATCGGAATATCCTGCAACATGAAACGTAGCAGCCCCGAAGGGTCAATATATGGAATGTATGGCAAGTAGAGCTAGTAAAGGAGACAATAGTGCTAACATCTACATGCATATTTGGCAAGTGGAGCTGTGTCTGGCTTGCATTTGCAAATAACTTTGTCCTACTTTCACAACAGTTTTTGATTTTCTTTGAAAAGATCCCAAATAAGTTAACCCAACAACATTAAAACAATTAAGAAATTAGAATGAGCGAGAAACTTGTCATGTGATCAATATCAAGCAACTCAGTTGTCCATAACCGGGGACACGGCTAATCGATTAGATTATACACCCTGTAGGGGTTAGTACACTTTATCCATGTGACTTGGCCAGCCCAGATCGTACCATCACTCTCATTTTGGGTGATGATAGGGAGAAGTCCAAGAAGAGACTGTTCGGGAAGTAGCTCCCCGATCCCGACGCGCACCGGTCCAACCTACCAAAATTCTACATCTCTGGATACGCGGGTTCGAGTTACCACAACCTACTAAGTCCAACCAACCGCCCATTTCATTATTGGCACATGGTTGTACACGTAAGCTACAGAATAAAGAAACCAAATATTCTCTCTTGATATCTGGGTGCCTTTCCGCAATGAAACCACCAAAAATTATCAATACCATCACACCCAGGAGATTCGTTGATTAAGTTGTTTTTGTTTTCACAAACCAACACGTTTAGAAACAACTTCCAGTGATGTAACCCAGCCCTCGTTCATCAAAGCATGGCTAAGCACATCTACCAACGGTGGTTCATCTACAAGGAAAACCCTACCACATAATAGGACATAGCATAGCGATAGTATCATCCTACACATGCATCTACAAAATACACAACAATGCATTGAAAATAGTAGGACAATATCATGAACAAAGTAGCATCTACTTGCCTTGGTTGTAGCGGTCGGAAGAACAATCCACACACGAGCAAGCGTTGCACTCGTCACAATCTACACGATACAATTGCAATCATAAACAAACAATCCACAAGCATATGCAACAAAGATGATGCATGAATGTATGCAAGACAAGTGAATTGGTGCTACAGCTGCACCACATAATCCTATCCAATAAAGCTACTAATTGCATGCATGGAAAATAGTTTTGGCGCAAGGAAAACTATTATGCAAAAGTAATGCTCAAAACTAGAGCTAAAATTCAAATAATTCACTACCGGTAGTATACTGTTTGTAAAATCTTGGGAAAATTCTACCGCATAGGCTTTGCTATTTAGGAACAGTACCAATTGGAATTACTCAAAAAGGAATTATAAAACTCCCTGAGTAATTAAAACACTGCAGAAAGCCACTAGACAGTTTCTGCAGAAGTTTTCACAGTAAGCCTATCCTTTTAATTCACGATGGGATTCCCCTCGTTCTACTGAATCCAGGAACATATCATACGCAATTTTTGGAGTTACGGATCTTTTTCTACGAATTAATTACTCCAAAAAGGCCATTAACTAAATTGATTAAACTGTACTAAACCTTGCTGCAAAAGTGTGAAACTAAGGTACAGCAAGATTCTACACGACTCACTGAATCTGCACATATTTTATTTGCAATTTTTGGCCCAGCGGTTTAATTTCTACGCAATTTACAAGTTTCTACCGAAATATGTCAACTAAAAAGATTAACGAAAATACCCTCCAAGCGTATACATTGACTGGTCAGACTTCTTGCTGACTGGGCGTCTGACTAGTCAACGCCTGGGGCTGACCGGTCAACGACCGATCTGGACCGCTGATCTGAAATCCAACGGCGGCTGCGGACTCACCGGAGACGAACGGCGGCGAGCTCGGGACGGTGGCGGCGATCGGTTCCGGCGACGGCGTTTTTCCTGCGCGGAAGGGGAAAGTTGGTCGCTTGCGCGGCAAGCAGTGGCGCTTGTAAAGGCGGCGCAGCGGCGACAGCGCTGGCGTCTGGCGGCGGGCGCGAGGCGAGGCAGCGGCAAGCGGCGAGGCCAGCGAGGCGGCGGCGGCTCGGTGATCGAGGCGGCGGCGGCCGAGTTGGTGAGTGGGAGTGGCGGCGGTGGTAGGTCCGCCCTTTTGTGGGCCCCACGCGGGTCCTAGTCGGATTCGGGGCACGGTTGGAGGCGAATACGGCGAAGTCGGCGCCGATTTTCTATCTTTTAATAAAACGGCCGTAACTTTTCCGTACGAGCTCCGAATCGGGTGATTCTTACTCTACGGTTTTGTAAAAACGAGGGGAGCAACTTAGGGTCAAGGGTTGAGTGAAACCTCTAGGCTACAAGGGTGGACAACGCAAGTCCTACTAAAATCTCCCGCAGGAGCCTCGTAGTAAAATAGAGTAGGGTTTAGAAAATAGTGTTTTGCCGAAACTTTTCAATCGATGGTTTTGCATGGAAAAGTATGATGCAATGATATGAATGATATGCAGAACCAAATCTAAAATTTGGGATGTGACAAGACTAACCCCCTTAAGATGAATCTCGTCCCCGAGATTCGGCGCGGCTAGCAAATAGGTGTGGGTAGTCCTCTCGGATGTCATCCTCACGCTCCCAAGTGGCTTCCTCTTCGGTGTGGTGGCTCCACTGCACCTCGCAAAACCTGATCGTCTTGGTACGGGTAGTCCTCTCCGCTGTTTCCAGAATCTTGACCGGTTTCTCCTCATAGGTCAAGTCGTTCTCAAGCTGAACCTCCTCTAGTGGCACAGTGTCTCTCAATGGTGTATCCACCATCTCCGGATGACACTTCTTCAGCTGGGACACGTGGAATACATTGTGAACAGCGGACAGAGCTTCTGGCAACTCCAACTGATAAGCGACTTCTCCTTTGCGTGCTAAGACCCGATACGGTCCAACAAATCGAGGTGCCAGCTTACCCTTAATTCCAAATCTCTTGATTCCACGAAGTGGCGACACTCTGAGGTATGCTCTATCACCTATTTCATACACCACTTCCTTGCGCTTGGCGTCAGCGTAGCTCTTCTGCCTTGATTGTGCTACCTTCAGCCTATCCCTAATCAAGGCGACCTTCTCCTCAGCGTCCTTGATCAAATCAGGTCCAAACAACTGGCGTTCTCCTACTCCATCCCATAGCAATGGTGTTCGGCACCGTTTCCCATACAGTACATCAAACGGTGACGTCTTGATGCTGGTTTGATAGCTGTTGTTGTAGGAAAACTCAGCATACGGCAAATTCTCATCCCAACTAGAGCCATGAGCCAAAGCGCAAGCTCTCAACATGTCCTCCAAAATCTGATTCACCCTCTCATTCATCATCCATCATCTGGGTGAAGCACGTGCTAAACTCCAATCTAGGACCAAGTGACTCATGCAGCTGGCGCCAGAAGTGTGAGGTAAATTGGGTGCCCCTATCAGATACGATACTCTTGGGAACTCCATGTAGGCACACAATTCTGTCCATGTAAATCTTGGCCAACTTTGCACTCGTGTAAGTCGTCTTCACCGGTATAAAGTGGGCTACCTTGGTCAAATGGTCGACCACTACCCAAATAGAGTCATATCCTGACCTGGTCCTGGGCAATCCTGTGATAAAGTCCATTCCCACTCTATCCCACTTCCAATCCGGCACGGGCAATGGCTGTAGCAATCCTGCTGGCTTCTGGTGTTTCGCTTTTACACGGCTGCATACATCACATAGGGCAATATGCTCTGTGATGTCTCCCTTCATGTTGTTCCACCAGAATCTGTCCTTTAGGTCCATATACATCTTCGTATTACCCGGATGTATGGAATACGGCGAGTCATGAGCTTCCTGCAGAATCAACTTCCTCAACTCCGGATCGTTGGGAACGCACAAACGATGTCCATACCACAAGGTTCCTTGCTCATCCTCGTGGAATTCCCTTGCTCGACCTTCCTTCATCTTTTCCTTTACTTCATCCATCTCTTTGTCTCCCACTTGAGCTTTCCTGATTCTGTCTTGTAGCGTTGGTTGGACTTCCATTGTTGCCAAGTATCCTTCAGATACTACCTCCAGTCTAAGGTCCTTGAATTGCTTGCACAAATCCTCGGGCAATTCCCCAATTGTCAGTCCATTGGCGTAAACCTTCCGGCTCAGAGCATCTACTACTACATTGGCCTTTCCTGGGTGGTATTGCAGATTCATATCATAATCCTTGATAAGCTCCAACCATCTCCTTTGCCTCATGTTCAGTTCCTTCTGCGTGAATATATACTTCAGGCTCTTGTGGTCGGTGTATACATCACAGTGTTTTCCCATTAAGTAATGCCTCCATACCTTGAGCGCATGAACCACTGACGCTAACTCCAAGTCGTGTGTGGGGTAATTCCGCTCATGGTGCTTGAGTTGTCGCGAGGCATATGACACCACTCTCCCATCTTGCATCGACACTCCCAAGTCCACGCCGAGAAGCGTCACAAGACACTTGGAAATCCTTCGAAGGTCCGTAAGCACGTAGCGGGCGGTCACTAGTCGACGCAGTTCTGAAAGCTAGCTTCACACATCCGTCCATTCAAACTTTCTCTCCTTCTTCAAGTTCAGTCATCGGCTTAGCAATCTTGGAAAAGTTTTCAATGAACCTCCTGTAATATCCAGCAAGTCCCAAAAGCTTGAATGTCTCCGCATTCTTGGGTGCTTCCCACTCGATTCTACAGTCACTTTGCTTGGATCAACAGCGACTCCTTCTCCTGACACTACGTGTCCAAGAAACCCAACGGTGTTAAGCCAGAATTCACACTTGCTGAATTTGGCATACAGCTGGTGTTCCCTCAGTTTCTCCATAATCAGTAGCAGATGTTTCTCATGCTCAGCATCATCCTTGGAATATATCAGTATATCATCAATAAACACCACCACGAACTTGTCCAAGTACTCCATAAATACCTTTTTCATCATGGTCATGAAATATGCCGGGGCATTCGTTAGTCCAAAAGACATAACTGTATACTCATATAAACCATACCTAGTGGTGAAGGCGGTTTTTGGTACGTCCTCCTCCCGGATCTTCAATTGGAAGTAGCCTGATCGCAGATCAATCTTGCTGAACACCTTTGCTCCTTCCAGTTGATCAAACAAATCATTTATGTTCGGCATAGGATACTTGTTCTTGATGGTTACTTCATTCAGCGAGCGATAGTCCACCACTAATCTCTTGCTGCTGTCTTTCTTCTCCACAAACAGAACAGGTGCACCCCATGACGACGAACTAGGCTGAATGAATCCCTTGTCCAACTGCTCTTTCAGCTGCTTCTTCAATTCCTTCAGCTCATCCACATCCATCTTATATGGTCTCTTTGCTATAGGTCCTGTTCCCGGCATCAGGTCGATAAAAACTCTACTTCCCTGTCAGGTGGCATCCCTGGCAGCTCTTCTGGAAACACGTCGGGGTAATCCCTAATCACTGGCACAGTATCCATGCTAACCCCCTTAAGAGAATTTAACTTACAACTCCGCGGTCGTGCAGCCGACTTGAATCTAATCCTCTTACCATCCGGGGTTTTGAGTGAAACAGCTCGCTGTGCATAATCTATGTGTCCCTCATGCATAGACATCCAATCCATACCCAGAATAACATCTAACCCCTGTGATTCCAACACTACCAAATGTGCAATGAAGTTGTGTGTTCCAATCCTCACAGTTAAGTCACGGCATCCCGCGCTAGCTATCATATCTCCTCCAGGTGAACTCACTCTAATAGACCCTTTCATAGACTCCGTAGGTAGCTTATACTTATTCACAAAAGCCCTTGATATGAATGAATGCGATGCACCAGTATCGAAAAGTATAAGTGCAGGGTGAGTGTTGATTGGAAACTTACCAATCACAAGGTCAGGCTCATCTGGGATCTCCTCCACATTCATGTGGTTCAATGTGGCCTTCTCGTTGTTGGTTGGCTTCAATCCCTTCCTCTCCGGACAGTTGTCAGCATAGTGTCCCTTCTGTTTACACTTGAAGCACGTCACCTCACTCAGATCCTTCTTCACAAAGCTGCGATCACGGTTGTGGTCATGTCCACCATTTCCTCCAGAGTGGTGAGAGTGTCCTCCCTTGTGGCTGTGGTGGCTGCTCTTATGGTTGTCATGACGATGCCCATCGCCTCCATGGTGGTGGCGGTCATGGCTCCCATGGTCACTTCCTCCATGCTTGGAGTATCCATCATATGAAGTGTGAGACTTGTGATGTGAACCAGAGTGATGATTGTTGCTCTTTCTCTTGCGGCTTTCCACATGCTTGTGCTTCCCTTCCAAGATCCTGGCCTTGTCCATAAGCTCCTGGAAAGTGGGGCAATAAACCACCAGTAGCTGCACTGAAAGCTCATCACTGAGGCCATCCAGGAATCTCTCCCTTCTTTTTGCATCAGTGTCAACATCCTCAGGTGCATAACGGGACAGGTTGTTGAACTCCTCAATGTACTCGGCCACGGTGCGATTGGTTTGGCGCAAGTTGCGGAACTCCTTCCTTTTCAGGCTCAGAACTCCTGAAGACACGTGGTTGGTCCTGAAACCTTTCTCGAACATTGCCCAAGTCACAGTATCCAGCGGGTGGGTGATCTGAAAAGTGTCCCACCAAGAAGCGGCTGGTCCCTCCAGTAGGTGAGCGGCAAACCTCACCTTCTCAGCATCAGTGCATCCAACAGTTACCAGATCCTTGTTGAATAAACGCAACCAGTCGAGAGCAACCATTGGTTCAGTTGCAGTAGAGAACTTAGCTGGCCTTAACCTCAGAAATCTGGTGAGAGCATCTCCCTGAGGCTGGTTGTTTCCATTGTTGTTGTTGTTGTTGTTGTTCTGAGTCATTACTTGGGTCAGCTGTGCCTGAGCTGCCATGAGCTGCTCCAACTCAGTGGATTGACGGCGGGGAGGCATTTGCGGTTCAGCACAGGTAAGTTTAGAAAGAATCAACTACAACAATTGGATTCTATCCATGCATATGATCAATCAACAGCATACATTAGCAGACAATCACAAGCAAGCAACACATCAACAAACAAGTGATCCAGCAACATCCCAGGGGTTATCCTAGCTGTATATACCTACTGAAATAGTTTTACAAGAGTTGGCAATGGTTAACTAAACAGTTGATCAACTAAGCAATAAAACAGCAATCTGCCAGAACAGTCTATCCGCGTTCGCGAATTTTTCCACCTGACTTAAACTCGTCAAAAAAATAAGCTGATTTTTGCACATACAGTACAGAGAGTTTCGCACCAGCCCTATTTTTTTCAGATTTTTCCCAGTTACCAGACAAATATGAAAAATCGCACAGTACTGCTGTATCAGCAGAAAACTGCAGCGAAAATAACACAGATAGTAACCAAACTTGCCATAACTCTTTCATAAAATTTTGCACAAATAATTCCTGGGATATTGGAGTACACAAATAAGCAACTAATCACTCTTAAACTAATAGCAACTAAGTTTCACAACGATCGAGAATAATCCTAACGATTTTACCTAACGAGGACTAACTGGTGGACTTCGATCTACTTCTTGAAGAGGTTGCGGTAGGTCCTTGCTGTCATGCGTTGGCGCTTCGGTTCGCGGTTCAACCATGGCGGCGGAGTGTACTCCTCTCCTGAATCATTACTTGAGATCTCAAACTCCACCTCTTCTGGATCCTCCTCTTCTTCTTCACTCTCTGCTGCAACTGCAACAGCCTCATCTCCTCCACCATCGTCGTTTCCATCATCATCATCCTCGTCCTCATCATCATCATCATCGTTCCCACTATCATCATCATTGTTGCCACCATCTCCATTGTCATCATCAGAGGGTGGGTTCAGCTGCACTTGGAGAGCGGCAATCTGGGTTGCCATAGCTTCAATAGTTTGATCCCTTTCCTGGACAGTCCCTTGCAGCTGTTGTATGTTCTGGGTGTTCTCCTGCACAGTGCCATGAAGGTGAGCTATGGTTGCATCTCTGGCTATCAGGGCATTCTCCATAACTCCCACAGCTTCATGCAAGGTGTCAATTTCCTGTCCTTGGGCTGCCATAGTATTGCTGGCAAAATCTGCAATCTCCTTCACCATCATCACTTTCTCAGCTAGAGCTCCATTCTCCCTTTCCAAGTCCTCTATGTGCCTTCGACGGGGCGGCATGTTGTTCCTGTCGCCCGGGGTAACCACAATGTGCCCATCTTCATCACGCCTCCCATAGTCACGGTAGGGTGAATCTGCTGGCAGTAGATGTCGGACTTGATGGCACTGGCGAGACAGGGCTTCATGTATGGCCAAGTTGATTCCAAGTCCCCAGTTGTAGTATGTCTTGGTGTAGATCAAATGCACTGGATTTGGCAAGGCGGCATCCCTGAATATGAAGGTAGTAATCTCCCATGCATCCTCTCCATATCCATAGGTGTACAACCTTCTTCCCTTGAACATGGGCAGTGGCAATCCCAAGGACTGCGAGAGCTGTGCTAACTGCCTTGCAAAGGGCCTTGGTGACTCCATGGTTGCATAGTCAGTCCTGACTTCTCCCATCTATCAAGTAAAAGAGGAAAGTGTGAGAATAGCATATGGTAAGAATTTACGAGGGTGAAAGGCATAAGATGAAAGACAGAGTTAATATAGGCTTTAATAAATCTAAGGCTTCCTAATCCAATCCTAGGTCACGATCCTACAGTCGACACACGGGCTTTGATACCATCTTGTAACACCGCGGTTCAGAAAAGACCGTGGCTTCTATGTGACATGCCAATCCCTGGATCGGTTCATTGCCCACAATAGAATGAGATGAATAACATAGCAAAATATCCGTGTATCATAAATAACGAAGATCCAGAGTACCATTATTACAATAAAAGCTTAGCTCAAGGCTAGCTCAAATTATTCAGGTAGCAACATAAATAAAGCAAATCCTCCATTCTTCAAATTGCCCACAAGTGAACAAGTGCCGAGTGGAGTACCGTGGCCTATATCGATTACTCAGAATCGGAATATCCTGCAACATGAAACGTAGCAGCCCCGAAGGGTCAATACATGGAATGTATGGCAAGTAGAGCTAGTAAAGGAGACAATAGTGCTAACATCTACATGCATATTTGGCAAGTGGAGCTGTGTCTGGCTTGCATTTGCAAATAACTTTGTCCTACTTTCACAACAGTTTTTGATTTTCTTTGAAAAGATCCCAAATAAGTTAACCCAATAACATTAAAACAATTAAGAAATTAGAATGAGCGAGAAACTTGTCATGGGATCAATATCAAGCAACTCAGTTGTCCATAACCGGGGACACGGCTAATCGATTAGATTATACACCCTGCAGGGGTTAGTACACTTTATCCATGTGACTTGGCCAGCCCAGCTCGTATCATCACTCTCATTTTGGGTGATGATAGGGAGAAGTCCAAGAAGAGACTGTTCGGGAAGTAGCTCCCCGATCCCGACGCGCACCGGTCCAACCTACCAAAATTCTACATCTCTGGATACGCGGGTTCGAGTTACCACAACCTACTAAGTCCAACCAACCGCCCATTTCATTATTGGCACATGGTTGTACACGTAAGCTACAGAATAAAGAAACCAAACATTCTCTCTTGATACCTGGGTGCCTTTCCGCAATGAAACCACCAAAAATTATCAATACCATCACACCCAGGAGATTCGTTGATTAAGTTGTTTTTGTTTTCACAAACCAACACGTTTAGAAACAACTTCCAGTGATGTAACCCAGCCCTCGTTCATCAAAGCATGGCTAAGCACATCTACCAACGGTGGTTCATCTACAAGGAAAACCCTACCACATAATAGGACATAGCATAGCGATAGTATCATCCTACACATGCATCTACAAAATACACAACAATGCATTGAAAATAGTAGGACAATATCATGAAAAAAGTAGCATCTACTTGCCTTGGTTGTAGCGGTCGGAAGAACAATCCACACACGAGCAAGCGTTGCACTCGTCACAATCTACACGATACAATTGCAATCATAAACAAACAATCCACAAGCATATGCAACAAAGATGATGCATGAATGTATGCAAGACAAGTGAATTGGTGCTACAGCTGCACCACATAATCCTATCCAATAAAGCTACTAATTGCATGCATGGAAAATAGTTTTGGCGCAAGGAAAACTATTATGCAAAAGTAATGCTCAAAACTAGAGCTAAAATTCAAATAATTCACTACCGGTAGTATACTGTTTGTAAAATCTTGGGAAAATTCTACCGCATAGGCTTTGCTATTTAGGAACAGTACCAATTGGAATTACTCAAAAAGGAATTATAAAACTCCCTGAGTAATTAAAACACTGCAGAAAGCCACTAGACAGTTTCTGCAGAAGTTTTCACAGTAAGCCTATCTTTTTAATTCACGATGGGATTCCCCTCGTTCTACTGAATCCAGGAACATATCATACGCAATTTTTGGAGTTACGGATCTTTTTCTACGAATTAATTACTCCAAAAAGGCCATTAACTAAATTGATTAAACTGTACTAAACCTTGCTGCAAAAGTGTGAAACTAAGGTACAGCAAGATTCTACACGACTCACTGAATCTGCACATATTTTATTTGCAATTTTTGGCCCAGCGGTTTAATTTCTACGCAATTTACAAGTTTCTACCGAAATATGTCAACTAAAAAGATTAACGAAAATACCCAGTCAACTGTGTCTGTTGACTGGTCAACGCGGCTGCTGACTGGGCGTCTGACTAGTCAACGCCTGGGGCTGACCGATCAACGACCGATCTGGACTGCTGATCTGAAATCCAACGGCGGCTGCAGACTCACCGAAGACGAATGGCGACGAGCTCGGGACGGCGGCGGCGATCGGTTCCGGCGACGGTGTTTATCCTGCACGGAAGGGGAAAGTTGGTCAGCGGGACGTGGCGCTCAACGCGGGCGGCAATGCAGCGCAGTAGCAGCGAATAGCGCTGGCGCGCAAGGGCCTTCGTGGCGGCGCGAAGCGGCGGCGGCAACGAGCGATGGCGGCAGCGAAGAAGCGGCAGCAACGGCCTTGTCGCTGTGGCGGAGGCGAGGCGCGGCGGCGTGGCGGCGCGGCGGCGACGGGCGCGGAGGCCGAGGGGAGGCGGCGGCGGCGAGGCCCAGGAGGCGGCGGCGGCTCGGTGATCGAGGCGCGGGGGCGGGGCGCGCGGGTTGAGGCGGTGGGAGTGGCGGCGGCGGCTGGGTAGGGTCCGCCCTTTTGTGGGCCCCACGCGGGTCCTAGTCGGATTCGGGGCGCGGTTGGAGGCGAATACGGCGAAGTCGGCGCCGATTTTCTATCTTTTAATAAAACGGCCGTAACTTTTCCGTACGAGCTCCGAATCGGGTGATTCTTGCTCCTACGGTTTTGTAAAAATGAGGGGAGCAACCTAGGGTCAAGGGTTGAGTGAAACCTCTAGGCTACAAGGGTGGACAACGCAAGTCCTACTAAAACCTCCCGCAGGAGCCTCGTAGTAAAATAGAGTAGGGTTTAGAAAATAGTGTTTTGCCGAAACTTTTCAATCGATGGTTTTGCATGGAAAAGTATGATGCAGTGATATGAATGATATGCAGAACTAAATCTAAAATTTGGGATGTGACAGGCCTCCACACGCTGCTCCGCCGTCGGACTCCACTCGCTGCCCCGCCGTCGCGCCTCCACGCGCTGCTTCTTCCTCGACCCCGACGAGCTCCGCCGCGCTCCTCGCTGGCGCTCCGAGCCTCAGCTTTCCTCACCGTCGTCCCCAATCGCTTCAGGGTGAGCCGCTGAACCTCCCTGACCCAGTATTTTCTTCCTGGCGTCGCGCATAGCCGCTGCTCGTCGTTCACCCGAGAGCTCTGCCGCAGATGCTCGCCGTTGTGCTTGCTCCGGCAACCATTATCTAGCGGCGCTAGGTTAGATAGGTTCCTCTCGCTCGCACGGTTTGAACAGACCCAACGACGCTCCCTAGAATCGCCGGAAAATTCGGCGACCACCGCCGCCCGGCGCGTCGTCATCGCGGTGACATAGCCTGCGTGGCCACGAGGTGAACCAGCGTGGCACAGGGCCCGCCACCCCTCAGCTAGATCCAGTACGGTGAGAAAGCATACCCCCCACTTTGCGTATGGGGCTGCTGATGTGGCTCCGGCCCCACCAGTCAGTCTCTATGGGTAGGTTCAGTCGTGGTAACAAAAGCCCTGGGTTCTTTATGACGTCAGCCTGATGTAATAAATTGTTTTATAATTCCAAAAAATGATTAAATATTGTAAAATTCATATCTTATTATTTATAAGTCAGAAAAATACAAATAATATATCAAAATGTTCAGAAAAATGAGTTCTACCTTTTTAAGCTATAATCATGCATTGATAATCAACTTTAATGACAAGTTTAATTAGAGAACTAAATCAACCCCTCTCATGTGTTTCCGGAGTTTCCCGAGTTAGGGTTTTCAACCCTCGGAACTGTTGGAATTATGCCCTAGAGGCAATAATAAAGATGTTATTATTATAATTCTTGTTCATGATAAAGTTTATATTCCATGCTAGATTGTATTAAGCGGAAACTTTGATACTTGTGTGGTTTATGAACAACACCGTGTCCCTAGTACGCCTCTATGGACTAGCTCATTAATTAATGATGGTTAAGGTTTCCTAACCATATACATGAGTTGTCGATTAATAATGAGATCATATCATTGGGAGAATGACATGATGGACAGACCCAAATCAAGCGGAGCAATTAGGTCGTGTCATCGTGTTCATCTTTGCGAAGCTTTTTCTTATGTCAAATATTATATTCCTTAGACCATGAGATAATACAACTCCCTGGTATCGGAAGAAAGCTTTGAGGTCATCAAACGTCATCCTATGAGAGGGTGATCATAAAGGTGTCTCTCAGGTGATCGGAAAGTATCTGTTGGGTTGTATATATCGAGATGGGATTTGTCCCTCCCAAGTCGGAGAGATATACTTCGGGCCCACTCGGTAATCGATATCAACACCGCTTGCAAGCACGTGGTTAAGGAGTTAATCACAAAGTAATATCGGATTACGGAACGAGTAAAGTACTTGCTGTGAACGAGATTGAACTAGGTATGCCGATACCGACGATCGAATCTCGGGCAAGTAAAATATCGCGTGATGAAGAGAATATATATATGGGATTAATTGAATCCTGGCATCGTGGTTCATCCGATATGATCATCGATGAATATGTGGGAGTCAATATGGGTTTCCAGACCCCGCTGTTGATTATTGATAGAAGATCATGTCTGCATATTCTCGAACCCGTAGGGTCACACACTTAACGTGTCTTGACGCTAGGATAGAATGGATAATTGGTTTATGAGTTTTTGTTCGGAGTCTCGGATGAGATCTAGGACATCACGAGAGGTTCCGAAATGGTCCGGAGAATAAGATTCATATAAGGGAAAGCTGTTTTTGGATTTCGGAATTGTTTCGGATTGTTCGGTATTGTACCGAAAGGTTCTAGAAGCCTCCGGAGTGGGACCAACGTGGCCCCACTTGTCGGGAGGGGGCATGGGCCTACGAGGGAGTGCCCTGGCCGCATTGGGCCAGGGGAACAAGGCCCCATAGGCCCAGCCGGCCAAGCCCTAGGGGAAACCCTAGGGAGAGCTTCCAGAAGGGGGGGGGGGGGGGGAATTGCCCCCCACTCCTCCCATGTGGCCGTCGGCCCTAGGCTTGGAGGAGGGGCAAGGGAGAAGCCGGCCAGCCCTCTATATAAAGAGGGCAGGGGCACACCCTCCCCCCACACTGAAGGGTTTCGCAGCATAGTAAATCAAAATTTTCTACGGAAGCGAACAGAGGGAAAGCCAAGATCTAATCTAGGAGATGCAAACAACGAGAGAGATTGGATTAGATCTTCATACCCTTGAAGATTCGCAATGGAATGTTAAATCGGGCGTGGGTGATGTAGTCGTACTCGCTTCTCCTACTCGCGATCCGATCCGATCTAGCACCACAAGTGGCGGTGCCTCCGTGAGATGCACACGTGCGGCACCTCGACGTCTCCTCCTTCCTCGGACCAGCAAGTATGGTGGAGAGATAGATTGGATCTACAGCACGACGGCGTGGTGTATATGGTGGAGAATTTCTGCCGCAGGGCTTCGCCTACAAACAGTCGGGAGGGAGAGAGGAAGGGCAGCAGGGCAACTGGGTTTGGAGGAAGGTGTAAGGTGTAGGGGTTCGTAGCATGGAAAACAAAAATTTTCTATCGCATACAAACAAACAAGCCAAGATCTATCTACTAGATTGCAGCAACGAGTCGATGGAATAACTCACCCTCGAAGATTCCAAAGTGTTTAACGAGAGCAGATTCTCGTGGGTGATGTAATCGTACTCTTTCCGATCTCAAGATCGCGTAGACGATCCTTCCAGCGCCACGTTCGGCGCTCCTTGATCGGTCACGTTCGTATTTTCGAAGACCTTCCTCTCCTTGTTCCAATGAGGCGGAGGTTGTAGCACTCTCCTCGCGATTCCAGACAACTGGCGTGGTACCGAAGTAGAGGGAAATCATGAGGCTTCGCCTTAAGCCGGTGCGAGTATGGTGGAGCTTATGAGAGAGGCTATTAGTGGTCTAGTAATTAGACACACCAATTAGAAGGCTCTAAACCAATTAGAAGGCTCTAAACCGAAATAGCTCTAAACCGGGGTTTAGGTCTAGGGTTTAGTTTAGAGGATAGGAACTTGTGTGTAGTAGTAGGAGGGGAGGCCCTGCCCCTCCCTTTATAGGTGGGAGGGCCGGAGGCCAAGGGGAGGAGTCCCTCCCCAAGTCGGCCTTGGGAGGCGCGCCGGCCAAGGGGACTCCTCCCCCAAGTCGGTCTCCACTTCTCCTCCTCTTTCCACTTTCCAAAACTTGCCATTTGACTTTCAAACTAGCCGTTTGACTTTTCAATTTAGGATTTAAATAAACCCTTTATTTTGGACAGCAAGAACACCTAGTACATGATGCAATCATTCCAATATGTAATGACACATTCATGTACCCTTCCCCCTCCGGAGTGCCGGACATTCCGGGACCTTCTAGAATGTTCCCGATGAAAACACCGGAACCATTCCCCAACTCCGAAACGGGACTTTCCTTATATGAATCTTATTCTCCGGACCATTCCGGATCACCTCGTGATATCCCGGATCCCATCCGAGACTCCGAACAACATTCGGTCTCTTTCTCATAATACCATAACTACTCAAACAACGTCGAATCCTTAAGTGTGTCTCCCTACGGTTCGTGAATTATGCAGACATGATCGAGACACTTCTCCGAACAATAACCAATAGAGGAATCTGGAAATTCATATGGCTCCCACATATTTCTACGATTACTTTGCGATCGAATGAACCACTTACATACGATACCAATTTCCCTTTGTCTCACGATATGTTACTTATCCGAGGTTATGATCGTCGGTATCTCGCATACCTAGTTCAACCTCGTTCTTGATAAGTACTCTTTTCTCGTTCGTGATATGTGATCCCTTGTGACCAAGTCACATGCTTGCAAGCTAATTGGATGACATTTCACCGAGAGGGCCCAGAGAATATCTATCCGTCATGTGGATGGACAAATCCCACTCTTGATCCATGTGTTTCAACCAATACTTTCCGAACACTCAATGCCACCTTTATAGCCACCCTGTTACGGTGTGGTGTTTGATGACATCAAAGCATCCATCCAGTAAAGGTGATATGCATGATCTCATGGTCGAAGGAATTAGGTTACTATGTATCAGAAAGCATATAGCAATTGAACTATTGAAATGACTTGATTTTTATGCTACGCTTATCTATAGGAGTATGTCCACCATATCATTCTCCTAACGATATGATCTTGTTGTTAATAACATCTCAATGTTCATGATAGGGAAACCACAATCATCTATTAACCAAAAAGCTAGTGAAGTATAGAGGCTATACTAGGGACTTCAAATTAAGTTTACAATTCACACAAGTATTAATGTTTCCTTGTTAATACTATTATAGCATGAATATAAACATTTATCATAAACACAAAGATATATAATAATGACTACATTTATTATTGCCTCTAGGGCATATCTCCAACAGTCTCCCACTTGCACTAGAGTCATCTAATCTAGATTACATGGTAATATACCGAACACCCATGGCAGTTTGGTGTTGGTCATGTTTTGCCCTCGGGAGAGGTTTAGTCAACGGATCCGCCACATTCAGATCTGTGTGTACTTTGCAAATCTTTATATCCCCATCCTGGATATGTTCTCGAATAGCGTGAAAACGCAGCTTGATATGCTTCAGCTTCTTGTGTGACCTTGGTTCTTGCGCATTGGCTATGGCGCCCATGTTATCACAATGAATAGACATTGGGTCCAGACACTTGGAACCACACCCAGCTCAGAATGAACTCTTTCATCCATATCGCTTCTTGTGAAGCCTCAAGCAACCATGTATTCCGATTCAGTTGAAGATCTCGCCACAACGCTTTGCTTTGCACTCCTCCAGCTAATCGCTGCACCATTCAAAATAAATACGTATCCAGTTGTGATTTAGAATCATCCGGATCGGTGTTCCAACTAACATCGGTGTGACCATTAACAACGAAATGTTCATCACCTCCATAAGAAAGAACCATATCCTTAGTTCTTCTCAAGTACTTAAGGATGTTTTTGACCGTTGTCCAATGATCCACTCTGGATCACTTTGATATCTGCTAGTTAAACTAACGGCATATGCAATGTCGGGTCTAGTACATAGCATGGCATACATTAGAGATCCTATGGCTGATGCATAGGAGTCTTACTCATCCTCTCTATCTTCTGCCGATGTCGGACTTTGAGTTTTACTCAAGGTCGTATTAGCAACATGGGCAAGAACCCTTTCTTGCTATCTTCCATTCCAAACCTCTTTAGAACTTTGTCCAAATATGTACTTTGTGACAATGATATTTGGCGTTCGATCTATCTCTATAAATCTTTATGCCTAATATGTAAGCTGCTTCGCCAAGATCCTTCATTGAAAAACTATTATTCAAATACTCTTTGACACTATTAAGAAGGTCTACATCATTCCCAATCAACAATATGTCATCCACATATAGTATTAAGAATGCTACAGAGCTCCCACTCACTTTCTTGTAAATACAAGCTTCTCCATAAGTTTGTATAAAACCAAAACTTTTGATTACCTTATCAAAACGTTGATTCCAACTTTGGGATGCTTGCTTCAATCCATAGATGGACCGTTGAAGCTTGCATACCTTGTTAGCATCTTTAGGATCGACAAAACCTTTGGGTTGTATCATATACAACTCTTCATCAATGTCTCCATTGAGGACTGCTGTTTTGACATCCATCTGCCATATCTCATAATCATAATATGCAGCGATTGCTAACATAATCCTCACAGACTTTAGCTTCGCTACCGGTGAGAAAGTCTCATCGTAGTCAACTCCTTGAATTTGTCGAAACCCTTTTGCGACAAGTCGAGCTTTATAGACAGTAACATTACCATCAGCATCTGTTTTCTTCTTGAAAATCCATTTGTTCTCGATAGCCTTCCGGTCATCCGGTAAGTCCACCAAAGTCCATACTTGGTTTTCGTACATGGATCCAATCTCGGATTTCATGGCTTCTTGCCATTTATTGGAATCTGGGCTCATCATCGCTTCCTCATATGTCTCGGGGTCATCGGTGTTGTCCACCAACATGACATTCATAACGGAATCATACCAATCTGGAGTGGTACGATTTCTCATTGACCTCCGAGGCTCTGTAGCAACCTCAACCGAAGTTTCATGATCACCATCATTAGCTTCCTCTCTTATTGGTGCAGGCACCACAGGAACTTCTTCCGATGCTGCGCTACTCGTAATTTCGAGAGAAGGTTCGACAACCTCGTCGAGTTCTACTTTCCTTCCAGTCACTTCTTTCGAGAGAAATTCCTTCTCTAGAAAGGATCCATTCTTGGCAACGAAGATTTTGCCTTCGGATCTATGATAGAAGGTATACCCAATAGTTTCCTTCGGGTATCCTATGAAGACGCATTTTTCCGCTTTGGGTTCAAGCTTGTCCCAGTAACTTCTTTACATAGGCTTCGCATCCCCAAACTTTAAGGAGCGACAATTTAGGTTTCTTCCCAAACCATAATTCATACGGTCGTTTCAGCGGATTTAGATGGTGCCCTATTTAAAGTGAATGCGGCTGTTTCTAATGCATAACCCCAAAATGATAGCGGTAAATGTAAGTGACATCATAGAGCGAACCATATCTAAGAGAGTTCGATTCTGACGTTCGACACACCATTACGCTGTGGTGTTCCCGGTGTCAAGCTGAAAGTATTCCACATTTCTTCAAATGCTCGCCAAACTCGTAACTTAGATATTCACCTCCACGATCGAGCGTAGAAATTTAATCTTCTTGTTACGTTGATTCTCTACCTCACTTTGAAACTGCTTAAACTTCTCAAAAGTTTCGGACTTATGTTTCATGAAATAGATATACCCATATCTACTCAAATCATCCGTGAAGGTAAGAACATAACGATAACCACCACGCGATGCTACACTCATTGGACCACACACATCGGTATGTATGATTTCCAATAAGTCTGTAGCTCGCTCCATCATACCGAGAAAATGGAGTCTTAGTCATTTTACCCATCGGACATGCCGCATCTTTCAAGTGATTCAAAATCAAGTGATTCAAGAAGTCCATCGAATGGAGTTTCTTCATACGCTTCACTCAATGTGACCAAGACGATTGCCACATATAGGTGAATTATCGCTTGATTTCAAACGTTTAGCCTCAATGTTGTTGATATGTGTATTTCCACTATCGAGATTCAACAAGAATAGACCATCTATCAAAGGTGCATGTGCATAAAACATATTACTCATATAAATCGAACAACCATTATTCTCGGTTTAAACAAGTAACCGTCTCGCAATAAACAAGATCCCGATATAATGTTCATGCTTAACGCAGCACCAAATAACAATTATTTAAGTATAAAACTAATCCCGATGGTAGATGAAGAGGTAGCGTGCGAGCGATCACATCAACCTTTGATCCGTTTCCTACGCGCATCGTCACCTCGTTCTTCACTAGCTTCCGTTTATTCGCAGCTCTGTTTGAGTTACAAATATGAGCAACCGAACCAGATCAAATACCCGGGCACTACTAATACTAGTGAGATACACATCAATAACATGTATATCAGATATACCTTTCTTCTTGATGTTGCCGTTCTTCAAATCCGCCAAGTACTTTGGGCGGTTCCGCTTCGGTGACCTTCTCCCTTGCGGTAAAAGCACTCGATGTCGGGCTTGGTCCAGCCTTGGTCCTCTTCGTCGGCGTGGCAGCTTTCTTACCACCCTTCTTGAAGTGTCCCTTTGCTTAGACTTGCCTTTCTTGAATTTGGTGGTCTTATTGACCATCAACACTTGGTGCTCTTTCTTGATCTCCACTTGCAGATTTTAACATAGCAAATAGTTACGGCAACTCTTTGTTCATGTTACGCATGTTGTAGTTCATCACAAAGTTCTTGTAACTTGGTGGTAGTGATTGGAGGATGGTAAACCCCAAAGTATTAGGAATCACTATACCCAAGCTTTGAAGTTTATTCGCGTGCCCAGCATTTTAAGCACATGCTCACTGACGGAGCTGCCCTCTTCCATCTTGCAGTTAAAGAACTTTTCAGAAGCTTCATAACTTTCAATTGCCGCAGGGGTCTCAAAGATTAATTTGAGATCCTCGACAATATCATATGGATCGACTCTTCAAACCTTTTACAAGCTCGATTCTAAACCATACAAGATAGCACACTGAACTATAGATCTTGATTCTTAGGCGAGGTAAACATTCTTTACTTCATCGGTAGCATCAGCTGCAGTGGGTCACCTAGTGGTGCATCCAGCACATAGGTCAAATTACCATTTGTGAGGACAATCCTCAAATTGCGGAACCAATCCATGAAGTTGCTTCCATTGTTTTCAACTTTTCTTTCTCTAGGAACGCATTAAAATTGATGGTAGGCTGCCATTGATCTACAACATATTTGCAATAGTTTAGACTAAGTTTATGACAAATTGAGTTCAAATAAATTAATGAAATTAAACTAGGTGAACTCCCACTCAAAACAACATCCCTCACATTGTTTTAGTGATCACACGAACCAAATCCACTACATCAACACCGATCATCACGAGAGTTGATATAGTTTTAATGTTGAACAATCATCATGTTCATCATATCTACTATATGATTCATGCTTTACCTTCGCGATCCGTGTTCACTGAGGCCATGTCTGTACATGCTAGGCTCACAAGATCAAACCTTAGCTACCGCATAAGCAAATCTGGCTTGCTTACGTTGTATTCACCCGGAATCAAAGACACCCGATCATCACGTGGTGCTTGAAGCGACAAGCTTTGGCAACGGTGCATACTAAGGGTGAACACTTTAGGACTTGAAATTTATGTGCATGAGGATCATCTTATAATGCTACCGCTGCCTACTAAGCAATACAAGATGCATAAAGGATTAACATCACATGCAATTCATAATATGTGATATGATATGGCCTTTCTTCTTTGTGCTTCCGATCTCCATCTTCAAGCACGAACATGATCTCCATCATCACAGTAATAGCATCAAGGTAAATGACGGTTCTTCATGGTTGTTGTCCACCAGCTTCAACTATTACAACTATTTTGATTAGACACGCAGGTCTTAACAGAAATTAAAGACAACCATTTGGATCCTGCCGGTTGCCAACTTACAATAAGGAACATTGCATACATCAAATATAATCACAATCATGGCCATATCACATCATCGCACACCCTGCAAAACAAAGTTAGACCTCTACTTTCTTTGCATATTTACGTGGTTTGGGGCTTTCAATAAGTGTCGTTCTAACTTACGAACAAGAACCACAACATTGATACTAGCATTGTTGATCACCCGTTGTAAATTGGATCTTTACTATGCTAGGAGAAACAGGCACCATAAAGCCACTTATGCAATACAAGTTGCATGTCAAGCGTGGAGCAAGTCTCATGAACGATGTCATGTAAGGTTAGCCGGGCTTCATCCCAACATACCAAGATGCAAAGTACACAAAAGCAATCTACAATAAAAGCATCAACGCCCACAATGACCATTGTGTTCTACTCGTGCAATAGATCTACATATAGACACGGCTCGATACCCTTTGTGAGGGTTCGTAGCATGGAAAACAAAAATTTTCTATCGCATACAAACAAACAAGCCAAGATCTATCTACTAGATTGCAGCAGCGAGTCGATGGAATAACTCACCCTCGAAGATTCCAAAGTGTTTAACGAGGCGATTCTCGTGGGTGATGTAGTCGTACTCTTTCCGATCTCAAGATCGCGTGAAGCGATCCTTCGGCGCCACGTTAAATGGCGCTCCTTGATCGGTCACGTTCGATTACTCGGCGAAGACCTTCCTCTCCTTGTTCCAGGAGCGGAGGTTGTAGCACTCTCCTCGCGATTCGGCTGACTGTGGCGTGATGGGAAGTAGAGGGAAATCCCATGAGGCCTTAAGCCTTAAGCGGTCAGTATGGTGGAGCTTATGAGAGAGGCTATTAGTGGTCTAGTAATTAGACACACCAATTAGAAGGCTCTAAACCAATTAGAAGGCTCTAAACGAAATAGCTCTAAACCGGGGTTTAGGTCTAGGGTTTAGTTTAGAGGATAGGAACTTGTGTGTAGTAGGAGGGAGGCCCTGCCCTCCTTTATAGGTGGGAGGCCGAGGCCAAGGGAGGAGTCCCTCCCAAGTCGGCCTTGGGGAGGCGCCAGCCAAGGGGACTCCTCCCCAAGTCGGTCTCCACTTCTCCTCCTCTTTCCACTTTCCAAAACTTGCGTTTGACTTTCAAACTAGCGTTTGACTTTTCAATTTAGGATTTAAATAAACCCTTTATTTTGGACAGAAGAACACCTAGTACATGATGCAATCATTCCAATATGTAATGACACATTCATGTACCCTTCCCCTCAGTCGGACATTAGGACCTTCTAGAATGTTCGATGAAAACACGGAACCATTCCCCAACTCAAAGCAGGACTTTCCTTATATGAATCTTATTCTCCGGACCATTCCGGATCACCTCGTGATATCCGGATCCCATCCGAGACTCGAACAACATTCGGTCTCTTTCTCATAATACCATAACTACTCAAACAACGTGAAACCTTAAGTGTGTCTCCCTACGGTTCGTGAATTATGCGAGACATGATCGAGACACTTCTCAACAATAACCAATAGAGGAATCTGGAAATTCATATGGCTCCCACATATTTCTCTGATTACTTTGCGATCGAATGAACCACTTACATACGATACCAATTTCCCTTTGTCTCACGATATATTTACTTATCCGAGGTTATGATCGTCGGTATCTACGCATACCTAGTTCAACCTCGTTCTTGATAAGTACTCTTTTCTCGTTCGTGATATGTGATCCCTTGTGACCAAGTCACATGCTTGCAAGCTAATTGGATGACATTTCACCGAGAGGGCCCAGAGAATATCTATCCGTCATGTGGATGGACAAATCCCACTCTTGATCCATGTGTTTCAACCAATACTTTCCGAACACTCAATGCCACCTTTATAGCCACCATTACGGTGTGGTGTTTGATGACATCAAAGCATCCATCCAGTAAAGGTGATATGCATGATCTCATGGTCGAAGGAATTAGGTTACTATGTATCAGAAAGCATATAGCAATTGAACTATTGAAATGACTTGATCTTTATGCTACGCTTATCTATAGGAGTATGTCCACCATATCATTCTCCTAACGATATGATCTTGTTGTTAATAACATCTCAATGTTCATGATAGGGAAACCACAATCATCTATTAACCAACAAGCTAGTGAAGTATAGAGGCTATACTAGGGACTTCAAATTAAGTTTACAATTCACACAAGTATTAATGTTTCCTTGTTAATACTATTATAGCATGAATATAAACATTTATCATAAACACAAAGATATATAATAATAACTACATTTATTATTGCCTCTAGGGCATATCTCCAACATAAGGGGCGTGTGAGAGGGGGCGCACCAGCCCTCTATATATAGAGGGGGGTGCGGCCAGCCCTAGCCTCTCCTCCAAGCCTATCTCTAGTTTAAACAATTTAAACTTATCCCTTATCTAGAAATCCTATCTTATCTTATCTCTAGTTTAAACGATTTAAACTCTCTAGGATCGGCTGGGCCCTATGGGGCCTTGTGCCCTATTTGTCTTGCGACAGGACACTCCCTCATAGGCCCATGCCCCCTCCGGAAGGTGGGACCACGTTGGCCCCCTTAGGAAGGTTCTAAAGCTTCGTACAATACCGATTAACCGGAACAATTACGAACTCCAAAAACTGCCTTTGCCTTATATGAATCTTATTCTCGGACCATTAACCTCTCGTGATATCCGGATCCCATCGAGACTCGAACATAAATTCATAAACCAATTATCCAATCTATCCTAGCGTCGAGACACGTTAAGTGTGTGACCCTGAGTTCGAGAATATGCGACATGATCTTCTATCAATAATCAACGTGAGTGCAGGCACCCATATTGACTCCCACACATTCATCGATGATCATATCGGATGAACCACGATGCCAGGATTCAATCAATCCCATATATATATTCCCTTAGTCTCGCGATATTTTACTTGCCGAGATTGATCGTCGGTATCGTTATACCTAGTTCAATCTCGTTCACGCAAATACTTTACTCGTTCCGTAATCCGATATCACTTTGTGATTAACTCCTTAACCACATGCTTGCAAGTGGTGTTGATATCGATTACCAGTGGGCCCAAGTATATCTCTCCGACTTGGGAGGGACAAATCCCATCTCGATACATACAACCCAAGATACTTTCGATCACGAGAGACACCTTTATGATCACCCTCTCATAGGATGACGTTTGATGACCTCAAAGCTTTCTTCCGATACCAGGGAGTTGTATTATCTCATGGTCTAAGGAATACAATATTTGACATAGGAAAAGCTTACAAAGATGAACACAATGACACGATCTAATTGCTTCGCTTAGTTTGGGTCATCCACCATATCATTCTCCCAATGATATGATCTCATTATCAATTGACAACTCATGTCTATGGTTAGAAACCTTAACCATCATTGATCAATGAGCTAGTCCATAGAGGCGTACTAGGGACACGGTGTTGTTCACAAACCACACAAGTATTAATGTATCCGCTTAATACAATTCTAGCATGGAATATAAACTTTATCATGAACAAGAATTATAATAATAACATCTTTATTATTGCCTCTAGGGCATAATTCCAAGTCTCCCACTTGCACTAGAGTCAATAATCTAGTTTACATTTGGCAACAATCTCACGCCCATGGCGAGGTCTTGATCATGTTTTACGTGGAAGAGGTTTAGTTAATGGATCTGCGACATTCGATCTGTATGTACTTTGCTAATCTTGAGATCTCCATACGCTATATAATCTCGGATTATATGAAACTTGCAGTTGATATGCTTGGTCTTTGGATGATATCTTGGTTCCTTAGCGAGTGCTATGGCGCGCCGGTGTTGTCACACAATATCTCAGTGGGTCCAATGCACTTGGAACCACGCCAAGCTCGATGATGAAGTTTCGATCCAAACTCCTTCACTTGATGTACTGCGGCAGCCATGTATTCGCTTCTCGTAGATCCGCGATCACGTTTGCTTGCGGCTTCTCCGACTCAGCTCCTCCATTCAAAATATACCGTATCACATGCGAGATTTATGATCATCCTTGTTGGTGTCGAAACTAGCATCGGCGTAACCTTTTACGACGAGATGTTCATCACCCCATAGACTAAGAACATTTCTTTAGTCCTATTTAGGTACCTTAGGATGTTCTTCACGGCTGTCGATGTTCCACTCTGGATCACTTTGATATCTTTCGTCAAACTAAGAGCATTGGACACATCCGGTCTAGTACTGACATGGCATACATGATGGAACCTATGGCGAGGCATAAGGCACTTTGCTCATAGCTTCCCTATCATTTCTGGTAGCTGGACACGAGCCTTGCTCAATATCTTACGACAACATAGGCCTTGAACCTTTCAATGCCTTATCCATTCTGAACCTTTTCGAACTTTGTCTAGGTATGTACTCGGCTTAAAGCTATCGGCGTCTTTGTCTATCTCTATAGATTTTGATGCCCAATATATAAGTAGCTTCACCTAGGTCTTTCATTGAAAACACTTGTTCAAATAACTCTTCACATCGTTAAGCATGTTGATGTCATTTCCAATAAGCAATATGTCATCCACATATAGTACGTAAGCGTCGAAGCTCCCACTCACTTTCTTGTAGATGCAAGCTTCGTAGCAATTTGGAACAAATCCAAAGCTCTTGATCACTTGATCAAAGCGAAGGTTCCAACTCCAAGATGCTTGCTTGATCCATAAATGGAGCAGCTGAAGTTTGCATACTTTATCAACATCCTTAGGATCGACAAAACCTTGGGTTGCATCATATACAACGCTTCATCAATGTTGCCATTGAGGAAAGCGGTCTTGACATCCATCGCCATATTTCATAATCATGAAGCAGCAATTGCTAATAAAATCTGAATGGACTTAAACATCGCTACGGGAGAAAGTCTCATCATAGTCAACACCTTGAACTTGTCGAAAACCTTTCGCAACAAGCCGTGCTTTATAGGCGGTAACATTACCATCGCGTCCGTTTTCTTCTTGAAGATCCATTTGCACTCAACGGCCTTTCGGTCGCTAGGAGGGTCCACCAAAGTCCATACTTGGTTTTCGCTCATGGATCCCAATTCGGTTCATGGCTTCTAGCCATTTCTCGAGTCTGGGCTCATCATCGCTTCCTCATAGTTCGTGGGTTCTTTGTCTTCTACTAACAAGGCAGTCAAGAGGTTGCCGTACCACTCGGAGGGCACGACCTTGTCGACTGCGACGTTCGATGAGACATCGTCCGGCTTCATGATCCTTGTCATTAGCTTCCTCTATTGTTGGTGCGGCCTTTGGAACAATTTCAAGTGATGCGCTACACTCCAATTCAAGAGAAGGTTCAATAACCTCGTCTAGCTCTACTTTCCTCCCACTCACTTCTTTCGAGAGAAACTCCTTCTCAAGAAAGGAACCGTTCTTTGCGACAAACACTTTGCCTTCGGTTACGTGATGAGCGGTATACCCAATAGTTTCCTTAGGGTATCCTATGAAGGCGCATTTCTCGCTTTGGGTTCGAGCTTGTCCGGTATCAACTTCTTGGCGTAACCGCATCCCCAAACTTTAAGCGACAACTTAGGTTTAGCACCAAACCACAGTTCATACGGTGTCGTCTCAACGGATTTAGATGGAGCCCTATTTAAAGTGAATGCAGCGGTTTATAATGCATAACCCCAAAATGATAACGCAAATCAGTAAGAGACATCATCGATCGGACCATATCTAATAGGGTTCGATTCCGTTCAGACACACCATTGCTTGTGGTGCTCCGGTGGCGTGAGTTGTGAAATGATTCCACTTGCTTTGAGATGCGTGAGAAAATCATAACTCAAATATTACCCCCCACGATCGGATCGTAGAAACTTAATCTTTACATTACGATGGTTCTCCACTTCATTCTGAAATTCTTTGAACTTTTCAAAGCGTTTGATTTATGTTTCATTAAATAGATATACCCATATCTACCTAAGTCATCGGTAAAAGTGAGAAAATAGCGATATCCACCGCGCGTAGAAACACTCATCGGTCAGCATAAATCGGTATGTATGATTTCCAACAATTCCGTTGCTCGCTCCATCATAACGGAGAACGGGGTTTTTATCATCTTTCAAATGAGGCATGGTTAGCATGTGTAAAATGATTCAAAATCAAGAGACTCCAAAAGTCCATCGAATGGAGTTTCTTCATGCGCTTTACACCAATATGACCTGAGCAGCGATTGCCACAAATAAGTAGTATTATCACTATCTACTTGGCATTTCTTAGCCTCAATTTTATGTATTTGTGTTTAATCCCTTTCGAGATTTAGAAGAAATAAACCACTCACAAGAGGTGCATGACCATAGAAGATGTTACTCATATAAATGGAACAACCATTATTCTCCGATTTAAATGAATAACCGTCTTGCAATAAACACGATCCAGAAATAATGTTCATGCTCAGCAGGCACATAATAACATTTATTAAGGTTTAAAACTAATCCAAAGGTAAAACTAAGGAGGCGTGCGGCGGCCATCACATCAACTCTTGATCCGTTGCCAGCAGCGCATCGTCACCTCATCCCTCGCAAGCCGCCGTCTATTCCGTAGCTCTATTTGAGTTACAAATATTAGCAATGAACGGTATCAAATACCCGACACTACAACGAGGGCTAGTAAGGAAAACATCAATAACATGTATATCAAATATACCTTTGATGGTGCCAGCCTTCTTGTCCGCTAAGTACTTGGACGATTCTTCCGGTGACCCTTGTCCTTGCAATAGAAGCACTCGGTTTCGGCTTGGGACCAGACTGAGCTTCTTCTCAGCGAGGGCATTAAGCTTGCCGCCCTTCTTGAAGGGCTTCTTTGCACCTTTACCTTTCTTAAAGGAGGCTTGTTGACCATCAACACATGATTATCCTTCTTGATGTCCACCTCCAGCCTTTAGCTTTGCGAAGAGCTCGGTGATCGTGTCGATGGAACCAATCGATTATGAGTCACTACAAAACTTTTGTAGCCGGGAGGAGTGATTGCGAACCACCTGTCAATCTTGAGCTCCTCTGGAATCTTGCGATCCGGTTGCTCAAAGGCGTTGAGTGTAGCCCGACATCTTAATGGCGTGCTCACTAACGGAAATCCCTTCCTCCATCTTGCGTTAAAGAACTTCTCGGAGATCTCATATCTCTCGAGCGGGCTTGAGTCTCGAAACATGTTTTTCAGCTCCTCGAGAATCTCAAAGGGCCGCGAACTCCTCAAAGCGATTTTGAAGATCCGATTCCATAGCATACAACATGGCGATCTTAATCAAATCATAATCATCCTTGCCTTGATAAACAGCTTTCTCATCGGTAGTAGCGATTGCGTGAGGGTTACCTAACGCTTTCTCAAGGACATAGTCCTTTTGTCCTCGAATGAATGATTCTTAGATTGCGGAACCAGTTGGTGAAGTTAGACCCATTATTTCTAAGCTTTTCTTTCTCAGCAAAAACATTGAAGTTGAAGTTGGACTTGGCCATGTGATCTACAGTATTTGCAAGTACAATTTAGACTATGTTCATGATAAATAGTTCAAATTAATCAAATTACTAGATGAACTCCACTAAATTCAACATCCCTCAAGTTGTTTAGTGAACACGATCCAAATTCACCACACCTAATCCGATCATCACGAGAAGAGATGTGGTTTCAATGGTGGACAACGAAGTGTCGATCATATCATTCATATGACTCATGCTTAACCTTTCGGTTCTTGTGTTCCTAGGCCATGTCATACATGCTAGGCTCGTCAAGTTAGACCAAGTATTTCGCGTGTGCAAAACTGGCTTGCACCCGTTGTATGTGGCGTAGAGTCTATAGCACCCGATCATCACGTGATGCTTGGACACGGCGAACTTTCATAGCAGTGCATACATGGGAGAACACAGTTTATCTTGATCTTTAAGTGAGGAATCATCTTATAATGCTACCGTCGCGATCTAAGCATAATAAGATACATAAAGGATAAACATCACATGCATATAACTTTATGTGACATGGTATAGCCAATCTTCGTGCAATGATCTCCATCTTGTGCGTTCCGGCATGATCTCCATCACTCCACCATGATTGCCTCCACCATGAATAGCAACTACAACTATTGCTAACTACTTAGCGATAAAGTAAAGCTATTACATGGCGTATAAGAAGTTGACTACAGGTCATACACAATTATAAAGACAACCATATGGCTCCTGCCGGTTGTGTACTCATCGACATGCAAGTCGTGAAACATTACAAAACATGATCATCGCAATACAACATCACATCTTGTGCCATACCATATCACGATATAAACACTCACCTGCAAAAACAAGTTAGGCGCCTCTACTTTGTTGTTGCATGTTTTACGTGGCTCATGGGAGTAGATGCTAGAACGATTCTTACCTCGGAAAGCCACAGCGGTGATATTATGGTTGCCAAACTCGGTGTTAATCCCATGACAACTATAGTGAGAGAACCGACATCCACCACCGCATGTGTGGTACAAGCCACACGTCAAGTCGGAGCCGGTCTCATGACGGCGTCGCGTAAGGTTGGCCTGGACGCTTCAATCTCACTATCCGTGCCATAAGAAGAACACAAACAAGAGGCTTGCAGAAAACATCAACGCGCCGCAACAACCATGTTGCGTTCTGCTCGTGAATCACATCTACGCATAGATCTAGCTCTGATATCCTTTGAAGGGTTTAGCAGCATAGTAAATCAAAATTTTCTACTGAGCGAGCAGAGGAAAGCCAAGATCTAATCTAGGAGATTCAAACAACGAGAGATTGGATTAGATCTTCATACCCTTGAAGATTACGCCTGGAGCGTTCGTCGGAACGTGGGTGATGTAGTCGTACTCGCTTCTCCTCCTCACGATCCGATCCGATCTAGCACCACAAGTGGCGGTGCCTCCATGAGATGCACACGTGAGGCACCTCGACGTCTCCTCCTTCCTCGGACCAGCAAGTATGGTGGAGAGATAGATTGGATCTCTGACCTGACGGCGTGGTGTATATGGTGGAGAATTTTTGCCGCAGGGCTTCGCCTACAAACAGTCGGGAGGGAGAGAGGAAGGGCAGCAGGGCAACTGGGTTTGGAGGAAGGTGTAAGGGGCGTGTGAGAGGGGGCGCACCAGCCCTCTATATATAGAGGGGGGTGCAGCCAGCCCTAGCCTCTCCTCCAAGCCTATCTCTAGTTTAAACAATTTAAACTTATCCCTTATCTAGAAATCCTATCTTATCTTATCTCTAGTTTAAACGATTTAAACTCTCTAGGATCGGCTGGGCCCTATGGGGCCTTGTGCCCCTGGCCCAATGCGGCCAGGACACTCCCTCATAGGCCCATGCCCCCTCCCGGAAGGTGGGACCACGTTGGCCCCCTTCCGGAAGGTTCTAGAAGCTTCCGGTACAATACCGATTAACCCGGAACAATTCTGAACTCCAAAAACTGCATTGCCTTATATGAATCTTATTCTCCGGACCATTCCGGAACCTCTCATGATATCCCGGATCCCATCCGAGACTCCGAACACAAATTCATAAACCAATTATCCAATCTATCCTAGCGTCGAGACACGTTAAGTGTGTGACCCTGCGGGTTCGAGAATATGCAGACATGATCTTCTATCAATAATCAACAGCGAGTCAGGCACCCATATTGACTCCACACATTCATCGATGATCATATCGGATGAACCACGATGCCAGGATTCAATCAATCCCATATATATATTCCCTTCGTCTCGCGATATTTTACTTGCCCGAGATTCGATCGTCGGTATCGTTATACCTAGTTCAATCTCGTTCACAGCAAGTACTTTACTCGTTCCGTAATCCGATATCACTTTGTGATTAACTCCTTAACCACATGCTTTCAAGCGGTGTCGATATCGATTACCGAGTGGGCCCGAAGTATATCTCTCCGACTTGGGAGGGACAAATCCCATCTCGATACATACAACCCAACAGATACTTTCTGATCACCTGAGAGACACCTTTATGATCACCCTCTCATAGGATGACATTTGATGACCTCAAAGCTTTCTTCCGATACCAGGGAGTTGTATTATCTCATGGTCTAAGGAATACAATATTTGACATAGGAAAAGCTTCGCAAAGATGAACACAATGACACGATCTAATTGCTTCGCTTAGTTTGGGTTACATCCACCATATCATTCTCCCAATGATATGATCTCATTATCAATTGACAACTCATGTCTATGGTTAGGAAACCTTAACCATCATTGATCAATGAGCTAGTCCATAGAGGCGTACTAGGGACATGGTGTTGTTCACAAACCACACAAGTATTAATGTTTCCGCTTAATACAATTCTATCATGGAATATAAACTTTATCATGAACAAGAATTATAATAATAACATCTTTACTATTGCCTCTAGGGCATAATTCCAACACACACCTCCTCAAACCCTAGCCGCCTAGTTGCTGCCCTCCTCTCTCTCTCTCCCGACTGCGCGTAGGCGAAGCCCTGCCGTAGAAACTCTCCACCTTTGCACCACGCCGTCGTGTTGTAGATCCAATATATCTCTCCACCCCACTTGCTGGACCGAGGAAGGAGGAGACGTCGAGGTGCCGTACGTGTGCATCTCTCGGAGGCATCGCCACTTGCGGTGTTGGATCGGATCGGATCGCGAGGAGGAGAAGGCTAGTACGACTACATCAACCACGTTCCGTCGAACGTTCCGCTGTGCGATTTCTTCAAGGGTATGAAGATCTCATCTATCCCCCCTCGTTGTTTGCATCTCCTAGATTAGATCTTGGCTTTTCCCGTTCGCATCCGTAGAAATTTTGATTTACTATGCTGCGAAACCCTTCAGGAACCCCGTTTAAATTGCCGAGCAAGTTTTAGGGTTTCATTTCAATGCAATTCAACTTGTCATATCATCATCCTTGTTTGAGCATTCCGCCTATCCCTCCTCCCCAACCGCCACAGCGCCTCCGTCTCCGTCCATCGCCACGCGCTCCAGCCGCCCCTTCCCTTTTAGTGTGTATGTATATATAGTGTGTATGTATATATTTTTATTATTGTGTATGTATATATTAGGGTTTCTCTGAATTAGGGTTTATCCATTTTGAATTATCCGTTTTTCCACCTATGCAGAAAATATGGACCCACACGACAGAGACGAAGAAAAGGAAGAGTTGATCCAAGGTGTGATCCGCGGGGAAGAAAATTTAGATGTATCGACGTTTCTGAACAACTCCGGTGAGGGTGATCCTCTTTATGCCGAAATAGACGACTTGTTTGAGGTTGAAGGTGTTGCCTTCCGCGAGGGAGAAGGCGATGCCTTGTGTAATCGAGAAGACGACCGCTCTAGCGAGGTGCATGTAATATAATTAATTCATTAGTTCATCATCTGCTATCTATATTGAAATAGTAACGACGATCTTTCTTCTTTTAGCCCTCCAGATCGAAGAAATCTACTGAAAAGAGCAGCCGAGGACCAACCAAAAAGTTGGGAGACCATGAGAGGTTCAGGATCGAAGATGTCCGAAGGCAAGCAAGCGGCTCCCGAAGTTGTCGCAAACAAATTTGTGGCACAATGCGGAGTAATCGTTAGGGACTTAATCCCGATCACCATTCGAAATTGGAATAGGCCTGCTGATGCGGAAGAAGAGGGAACATGTTTATTTGTCCCTAACAACGCCAAAGATTTACTGTGGAAGAGGCTCATGGTTAATTTCAAACTACCGAAGATAGAGCTGGATCCAAATGCGGAGGATCCAGTTCAGGACGCCTTAGAACATGGGAGAGCCATGGAGGCTAAGGTCAGGGAGTGGGCTTTGAAGAAGATGGCCCAGTGTTTCACCAACTGGAAGAAAAGATTGCACCTTTACTATGTCGTGAAAGAGAAGACTCCCGATTTCAAGAATATTCAGTTTGAGAAGATAAAACCATTCTGGGCTGAGTTTGTGAAATACAAGACATAGAAAAAGCTAAGAAAATGTCTGCAACGAATAAGCTGAATGCTGCTAACAAGAAGTATCACCATACTATGGGGCAAGGTGGCTACAGGACTGGCATTCCTAAGTGGGGGAAACTTGAGAATGAATTGTGTGCTAAAAAGATCACCCCAGAGACAGACGATTGGGTAGAACATGCAAGGAATTGGTTTTACGGGCATGGGGGCACGTTGGACTCGGAAGGGAAGTGTATATATAACATACGACATAAAGAAGACCCCTTGCCAATCGAGAAGATGAGAAAAGCAGTAAAGGCTGTTAAAGATGGGGACTTCATTCCCAATAGAGAGAATGATGAGCTCACACTCGTCCTTGGAAATAAGGAACATGATGGAAGAACACGAGGCACAAGTGGCTCCAAACCATGGAGGACTAGGTTTCCCGAAGAGAGGAAGAAATATCCTGATAGAAGCCGTCAGAGGAGAAAGGACAGGGCGGAAGTTAAAGCAGATATTCAGAAAGAGCGAATGCGTATAATTGAAGAACGAATAAAGCAACAACAAGATGAAATTAACGCACTTAAAGAGCAAAGTACTACCGGCCCATCTCAGCAGCACACTGCATTCGATGCTACTGGCCTATCGAATAATCAAAAAAGCAGTGTGGCTTCCACCGAGGTCCCGGGTGATGACAATGGCGATGACGATGGTGCACCGACGATGGCTCCTGTTGGCTACCCAGTGGATGATATCACAGAGATGACACACTGCGAGATACATGTCAAAGTTGTGAACATATCAATGAAGGTGACAGTCGGCTATGCCTTACCAATTGGACCCACGCCAACTTACCACTGTCGTCCGGTTCTAGAGGGCTACGCTGTTGTCGGGGTGGATGAAATCATGCCCACCTTTGAAGTTTTGGATCTTCACTACCCTGCAGGTGAAGGGGATGTGACTTTACTGGGAGACGCAACAAACGTCACCATTCTATGGCCAAAGGAATGTATCGTGCTTCGAAATCACACGCCAAGGCCATCTTCACCGCCGCCTCACCCGTCTCCAGTGAGGTCGTCGCCGTCGCGGCAGCCGTCTTCGTCGCCTCACTCGGCTCCGTCGCCTCACTCGGCTCCGTCGCCTCACCCATCTCCGGCGCAGCCATTGCCGCGGGAGCCATCGCCGGCGCCTCAGGATAAACAGCGTAAGCGTACCGCTACTCTAGGCCGTGGTAGCGATCGAAAGCGTAAACAAGAGCCTCTTCCAAAAGTACCAAAGGTTCCTCCGGAGAGCTTATGGTATCAAGAGGAGATCTGGAGATCGTTGATGCGAGCAGCGACGTTTTAAGCTAATTTGAGGCGGCCGAAAGAGCCAAAGTTCCCCAACACCAAAGAAGAAAAATCCAGAGTGTTGAAAATTCTAAAGACTCTTCATCAACCCGAGCCAAAGCTGTCATCAGACTATGAGCGTTCTATTCTCAAGTCACATACGGCACAACACGCCTCGAAGAGCAGTACTGATGCAAGCGAGAAATCTGTTGCCCAGCTCGGAGAACAAGCAAAACAGTCTTGCGCCCCTCTCAAGGTGATTTCCCATACCAATGTGGGGTCGAGAAAATATGGGCGAGGAAGCGTATGATCCGAGGTAGTTACTGTCTGGAGAAGCTGTCGCTGCTCAAGGTATGAGTATAGCCCAGTACTTATCCCAGTTAGAGTACTTCCCCGTGAGTGAAATAGCATACAAATAACAGTACGGCAAACCTCTCGTCAAACATGAGGTGGTAAATAATCTTCCAACAAAAATGCGAAGATTGCATAACTGGTACATGCATGCCACAAAGGCCGGGGCTAACTGGATAGTGTTGAAGGTTACAAAAAAGCATTATGGGAAAGATATAGATGGCATGATATCCATTGAATTTGATGAACTATTTCAATTATTCAATCAAGACGCCTTGGACAAATCGATCATCAGTGCCTATTGTCTGTAAGTACTAATTCTGTAATTAATTTAGTCTCCAGCTATCTCACCTTGTTTATTGCATGTACATATCATACTGTAATATGCAGAACGAAGATTCTCGAATGCGGCAGAGGACAAATCTATGACATTGTCTTCATTGACCCATATTGGGTTCATGAAGCTAATCTCAAAACAAGACCCCAGGATACGGAGGATAATATAGTACACGCGTTAAGGTTTCAAGAAACCAGAAGGGAAATACTTTTTCCTTACAACTTCGAGTGAGTGTTATTGTCTTCTATACACTTTCTATTTCGCTTACTCGATGTTAAGTATATAATTGATTAGTTATGCATTCGCAGCTTCCACTATATTCTGTTAATCATTCAACTTAACAAAGGGCGTGTACTAGTCATGGACTCGAAACATAAACCCCTTGAGCAGTGAAAGGACATGCAGATGCTTCTCTAGCGGTAATTCTAATCATTACGAAACTATATCGACAACGTTCGTGAATTTTATGATATCAAGTAATTAATAACTTATTTTATTTGTTTTTTTCGCCGGGCAACGCTTGGAAACGGTTCACCAACAAGGCTAGGGGTGTTTGGAAAACAGAGCTTACATTTCAAGCACTAGATGTAAGCACCACTAGCTATATCCGTGCATATCTTTGATTCTAGTTTTGATACAGTTATTATCATGCTTGATTATTATTTTGATTGAACCATGTTCTCGTAAAGTGCTTGACACAGGGACCAGGTAACAATCTATGTGGATACTATGTTTGCGAGTTCATCCGGCAGACGTGCGATGAGAAGGACAGAAATTTAGAGCAACTCCACGTACGTAAACAATTTCTATAGTTTTTAATTACAATCAAATTGTGTTTAGTTTCATTAATATAGGTTGACTCCTTTTTTAAATCAGATCGAACGTCTACGGGATGGTCTTCTGTCAAAGTATTGCGTACGAGCAATTCAAGAGGAATTGGCGGGATTCTTGGATGCAGAAGTGCTAAACTCAAAAGAAAAATACTATTCGGCTGTGTATAGACAATAGGGATTGTAAAAAGAGCAACTTTTGTATGTAGTGTATGAACTCGATCCGTGTAACGAATGTAATATTGTCATGGTGATCTTGTGTAATATAATGGTTCCTTCATTGATGAGTGCAAAACACTAAATAAACAATAAAACAACCTAAATGAATTCTCTGCCGCGGCACAAAAAGTGGCGACAACAAAAGTCGCCAAAATGAATTTTCTGCCGCGGCAGAGAAATGTGCCAAATCTCTGCCGCGACAGAAGGTTATTTGTCCCGGTTCGTGTTACGAACCGGGACGGTTGCTCCACCCCCCGTCCTCTGACGCCGCCACGTGTACCCCATTGTCCCAATTGGTGGGGCAACCGGGACTAAAGGTTGGGGCTTTAGTCCCGATTGTCCCGTCCCGGTTGGGTAACTGAGACTAATGCCCCTTACCAACCGGGACCAATGTGGCGTTTTCTAGTAATTCTCTAAGGGTGCCTAAATTCTTGACAGTAATTTGTCGTCAGTTGTCAATGGTAAATTTTTTATTAGACTAGGAAATGTGTCTGTGCGTTGCAACGGGAGAGAAAAATCCGTGTCACCCAGACACAATATATATTTTTCTTGACATAGTCATTGCATGTCACAAAAATCAACCATATTTGGCGCCAGGTCATGCAAAACGTTGGTACTCGAAATCATTTATTCGTTCATTTCCTTCCATCTCCAAATAATCAAAACAAGACCCAACAATCATTAGGAAAAAATTAACACACACACTATCAATCCTCTATCTCTCACTCATTTCCTCTTGTCAATATATGCAAAGAAATAATCAAGTTTCTCCTTTTTTTTAACCCCGAACCAGTAGATGCAGACAACCAAGAACCCTCGCATACACAGGTACCGAAGAAATTCCAAACCTGTGACATTCTTATTGTATCAGAGATCACAGGTATAATATATAAATAAGATTCCAGCTAGACAACATAGCATTATTTGTCTTAATTTTAATCATTCCCATCATCAAAATCAACTAACTGAATAGACATGTGTGCTGTGTAGTAAGTTTTATATAGAACTGTATTTTATTTGGTTACTTGACAGACTGACCAGTGCATAATAGTTATAAAAGAGGTCTAATTTACATACTAACATAGCTTCTTACATCAATATAAGTACTTGTTAGACTGAACGGATAAAAGATAGAAGCCACATGATATATAATTAGCCAGTAGGTATAATTTATCGTTATTCTTACGAGACCAGTAATTTACTTCTTTCACTCCTTGTATCAAGCCAAGTACCTGCCTAAGCAAAGAAAGCTAGCAAATTAGACTTCTTTTACTGGGTACGGCAAACGAACAATTGTAACAGTTAGCCAAATAAAAAGCAACATGTGGAAATTTTTAGAACGATTCCAACTACGGAGAGGAGCAGGGCAGTGTGGTGCAGATTTACATTATGTTAGTACTATTCGTGAGTACAAATCATCATTGTTATCAAATCATAGAAGGTATATGTGCAGTAGATAATCAAATAATGATGTAAGTTGTTCGTCTATTGGCAGGTAGCATTGTGAGTAACACTCAGATGCAGTAACGCTGGAAATGGAACCACGGTCAGTACCTACCCGTGATGTCACCTCCAACGGACTAAAGAAGCATGGTAGGAATAGCGTCAACTATATATAGGTAATATAAATACTGAAGCGTTGCAGCAATGATGGTAATTTGAAATACTGAATCAATTTCTTTTGCTGAAAACTGAATAGATGCTACAGTAAGTTATTAATTACTTATCTTTGCTAGTTTTTATATCTATGCGGCCGCACAAAAGTTTTGGAGTAACCAAACAGTACACACTTGAACCTATAGTAGGTCTTCATTACACCTAAGCATGCAAACAAAGATATGTGCAGAGAAAGATATTAATAATAATGATTCCATGAAGCTGCCGGCTTGTCCCACAACATTTCATGGAAAGATGCTGACAACCGTGACCAGTACCTGACAAAATCACGGTAGGTATTTCTATTGATCAAGGATGAGGCATGGGTTGCTACAAATTCCTATATTTATTTTTGTAAGAATAGATGAAGTTTTTTCTTCCAGTCATTTTACGTTAAAAATTTAGAGGATGGTCGGTCAGAGAATCACAAATGGAAAATAATTCCCTACCTGGAAAGAACAAGCACACTTAGCACTATGTTGGGCATTCCAGTTTGATTCTAGTCATTCTTGGAAAAAGTACTTCTCACCAACAGAAGTAACGAATTTTCTTGTGTCCAGTGTGATTTGCTTATACAAGAAAATTCTACGTATTTATAGCAGATCATAATCTAAATTAATTTAGTAACTACCAGAACGTCTAGGATCAGAAAAGGCAAGTTAGGTATGTGTCAATGACATATCTGCAAGTGAATGAATTGTAATATTTCTATTCCAAACTCAAAATATGTAGCTCCCAAAATGCAAGTCATTAGCATTGAAGTGGGCCTCCATGTATCATGTTTTTGAGATAAATGAAGACGTTGAAGTGGGCGATATCCCTCCGTTGTTTCCCTAAAAAGAAACATATTTCTTTTAGTCAGCTATGATTTGTAGAGAGGTGGTGGATAAGGTGATGAAGGAGGCCGCTGCAATTATGAGATTGCTCTGCCATCCACATGGCCAAATCAAACCTTGCATATCACATGATTTGAGACACAAGCCTCAAAAGGCTATACAAAATCATACATCTTGGCTAATGAAGATAGTACTTTTAGTCTAAGACATCAGTTAAGCGGATAATATCTTAATTCTAAGGCATCAATTAAGCGTAGCAACATTCTCTTGAAATACCACAATCTATGCCACCAAGAGAATCAAGATATTTAAAAGTTTTTGTTTCGTCATTTTAATAACTGTCAAGCACCGACGTACATGTGTATGTATTAGAATAAATATGTGCACACCAAATTCTAACAGTTCACACGAAAATCTGACAGTAAATGAACGGGAGAAATAAACATGTAAAAGAGAAAAGGCTATTGACAGGAAAAGCAGACCCATCTTCTGACAAATGTTTAAAAAGTGTTCATTGTTGATCTCACAAGCCAGGTGTTGCACAACAGCATGAGCAGGCTGAACAAGAATTCAGAAAGTGTTAATTGTTCAGTGCAAAAAAACATACACTGAGCCATAATACTCCATCCGTCCAAAAATAAGTGACTTGGATTTGTCTAGATCCGCATGTACTACACATGCGGATCTAGACAAACCACATAGCAATCTTAGCCAATATCACTCAACGAAGCTTACCTGGAGTAGATTGACCTCTAAAACCTCAAATTTGTGCTCTTTCACGGAATGCATAAATACACAAATGAAAGACGAATGTTCCTTGCAGAAGGGATCAAGCTTGCCTGTCAAGCTCTCAAGTGGTTTTTCAAAGCACAAATATAACCATGAGTGAAGCAGGTTTCAGAACCAGAGGCAAATAAACAATAGAATTCCATACGGAGGCCAATTAGATCACATACCTCAATTGCGTGACATGATAAAGTATCAGGTGGTACCCCAAGTCCCCTGAACACTATGTCCGGTAGGCAAAGTTTTCTATACATATTGTAATAGTCATTTTGCAACAATAAATGGAAGGCTTGTCACTAAAGTTTAGCTCTAGGCTGATCAATTCATGTCAGATTCATCCAGAATTAAATTATATCCCTATCTCTCAGTTGGTATACAAATACACCATCGAGCAAGTTGATTGCATCGACCAAGTTTGATTGATTGAAGGTTCATTATCATCTATACAATAAAAAATTCATGAACAAAACTGTAGGTTGTATGTCTCGCTGCCGACAGCTAGATCACAGTACCATGTTTCGATTCTTTCCGCTACCAGCCGCTAGTTCACAAGCTAGAAATTTTTACTAACAACTTATAACAATGAACTTAACCTGTCAAACAGAGGATATGACAAATCATAGAGTAATCTGGAAGGCAGAGAGTATACACATGTGGTTGCAAGCTTGCAGCAATTATCCCCAACGGACAACATTTGTTGTTCAGGATCCTATAGTTTTAAAATAACCAATTTTTTGGTCTTGCCCAATTTAGTTGGATCCAGCAGATTGTCTTAGAAAATTAAATCTGATAAAAATGAAACGAAATTTGCTCATGTATGGATGAAGGGGATGTTAAGGTGATCATCGACCAACCTGGGCGTCCACACGCTGCAAGGTGCAGTCTCCACCACCGAACCTCACCGGGAACCCATGCGCCGCTCTGCCGCAGTAGTGCCCACGCGCAAGAGGAATATATGAGAGTACACGGACGAACGATGCGGCGTCTGCTTCGCCATCTGCATGAAAGATTGGCGACAACCGCGTGGAGAGTTCGGCCGTGCCGAGAAGCAACGGCGGCTCCGACGTCCCAGAGCCGCGAAGGGACGTCCCAGAGCCGCGAAGGTGGCGGCCACATCTTCGTCGCACTGTGGAAAAGGGGCAACGCTGCATGACGAACGGTGGCGGTGAGTTCAAAGCGTCAGGCGGCTTCGTGCGAGGAGCCATGGTGGGTCAATTTTGTGCCCATCTCAAAATTTGCTACTCCCTCAAAATTTGCGAGGAGCCTTGATTCGGCTTCGTGCGAGGAGCCTTTCATCCTACAAGAAAGGTCACAGCTGATCCTTGCCATAACGGAAAACATCAATGGTGCCATACATTAAGATGGAAAGAGAGGTGCATGAGCTAACCGAAGTTCCCAGACAATAGAATAGGAATAAATAGGATTAACAACAATGTTAGTTTGGGCTAACCTGTAAGCATTTTGATATAGCAACAAATGGCTGAACATCTTCCCTTGTACCCACAATAAGTATAAAAATCTGCATAGGAGGTCTGTATGGTATATCTGCTCCAACCAAGGATTCTTCAATAGTGACATCAGCATAGCTATCCTCTCCTCCAACATCAATTGGAGCCAAATCCAGACCTCTTGGTACATCAACAACCACAGTTCCATCATCTCTGAACGTAGCAACCCGATTTAGCATTTTGACCTGTGTGAAATAGGACACAAAGGGGATTAAAAGAGAGAAAACTTTCAGCAGCCAGACACAAATCAGTGCATCTGATACTTGGGCATGTCCCAGGGTATCATGTAAACTTACAAGACTTAACTAACTATGTCCTTACAACCAGATAAACTACTTGCAATTTCACCAGATCCAATTTTCAAAAGAGATGTACTCTACATATAAAAAAATCTCAGTCCCAAACATGTTAATGACAACATATTTTCAAACCCGTTTGGTGGAACAAACCGCAATAACATATTTTCAGATATGGCATGATAGTCTTGGTTGTGCAATTAGTTCCCATGTCACTAAAGTATGTAAAAGGATGGTTAATTTCAAAGAGAGATTCATGCAGGGATCCTTAGAGTGGTTGAGGGAAGAAGATCCAGGACATGTGCAGACCATCCCCCATATGACCCGGCCTACTCCACCAATGGCACGCACCAGCACTCGTGGCAATGCCGACATTAGCACCCAACCTCCCCTGGACAAGGCAAGACAGAATCCCCCGCCATGTATTATTAGATCTCCCAGAAAGTCAGATTTCCCTTCTTGTAGCAGAACCGACGCTGCAGCCGACGAGGTGGTATCCGATATTCTGATCCAGCGTGCTGAGACGGGGGCAGCTTGGTTGCAAGTTCTCCGGGGAGAGACGAAGGTAGCTACACCCGCCATGGGCCCTACGAGAGGAAGCGGGGATCAGGGGTGGGAGAGTTTTTTCACCTGCGAAAGAGGAAGACGTCGACGGCGCCCGACGGTAGTGCCGCCGAGGCAGGGCTATCACCGTTGTGCACCTCTGCGGTCCACCTACCTCTTCCACGCCCTTGTATCCGCGGCGATTACTCCTCCGCTTCCTCCTGATGCAGCGCGGGGGAGGGGGAGGGAGGGAGCGCGTCATGAGAAGGGTGGAGAGGGCATATGCGTGGAATTAGGAGGGCAGTTAAAGAACGTAGCGCGTGATACTGCCGAGTTTTTCTCCGCGGCGCGGGATGAGGGAGGTCGGACGAAGAAAGCGACGTAGTGAGTGCAGGCAGAAAACGGAACACTAACTTATTTTTTAGATAGTAGAGAAGTTTTTGTTCGACACAACTTTCTAGCCATAGTTTTCTACATAGTTATCTTGTGTTCACTTTTTCATAGTTGTATAATTTTTTAATAGTAAGTAGCGGCACACCTTCGACTCGCCCTAGTGTTTGTAGTCATCACTAAGTGGTCGAATGACCTATTTATAATTTTTATTATTTTTAGATCTTTTTGTATTACTGTTGATAATTATTAATAGACTGGTAGAATTTCGAAAAAAAAAAAACACCACAAGCGTGGCGTGTCGCCGCATCAACTTGCCTAATACGTGCAAAAATACGTTAATCTGCTGCTCATGGCGGGTAGAAGACGAGTCGCAGCCGGCTCCCTGCTGCTCTATACAAGTGCTGATAGGAATTCTGGTAGGCTTACAGGACATGGCACACAGATCGCCGGAACTGCTCCAGAAGTTCATGTCATGGCCTTAGTCTAGATACTTGTGTACTTCATAATTCTAACACAAAAGCTCCCGACACCTTCCAAGGTTAAAATAGACAAGACCTAGGCCCCGTTTGGTACCTCTGTATTTTTGAAGTATTCTTAGAATACTGTAGTTTTTAGAAATACTACAATATAGAAAACCCTTAGGTGTTTGGCTCTGACATAAACAACAGTTTTCAAAACCATAGTATTCCTAAAACTATGGTTTTTTTGGAGTATTGAAAAAAAGAGGTCCGGACCTCTTTTTTCTAAAACTGAGAAACGAGAACAACAACGCATCACGCATTGTTCACTTTTCCAAGGCGCCACCACCATCCTATCTGCTCTATGCCCTCGCTTGGTGGCCATGGAGAAACATATATGCAGCAACGGGCACAAAAATATGCTGGCTAGAGCCAAGCCTGAGACTAGACGACGTGGAACTGTCCTCCGTGTCATACAATGGTCCATGCCAAGCCTCTAGAGCTCAGCAATACGGCGTCCGCCAGCTGCTTGGCGCTCAAGCCGCATAGGACCTTCCTTTCAAGCTAAGGCGCCACTTTGTTGCGTCCTCGTCGTTGATGTCGTCGTGTATAATGCCCAGATCAAGGAGACACGCCGCCTACAATAGCGGGGCTTGTACATAGAAGAAGCCAATGATGCGGCAACTCATGCAACAACCATTGTAGGCTTACAGCTACACTATTGGGCAAAAATTGATTATCCATGCATCAAAGCTACAATAAAATAGCACTTGCCAAACATCTCTTCGTTTTGTCCAAAACTACAAAAAACGGTGGTTTCAAGAAAACAAAGTATTCCTTTGCCCGACATTGAGATACTCTGGTTTTGTAATACTTCGATTTGAAAAAAAATGAGATGCCAAACGGAGCCCTAGGGTGCCTACCATTAATAGTTCATTTCTTAGCATCAACGAGAATTTCTAATGCTTCACTAGCTTGTTAGGCTGCTGTTGACCGGTAAGGCTACACGAAGTTTAGTCCCACCTCGTCTATGCGAGGAGGTTACACCTAGCTTATTATTGGGCTGTGAGCCCATGAACGTCCAAAATGTAGGCTGGATGTTGGGCTGGCCAAGTGGACACTAACATCTGGTATCAGACCTAGCGATCGTCATGTCTTCCTGGGGGGCTTTTCAGAGGGGATGAGATGTTAGGATGCTGTTCACCGGTGAGGCTACACGAAGTTTAGTCCCACCTCGCCTACGGAAGATGGCCACACCCAACTTATAAGGGAGAGATTTCTTTATCCCTTCAGTCCGGGCTTTTGGGATGGAGTAGGCTGTCTTCTTATTATTAGGCTGTGAGCGCATGAACGCCCAGAACGTAGGCTGGGTGTTAACGTAGGCTGGGTGTTGGGTTGCCAAGTGGACTCTAACATGTTGGAATTTTGGCCCAAATAGTCTAGCCCATTTTCCATTTCAATAATTCCTGAAAATCCTAGAGACCCATGTGGCCCATTCATGCAAGACAAGAGCTGAGACAAATGTTTAGTCCCACATTGCTAGTTGAGTGGAAGTTGGACAAGCTTATAAGGTGAGCTCTCCTACCATTTGGTAAAAGGATGAGAAGGAGAAGGAGAGAGTTCCACACGCGCGCTCCTCCTCCTCGCTCGCCTCTCCACGCCACGCCACGCCTAGCCTCGTCTCGTCACGTCACGACACGACCGCGCCGCGGGTTGCGGGAATCTCGCCGAGCCGAGCTTTATTTTGCCACGCATGAATGGTATACCCGCTGCTTCGAGTCCTGTACGGGAGAAGGGCGATAAGATTTTTGGGGAGCGCTATCAGCGCGACTACTGGCCCCTCACAGAGGACTTCTTCCCCGACATCAGCACTCTCTTCCTCGACGGTTCCACTTCTGCTACTGCCGTGTACATCTTCTGTCTCAATCTTGTTCTGATCATATCCAAAGTTTTATGCCTTGCAGTTTGTTTGGTATATGCCTTAATATGTTTTCGCTATTTCACATGATTAGTATATTGTCTACTATTCTAATCAGGTTTTATCTAGCGTTTATTATAGATAATTCGCTTAGTAAATTGCTCTGTTTCTCAACAATCCAAAAACCTTATTTCAGGCAATTTGCCCCAAGTGGCTTTGTTGCTTCTATGAAGCCACCTGTGTTTGAAGGTGTGAATTACAAACGATGGTGTGCGAGAGCAGTGCTCTGGTTTCAGACCATGAGCTGCTATAACGCCATCTATGGCGCACCTGAGGGGGAACTTAATCCCGCTCAGGAAGAGGCGTTCCAAAAACTTGATACCACTTTCAAGGCTGCCTTGATCAGCATCCTTGGCGACAATATTGTCGATTCATATCTGTCATTTAACAATGGCAAAGATATGTGGGATGTGCTCGAGAGAAAATTTGGAGTCTCTGATGCTGGCAGTGAACTGTATGTCATGGAACAATTCTATGACTATAAGATGATTGATGACCGCTCCATTGTGGAGCAGGCTCATGAGATACAGTCACTTGCCAGGGAGCTTGAGCACTTCGCTTGTGTGTTACCGGACAAGTTTGTTGCCGGAGGCATCATTACCAAACTTCCCCAGTCATGGAGGAATTTTGCTACTTCTCTGAAGCACAAGAGACAAGAGTTCTCCGTGACGGATCTCATTGGGACTCTTGATGTGGAAGAGAAGGCGAGCAAAGACACACGTGCTCGAGGTACCGAGGGAGGTTCTAATGCCAACCTGGTACAGAAAAGGAACTTCCAGCCTCACAAGTTCAAGAACAAAGGCAAGTTTGATGACAAAGGAAAGTTCGATGGAAAGAACAAGGCCTCACAGTCCACCAACTTTCAAGAAGAAGACTGATAAGAGGAAAGGTGCTTGTCATGTGTGCGGTGATCCTAATCATTGGGCTCATGCTTGTCCCAACCGCTTTGACAAGCGCCAGCATGGGAAGAGCAAAGAAGATCGCTAATGTTGTCATGGGCGACATTGAGATGAAAGATGTTGGGTATGGTATATTACCCATCGTTTTTATTATGTCATTCTCCTGATTGGTGGATTGACACGGCGCTAATGTACATGTCTTCGATATTTCCATGTTTTCTTCATATCAGTCGAGGGACTCAAACCGTGATGGGGAACTCGCATGCTTCGCTCATGGTGTTGGTACGGTCGATCTGAAGTTCACTTCGGAAAGACTGCACGAAGAACGTGCATCATGTTCCCTCAATAAATAAAAATCTTGTTAGCGGATCTCTTCTGTGTCGAGATGGCTACAAGATTGTATTCGAGTGCAATAAATTTGTAATTTCGAAGTATGAAACCTTTATTGGTAAAGGCTATGAATGCGGAGGCTTGTTCCGCTTATCTCTGTCAGACATTTGTAATAAAGTTGTTAATCGTATTTACACAAATTTTGAATCAAATGTCTGGCACTCTCGTCTTTGTCATATTAATTTTGGTTGTATGACGCGGCTAGCCAAAATAAATTTAATCCCTGATTTCTCAACTGTTAAGGGATCTAAGTGCCAAGTCTGTGTGCAAGCTAAACAACCTCGCAAGTCACATACGACTGCAGAAGTGAGAAACTTAACACCACTAGAGCTCATATATTCTGATCTTTGTGAGATGAATGGTGTGTTGACAAAAGGTGGAAAGAAATATTTCATGACTTTGATCGATGACTCTACGAGATATTGTCATGTGTATCTTCTGAAATCAAAAGATGAGGCTTTGAGTTTCTTCAAAATCTATAAAGCTGAGGCAGAAAATCAACTTGATCGAAATATTAAGAGGCTTAGGTCTGATCGTGGTGGAGAGTATTTTTCCAACGAGTTTGATTCCTTTTGTGCGGAACATGGCATAATTCATGAGAGGACGCCTCCCTACTCACCCCAGTCAAATGGAGTAGCCGAAAGAAAGAACCGTACTCTAACAAATTTAGTTAACGCCATGTTAGACACATTGGGTCTTTCTAAGGAATGGTGGGGGGAGGCACTATTGACAGAGTGTCATGTCCTAAACCGAGTTTCCACAAAGAACAAAGAAATTACTCCATTCGAAGAATGGGAGAAGAAAAGACTAAAACTCTCTTACTTACGTACTTGGGGTTGTTTGGCAAAGGTTAATGTACCAATCCCCAAGAAGCGCAAGCTTGGACCAAAAACCATTGATTGTGTTTTTCTGGGCTATGCTTTTCATAGCATTGGTTATAGATGTTGGAGATATGCCCAAGAGGCAATAATAAAGTGGTTATTATCATATCTTCATATTTATGATAAATGTTTACATACCATGCTATAATTGTATTAACAGGAAACATTAATACTTGTGTGATTTGTAAACATAAAAGAGTCCCTAGTAAAGCCTCTTGTTAAACTAGCTTGTTGGTTGATATATGATCATGGTTTCCTGATCATGAACATAGAGATGTTATTAACAACAGGGTCATATCATTAGGAGAATGATGTGATGGACATACTCCTATAGATAAGCATAGCATAAAGATCAAGTCATTTCAATAGTTCAATTGCTATATGCTTTCTGATACATAGTAACCTGATTCCTTCGACCATGAGATCATGCATATCACCTTTACCGGATGGATGCTTTGATGTCATCAAACACCACACCGTAACAGGGTGGTTATAAAGGTGGCATTGAGTGTTTGGAAAGTATTGGTTGAGACACATGGATCAAGAGTGGGATTTGTCCATCCACATGACAGATAGATATACTCTGGGCCCTCTCGGTGAAATGTCATCCAATTAGCTTGCAAGCATGTGACTGGCTCACAAGGGATCACATATCACGGGAACGAGAAAAGAGTACTTATCAGTAACGAGGTTGAACTAGGTATGCGAGATACCGGCGATCATAACCTCGGATAAGTAACATATCGTGAGACAAAGGGAAATTGGTATCGTATGTAAGTGGTTCATTCGATCGCAAAGTAATCGTAGAAATATGTGGGAGCCATATGAATTTCCAGATTCCTCTATTGGTTATTGTTCGGAGAAGTGTCTCGATCATGTCCGCATAATTCACGAACCGTAGGGAGACACACTTAAGGATTCGACGTTGTTTGAGTAGTTATGGTATTATGAGAAAGAGACCGAATGTTGTTGAGTCTCGGATGGGATCCGGATATCACGAGGAGATCCGGAATGGTCCGGAGAATAAGATTCATATAAGGAAAGTCCCATTTCGGAGTTGGGGAATGGTTCCGTGTTTTCATCTGAATGTTCTAGAATGTTCCGGAATGTCCCAGACTCGGAGGGGAAGGGTACATGAATGTGTCATTGCATGTTGGAATGTTTGCATCTTATACTATGTGTTTTCGCTGTCCGAAATAATGTTTTTATTCAAATCCTTGTTTTAAAAGTAAAAGGGCTAGTTTAAAAGTCAAACGGCAATTTTTGGAAAGAGGAAAGAGGAGGAGTATGAAACCGAGTTGGGGAGACCTCCAACCGCGGCCACCTCTGAGTTGGGGAGGGACTCCACTCTCCCCATGGCGCCAGCCCTCCCACCTATATAAGGAGGGCAGGGCTCCCTCCTAACACACACAAGTTTCCACCTCTAATCTCCGGTTTAGAGCCGTTTTGGTTTAGAGCTTCTAATTGCTTTAGCCATGTTTAGAGCCTTCTAATTGGTTTATAGCCTTCTAATTGGTGTGTCTAATTACTAGACCACTAATAGCCTCTCTCATAAGCTCCACCATACTGCACCGGCTTAAGGCGAAGCCTCAGGATCTCCCTCTACTTCCTACCACTTGCCAGTCCGGAATCGCGAGGAGAGTGCTACAACCTCCGCTACCTGGGGAACAAGGAGAGGAAGGTCTTCGAAAATTTAACGGTGACCGATCAAGGGAGCGCTGGAACGTATACTGAAGGATCGCTCACGCGATCTTGAGATCGGAAAGAGTACGACTACATCACCCACGAATCTGCTCTCGTTAACCGCTTTGGAATCTTCGAGGGTGAGTTCCTCTATCGACTCGTTGCTACAATCTAGTAGATAGATCTTGGCTTGTTTGTTTGTATGCGATAGAAAATTTTTGTTTTCCATGCTACTTAACTCCCTCAAAGGGTATCGAGCCGTGTCTATATGTAGATCTGCCAGACGAGTAGAACACAATGGTCATTGTGGGCATTGATGCTTTTATTGTAGATTGCTTTTGTGTACTTTGCATCTAGCGGTATGTTGGGATGAAGCGTCCGGCTAACCTTACATGACTTCGTTCATGAGACTTGCTCCACGCTTGACATGCAACTTGTATTGCATAAGTGGCTCAAGGGTGCCTGCTTTCTCCTAGCATAGTTAAGATCCAATTTACAACGGGTAATCAACAATGCTAGTATCAATGTTGTGGTTCTTGTTCGTAGTTAGAACGACACTTATTGAAAGCCCCAAACCACATAAAATATGCAAAGAAAGTAGAGGCGTCTAACTTTGTTTTGCAGGTGTGCAAATGATGTGATATGGCCATGATTGTGATTATATTTGATGTATGCAATGTTCCTTATTGTAAGTTGGCAACCGCGGAGCCATATGGTTGTCTTTAATTTTGTTAAGACCGCGTGTTCACTCAAAGTAGTTGTAATAGTTGAAGCTGGTGGACTACAACCATGAAGAAGCGTCATTGACCTTGATGCTATGCGGTGATGATGGAGATCATGTTCGTGCTTGAAGATGGAGAAAAGCACAAAGAAGAAAGGCCATATCATATCACATATTATGAATTACTGTGATGTTAATCCTTTATGCATCTTGTATTGCTTAGTAGACGACGGTAGCATTATAAGATGATCCCTCATGCACATAAATTTCAAGTTCTAAAGTGTTCACCCTTAGTATGCACCGTTGCCAAAGCTTGTCGCTCAAGCACCACGTGATGATCGGGTGTCTTTGATTCCGCGGGTGAATACAACGTAAGCAAGCCAGATTTGCTTATGCGGTAGCTAAGGTTTGATCTTGACGAGCCTAGCATGTATGCATACATGGCCTCGTGAACACGGATTACGAAAGGTAGAGCATGAGTCATATAGTAGATATGATGAACATGTTGATTGTTCGCCATTGAAACTATATCAACTCTCGTGATGATCGGTTTTGATGTGGTGGATTTGGTTCATGTGATCACTAAAACAATGTGAGGGATGTTGTTTTAAGTGGGAGTTCACCTAGATTAATTTAATTATTAATTAGAACTCAATTTATCATAAACTAAAATCAAAGTGAATTTGCATAGTTGTTGTAGTCATTGGCATCCGTTTACCACCTTGCGCTTAGTTTTAATTGAGATGATAGAACTATAGAATTCTGGTTAGTTACTTTCTGACTGGTATCGTATTGTTTTGAAGTGTTAATCTAAAGTTTAAAAGTCCTATTGCAAACTTTCGAAGTTCGGTTACTCCATAAAGTTTAATAATTAGTATTAAAACAAGAGTGACAATTCCAAGTGTTAGTGTTTGAGTATCATGTTTGTCTCCATGATTCTTGATATTCAAAAGATTCTCTTAATATCAAGGTTATCTAGGATCTGAAAGAGTTGTTTCAGAAACCATGATGTGTGGAAGATATTGTGATATCTGAAACAAAGTTTTGGTTGCAACATGATAAAGTATAATATGGCAAAGTTCATGTTCTCATATTTGGATGAGAATTTGCAAAAGGTTGGAGACACTAGTTGTCCTAATCTTCCAAAAGGTTTTGGAGAGCAACATTATACTCGCGATTCACGTTACAAGCTACAAGTAGCCAGATCATGGATAAGTCCATGATGAGGGTGAATATTTGATGTAGGTAAAATGTTTACTACACCAACAGATTACTAAAGAAAGGAATTTGAAAGAACACCAAATATTTGATAATGGTGATCTACTTCAAAGTGCAAATTCAAAGACATTGGTATTTAACTATACACGCTTTGGACTATGTGTCATAAGTATGACTCCACTATTGATGTTGATAGATTCTTTCAAGCGAAGGAAATCTTGAAGAGAATCTCATAAGTATATGGCAGAAAAGAAAAGACTAGAATTGTTCAGTTTAAGTATATAGATGATATATGTGTTATGGCTATATTCTTTGCTTATTAAACAATGTGGTTCTTAAGTATTTGATACTGAATTTGTTGGTGTGAATCGTCATACGAAACAACACAATTCATGAACTACAATGGCCTAAGTAACTAGCAAAAGAATAGGTGATGATGTTCATCGAGAACAAATAAAGGGTTATTTTGTTGCTCGTTAAACATCAACGCTTGCCTTCAAGATTTGTTTTATCAGGTATTATGAGAACAAAAGGGTTGTTCAATTAATTGCCGTAATCCATAAAAGATGGATGATTCACAAATCTCGTTAGAAGAAATCACATCCATAAAACTAGTGCTAAAATTGATTGAAAGATCACTTAGGAAGTGACATCGCCGTTTAAATTATATTGGAAAGAAAACATGAAGAAACTCCATATGGATGGAATTTTGGAGTCTTTTGATTTTTGATCAAATGACGTTTGTGAAACTTTCCTAGAGATAATTAAAACTTCGTTCATAGGCCAAAAGGGAACGAAAGACTAGCTTATTGGAACTTGTGCATATTGTTGTACGAACTCCATTATGTGTAGTCAAGAGCGATGGATTTCAACTTCATATGCTTTCTCCGAAAATTTGAGTGAATATATGAATATTTACTTAATAAGGATGAAGTATGAAATATTTGAAAAGTTCAAAAGACTTTCAAGATGAAGTGCAAAATCATTGTAACAAGAATATGAATAGTTTATGATAAGATCATAAAGGAAGATATTTGAATTACAAGTTTAGCATAATACCTAAGATTTAAGGAATCGTTCTGTGGATTTGCATTTCCCGAAACACCATAAGAGTATGGAGCGTTCGAGATATGTAATTAAAACCTTGTTTGACATGGTAAGATCAAAGGTGTAATTCATAGAACTGCCATTATATTTTAAAGATTAAAAGCTTTGGAGATTACCGCTTTTCCACTGAAAAGAGCTCCATCATAATCCGCTGAAATGACACCATATAAAAGTTATGGTTTGGGATAAAACCCAAGTAGTCCTTTCTTAAAACATTGGTATGCTATGCATAAGAAAGATGTGTGCAAACCAAAGTCGGATAAACCTGTCTTTGTATAAATGTTAAGTATTCCTCCATAAACACCGGAGACAAAAATGTTTGTCGCTTAGAACGTCAAGTTTCTTTGAGAAGGAATTTTTCGTGAAAAGTTAAGTGGGAGGACAATAGAACTTTGATAAGGTTAAAGGAACCTTAGCTATATATGTGCAAGTTACATGGCCTTGAAAAGTGTTCCGGAGGCAGCAACAAAACTCATGGCTCACGTACCTCAAAGGTTATGGTCACGGAGATCCAAGTTCCTATTGAAACAAGTAGGTCGGATGAACAATCAAATACCAAGATTTGAGGGTTGAATCATTATTTGAGAATAATGAACCTACTACATGCAAAGAAGCAATGATGGGCCTTGACTCCGTCTAATGGCTTGAAGCCATAAAATCCGTGATAGTTCCATACACAAGAAATCAAGTTTTGAACTTGAAGGACCCTCGAGAAAGGTGTAAGACCTTACAGTTGTGTTTGGATCTATAAAGAAGTAGACATGGATGTTTGACATCTATGAAATAGTCGACATGTTGGGAAAGAATTCACAATGTTCAAAGTTGACTATGACAAGATCTGATCTTTCATAGCGATATTTAGTCTAGACGGATTAATGTAGCAACCACTACATATAATTTTGTAGTAGAATACACAAAACAAGTTCTTCTAATAGAATGGTTACCTAGGGCGTGTGCATGACACGGTCCAAAGGGTTTTGTTAATTCAAAGGATGCTAAATGCATATGCAAACTTCAATGGTTGAAGTAAGCATAGCGGAGTTGGAATCTTCACTATGATGAAAGCTGTTAAAGAGTTTAATTTCATCGAGACAATGAAGATGCTTGCATTTGCAAGAAATTAAGTGGGAGCGCTAAAACATATTTCTAATACATTATGTGGAGGACATAATGTTGATTGGAAATGATGTATCTTTTATTAACACATATTAAGAATTTCATCCCGATGAAAGACTTAGGCAAAAACCAAATATTAGGCATCAATAGACGCTAATATGGTTGTGACAGAAGTACATAGACGAGATATTGAATGAGTTCAATATAGAAACTACAAGAAAAGGTTCTTGTCGCAGAAAAGGATTGAATGAGTTCAATGTTGATGATATATTCAAATGTATTGACATTTGGTAAGTGAAACAAAGATTCAAATATAGATTGATACTTGATGTATGAAATCACAAAGAGTGTTTATATCAATCATCTTGTGGTATGTACAAATCCAGATATGTCCTATGCTCTAAATGTTATGAGCATATACCAGAATGATTCATAAAATGATCATTGGACGATAGTAAGGATATTCTTATGATCTTTTGGAAGAACTAAGAGTATATTATTTGTAGAAGTTACGAATAGATGGTTAGTTCATTGTAAAAGTACTACATTGATACTAGTTTTGTCACAGAGTACAAATTAAGTTTTATCTCAATCTAAACTAAGGGTGGCACAATATAATGGAAAGTAAGTTCCATAATGGATTTGGATGAGTTCCAAAGTTAAGACATTGTGAGATTTGCAACAAAAGGCTAAGTATATGACTGCTATTATAGCAGCAAAGAGGGCATTTGTGTCAAGTAGTTTGTTATCAAACTAGGTGTAGTTCACACGGGATAATACTATGAAGATATATTGTACAATATTATCAACATGTTTTAACCCTAAAGAACTAAAGGTCACACCGAAAGACCAAATTATACAAAGCCATCTCATTAGAGAATGAGTGATGCGTAGAGAGCAAAGATATGCAATTACACACGGACTGGAAGTATCGGATCCGAGATCGATTGACCACTAGCAATCGTGTACATACAACAGGAAAGCCATAGGTGTTGAATACACAAAGGTTTGAAACTAGATTATTGACTCTAGTGCAAGTGGGAGACTGTTGGAGATATGCCCAAGAGGCAATAATAAAGTGGTTATTATCATATCTTCATATTTATGATAAATGTTTACATACCATGCTATAATTGTATTAACAGAAACATTAATACTTGTGTGATTTGTAAACATAAAAGAGTCCCTAGTAAAGCCTCTTGTTAAACTAGCTTGTTGGTTGATATATGATCATGGTTTCCGATCATGAACATAGAGATGTTATTAACAACGGGTCATATCATTAGGAGAATGATGTGATGGACATACTCCTATAGATAAGCATAGCATAAAGATCAAGTCATTTCAATAGTTCAATTGCTATATGCTTTCGATACATAGTAACCTGATTCCTTCGACCATGAGATCATGCATATCACCTTTACCGGATGGATGCTTTGATGTCATCAAACACCACACCGTAACAGGTGGTTATAAAGGTGGCATTGAGTGTTTGGAAAGTATTGGTTGAGACACATGGATCAAGAGTGGGATTTGTCCATCCACATGACGGATAGATATACTCTGGGCCCTCTCGGTGAAATGTCATCCAATTAGCTTGCAAGCATGTGACTGGCTCACAAGGGATCACATATCACGGAACGAGAAAAGAGTACTTATCGATGCGAGGTTGAACTAGGTATGCAGAGATACCGACGATCATAACCTCGGATAAGTAACATATCGTGAGACAAAGGGAAATTGGTATCGTATGTAAGTGGTTCATTCGATCGCAAAGTAATCGTAGAAATATGTAGAGCCATATGAATTTCCAGATTCCTCTATTGGTTATTGTTCGAGAAGTGTCTCGATCATGTCGCATAATTCACGAACCGTAGGAGACACACTTAAGGATTCGACGTTGTTTGAGTAGTTATGGTATTATGAGAAAGAGACCGAATGTTGTTGAGTCTCGGATGGGATCCGGATATCACGAGGAGATCCTGAATGGTCCGTAGAATAAGATTCATATAAGGAAAGTCCCATTTCAGAGTTGGGGAATGGTTCCGGTGTTTTCATCGGGAATGTTCTAGAATGTTCCGGAATGTCCGGCACTCCGGAGGGGAAGGGGTACATGAATGTGTCATTGCATGTTGGAATGATTGCATCATATACTAAGTGTATTCGCTGTCCGAAATAAAGGATTTATTCAAATCCTAGTTTGAAAAGTCAAACGGCTAGTTTGAAAGTCAAACGGCAATTTTTGGAAAGAGGAAAGAGGAGGAGTATGAAACGAGTTGGGGAGGAGACCTCCTCCAACCGTGGCCACCTCCAAGCCGAGTTGGGAGGGACTCCACTCCTCCCCATGTGACCAGCCCCTCCCACCTATATAAGGAGGCGGGGCTCCCTCCTAATACACACAAGTTTCCACCTCTAATCTCCGGTTTAGAGCCGTTTTGGTTTAGAGCTTCTAATTGCTTTAGCCAGCGGTTTAGAGCCTTCTAATTGGTTTATAGCCTTCTAATTGGTGTGTCTAATTACTAGACCACTAATAGCCTCTCTCATAAGCTCCACCATACTACTTGCTTAAGGCGAAGCCTGGGATCTCCCTCTACTTGGGTACCACGCCGTTGTCTTGCGGAATCGCGAGGAAGTGCTACAACCTCCGCTTTCTGGAACAAGGAGAGGAAGGTCTTCGTCAGTACGAGCGTGTGACCGACTACGGGAGCGCTGGAAGGATCGTCTACGCGATCTTGAGATCGGAAAGAGTACGACTGCATCACCCACGAGAATCTGCTCTCGTTAACCGCTTTGGAATCTTCGAGGGTGAGTTCCTCTATCGACTCGTTGCTACAATCTAGTAGATAGATCTTGGCTTGTTTGTTTGTATGCGATAGAAAATTTTTGTTTTCCATGCTACGAACTCCTACAATAGATTCTTGATAGTAAAATCTGAAGTACCTGACATTCATGTCGGTACAATCATGGAGTCGACTGATGTGACTTTCTTTGAGGATATCTTTCCAATGAAGGATAAACCTAACTCATCAAATCCGGAGATACCTAGTTCATCTAATCAGGAATTTGCTATATTCTCTGAACCTACCATTCCGATTGAACACTCTGAAAGTCCTAAGGAGGATGATAATGAAATTCCTAAAAGGAGCAAGAGACAAAGGACTGCAAAGTCTTTTGGTGATGATTTCATTGTGTACCTTGTGGATGACACTCCCACTTCCATTTCAGAAGCTTATGCATCTCCTGATGCTGACTACTGGAAGGAAGCTGTTCATAGTGAGATGAATTCCATCTTAGCTAATGAAACATGGGAGATCACTGATCGTCCTTATGGGTGCAAACACAGGGATGTAAATGGGTGTTCAAGAAGAAACTAAGGCCTGATGGTACTATTGAGAAGTACAAGGCAAGGCTTGTGGCCAAGGGTTATACCCAAAAGGAAGGTGAAGACTTCTTTGACACTTACTCACCTGTAGCAAGGTTGACCACCATTCGAGTACTACTTTCTCTGGCTGCCTCACACGGTCTTCTCGTTCATCAAATGGACGTTAAGACGGCTTTCCTAAATGGAGAGTTGGATGAGGAAATTTATATGGATCAACCAGATGGTTTTGTAGTAAATGGTCAAGAAAGAAAAGTGTGCAAGCTACTGAAGTCTTTGTATGGTCTTAAACAAGCACCTAAGCAGTGGCACGAAAATTTTGATAAAACCTGAACCGCTGCAGGCTTTGTTGTAAACGAAGCTGACAAGTGCGTATACTATCGCCATGGTGGGGGTGAGGGAGTCATCCTTTGTTTGTATGTTGATGACATACTGATTTTCGGAACCAACCTTAATGCAATTAAGGAGGTCAAAGATTTCTTATCTCGTTCCTTTGAGATGAAGGATCTGGGAGTAGCTGATGTCATCCTGAACATCAAGCTATTGAGAGATGATGATGGTGGGATTACACTGCTTCAGTCCCACTATGTGGAAAAGATCTTGAGTCGTTTCGGGTATAGCGACGTCAATTTTTCTCCTACACCGTATGATCCTAGTGTGTTGCTTCGAAAGAATCAAGGGAATGCTAGAGACCAACTAAGATACTCTCAAATCATTGGCTCGCTTATGTATTTAGCTAGTGCCACGAGACCTGACATCGCCTTTGCTGTAGGCAAACTCAGTCGATTTGTCTCAAATCCAGGAGATGATCACTGGCATGCTCTTGAGAGAGTTATGCGATATCTAAAAGGCATCATGAGCTATGGCATACACTATACCGGTATCCGAGGGTACTAGAGGGTTATAGTGATTCAAATTGGATATCGATCTTGTGAGATAAAGGCCACGAGTGGATATGTTTTCACACTTGGTGGTGGCGCTGTTTCTTGGAAGTCTTGCAACCATCTTAACGAGGTCAACTATGGAAGCAGAACTCACACTAGACACGGCCCCTTTGTTGAAGCGAGTAACCGTGAACTCTTGATGGACTTACCGTGGTTGAAAAACCTATACCGCAATTCCAATGAACTGATAATCAAAGCTGTGATTATTAAGGTGAACAGTTCTAAGGATAATATGAAGTCCTCAAGACATGTGAAGAGGAGACTGAAATCTGTCGAAAATGAGAAACTCGAGTTATTGCATTGGATTATATCCAAACATCTAAAACTTGGCAGATCCCTTCACAAAGGGTCTATCACATAAAGTGATAGAAAATGCATCGAAGGAGATGGGTATGACACCCACAATTTGAGCTTTCCACAGTGGTAAACCACTCTATGTGATCAGAGATCCCGTGAATTAGAATTGGGAAACAAGTCATTGTTTAGCTGAGAGGAAAGTATCCCTACTTTAATAAACACCACTCCATAAAGATGCAATACTTTCCTATTTCTGCACGGCAGGTTGATTTATTATCTTAATGTGTTCTAAATGGCTTATCCTAAGCAAAGATGTTGTCTGCAGAACATCTTTTGAAGAACACACCTATATGAGTCTAATCTGTTAAAACGTCATGATCTATGAGAGTAGGGTGCTCTCTAATAAACTCATGAAAGGTCATGGAGTATGACGATAAGCTCCACCAGGGAAGTCCCACGGTAGCCCAGATCGGTCAAGACTTATGTGAAGCTAGATTGCAGCAAACTTGCAGTTCAAGGCATAGTCCCTTTGTACAAGTCGCAACCTAGTGTAGCATAGAATTCTAGGTGGAAGTTCAACTTAACAGTCTCCACTATAGTACCGGTATATAAACAGTGTTTTGGAACCAAAGGCAAATTACATGTGCCTCTGGGATCTGGTGGGGGATTGTTGGAATTTTGGCCCAAATAGTCTAGCCCATTTTCCATTTCAATAATTCCTGAAAATCCTAGAGGCCCATGTGGCCCATTCATGCAAGGCAAGAGCTGGGATAAATGTTTAGTCCCATATTGCTAGTTGAGTAGAAGTTGGACCAGCTTATAAGGTGAGCTCTCCTACCACTTGGTAAAAGGATGAGAAGGAGAAGGAGAGAGTTCCACACGCGCGCTCCTCCTCCTCCTCGCTCGCCACGCCACGCCACGACACAGCGTGCATGGTGGTTATGGAATCTCGCCGAGCCGAGCTTTATTTTGCCACGCATGAATGGTATATGAACAGATGTACAGAAGCTATGGACTTTTAATACGAGTTAAATGAATACGAATTGAGTGGAGGCTGTCCGGTGGGCTGCCGCTTGTTCGTTTCATCTTCTGCGCAGTCTGTCTACCTTCCCCTCTGCGCCTATAAGAGAGAGAGGTCACGCCTCCTCTCAGTTACACTGCCACACATCCTTTGCGCCTCCAGTTCCAGAGCACTGCGCTGCCTACATCTTCTCCATCCCGTCTTGCGACGTGCACATGGCCGAACAGTGAGCCTCCGAGACCCCGCTGCTTGAGTCCTGTCACGGAGAAAGGCGATAAGGTTTTGGGAGGCGCTATCGGCTTGACAGCAAATCACGGACTCCCTCACAGATAGCGACGTTTTCCCCGACATCAGCACTCTCTTCCTCGACGACATGGCCAACGGCGGTTCCAACGCCGGCGGTTCCACTTCTGCTACTGCCGTGTACATCTTCTGTCTCAATCTTGTTCTGATCATATCCAAAGTTTTATGCCTTGCAGTTTGTTTGGCTATATGCCTTAATATATTTTCGCTATTTCACATGATTAGTATATTGCCTACTATTCTAATCAGGTTTTATCTAGCGTTTATTATAGATAATTCGCTTGGTAAATTGCTTTGTTTCTCAACATACCATAGCTCTTTATGGATCAAATTTGACCGAAATACACTGTATTTATGTACACGTCAGTTCATGAAATTATTGAGTCCAACTCAGTGTGGAATTTACAACATCACCAAAGCACATCTATATATTTCAACTGAAGCTGTACATGTTACGGTCGATGATTCAGTTCAGCTTTAAAGCTTCGACACTAAGAGCATCTCCACTCGCCTACCCGAAGGCCGATCCGGACGCCGAAATTACATCCGGACGCCGAAAATCGGTCTAGACGCGTACCCAGGAACCTCTTTTCGGCCGGATTTGGGCCAACTTTGGTTTGGACTACCGGGCGAACCGAACCCAGATCCCGGCACGCTCGAACGAGAGAGACGGTTAATTCGGCGAGTGGACCAGCACTGTTGTCAGCGAGCTTCGCCGCCATCCTTTCCGCCGTTTTCCTTTTCCCGCTCTCGCCGCTACACCCTTCCGCCATTCTTCCGGCCTATAAAGGCCGTACATATCGCCGTCTCTCTTCACAGTCCCTCACACCATCACAACTCCAGCGAACTTCAGACGTTCCCACCTTTCTTTCTCCTCAACTTCGGCGAACTATGGCCGCGGGCCGACGAACGCTGTCGTCGTGGGATGTCCGGCTGCTCAGCGAGGCACGCTATACGGCGGGATCCCTGTTCTGCCGGTGCCGGACGGAGAGGACCTCGTCGGAGAGATCCAGGTGGCTATCGCCGCCATGCAAGACCTAGAACTCACCGGAGAGTTCCAGGCCGCTATGCCGTCATGCAAGACCCGGATCTCGCCGAAGATCAGGGCAACCTGGTCTTCTGGAGGCAGTTTTTCGCTGACAGGCGCCTCGAGGAACTCGCCCGACATGACGGACCGCTGGATCGCCGCCGCCACGTAACAATGCGGCTTACCGCCGCCGCTGGTGGAGCGTTCCAGGGCGGACTCTCGTCGGACTCATGGCGCACATCGAGGCCGGCAACAACCCCCGCCTCGGCATGTAGTTGCGGCATCCGGCGTCGACCACGGTGGCGGCCTTTTTTCTAGTTATGAAATCCGACGTACTATGTGCCCCTTGTCTACATTAATGAAATATATTCGCCCATATTTCGCCAAGTTTAACTGAATTTAGCCAAACTTGAAAACTCGGCCTTGTAACGCGAGTGGGAAACTGGGCGTACCCAGACCGAAAACGCGTTCGCCCAACGAGTGGAGATGCTCTAAAGTAGATGGCAAACTTCTCCTGGTATCAAGTATCATTAATTTCAAAAATTAATATCTACTCCCTCCATTTCAAAATATAAGATGTTTTAGCTTTGTGAAGCAAATGTATCTAGACTACTTTTAGTATATAGGTTCACTCGAGTTTGGAGTGAATCTACACACTAAAATAAGTCTAGATACATTTTTTCACAAACCTAAAACATTTTATATTTTGAAACGGAGGGAGTAGTCGTTTATTTATCAAATTCAAGAACATGCAAAAGGCTGCATATCTTTGGATTGAGATTGGAAGAAGGTTTAATTACAAGATTATTACATGACCTGAAAAGGCCTCGTCCGCTCCAGGAAGAACAATGTTTACTCCTCCGTAATACCCGCCTTAGCATTCGCCTGCCGTGTTTCTTTATTAAAATTTGTGGGCCAGATAACTCAACATTATTTAAAAAAATTGTATAACAGTCCTTGCTCTAGAATTCTCCGTATATATATATGCTGCCTTCTTTATTAATTAAATTAGCCATCTTTGGGTCATCTAATTTTAGACTGATCAGATTATATATATTCTAGCATTTGTTTAATGGAAATACTAAACCTAATAAAAGCAAGTGGATTTTTTTAGGGACCATGTTACATGCGTTTGTATGTGTGGAAGGTGTCATTAATTCCTCTCCGAGGCGCACCAGACATGTTAATATAGGGGGTTTAACCAACAACGCCAAAAATATTTACATAAGAGTTGTTATAATAAGAAAATTTAGAAATTAGCTAACCACACGGGTTCTTATCAATATGAACATAGTCGTGGTGTACAAGGTTAGTTGTGGCGCAGCTGACATGCCTAACTCACTAACAAAGTGAACAAATGTAATGAAATGTATCTGATTAGAACAACCTGTCTTCTTTTCCAAAATTCCACCTATTAATAATCTTCAATAGTAGTACAAAGAGCCTTAAAAGTAATAGAAATTAAAAATAGGTCATTAGATCAACTAGCGATGACTACAAACACTAGCATGAGCCGAAGGCGCGCCGCCGTCCTCGCAACTCCATCACTGAAGCCGGGCAAAGCTTGTCGTAGTTGATCTTGTTATAGTAGACAGACGGGAAGTCGTCATGTTAAGACCCCATAGGAGCAGCACATCTGTCACATCCCAATTTTTGGAATTGGTACTGCATATCATACATGTCATTGCATCATAGTCATGTTTGCAAAAATTCAGTTTTGAAAGCTTTTGTCAAAAAACATCACTCGCCTATGCCTATTGTCACATACACAAACTAGCTTGGTTTTTACTTTGCATCTACTGAAAAGTTGCTGCTTGGATAATTGGAAGGCACAGATGCATAGAGGGTTCTAACGCGAACCCGTAGCACTTTGAATCACCTCATTTGGATGTGTGGATCAAAAATTATGGCCTGCCAAAGTTTTGAGAAAATTTAGATTCAGGTTTGACAGCCAGTCAGTCATATCTGTAAAAAATTCAGTTAAATATTCATCTCAGAAAATCAAAATATAAATAAAAAAGCTAACGCCAGAGCGCGCGAGCCACGGCCCAGCACCGGCCCACCCGGGGCCCAGTCGCAGCCACCGATCGGACACTGCGCGCCGCGCGCGAGGCAGATAGAGCGCGTCGCCGCTTCCCTCGCGGACGCCACCAGGTGGGCCCCACCTGCCAGCCGAGCGCCGCCGCAGCTCGAACAGAGCACGGACGCCGAGGCGTGTTCCTCACAGAATCGGACGCGCCTCGAGCTCTCGTTCGCATTGCCATATAGCCTGGGAGGCCCTCTACCAGAACCCCTTGAAACCCTAGCCTCTCGCGCCGCCAGTGATCGGCGATTTCTCACCGGAGTTGGAGAACCGCCGCCGTCGCCATTGCTTCGACCCCCACGTCGCCTCGCCGACCTCGCCGGAGTCGCACGCCATCGCCGCGCCTCCAGCCAGCTGCTGCCGCGCTACGAGCACGCGAGGAGCACCGATGTCGCCACCCCGAGGACCGCCGCCGAGCACTGCATGCCATACGCCACCTCGCCGCCGTTGAAGATCGCTAGAGCCGCCGCACCGCCACTCGCCGCCGCCGCCGGTGAGCTCCCCCTTGCAATCTTCCTCAGCCACTAGATCTGCCACGGACGGTCTGGATCGTCCGTTGACCGCTGACTGTGGACTGGTCAACTGTACAGTCAACGTTGACCAGTCAGCGCCCTTTTTTGTTTAGTTAAATATGATAAAAATTTACAGAAATTGGTTAAAACTTGTAAAATCCATAGCAAATAATCTACAAGTACAAATATTGCAAATGAGGTATCATTGGATTCATAATTTTACGTAGAACATTGCTGTGTAGTTAGTTTAGACTTTTGCAGCAAGGTTTTGTCATAAATAATTAAATAGATTAATGGCATATTTAGAGTAATAAAATCATAGTAAATCGCGTACTGCTTAGAAAATTACTCCCTCCGTCCTAGAGTGTAAGTCACAATCCTCTAATATCTTGGCCCAAGGCTTAACGTGATTAGGACTGAAATTGTGACTAATTAGGCCGGACTGTGATGCTTCGTATCTGGTACAGCCAATAAAAACAGCCCCATAATTACTGCATGCTTGACGGATGTGCGAAACTGCAGCCGTGAGGAGAGGAAGGTGCGGGCTGGATGTGCTACTTAACTTCAATTAATGCAAAATTGTGCCTTATTTGTTTCATATGCGGGACAACCTGAAAATGAGATTGTGACTTACACTCTAGGACGGAGGGAGTACAAATGATATTTCTATGGAATCAGTAGAACAAGTAGAATCTATTTGTGAATTAAAAAGGTAGCCTTACGTTACTGGAAGTTGCAGAAACAATTAAAAGGCTTTCTAGATTATTTTATTTATTCAAAAAGTTCTGTAAGTCCTTTTTGAGTGATTCCAGTTGGCCCTAGTCACATATTAGCTTGCCTATGCAGTGGGCATTTATCCCAGATTTTTCCACACAGCACACAACCTGAGATTATTATTTGCCTTAGAATCCATTATTTGGAGCACTATTTTCTTCTCAATTGTTTTCAATGCATCAAAATTATTTCTTGCATAACATCAGTAGTCATCTATATTAGAGAACACCTATATGCTACTGAGTTGCATTTATGCGGTGACCCAGCATACCACTGCATGATGTAGTACACTATAGTCGTTGACATAACACCAATGGAACATTGTTCCATATGCATTATATCCCTTAGAGTGGTACAACAGAAACATCGCGGGTCCAAGATAACGCTTTAGATTACATATAACATATTACAAAAGATCCAGAGAACTTCCTCGAACAGTGAGGAATATTCTACAGGAAGAACCAGAAAGATCCACCCGGAGTTACTTTAGAAGCACTACTGCTAATATATGTGTAAGGCTTGAAAGTACTACTTATAGTATTGTTCTACAGAAGTAGGTTCTAGATTCTAGGAGTTTTATTTATATTCTACGCTTCAGCTTGTCTTCGATAGATTCCGGTAAGGTCTTCGACTCCGTTGATCTGCCTCAGATATCTTCAACTCTTCAAGTAACTTATTTCCTGGGAACGCCATTGGTTTCTCCGAGATCTAGCAAGGGTTAAGAAGATACGTTGAGTACGAGCGTACTCAGCAAATTCACTAAAGAGGAGTGTTTGATGCACTATCTACAGCCACAGACCATAGGTCGTAGGCAATGCAAGTTTTTGAAAACATTTCTTTAAAGGTTGCTTTTATTCTGAAAAGTTACGTCCATCAGCCTTCACGGGTTTACCAGAACTTTCATGCAGTTCCTTTCCCGCAGCGTTCATAGCTCCTTCCCGAAACAGGGAGTAACAAGTTACAATTTTTACACTCTGCAGAGGTGCGTCACTTTACCCATGAGATATCTTAGATTTGTTGCACATTCGAGTTATAGGCTCGTTCACACTTCCTTGATATGAGGCCCATACCAAGGTCCAATCCAATCATTGTCCTTCTCCGCGACCCCGCATACACCACAATTGTTGGATGCCCAAACTCAAGGTAGACTTTTCCCTGTATAAAACGGCTATACCTTAGTTGGATACAGACAACAACCATTAACACTAGAAATCTGTCTTTTGTAAGCCCAGATCCACGGTAGACTTCCCCCGTATAAAACGGCTATACCCATGATCTGCAACTTACAAATGCCTAGAACAGTGTCCAATGCATGCGAAAGGGAGCCGATCCAGCTGACTTCTCCGTTCCATTCCAAACCTCATGGTTAACACATAATATACGACGCAAGAATCACTGGCGACATTGGTTGTTCAGTCCTATATAATATGTTCCTTTACCACCGGAACTTTCATAGAAGGTTATTACCTCATGGTAAATAACCTATAATCATATTATTATGAAAATAGTGTTTTCTGACTTTTTTGAAATGCAGGTGATGACAACACTAGATTTGCAAAATACTTTACAGAAAATAATCAAAGGACATGAGCAAGTGTGAACTTGCCTTTTGTGATTGCAAGATTATGCACTCAAGGTCTTTGAGACGATATAAGATCCAATATCTGAAATCAGCATCATTGGTCCGGTAAGGACTAATGTTTAAAGAAGCAAGATGCCATTATGCATAAGTAATGCTATGCAATTTTATAATTTCCAAAGTCAAACCCTTAGTATTTTGAATAAGTTGATTTTAGGTACCTTCTTTAAGATTGGGTTTATCTTTAAGTTTATTTCATAAGCAATGACATTGATAAGGAACTTAAGTGTTAACAATCCAAAATATACAAGTACGGGTAGAGTAATGTGATTTGGATTAATTGTTATCTGGTGACTAGGATAAAAGTCCTTGGGTTAAGTTCTTAAGAGATGAAGGAACTATTATAGACTTGTTTGTGTGAAGTGGCAAAAAGAATAACATTTGAAGAAACTAGTATTTAGTTAAGGTTAATTTGTCTTAAGGGTTATTAAGTTTTACATTAGGGTTTGTGAGGGTTACACATGGTGTTGAGTTATCATATTTCAATTAATGATACAAGTGACTAAAGTTAACTTTAAAACATGAATAAAATTCAAATGAGATGTTTATAATTGTTTAGACCAAAGTTAACTATAAAAATAGAAGTGAATTTTAAGATATAATGAGTTTTAGAATATCATCTAGTTTTAGGGTTTTGACAAATATGATTATGGATGATCCCTTTTAATTTAAGTGAAAGATGAGTTTACAACATGCATCTTATTCATGGGAGCATAATTAGATGATCTTATAAATTTGTTAGGGTTTAGAATCATTTTAAGAGTGATTAAGAGATGGAGATTATTCACCATCATATACATGAGTGATATATAATATTTACTTAAAAAGAGTTTAATTTGAATTTAAGACTTAAAAACATTTAAAGGCTAATAGTTATATTTAAGTTTTATTTTGATTATGGATTTAGACTTAGTAATTAAACTTTAAAGGTTTTAGCGTTTTATAAGAAAATGGGATTATTTCTTACTTAATAAATAATTTTAAGAATTAACAAAGTGGTTATTTCATTTGAGTAAAATAAGTAATGAATTTTATTTATCTTAGGTTATTAAAATGTTTTTAAATAATATACATAGTATTTTTCTAGTGAAATATACCTATTAAAGATCTTAAAAATGAATTTTATTTATTTTTAAGTATTACCTTTATTTTTATAAAATTCTTTAAAGAATTACGTGTCTTTAAATATTTGCTTTATATTTTATTTGTAAAACTCTAAGTTAGCATTTTTATAAAATAGTAGAGTTATTTTTATATGCAAAAATGATTTTTATTTATTTTAGGAGCTTTTATTATTTTATGAAATTTTACTCAGGATTTAATGATTTTAAAATTCATGTGCATTATATTTATTTTAAATAAATAAAGTTATATTTTTATTAGATAGATCTTATTGCTATGAACATTTTTATATATTATATGTGTTTTTAGGATTTTTCTATAATTTTCTATATCTAAATAATGTTTAGAGGTTATTTTGATAATTCATTTATTTTATTTTCACTTTATTTCTTTATCTTAAACAACTTGGGCTGTTTGGTTGGGCATATGGGCTGGCCTGGCCCATCTAGGTTGGTCCAGTTTGGGATCTGGCCCAACCAACTCACCCCTGGCCCTTCTCTCTTCCTTGTCTCACACACAGACACACCACGCACGCCCCTGACCTTGACTCCCCTCTCTGGTTCGTCTTCCTCACTCGCTCGTGCCGCCGCCGCTCTCACCGGCCAACGCCAGGTCAGCTATCGATTCTTGCCGTGTCTTTGGCGGCTAGCTATCTTCCCTTTCTCTGGCGATTCGATTAAATCGCGGCCTCGCATGCATCTGGCCGAAACCCTAATTCCGTCCTGGTGGTGCTGCTATTTGGCTACGACACTCGCCTCGCTGCAGATGTTGCCGGGACGTCTTGGCGCGGTGCAGGTGCTTCGGTGCCCACCGTGTCGCCGTGCTTCTACACCCGTGGCCTCTGCTTCCTCTTTGGCGAGCTAGGACTCGCCCCAGGTAGGTGTTCCTACTACCCCTCTCTTCTCTGTGACCAACCTTCGTGCTGATGGTTTTGTTTGATATTGAGTTGATTGCTAAGTGGTTTTACTCAATTTGTTTTACTGGTCAAGGTTGAATTCCTGAAACTCCTGGTTTATTTGTACAGACTAAGTAGATTTTTTATGTTGTTGGGGTATTGATCAGATGCCAGTATAGGTTGTTTTCATGATCAGGTCAGAATTAGTCTAACTAATCTCCTATTAATTCTATGCTGACATAGGAATGTCAATGTAGATGATGGTACTATCTGAATTTTGTTAGATGGTGAAATTTTTATTGTGATAACAGTCCATTGACCATTTGATTTCTGGCAATACTAAAGATAATATATGTTGCTATTCTTTGTGCTAATTGGATAGGTTTTGGTGAATTTCCCATGGACTTCTTATATGATTTTGCATAGCTATAGTGATAACTATAGATGAAATTTGTATGGACAGAATAACTAGGACATGAACATAATGTTTAATAACAGGGTTATGTGTATGTAAGTTCTGGAGTGATTTGACACATAGATTAATTGGTTTCTATGTTCCTAGGATTGGGCATGGATAGTTTCTCAGGTTTTATTTGTAAGTGGTCATGCTAGTTATCTCCTGATTATGAGATGAGCTATTTGTGTGTACTTGTACTAGTTGATTTTGCTTGCTGTGCAATGAACCTGTCTTGGGGAAATGCATAAGGTTAATTGGTTTAGCATAGGTGCTTGAATATTGGTGGCTTGTAGTGTTGTTTGAGCTACTGCTGTTATGGGACAAGCCTTATGGGATTTGATATTGAACTTGAGTTATTCATGCTCCTAGTTGGGTGCTATGTATAAGTAGATTGCAGTAATTTGCCTTGAGATGTGAGATTGGTTGTAGTATGAGCTGCCTTGAATCAAAATGTGAAGATGAGCAGTTGAAAGAACATTTCTTAATCCCTAGTGTTTTGTGTGTTAGATAACAATATCAAGGATTATTTAATGTGTGTTGAAGTGTTGCAGCTCTCTTTGAGAAAAAGGGAAAATGATTCTGCCTTTGGGGGGCGGATAATCCTCCCCCACCAGGGGCGGATAATCCGCCCCTCCCTCTTCCCAAGCTGGCGCAAGCCCCAGAAGGGGGGCGGAGTTTTGGCCGGATTTTCCGGCCCGCCTAATCCGCCCCTAGGGCGGATAATCCGCCTTGCTCATCGCCAAGGCGCAAGCCCCAGAGAGGGGGCGGAGTGTTGGCCGGACTTTTCGGCTTGGCCGGATAATACGTACCTGGAGGGGGCCGGATTATCCGCCCCCCAAGATCTTCACCAAGTTTCGCAGGCGCCAGCCCCAGAGAGGGGGCGGAGTTTCCCCTGGAGAATCTACCCTTGGGGCGGAGTTTTCCTAGGGGGCGGATAATCCGTCCCAAGTGGGTGGCGGATAATCCGCCCCCAAAGTTGTGCAACGGCTAGATCTGGGGAGGGGGTATTTAAGCCAGCCTTCCCCCTCCTGCCATAACTCTTGATTCATTCGAAAAAGACAAGATCAGATCTGAAATCTTAATCCAAGAGAGCTCCACCTAGATCCACCCAAAGGCCCCATCCCTTGGGGAATTGAAGGAGGAGAACTCGATCTTCATCATCAGCAATCAAGCGCTTTATCTCCTCTCCATTCATTTGGAGAACCACCGATCTAGTATTTCTTGCAAATACCTAGATCCTTGTTTTGGTTTATATTGATAAACCTTGTTCTTGTGGAAGCTTGTTGTCATCTCGAGAGCCCCCAATTTGGTTGTGGGTGTGTGCCCCGATAGTGTTGTAAAAGGCACCGGTTCCCGCCTCGAAGGGATCTAATAGTGGATAAGGTGGATCAGGCCTCTCGTGGCGAGATCCATCGGAGAATAGGGTGAGGCCTATTGTGGCGTGGTGGTCTTAGAACCTCCCACCCCTCCAACGCAGATGTACTTCCCTTAACAAGGAAGGAACTGCGGTAAAACAAATCCCTGTGTCTCCGCGTGCTCCACTACGATTTCCTCGCTCCTCTCTTTACGTGCTTAGTAGTTAGGGTTGCATATAGGGAAATTCTCGTAGTTTCATATCTAGAGAATTTACTTTGTGTCAAGCCTAAAATTTAAAAAGTATTAAAAATTGGTTAGCACCTATTCACCCCCCTCTAGGTGCCCATATGATCCATTTCAATTGGTATCAGAGCCCCGTCTCTTATTTCGGGCTTAACCGCCTAAGAGAAGTATGGGTTCCAAGGTAGATGGGAATGATGCTCCGGAGGTAGTCACCATGAACGATCTCAAGACGTTGGAAACAACCTTGTGAGTTCAATGGAGGCTAAGATGGAAGAGATGCGTCAATTGATAATGCGTCTCTCCACATCCGCAGCATCACCTCCATCTAACTCTGAGGATACCACTCCGCAATCCAAGGAAACGGGTAAAACTGTTTCCAAAGATAACGAAGTGGTTGGTGATGATACTAGCAAGAGTTCCTCCTCGAAAAAGGATAGCGGTAAGGATGGATACAATGAGGTCTCTCATGTGTATTCCCCTGATCCACCTATTCCTCACCCACATATACATAATAGGGGTGATCCACCCAAACTTTCTGCATCTACTTTTTCTCAATGGCAATTTTTGATGAAGTCTCATGTGTGCAGTTCCTCCATTGAGTTGTGGAAAATCATAGAAAATGGTCTTCATGTTGGAAACCCCAACAATCTCACAAGAAGAGAAATTGTTGATAGCCAACTCAATGCTACAGCTCTACACATGATATAGCTTGGTGTGGGTGACAAAGATATGCCACACATTCAGCATCTTAGCACAACTAAAGAAGCTTGGGATGCCCTCACCGAGCTCTTCATTGGAAATGGAAGTATGAGAAGGAATAGATATGATGCTTTGAGCAACGAAGCTGAAGGATTCTATATGTTGGATGGAGAAGACCACGAGGACATGTATAGGAGGCTCAAGGCAATAGCCACAACCTTCGGAAACCACGGTGCACCTCATGTTGATGATGCCTGGATCAAGCGCAAGTATGTCAGTGCTCTTATGCCATTTGAGCCCACAGATTTGAAAGTCTCCTAGGTAGGCATAACTATCACCTCATGTCATCCAATGAGGTAATGCAAGAAATGGCTGCTTTCAAAGTGGCTGCCAAGAATGCCGAAGATGCTCGTGCTCGAGCTATGGGGATGCAAAAGGGGGTCAACATGGCCTTGAAGACTAGTGTGATTGATCATGATGAATATGCGGTAGAAGGTCTGGACTGTCCTGAGGATATAAAAAGGATCCACGGACAATACTTGGCTCTTTATGCAAGAAACTTTTGGAAAGATCCAGCTAAGGCTAAAGCTGAACTAGAACGCAAGAGTGGAGCCTATGGAAGAAAATAAAATGGTCCCAAGATGAAAACATGCTTCAATTGTGGTGAACGGCTGCACTTTGTAGCTGAGTGTCCATATCAAAGTAGGGAAGATAATGGAGGAAGACTTATTTTCAAGGACAAGTCAAAGGCTCCACGCAAGAAACAATTTGTAAAGAAGAATGCTCCTTTCAAGAAACAACCTAAGATTGTTCTAGTGGCTCAAGAAGAATATTCATCGGGAAGTGAAGATGAGGACAAGGACGATAACACTCAAGAGGTGGCTGCTATAGCCACCACATCTACAGCAACATCTCTCTTCGACTTTCCGAATGAAAACATCATCAACAAGAATGCTACTTGTCTCATGGCAATAAGCTCTGAGGTAACGACTTCTAACTCTTCTTTTCCTAAGGCTATGATTGACATGGATGATCCTACTAGTCTTAAGGTTAAAGAAGAGATTATTTCTTTGGATTACTTCTACACTAACTTGCAAGGTGAGCACAAAGTTCGTTTTGAAGCTCTTATGGATCAGCTGGCCCAAAACGAAGCTCTCCTCGAAGAAAAGGGTAGAATTGAAAGGGAGGATGCAATGGAAATTGCATCCTTAAAAAATGCTCTTGAAGAAGAAGAAGAAGAAGAGGCTCGGGTATCTCTTGAAGAGAGGCTTGAGTCTATTGAAGAGTCACATGAAGAAATTGTGACTAAACTTGTTAAGGAACGTGACAATGCAGTCACCAAAGCAAAGAAGTTAAAGAAGGAAAAGATTGACTTTGGGGCTGCTCATGATAGACTCTCCGAGGAATTGTAGAAACTTGACAATGCTCACAAGGCGTTGAAAAACGATTTCTCCATTCTCAATGAGTCACATGATCAGCTTCAAAGTCGATTGGCCAAATATGATGCCCCTAGCTCATCCAACTTAACATATAGTCACAAGGAAAATGCTAGTGTGGAAAAAGAAGTGATCAAGGACATCACTCCCAAGGACAAAGGTGTACTTGATGAGGTTCTTGGCAAGCAAAGGTCAAATCATGGTAAAGAGGGACTTGGGTATGTCACCAAGTCCAAGAAAAAGAAAACCAAGAAGAACAAGTCCAAGAATGTGCAATCAAAGACAAGCACCGCTGAGAAGAATGTCACAAAAGACAAGACTAACAATATTGGTTTTGCAGGGTCTCACAACCCAAATTATGAACTTTTTTGTGATGATTATGGCGATGTTTATGCTTATTATGTCGGTCCCTTTGATGAATATATTGCTTGGTATATTTGGGTCCCAAAGACCCTTGTTACTAACATGAAAGGACCCATTGAAAAATGGGTGCCTAAAACAAAGAAGTAATTCTCTTGCAGGGCTATGCTTCCGGTGGGTCGAAATGGGTGCTGGATAGTGGATGCACTAGTCATATGACCGGAAGCAAGGAGATCATCACGGAGATGCATCCAAATCATGATAATATCACAATATCCTATGGTGATAAGTCTAAATCTCAGGTATTGGGTCTTGGCAAGGTTGTGGTTGCCCACGATATCTCTCTCGTGGACGTCATGCTTGTTGAGACCCTCGGTTACAACCTTCTTTCTGTTCGTGCCCTTGGCAATATGGGCTTTGCTGTTTTTATCGATGATGATTTGGTGGTACTCTTGTGGAGCAAGTCTCTAAAGGTCGTTTTTGTTGGATACGTCGAAAATGGCCTGTATGTGGTGGACTTCTCGGGGAAAACCACTTCGTGTCCGATGTGTCTATTCGGAAAGGCTACGTGGGCTGGCTATGGCATCGCCATTTAGCCCATGTCAACATGAGAACTTTGCAAAGTCTCCAGAAGGGTGGCCACATCCTTGGACTAAAATACAATGTCTCCTTTGCCAAAGATCGCGTTTGCAGGGCTTGTGTTGAAGGAAAAATGCATGACTCTCCCCACAAGAGGAAGACTATTGTGTCATCAAAGAGGATCTTGGAATTACTTCATGTGGATTTATTTGGTCCTCCCTCTCATGCAAGTCTTGGTGGGAAGAAATATTTCTTGGTCATTGTCGATGATTACTCAAGATATACATGGGTTTATTTCTTCAAGCTAAAAAGCGAGACTCAACAAACTGTCATTGACTTTGCCAATGAAGTCCAACGTCAACACAATGTTCCTATCTTGGCAATAAGAAGTGACAATGGCTTCGAATTCAAGAACTACACTTTGAATGAGTTTCTTAGTGAAGAGGGGATTAGATATCAATATTCCGCTGCGTACACCCCTCAACAAAATGGTGTAGCCGAGAGGAAGAACCGGACGTTGATGGATATGGCAAGATCAATGTTGGCTCAATTCAAGTCTCCTTATAATTTTTGGGCTGAAGCCATATCCACTGCTTGTCACTCTTCGAACCGGCTCTATCTCCGAAAGATTTTGGACAAGACTCCTTATGAAATACTTACCGGTAACAAGCCCAACATCTCATACTTCAGGGTATTCGCGTGTAAGTGCTTCTTTCTTATTAAAGGTGTCCGTTTGTCAAAATTTGAATCCAAGGCTTTAGAAGGTATTTTTGTTGGTTACGGTGCCGAATCCCACACTTATAGAGTCTACAACAAGCTCACTGGGATTGTTGTAGAATCTTGTAGTGTGGAGTTCGATGAAAATAACGGCTCCTTTGTAGGGCAAGTTGATGTTTGTGATGCATATGTTGAAATACCCCAAGATGCCATAAGAAGAATGGGCGTGGGATTTTTCCGCCCCATTGAGGAACCCCTTGTGGCGGATGGGGAAGGACAATGCTCCACTCATGTGGAGCCCTCATCTACACAAGATCAACAAGCTCCTACTATTGGAGAAAATCCTGCACCAACACCGCAACCTGCTGAAGATCATCTGTCCCCTGGACAAGTTGGTAGTCCCAGGCCGGACTATCCGCCCCCTCCAAGGGGCGGAAAATCCGCCCTTGGCACTCCAATTCTTTCCAGAGGATCTAGAGGAGAAGTCAACAACTCTGAAGCTCCCAGGCCGGACTCTCCGGCCCCCGAGGGCAGATTATCCGGCCCTGGGTCTCCAACTCCTATCAGGCACTCTCAGGAAGAAGGCTTTTGTGCTTCACCTCCCAGGACGGATAGTCCGGCCCCTCCAAGGGGCGGATTATCTGGCCCTGAAGAACAAACTCAGCAACAATCTTCTGGTGTTAATGCAGATCAAGATCAAGGGCAAGGCAGTGATCAAGACAAGGATACAAATACTGAATCAACTCCTTCTAGAAACAATACGGACATTGAGGCTCGTCGCAAGGCTCGTGCTGATCGGAACCTTGAACTAAGGGGTCACAATCTTGACAAGGTTGTTGGTGATTTATGAAGAAGAGTATCTACTAGAAGAGAACTTGCAAGCTTCTGTGATCATCAAGCTCACATTTCCATGGTTGAACCGAAGAAGGTCTTTGATGCTCTTTAAGACCCCGATTGGGTTGTTACAATGCATGAAGAATTAAATAACTTCGAACGCAACAAAGTTTGGAAACTCGTAGAGAAACCCAAGGACTGCCGCAATGTTATCGGTACCAAGTGGATCTTCAAGAACAAACAAGATGAGAATGGCATTGTTGTGAGGAATAAAGCTCGTCTCGTGGCTCAAGGATTCTCTCAAGTAGAAGGAATTGATTTTGGTGAGACTTATGCTCCTGTGGCTCGTCTTGAGTCCATCCGTATCCTTCTTGCATATGCAGCCCATCATAATTTTAAATTACAAAAAATGGATGTTAAAAGCGCTTTCCTTAATGGTCCTCTACATGAGTTAGTATACGTCAAGCAGCCCCCGGGATTTGAGGACCCCAAATTTCCGAACCATGTCTACAAACTCGATAAGGTGCTCTATGGCCTTAAACAAGCCCCACATGCGTGGTATGAGCACCTTAAAGAACTTTTGCTAGACCGTGGATTCGAAGTTCGGCAAATCGATCCCACTCTTTTTACTAAGAAGGTTAATGGGGAGATTTTTGTATGCCAACTTTATGTAGATGACATTATTTTTGGCTCTACTAACCAAGCTTTTATGAATTTATAAAGCTTATGACTAACAGGTTTGAGATGTCCATGATGGGTGAGCTGAGGTTCTTTCTTGGATTTGAGATCAAACAACTTAGAGAGGGAACATTTATTAATCAAGCTAAGTACATCCAAGATATGCTCAAAAGATTCAAGATGACGGATCTCAATGGAGTTGCTACTCCTTTGCAAACAAAGTGTCATCTTGAGCTCAATCCCAAGGGTAAAGACGTGGATCAAAAGGTATACCGATCCATGATCGGCTCTCTCCTTTACCTTTGCGCATCTAGGCCTGATATCATGTTAAGTGTAGGAGTGTGTGCAAGGTACCAAGCCGCTCCTAAACAAAGCCACTTAGTGGCGGTCAAACGAATCTTCAGATATTTGGTTCATTCCCCGAATTTTGGGTTATGGTATCCCAAGGGTTCAAGTTTCTCTCTATGTGGTTACACCGATTCAGATTGGGCTGGTGACAAAGATTATAGGAAATTAACCTCTGGTGCATGTCAATTCTTGGGCAGGTCTGTAGTGTGTTGGTCTTCAAAGAAACAGAATTGTATTTCACTCTCAACCGCCGAAGCTGAATATGTTGCTGCTGCAAGTGCTTGTACCCAATTATTATGGATGAGGCCAACTCTAAAGGAATATGGTGTCAATTGTGACAACGTGCCTCTATTATGTGACAATGAAGTGCTATCAAAATTGCTTACAATCCCGTGCAGCATACAAGAACTAAACATATTGAGATTCGCAACCACTTCATTCAGGATCATGTTGCCCGTGGTGATATTGCCCTATCCTTTGTGAGCACGAAGAACCAACTTGCTGATATTTTCACGAAGCCCCTTGATGAAGCAAGATTTTGTTATTTGAGGAATGAGCTAAATATCATAGATTCAAGGAGCTTGGCTTGATTACTCTTGCACACTCACTTTCTCTTATTCATGTATTTGGTTTAGGTGCGGGCATAGAAATAGGGGGAATGTGGTCCTAATTGATTGGGCTAACCCTCCCCCCATAATGCCGAAAGCAAGAAAAATCATTTCCCTTAATATCATTTTGTGATATGTGGGTCATCGATGAGCATTGGTTTTGAACTCAAGATACATCTTCGCGGTGTCATGCCATGCGCTCCAACATGGTGGCCTAGGCCACCGCCCTCTTCCTTCCGAAGAGTTGGTTTCTAATGGGTTTCTTTGGCTTTTCTTGTTTTTTTTCTCTTGTTCTTATGGAAAACACACTCAATTTTGGCTTTTGTTTGATTTGATTCTTGCAAATTTGAGTGTGTAGTACCATCTCAGTTTGTTGCTCTCAACCCAAGCCTTTCCTTTCCTTCTTGAACCATCTACTCTAGCACACAAGTCCTAAATACACCTGCAAGGGGTTTTGCAAGGTTGCTACGGCCTAATTCTGTGTTTAACAGAAATTTCAGAGGGGGGGCGGACTATCTGCCCTAAGTGGGGGGCGGATTATCCGCCCCGGGCGAAATCTGCCCTTTAAAGGCTAGGTCGGGGAGGCCAGGCTCAAACAGAGCAGCCATCCCTCCCCCAACCCTACCTCAGCCCCCAGCCGCCGCCGGAGCATCCGCCCCTCCCAGAGTCGATTTGACCACCGGATTCTCCGGGCTCTCCCCGGATCATCTTCACCTCGCCTCCGGGTATCTTCTCCTCCGCGGTTTTCCTCCAATGAGTGAGGGTAACTCCCTCATCTCTCCCTTTTTGTATGGGATGCATTTTTTTGGTGGAAATCTCATTGTAGAAGTTCCTCGGTGTTGTTCCTTACATGATAGAATCGGTAGAATTGCAACCCTCATGCCCGATCTGTTTTGCCATGGTAGATCTGGGCCAATCCAGAAATTTCCTGCGGGGGGCGGATTATCCGCCCCTTCTAGGGCCGGATAATCCGGCCTAGAGACTGAACTCTAGTTTGTTTTGGTCCTGCTCCTGCAATACACATCATTGGCTATGGGTTGCTTTACTACTCTTTCTCCTTGTTTTGTCCTGGACTTGTGTGTATGCTTATATCCATGCTATCTCTCTAAATGCTTTTCACAGGTGGTTCCAAGCCGACCAAGACCTTCGCCCGTCGTCCCCATGCCCGTTATCTCAAGCCTACCGCAGACGGGAAGTTCATTGACGAAACCGAGGTCAGCAGAGCAGCAAGAGAGGCTGCACGGATGGCAGAGGCAAGTAAGAAAACTAAGAGGACCGCATCTCGCAAGGGCAAACAGTCTCGGCCCAATTACAAGTCTATGGATAGCATTCAGTATGCCACCATCCGCCAGACAGATTACTATGATGAGGCTGACAGTGATGGTCCCCCCGAGGACTCTATGTTTTGGAATGCCCACTTTCGGGCTATTCATGATGATGTGTATGCCACCCTCAGGTTTCGCCCCATGCACCCCATCAACTTGACTGAGGTTCAATCCAAGGCAAGGCTCCTTGAGGCATTGGATGTGACCAACAAGATGGGGCTTCACCACCTCATGACCATTCAATGCAACTATGACTCATCTGTGGTGCGGCAGTTTTTCTCCACACTTGTGATCTGCGGTGATGAGCGTCGCACTATGAAGTGGATGACCGGGACTACAATGATTCAGTCGGACTTTCGCACCTTTGGGCAGGTTCTTGGGTATGCATTCCATGGTCGTGACACTCCCTCTGGTCACCGCATCATTACTCCACTGAAGCCATCCAAGGACACTGTGCTGGCCCCTTGCCTTTGTTCTGATGGTATTGCTGGTACTTTCGCTGGACTCTCTCCCTTGTATGCCTCCCTTGTTGGCATATTTCGGGACTGCATCGCTCCTAGTGGTGGCAACAATGACAGAATCCGTGGCCACCTGGTTCCTCTCCTTGCGTTTGCTCACGAGTGTGCCACTAACCCTGGATCAGCCACAGGTTACAAACTGGATGTCATGGACTACATATATCATGAAATGACGGATGCTATGATCAACATGCTTTATATTCCTTATGCTCCTTTCATTATTATGCTCGTCAAGCATATGTTGCCCCATGAGGAGTTTGGCACTGCTCTGGATGGTGTTCACAAACACAAGAAAATCTACAACAAGGCTCAGAAGACCCATCACCCTTCCACAGCCCCGGAATCCTTCATGCGTGATGCACGGGCTAGTGGTCGTCGATCCACGGTGTCCCCAATGGCACGCGAGGTTAAGCAGCTCACTTGGTTCCAGTGGCACATTCTTTGCATGGGCATTGACACTCACAAGGGCCAATATGAGGCGTACCGCAGGGATCATGAGAGGGATCACACACAGCAGCTTATTCTCCACCATTTCTCCGGTGCCACTGGCCACCCACCTCCTCCCACTGCTCCGGACCCTTATGCTCAGTGGAACACTTCAGGGATCAACTATGGCGAGCTCGAGAGTTGCCTCTTTCCTCCACCACCGAGGGAACCCACTCCTCCCGTTGATGACGATGATGATAAGTATGATGAAGAGGAAGGGGATGGGGATGACTACGACGAGGATAAGGAGGCATGATCTTCAGGGGCGTTAGCATCGCTCTTCTTCCTTTTTGGCCTTTCGATGCCAAAGGGGGAGAAGTAGTTCTATTAGGTCTCGTGGATTTGCAAGGGTCGGGCTGTCAAGCATTTTTTCAGTCGTTTTATTTGCTTGCGTGTGCCTTTTTAGCGTGAACTCAATTGCTATGTGTGCGTGATTTTGTAAGACTTTGTTGTGCTCCACTAAGTTTGGTACTATGTGTGGTATTCATGGAATTCTGGATTTATCTATTGTGGATCTCATGGAATTCTGGATTTATCTATGGAGGCATATTTGATGGCATATGGAATCATGGGCCTATCTATTGTTTGTATCAATATTGTCGGTATTGTTGGGATGCTTGGAGGTAAGGATGGCAATTTTACCCATGGGTATGGGTACCCGCGGGTACCGTACCCGCATGGGTAGGGTATGGGCACACTTTTATATCCATGGGTAATACCCATACCCTACCCGTTAAGTCACGGGTACGGGCACGGGTATAGACTTGTACCCATGGGTATGCCCATACCCTGACCGTTTAAACTGACATGTCAAACTTAACCTATGCGGTCGAGAAGCCTTGGGACGAGTATGAGATTGTGACTTCTAAAATTTAATTTGATATTTTCATTTATGCGTCTACTATTAGTAATTAGAGATTATTATCTTTTTTAAATATGCTATTGATGAAAGTAAAAATTTGAACAACTTGTATACTATTGGATATACCCGTCGGGTACCCAATGGGTACAGGTACCCGCCGGGTATGGGTATGGGTAAAGGTTTATACCCACGGGGGTATGGGTATGGGTAAAGGTTTATACCCACGGGTACGGGTATGGGTAAGTTTTTGTACCCATTGGCTACACGGGTATGGGTATGGTATTGCTCTACCCTGCCCATACCCTGCCCATTGCCATCCTTACTTGGAGGCTATCAAGCTAATTATATTCTTTGGCTATAATCATATCCCGGTGCTATGACCTTGTTTCCCAACCCACCTTTGTTTCAATTATCTTTGCTATGGAAGTTGTGTTCTCTCTAGTGTGTGTATTTGTATTCAAATGCAAATTTTAAATATGCACACATCTAGGGGAGCGCCTTTCACTTTAAGGTGGCGTTAGCCGGTTTCATTGCAAATCCTAGTATTGTCATCTAACACCAAAAATGGGGAGATTGAAAGAACATTTCTTAATCCCTAGTGTTTTATGTGTTAGATAACAATATCAAGGATTATTTAATGTGTGTTGAAGTGTTGCAGCTCTCTTTGAGAAAAAGGGAAAAAGATTCTGCCTTTGGGGGCGGATAATCCGCCACCACCAGGGGCGGATAATCCGCCCCTCCCTCTTCCCAAGCTGGCGCAAGCCCCAGAAGGGGGGCGGAGTTTTGGCCGGATTTTCCGCCCACGGAATAATCCGCCTCGAGGCGGATAGTCCGCCTTGCTCATCGCCAAGCGCAAGCCCGGAGAGGCGGAGTGTTGGCGGACTTTCGGCTTGGCGGATAATCCGCCCGAGGAGGCGGATTATCCGCCCCAAGATCTTCACCAAGTTTCAGGCGCCCGGAGGAGGCGGAGTTTCCCGGAGAATCCGCCCTTGGGCAGATTTTCCGAGGCGGATAATCCGTCCCAAGTGAAGCGGATAATCCCAAAGTTGTCTGCAACGGATCTGGGAGGGTATTTAAGCCAGCCTTCCCCGTCCTGCCAGAACTCTTGATTCATTCAAAAAAGACAAGATCAGATCTGAAAGCTTAATCCAAGAGAGCTCCACCTAGATCCACCCAAAGGCCCCGTCCCTTGGGGAATTGAAGTAAGAGAACTCGATCTTCATCATCAGCAATCAAGCGCTTCATCTCCTCTCCATTCATTTGGAGAACCACCGATCTAGTATTTCTTGCAAATACCGAGATCCTTGTTTTCGTTTATATTGATAAACCTTGTTCTTGTGGCAGCTTGTTGTCATCTCGGGAGCCCCCAATTCGGTTGTGGGTGTGTGCCCTGATAGTGTAGTAGAAGGCACCGGTTCCCACCTCGAAGGGATCCAATAGTGGAGAAGGTGGATCAGGCCTCTCGTGGCGAGATCCATCGGAGAATAGGGTGAGGCCTATTGTGGCGTGGTGGTCTTAGAACCGCCCACCCCTCCAACGCAGATGTACTTCCCTTAACAAGGAAGGAACTGCGGTAAAACAAATCCCTATGTCTCTGCATGCTCCACTACGGTTTCCTCGCTCCTCTCTTTACGTGCCTAGTAGTTAGGGTTGCATATAGGGAAATTCTCGTAGTTTCATATCTAGAGAATTTACTTTGTGTCAAGCCTAAACTTGAAAAAGTATTAAAAATTGGTTAGCACCTATTCACCCCCCCTCTAGGTGCCCATACGATCCATTTCAGCAGTGTGCAACTGGATCTTTGATTCAGTTACCTTTGTTTTAAAATATAAAATTATTCTTATATATTTTTCTAAAATATCTAAGAAAATGATTTATTATCAAACTTGATGAAGGGCTGATGTTCTAGTTTAAAGACTAGATTGAGGGTTTGGTGGAAGTGAGTTTGGGATTGTGTTTGAGGTGCAATTCCAATTCTTTTGGATTTGTGCCCAGCAATCCTTCATGCTTGCTAGTTTATGCAAAGATGATTTGTATGCTTTTATGGCTTTGGTATGAATGGTATAAGTGTGATATAGCCCCTGCCCATGATGCAAAGTCTGAGGCTATAACTTTTTGGGAACATAGCAGATACTAGATCTGCTGCTATCTGTCTGGCTGCACTTGGACAGAATTATCCTTTCTATGGATAAATGATGGAAATATTTGAAGTGAGTTCTTGTCTGTGATGCTAAGGCTGAGACTCCAATTTAATTACAAGAAAAGATATTATTGTTGCCTCAACTTTTGACTCAGTGATGATCTAGACATGCCACTTGCATGCCAGTCTAAGAGAATCTTGCCATCCAATCCTCCTAGATGAAAATCTAGTTGAAGGGTAGATGGACCAAGTGGGTGTGTATTATTTATCTAGTACTCCCAGATCTGTATGCATGATTTAAGAATATATGCTACATGATCTAATGTGTATTACAACTGATTGTTACCTGCTGTTGGTGAGTGCTCTAGGGCTTGCTGGAGATTTGGGTCTATTACTATTGCTCCTTGATCTGCTACAACTTGTGCTTGTAACCTTCCCCTCCTAACTCCAGCTCCTCTTGGCTGGTGACAAGATTTTGCTTCTTGAACCCTGGATGGCTTTCCAAGCAACCAGGTGTTGGTGATTTTTGATGTGATGATCAGGTTTACTATTGATCTATTGTACTGCTACACCTTTAGCTATTGCTTGCCCTTCCTAATATTGCTGATAGTTTCCTGGCCTTTGTCTACTAGTGTTGTAGAAACTGGTTCTTGGTGATGTGGATCTAGATAGATCAATAATGGTTGTGGTTGTTTATGTGTGGCTTGGGAGTTCTAGTGCTAAGAAATGAGCTGGGGTGGAAGGAGTAGCTAGCAGCAGTGACTGCCACGGCTGGTTCCTTCTTATCCTCCCCTAGTGTGCTCCTGTGTTGACAGTAGATACTTGCATGTTGATGTGCAAGCTGCTTGCAAATGGGACCTGCTGGTGTGGATGAGATCAAGTGAAAACTTGATATTTGTGGAATCTTTATCTGATTACTTTAACTGTCATGGTGAAACTTGCCCCTTCCCAAGCCTATGATGTTGTACTGAGGCCCTCACTAGATAAGAATAGATGCTCAATTTGGTGAAACTTCCCCTTACAGATTAGCTCAATGATTAATTGAATATAGCATTTCTATGTCAAACCTGAGAGCAAAATACTAACCAATTAATCATTCTTTTATTTTATTTTTGTTTTGTTTTCTTTTTATTTTTGTTGTGTTTACAGGAAATGAAGATCAAGAAGAAGAAAAGCAGCTTAGTTAGGTTTTATTTTTTTAATCTTTTTGTAATTTCCTTTTTATTCACATGTGTAAGGATTTTGTATTATTATTGTGTTTGTAAATAATAAACTATTTATTTATTAATTCTTCCTTTGTAAAACCTAATTGTAGAGACAATGTCATATATAAAGAATTCTTTTATTTATCTCTTGTAAAATAATACTATATACATATATATTTATATTAATAAAGAATCCTTTTTATATTATTTACGTAATCATTTTATTTCAAGTTATTAAATATTTCCAATTCCTATTTGTGAATTTTTGTAAATTCATTTGAATTTCATATTTGAAATTCCAATACATGTTTAAACAAATTTTCCCCGAAACAAAGAATTCTACAAAGGTCATGTCGAAATCTACCGTACTTGCTCCGATGTTTCCTTCAATACAAGAGAGATCCCGATCTCTTTTAGTTTTGCGCGAAAATTCTACGGATTTTCTTATGCATGAATGCAATGCACAAACCTGTGTCCTCTCTATTTCTAGGAGCTAATCCTGGGATGTTACAATTTATAAGCCATGCATGCATTTGTGCATTTATCTATGGTTGTGTTTGGATTGTTTATGTGTTGCAATTGTATCCTGTAGATTGTGACAAGTGCAATGCTTGCTTGTATGAGGATTGTTCCTTCGACCGCTGCAGCCAAGGCAAGTAGATGCTAATTTGATCATGATTATTGTCCTACTATTTTCAATGCATTGTGGTGTATTTTATAGTTGCATGTTATGGATTACTATCGCTATACTATATCCTATTATGTGGTAGGGATCTCTTGTAGATGATCCATCTTTGGTAGATGTGCTTAGCCGTGCTATGATGAACGAGGGCTGAGTTACATCACTGAAAGTTGTTTGTAAAAGTGTTGGTTTGCAAAACTAAAAACAACTTAATCAATGAAACTCCTGGGTGTGATGGGATTGATAAATTTTTGTGGTATCATTACGGAAAGGAACCCATGTATCAAGATAAAATGATTGGCTTCTTTATTTGGTAGCTTACGTGTACAACCATGTGCCAATAATAAAATAGGCGGTTGGTTGGACCTAGTAGGTTGTGTAACTCGAACCCGCGTATCCAGAGATGTAGATATTTGGTAGGTTGGTACGGTGCGTGTCGGGTTTGGGGATCTACTTACCAAACGGTCCCTTCTTAGACTTCTCCCTATCATCACCCAATATGAGAGTGGTGGTACGAGCTGGGTTGGCCAAGTCACATGGGTAAAGTGTACTAACCCCTACAGGGTGTATAATCTAATCGATTAGCCGTGTCCCTGGTTATGGACATCTGAGTTGCTTGATATTGAGTTCATGACATGTTTCTCGATCATTCAAATTTCCTAATTGCTTTAATGTTGATGGGTTAACTTATTTGGGATCTTTTCAAGAAAATCAAAAACTGATTATGAAAGTAGGACAAAGGTATTTGCAAATGCAAGCTAGCCACAACTCCACTTGCCAAATATGCATGTAGATGCTAGTATTATTGTCTCCTTTAATAGCTCTACTTGCCATACATTCCATGTATTGACCCTTCGGGGCTGCTACGTTTCATGTTGCAGGATATTCAGATTCTGAGTGATCGATAAGGTCGCGGTACTCCACTCGGCACTTGTTCACTTGTGGGAAATTTGAAGAATGGAGGAGTTATTTTATTTTTGTTGCTACTTGAATAAGTTGAGCTAGCCTAGAGCTAAGCTTTATTGTAATAAATGTTACTCTAGATCCTTCGTTATTTATGATACACGGATATTTTGCTATGTTATTCATCTTTATTCTATTGTGAGCCAATGAACTGATCCGGGGATTGACATGTCACATAGAAGCTACGATCTTTTCAGAACCGTAGTGTTACAAGATGGTATAAGATCCCGTGTGTCGACTGTAGGATCGTGACCTTGGTTTCAAATAGGAAGCCATAGAATTACTAAAGCTTATATTAACTCTGTCTTTCATGTTGTGCCTTTCACTCTCGTAAATCTTCATCATTTTCTATTCTCATACTTTCCTATTTTAATTGATAGATGGGAGAAGTCAGGACTAAGTATGCTGGGATCGAGTTGCCAAGGCCCTTCGCAAGACAGTTGGGACAGCTCTCACATTCATTGGGCTTGCCGCTGCCCATGTTTACGGGAAAGAGGCTATATACCTATAGGTATGGCGAGGACGCCTGGGAGATCACCACTATCATCTTTAGAGACTTCGCCTTGCCAAACCCCATGCATCTGGTCTACACCAAGCGGTATTGCAACTAGGAGATTGGAATAAACTTGGCCCTGCATGAAGCCTTGTCATGCCAGTGCCATCTTCATCAACACCTGCTGCCAGAAGACTCCCCTTACCGTGACTACAGAAGGCATGATGAGAATGGGAACGTTGTGATCACCCCAGGCAACAGGAACAACATGCCGCCCCATCGGAGGCACATGGAGGATATGGAGGTGGATAATGGAGTCCTAGCTCAGAAGGTGATGCAGGCAAAGGAGATAGCTCATTTTGCCAGCAACGGTCTAGTGGTTTAAGGACAAGAAATTGATACCTTACACGACGCTATGAATGTTCTGGAGCAAGCGCTTATTGGCTAGGATGAGACCATAGAACAACTGAATGAAGCCGTCCAAGAGAAGGATGAGACCATAACACAGCCGAATGGGACCGTCTAGGAGAAGGATCAGGCCATAGAGCACCTGCAAGGGACTGTCCAAGAGAGGAACCAAGTGGTGATGGAAAGGGATCAAACCATTGTTGATATGGTAGCTCAAATCGCCGCTCTCCAAGCACAGTTGAATCCACCACCTGAAGATGACAACAATGGAGATGATGGCAATGATGATAACAGAGGGAAAAATGATGATGATGATGAGGAGGAGGAGGAGGATGAAGATGATGATGATGAGGATGGAGACAACGATGGTGGAGAAGATGAAGCAGTTGTTGTTGCAGCAGAGGATGAGGAAGAAGAAGAGGATCCCGAAGAGGTAGATTTTGAGGTCTCAAGCAAGGATTCAGGAGAATTGTATACGCCACCGCCATGGATGGTTCATGGACTGAAGCGCCAACGCATGAATGCAAGGACCTACTGCAACCTCTTCATGAAGTAGTTAGATGGCCACCAATTAGTCTTCATTAGGATACATCGTTAGTTTTTAAGGCCTCGATCAATGTAAAACTTCATTGCTGTTAGTTTAAAGTGTTTAGGATGTTCTATTGTGTACTCTAAAGTTTCAGGCATATTTGTGCGAATTTATAAATGAGTTATGGCAAAGTTTTGGTTGAAATTCATGGTTTTCCTGCTGCAGATTTCTACTGACCCTGCTGTACTGTACGAGTTGTCATGTTTTTTGAGGTTACTGGGAAAATCTGAAAAATAGGGTTTGGTTCGAAACTCTCTGTACTATATACAAAAAAATCAGCTAAATTTTCTGACGAGTTTAAGTCAGGCAGAAAAATCCATGAACAGATCTTTGGGTATTACGTGATTCTGTTTTATGCTTTTGTTGGCCTGTTTATGTTTGTAACTGTTGCCAACGCCTCTAAAACTATTTCAGTAGTTGTATACTTCTATGATAACCCCTGGAACATTTCTTGATTGCTTGATTACTTTTTGCTGATGTGATGCTTGCTCGTGATTGTCTGGGATTGTTTTGTTGTTGTTTGATCATAATGCATGGGTAGAATCTTGTTTTCGTAATTAATTATTTCTAAGCTTACCTGTGTTGAACCGCGGATGCCTCCCCGCTGTCAACCCACTGAGATGGAGCAGCTGATGGCAGCTCAGGCACAGCTAGCCCAGGTGATGACCTAGTTCATGGCTGCCTAGAACAACAATAACAACAACAATAGGAACAACCAGCCCCAGGGTGATGCACTTGCAAGGTTGCTGAGGCTAAGGCCAACAAAGTTCTCTACTGCACCTAAACCAATGGTTGCTCTCGACTAGTTGCATTCGGTGAACAAGGATCTTGTAACTGTTGGATGCACAGATGCTGAAAAGGTGAGGTTTGCTGCTCAACTACTAGAGGGACCAGCTGCTTCGTGGTGGGATACTTTCCAGATCACCCACCCGCTAGACACAGTTACCTGGGCCATGTTTGAGGAAGGTTTCAAGACCAACCATGTCTCTTCAGGAGTTCTGAGTCTAAAGAGGAAAGAGTTCCGCAACTTGCGCTAGACCAACTGCACTGTGGCTGAATACATAGAGGAGTTCAACAACCTGTCGCGTTATGCCCCTAAGGATGTTGACACTAATGCCAAGAGGAGAGAGAGGTTTCTGGATGGCCTCAGTGATGAGCTCTCGCTGCAACTGTCTGTGGTTTATTGCCCCACTTTCCAGGATCTTATGGACAAGGCCAAATTTGTTGAGGGAAAGCACAAATAGGTGGAGAACCGCAAGAGAAAGCACAACAACCACCACTCTGGTTCTCACAAGTCTCGCACTTCTTATGGTGGATACTCCAAACATGGAGGGAGTGACTATGGGCGCCATGGAATCCATGACCACCACATCCATGGAAGCAATGGAAATCGCCATGAGAGCCACAAGAGCAGCCACCACAGCCACAAGGGAGGACACACCATTCTGGAGGACACAATGGACATGACCGCAACCGTGATCACAACTTTGTGAAGAAGGACCTGAGTGAGGTGACATGCTTAAAGTGCAACCAGAAAGGGAATTATGCAGACAACTTCCCAGAGAAGAAGGGACTGCAGCCAGGCACCAACCAGAAGGCCACAGTGAACCACATGAATGTGGAGGAGATCCCAAATGAGCTTGAGCTTGTGGTTGGTAAGTTTCCAATCAACACCCACCCTGCACTTATTATTTTCGATACTGGAGCATCGCATTCATTCATATCAAGGGAATTTGTGGATAAGTATAAGTTACCTATGGAGCCTCTAAAAGGGTCTATTAGAGTAAGCTCACCTGGAGAGGAAATGATAGCTAGCGCGGGATGCCGCGACTTAACTGTGAGGATCGGAGCACAAAATTTTATTGCACATCTGGTAATATTGGAGTCACAAGGTTTAGATGTAATACTAGGCATTGATTGGATGTCTATGCACGAGGGACACATAGATTATGCACAACGAGCGGTTTTGCTTAAAACCCCGGATGGTAAGAGAATTAGGTTCAAGTCATCGGTACGACTGAGAAGGTGTAAGTTGAATTCTCTTAAGCGGGTTAGCATAGATACAGTGTTTGTAATAAGGGAGTACCCCGACGTGTTTTTGGAGGAGCTACCAGGGATGCCACCTGACAGGGATGTGGAGTTTCTCATCGACCTGATGCCTGGAACAGGACCTATAGCAAAGAGGCCATACAAGATGGATGTGGATGAGCTGAAGGAATTAAAGAAACAAATCAGAGAGCATTTGGACAAAGGATTTATTCAGCCCATTTCGTCATCATGGGGTGCACCTGTACTGTTTGTGGAGAAGAAGGATAACAACAAGAGGTTAGTGGTGGACTATCGCTTGCTGAATGAAGTGACCATCAAGAACAAATACCCCCTGCCGAACATAAATGATTTGTTTGATCAATTGAAAGGAGCAAAGGTGTTTAGCAAAATTGATCCGAAATCGGGCTATTTCCAATTGAAGATCCGGGAGGAGGACATTCCCAAGACTGCTTTTACCACTAGGTATGGTGTACATGAGTATACGGTTATGTCTTTTGGACTAAGAAATGCTCCGGCATATTTCATGACCATGATGAACAAGATGTTTATGGAGTACTTGGACAAGTTCGTGGTGGTGGTCATCGATGGCATACTAATATATTCCAAGGATGATTCTAAACATGAGAGACATCTGCGACTGATTATGGAGAAGCTAAGGGAACATAAGTTGTATCCCAAATTCAACAAGTGCGAATTTTGGTTGAATACTATTGGATTTATTGGACACGTGGTGTCAGGAGAAGGAGTTGCTGTTGACCCAAGCAAAGTGACAGTAGTTACTGAATGGGAAGCGCCCAAGAATGTGGGCGATATTCGGAGATTTTTAGGACTTGCTGGATACTACAGGAGGTTCATAGAGAATTTTTCCAAGATCATGAAGCCAATGACAGAACTACTGAAGAAGGAGAAGAAGTTTGAGTGGACAGAGGTGTGTGAAGCTAGCTTTCAGGAATTGAAGCGTCGCCTAGTGACCGCACCTGTTATGTGTTTACCTGATCTTCAGAAAGATTTCCAAGTGTACTATGATGCATCTCGACAGGGACTTGGAAGTGTGCTGATGCAAGATGGGAGAGTGGTGTCATATGCTTCGCGGCAACTTAAACACCATGAGAGGAACTACCCCACGCGTGATTTGGAGTTAGCGTCTGTTGTACATGCACTCAAGGTCTAGAGGCACTACCTGATGGGAAAACACTGCGATGTGTACACTGACCACAAGATCTTGAAGTACATATTCACACAGAAGGAACTAAACATGAGGCAAAGGAGATGGTTGGAACTTATCAATGACTATGATTTGAATCTGCAATATCACCCAGGAAAAGCCAATGTGGTAGCGAATGCTCTAAGTCGGAAGGTCTACGCAAATGGATTGACTATTGGGGAATTACCTGAGGATTTGTGTAAGCAATTCAAGGAGCTTAGACTAGAAGTAGTGTCCGAGGGATATTTGGCAGCAATGGAAGTCCAACCAACTCTACATGACATGATCAGGAAAGCTCAAGTAGAAGACGAGGAGATAGAGGTGATAAAGGAAAAGATGAAGGAGAATCGAGCAAAATAATTCCACGAGGATGAGCAAGGAACCTTGTGGTATGGAGATCGTTTGTTCGTGCCCAACGATCCGGAGATAAGGAAGCTAATTCTACAGGAGGCTCGCCATATTCCATACATCCGGGTAATACAAAGATGTATATGGATTTGAAGGACAAATTTTGGTGGAACAACATGAAGGGAGATATCGCCGAGCATATCGCCTTGTGTGATGTATGCAGCAGAGTGAAGGTGGAACACCAGAAGCCAGCAGGATTGCTACAACCATTGCCTGTGCCAGACTGGAAGTGGGATATAGTGGGAATGGATTTTATCACAGGATTGCCTAGGACCAGTTCTGGATACGACTCTATTTGGGTAGTGGTCGACCACTTGACCAAGGTAGCCCACTTTATACTTGTGAAGACCACCTACACGAATGCGAGGTTAGCCAAAATTTATATGGACAGGATTGTGTGCCTACACGGAGTTCCCAAGAGCATAATATGGGATAGAGGCACCCAATTTACATCACACTTTTGGCGCCATCTGCACGAATTGTTGGGAACTAGGTTGGAGTTTAGCACAACATTCCACCCTCTGACAGATGGACATAGAGAGAGAGGGTGAATCAGATTTTTGAGGATATGTTGAGAGCTTGCGCTTTGGCTCATGGCTGTAGTTGGGATGATAATTTGCCATATGCCGAGTTTTCCTACAAGAACAACTACCAAACCAGCATCAAGACATCACCGTTTGATGTGATATATGGGAAAAGGTGTCGAACGCCATTGCTATGGGACAGAGTAGGAGAGCGTCAGCTATTTGGGCCTGATTTAATCAAGGATGCCGAGGATAAGGTCACTTTGATTAGGGACAAGATGAAGGTAGCACAATCGAGACAGAAGAGCTACGCTGACGCCAAGCGCAAGGAAGTGGTGTATGAGATCGGTGATAGAGCGTACCTCAGAGTATCAACATTGCGTGGGATTAAGAGATTTGGAATCAAGGGTAAGCTGACACCTCGGTTTATAGGACCATACCCGGTCTTATCACGCAAGGGAGAAGTTGCATATCAGCTGGAGATGCCAGAGGCTCTGTCCTCTGTTCATGACATGTTCCATGTGTCCCAGTTGAAGAAGTGCCATCCGGAGATGGTGGATACACCGTTGAGAGACACTGTGCCACTAGAGGAAGTTCAGCTGGAGAATGACTTGACTTATGAGGAGAAGCTGGTCAATATATTGGATACAGCGGAGAGGTTTACCCGTAGAAAGACGATGAGATATTGCACGGTACAATGGAGCCATCACACCAAAGAGGAAGCCACTTGGGAGCGTGAGGACGACCTCCGAGAGGACCACCCACACCTATTTGCTAGCCACGTCGAATCTCGGGGACGAGATTCATCTTAAGGGGGTTAGTCCTGTCACATCCCAATTTTGGAATTGGTACTGCATATCATATATGTCATTGCATCATAGTCATGTTTGCAAAAATTCAGTTTTGAAAGCTTTTGTCAAAAAACATCACTTGCATATGCCTATTGTCACATATACAAACTAGCTTGGTTTTTACTTTGCATCTGCTGAAAATTGGTGTTTGGATAATTGGAAGGCACATATGCATAGAGGGTTCCAACACGAACTCGTATCACTTTAAATCACCTCATTTGGATGTGTGGATCAAAAGTTATGGCCTGCTAAAGTTTTGAGAAAATTCAAATTCAGGTTTGACAGTCAAACAGTCATATCTGTAAAAATTTCAGTTAACTGCTCATCTCAAAAAATTAAAAAAAAAAGAAAAAGCTAACGCTAGAGCGCGCGCCAGCCGCGGCCCAGCGACGGCCTACCCATGGCCCAGCCGCAGCCAGTAGCCGCAGCCACCGAGCGACAGACACTGCGCGCCGCGCGCTCGGCAGACAGAGTGCGCTGCCGCTGCCCCCGCGGACGCCTCTAGGTGGGCCCCACCTGCCAGCCGAGCGCCGCCGCAGCCCGAGCAGAGCACGGACGCCGAGGAATGTTCCTCGCGGAATTGGACGCGCCTCGAGCTCCCGTTCGCATTTCCATATAGCCTGGGAGGCCCTCTACCAGAACCCCTTGAAACCCTGGCCTCTCGCGCCGCCAGTGATCGGCGATTTCTCGTCGGAGTTGGAGAACCACAACCTCCGCCATTGCTTCGACCCCCACGTCGCCTCGATGACCTCGCCGGAGTCGCACGCCGTCGCCGCGCCTCCAGCCTGCTGCTGCCGCGCTTCGAGCACGCGAGGAGCGCCAACGTCGCCACCCCGAGGACCGCCGCTGAGCCCCGCACGCTGTACGTCACCTCGCTGCCTCCAGAGATCGCCGGAGCCGCCGCACCGCCACTCGCCGCCGCCGCCGCCGGTGAGCTCCCCCTCGCAATCTTCTACAGCCACTGGATCTGCCATGGAGGGTCTGGATCGTTTGTTGACCGCTTACCGTGGACTGGTCAAGTGCACAGTCAGCGTTGACCAGTCAACGCCCTTTTTTGTTTAGTTAAATAGGATAAAATTTGCAGAAATTGGTTAAAACTTGTAAAATCCATAGCAAATAATCTACAGGTGCAAAAATTGAAAATGAGGTATCACTGGATTCATAATTTCACGTAGAACATTGATGTGTAGCTAGTTTAGACTTTTGTGGCAAGGTTTTGTCGTGAATAATTATATAGATTAATGACATATTTAGAGTAATAAAATCATAGTAAATCGAGTACAGCTCAGAAAATTACAAATGATATGTCTATGGAATCAGTAGAACAAGTAGAATCTATTTTTGAATTAAAAAGGTAGCCTTACAGTATTGGAAGTTGCAGAAACGATTAAAAGGCTTCATGGAGTATTTTATTTATTCAAAAAGTTTTGTAAGTCCTTTTTGAGTGATTCCAGTTGGCCCTGGTCACAATTAGCTTGCCTATGCAGTGAGAATTTATCCTAGATTTTTCCACATAGCACATAACCTGGGCTTATTATTTGCCTTAGAATCCATTATTTGGAGCACTATTTTCTTATCAATTGTTTTCAATGCATCAAATTTATTTCTTGCATAACATCAGTAGTCATCTATATCAGAGAACACCTATATGCTACTGAGACATGCATTTACAAATCATGCATGCATTTGTGCATTTATATATGGTTGTGTTTGGATTGCTTATGTGTTGTAATTGTATCGTGTAGATTGTGACGAGTGCAACACTTGCTCGTGTAAGGATTGTTCCTTCGACCGCTGCAGCCAAGGCAAGTAGATGCTAATTTGATCATGATTATTGTCCTACTATTTTCAATGCATTGTGGTGTATTTTGTAGTTGCATGTTAGGGATTACTATCGCTATGCTATATCCTATTATGTGGTAGGGATCTATTGTAGATGAACCACCGTTGGTAGATGTGCTTAGCCGTGCTATGATAAACGAGGGCTGGGTTACATCACTGAAAGTTGTTTCTAAAAGTGTTGGTTTGCAAAACTAAAAACAATTTAATCAATGAAACTCCTGGGTGTGATGGGATTGATAAATTTTGGTGATATCATTGCAGAAAAGAACCCAGATATCAAGAGAAAATGATTGGCTTCTTTATTTGGTAGCTTAAGTGTACAACCATGTGTCAATAATGAAATGAGCGGTTGGTTGGACCTAGTAGGTTGTGGTAACTCGAACCCACGTAGCCAGAGATGTAGAATTTTGGTAGGTTGGTACGGTGCGTGTCAGGTTTGGGGAGCTAGTTTCCGAACGGTCCCTTCTTGGACTTCTCCCTGTCATCACCCAATATGAGAGTGGTGGTACGAGCTGGGTTGGCCAAGTCACATGGGTAAAGTGTACTAATTCCTGCAGGGTGTATAATCTAATCGATTAGCCGTGTCTCCGGTTATGGACATCTGAGTTGCTTGATATTAAGGTCATGACATGTTTATCGCTCATTCAAATTTCCTAATTGCTTTAATGTTGATGGGTTAACTTATTTGGGATCTTTTTAAAAAAATCGAAAACTGATTATAAAAGTAGGACAAAGGTATTTGCAAATGCAAGCTAGCCACAGCTCCACTAGCCAAATATGCATGTAGATGCTAGTACTATTATCTTCTTTAATAGCTCTACTTGCCATACATTCCATGTATTAACCCTTTGGGTCTGCTACGTTTTATGTTGCAGGATATTCAGATTCTGAGTGATTGATTAGGTCGCGGTACTCCACTCGGCACTTGTTCACTTGTGGGCAATTTAAAGAATGGAAGAGTTATTTATTTATGTTGCTACTTAAATAAATTGAGCTAGCCTAGAGCTAAGCTTTATTGTAATAAATGTTACTCTGGATCCTCCGTTATTTATGATACATGAATATTTTGCTATGTTATTGATCTTTATTCTATTATGAGACAATGAACTGATCCGGGGATTGGCATGTCATATAGAAGCTATGGTCTTTTCAGAACAGTAGTGTTACAGCACCAGAGCAGCAACCATCGCTCAAGATGACAACTGTAGATCCAAAGAAACTGGCCTCAAACCACACCGACGAATACGAAAAACGATAGGATCCCAAGAGATCCGTCGGACACACAACTCCACGCGTCCTCCGTCAGCGCTAGACGCACCACCGAAGCAAGGATAGGGCGGGAGGACCTTATTCTCACTTCAGGACGCAATTGTCGCCTCGACATTCCGAAGAAAACACCGAGAAAAGGCTAAACAAAAACGAAAATCCTCCCACCGGCGAGAGGTCGTGGTCCACCACACCTCCAAGGCCACCGGAGACGGAGCGGACCGGTGGCTTCGCCGGTGAGGAACAAAACCCTAGATGGGTTTATCTGGTAGTCATCGTCTAGCGTCCGCACAGGTACGTACCGGTTCGATAGATAAAGTAACTTCTCATAATTTAATTCTAGAACAACTTGTCTTAACGTGGTAGATTGGTATGTTCTGAGTTGCTGGCTATGTTTAATCGGTGTAAGCATGGTGAAAATCGAAAAATGGCTTTTCTGAAAACTTCAGCACTAAATGGACCGGGTTTGAAGCGATTTCACAAATAGCCCATTCTCATAAGGCCCGGGACCAGGGGGCTTGCTAGCTAGTAGGACACCCATTCATGACCCTCTCCAGGCGACCGACCCGCTGCCGCCGACTCCTCTCCCTCTCTTGGGCTACTGACCGGTGGCTCACGGCGGGTAGAAGACGAGTTGCAGCAGACTCTATGAGTGTTCGTACGAATTCAGGCACACGTCGCCGGAACTGCTCGAAAAGTTCATGGCATGGCCTTCGTCTACATGCTGATGCCCTTCCTCAGACTAACACAAAACCTCCCGAAACCTTCCAAGGCTACAATAGAAAAGACCTAGGGAGCCTGCCATGAATAGTTCATCTCTCAACGAAGAGAATGTCTAGATGCTTCAATAGCTCTTTTTATAGACTAAATTTGGTTGAAATACACAGTACCGATGTACACGTCGATCCATGAAATTATTGAGTCCAACTCAGTGTGGAATTTACCACATCATCGAAACACATCTATATATCATTTCAACTGAAGTTGAACATGCTCTGGTCGATTATTCAGTTTAGCTTTAAAGTTTTGACACTAAGGTAGAGATGGAAAACTTCTCCTGGTATCAAGTATCATTATTAATTCTTACCCGCAAAAAAAAGTATCATTATTAATTCCAAAAATTAATATCTGGTCGTTTATTTATCGAAAAAAATCAGGAACATGCAAGAGGCTGCATATCTTTGGATTGAGATTTCAAGAAGGTTTAATTATAAGATTGTTACATGACCTAAAAAGGCCTCATCCGATGCAGGAAGAACAATGTTTACTCCTCCCTAATACCCTCCTTAGAATTCGCCTGCCGCGTTTCTTCATAAAATTAGTGGCCCGGATATAACTCAACATTTATTAAAAAAAATACTGTGTAACAGTCGTAGCTCTTGGATTCTTCATATGTATGCTGCCTTCTTCGTAATTAAGCTAACCATCTTTGGGTAATCTAATTTTAGACTGATCAGATTATATATACTCCAGCATTGTTTTATGCAAATAATAAACCTAATAAAAGGAAGTAGATTTTATTGGGGTCATGTTTAATCGGTAAAGTAAACAAATGTAATGAAATGCATCCGATTACAATAGCCTATCTCTCAACGTGGTACATTGGTATGCGCTCAGTTGTTGGATAGGTTTGACAATGTAAGCCTGGTAAAAAATTGAAAACAATGGCTTTTTTTGGAAAACTTCAGCACTAAAATGACCGGGTTTGAAACGATTTCACAAAATAGCCCATTCTCATGACCACGGGGTGGGGGCGCCTTGCTAGCTAGCACGACGCGCACTCATGTCCCTCTCCAGTTGCCTCCGACTCGTCTCCCTCTCTGAGGCCACTAACCAACCGCTATGTCATTATCTACCTCACACCACAATGTACCTCATGTCCTTCCACATTTGTGCCATCTACTGGTCGATCGCCTTGTGGTCGCTAGCGTCATGGAGCTCGGCAGCTCAAGCTCCCATCCTCGGTGAAGGCTCCAGCCAGCCTCTCTTGTCGACCTCCAACATTTTTTCTCTCTATGCCCCCACTCGATTGAATGAATTACCCCCCCCCCCCTCCCCCCCATTTGTGTCGTATGTATGCTCGATGGCCCGTGGTCACTGGCATCATGGAGCTCGGCAGCTCTAGCTCCTATCCACGATGAAGACTCCAGCCGGCCTCTCCCATCGACCACCTACAATTTTTTTGTCAATGCTCACCACGAACCACCGTATAGCTACGCATATCTTCCAACGGATCAGCCATGCGTTTCTAGAAACAACTCCCCACTTCCTATTCGTGCGGATAGATAAGGCAAGATCTATAACTTCCTCGGACCCCCTTCATTTTTTATTTTGCAGAGTCTGATCCCCTTCCTTGATATCGCCCCTTAATCTCAATACCTGCCCGATCCCCTCCACCCGTTACGCCACACGGCCGCCGCCGTGACCCGCCTCCACAATCTTGCGCGCATCTCCACCTAGGTATCTTCTATTGATCTCTCTATTGCGGTAGCCTTCTGCAGGTTCAGCCGGTCGTGCTTCGTTCTCCGCACTGGCATTATGGCTTCAAAGGTAGGGAGTCGTCAATTATGTGCAGCAGCGAGCCGGCGACCCAAATGCTATTGCATAACTGACCATCGACGGGCACCACTGTGTGAAGAGATGTCGCTGGAGATCCGGTAATCCTATTTGTCTCTCAAGATAATTCAGTTTGTCTCTCACCCTGCCCCGTGTCTGCAGAGATCCATTCAAGTATTCCAGGTTATGTGCTTGGTGGATCTGTGCAGTGCCTCCTGTCGTTCCTGTCCTGCCTCGCCCCCAGATCCCTTGCCACGAGCGCCAGCACCCAACCATCGCCCCTATCTGGCTTCCGCGTTAAACAGGTGACCAGATCCTAAATGATCCCTTTATTTTACTAATTTCACTACTACATCAGTACATGGTCCGTTCCCCAAAATTTACAGCATGGTAGGTTATGTAGCTTCGTTTGTGCTCATGTGATATGCAAGATCTGTTCGGAATTGGTTTCATTAATTAGACAGCTGTGTGGTTCATTTGTGCTCCTGCGATATGCAAGAGTATGTGTTTGAGGGAGTAGCTCGTTTTGTTCAAATGATCCATAAATATTAGTTATATTGTGCTTAATTATGAGGTGCCTAGCACTAAGTCTTTTTGATTATCAAGCCACGGGTGTGTTCTTTCCCATATATGTAATAGAAGAATTTTCCATAAGTCTGTAGCTATACTCATAATATTAGATCAGAATATTCATCTTGGCTTTGATGTTTGTCTATGAATGCCAATTAATGCTATGCAACTTTAGGGGCTGGTCAGGGAGTAACTATGGATGCGGAAATAGAGGAAACTGTGTGGACATCTTATCATATCTTCAATAAACTCCTCGTCGGCTAAGATCTAAAATTCTTCAACTTCCTAGATTCATTATTATATATGTGTGTTAGTTAGGTAATCTTTACATGGAGCTATACAGACTTGTTCTGAAATTTCTGTTGTTTCTGTGCCTATGTAGTTTCAGACAAGAGGTAAATCTCCAGTATTTGTTTGCGGCAACTATGACAACTATAAAGGCATGATTATACATAAGAAGCATCGAAAAAGTAATCACAGTATGTGTTCTGTCTGATGAAGTTTTTGGTCTTGAGGTTGTTAATTTTCTCAATCACGTGACTAGCATACATTATGAAGTGTGCAGCCATATCTAGATTTAGTTTCATGTTCATTGATTTGTTTAGCTTCAGCTACTTTTGAATGGTGAAAATTTTACATTTTCTGTAGATTTACTATCAATTTTACTTCCAGAAGGATTCACATTACTGAGTCAGCATAACATAGAAAAGTTTAACCAATTACTACGCTGTATCTTTTATTCTAGCATCTATATTCTAATAAGTATTTTACTTGTGAAGTAAAAAATCTATATCAGGTGTAGCCAGAACAAAGTGCTTAGGCAGTTGCTAAGCTAATCTTTTATTCTATCTACTATATTAAATTAATATTTAGTCAAAAGATCAAATGCATTAAACTACTTGGTATAAATTACTTACACCACCGAGTAAGCTCTCCTTAACTAGTGTGGCAACCTTTGAAGACTACATGGATATAGAAAGAGGAGAACACGCAAAAATCTGCTACAATAAAACATAATTTATATATGACTGAAAGAGTTCTTGATTCTTGTTAGTGCTTTGACCTCGTAGTTCATAGAAGATAAGCATCATATTCCTTGTGTGTTATGAGAAGTAGCCATGCAGATGATTAATTATTTCATGGCCTTCAACCTTTGTACGTTGCAGCTATTTTCATTTGCACTATTTTATTCACTTGTTTTTTTTGTCTCACTAATGGTAAGTTACTTATCTCAGTTTGGTGTTGTTCTTGTAGATTGCCAAAATAAATGGTTGCTGCATGGATGAGATGCCGAGATCAAATTTCAAGATTGGTGCTACAACCAGATAGTTATAGACTACATTGTAGATTGTCCCTTTTAGATATACAGAAGTTGTATTCATTGGATCCATCTCATTATAAATCTACAAAGTTGATTTAATGTATGAGGTCTTTGTTTACTATATTGCATCTCATGTGCACTCCTATCATTGAACAAATAATTGTTGTTGGCAACATATAAACTACCACTAATTGTTCGAGTTGTCTAGCAACTCTTCTAAGCTTTTAAAAATGATTTTTTGTGTCTGTTTCAAAATCCATTCATGCATGGAAACCACCAACGCATATGAACTCTTGTTAGGCTCTAACAATATACGTTACGGTCTTACAACGCTTCTTCATGTCGATTATCAACGCATGTATATGCATTGTTGTAAACCCTTGCAACACCACCAACGGCAACACATTACAAATCCATTCATGTAGTCATTACCAACGGTTATATGGACATTCAGCGACGCATCGATACATTGGTGAAGGGGGGTTCATGCTGTAGCACTCGATTGAAGGTATTACCCCTACCCACCCCACCCCAATTTGTGTCACCGGCTGCTCGATCGCTCGTGGTCACTGACGTCATGGAGCTCAACAGCTCGAGCTCCCATCCATGGTGAAGGCTCCAGCTGGCCTCCCCCATTGACCTCCAACAATTTTTTCTTCGATGCCCCCAATCGATTGAAGGTATTACCCCCCCACCCACACACACACCCATTTGTCTCGTCTGCTGCTCAATCGCCCGTGGTCGCTAGCGTCATGGAGCTCGGCAGCTCGAGCTCCCATCCGCGGTCAAGGCTCCAGGCGGCCTCTCTCATTGACCTACAACAAATTTTCCATCAATGCCCCCACTCAATTGAAGGTATTAACCCCCCCCCCCCCCACACACACACACACCCCACACACACTTCCTATTTAGATCGGTACTTGCATGTTAGGATTTTAGCTATGAACAAAATTGGTATTGCCGGTTAACATATTTATCCTAACCTATTTAGATTGGCAATTTTAGATTTGGCACTTCATGTTTCTAGTCTTAAGATTGGATTATTGGTAAGCGTGCAAGTGCACCGCACGTCATATAATCTATAATAATAATAATATTCTATTAATTTTATTTCTCTTGCGATTTTTTTAAGAACCGCTTAAGTATGTCATGCCCAACAATGTGAGGCGTGTTCAGAACTTACTAGAATTTTATTTCCCTTCCATCTTTCTTGCCTATACAATTTGATTTAGGCATTGTTAATTTACTTGGATGGCAAGGATCTTCTCCCTTGTTATACATGATCTCTGTAATATGAAATGTATCCTCTTTTTCAGTCCACCTATTACAATGAAAAACACAATTGATGATGTTATGGTTGCTCTCAGAAGGTAGATATGGGATCTTCTATTGTGTTAAAAAGATTTATGTTTGCAACTGCTATGCTAGTGTATAGTATAATATGATTCATTTCTGTTGTACTACATTGTAGAAGTTTGTCTATAGTTTGGAGGTCAGCCAATGTTTTGCTGCAGTCAGGGTGGGTGTGGCGTCGATGCTTCAATAATAAATGATAAATCTACTTAATATTAGTTTAAGGCTTTATTTAAAAAGCATTCATCCAAAATTCATTTGTGCCATGTGTTATAACATTGTGACATATAAAGATGAATGCTACAGTAAATGTAAGGTTAATGTTAGTACCAACAATATTTCAAATATTTCATGCGTCGGGGAACACATTGAGTGCGTGCTCGGCAAATTCCCTGGAAACTCCTGGCATGTCCACAGGACACCAGGCGAAGATTTCCCAGCACTCATGGAGGAATTCGATAAGCGCGCTTTCCTATGTGGGGCTGAGGTCGTTGGTGATCAGCGCCGTCTTGGAGGCATCCGTTGGGTGGACCTGCACCTTTTTCGTGTTGACTGTGAAGTCGAAAGACATGTCAGGTGAGTTTTGCCTGGCGACTGGGGATGTCCCATTGTTTATCACCTCTCGGAGCCTCGTGAGCTCCTCTTGCATGCCGAACGACTGGGAGATTCTGTTGAAATCTCTATCACAGTGGTTCGATCGGGTGAAGCTTCCCTGGACTATGATGACGCCCTTGGGCCCAGGCATCTTGAGCAGAAGGTATGCGTAGTGCGGTACTGCTAGGAATCTTACGAACGCCATGCGCCCGAGGATGGCGTGGTACTGTGATGGCCAATCCACCACTTTGAACTCGAGCCGCTCGCATCGAAAATTTTCGGGCTTGCCGAAGATGATGTCGAGCCATATCTTTCCCAGGGGATATATGCCATTCCTGGGACTATGCCGTGAAACGCGGATTCTTCCAGGATGCACAGCGGGATCCGCATTGCTGTGAGGGTGCTGGCGAACATCAGGTTGATGCCGCTGCCGCCATCCATGAAGACGCGGCTCATCTCTAATCCTCTGATCTGCGCCTCGAGCACCAGGGTAGCATGACCTGGGCGAGGGATCTGGCGGGGGTGATCCAAACGATCGAACGTGATGCAGGACTCCGAGCCACCGAGGTACTCAGGGATGGCGGGCGGAGCGGTTACAGCAAGGCTGACCTGTCGAGTGATCTTATTTTGCACCATATTGCTAGGGCGTCCCTTCTGGATCATCAGGGAAAATTTTGGCGGGGGGTATCCGCCTGCACCGTTGTTTGGTGCAGGTGCGATTGCTGGATTCGACGGTCCCACGGGTGGTGGTGGAGGAGCTCCGTGGGCGATGTCACCTGGTTCAGGTGCGGGTCCGAACCCAGGGTTCACGATATGGCATCGCATTTGGGTGAGGCCCTCGCTGAGTTTCTGGAACTCGCGGCAGTCCTTGAGCATGTGGCTGGCCTTCCTTTTTCCATCCTGCTTATCGATGTAGAAGTGGATGGTGCAAGGACCCGACAACTTGTCGTATGCCGAGGGTTTGTCGTCACGGCCGCGACGCTGTCATGTTTGTGTTGGGCGTCCGCCGTCGCGGAAGTTGCCTCCGCAGTATCCTCCGCTGTTGTGGTTGCCATCGTTGTGTCGATCGGCGTAGTCGGCCGCAACCATGTCGACTCCATCACGGTCGTCATAGATGCGCGATCTTTGCTTGCTGTGGCGTTCGCGCCTGCGTCCATATCTTCCTCATCATCTAAATGCATTCGGTGGAGGGAATCCTCGCCATCTGCCCACCTGTTGGCGATGTCCATGAGGTGGTCGAGTGTCTTGGGCTTGATGCTCCCAAGTTCTTCCTTGAAGTCCGGGTGTTTGACACGTCCTTGAAGGCGTCGATCATCCTTTCCTCAGAGATGTGTGTCGCGGAGTTCTTGATGTTGGACTAGTGCAAGATGTACGAGCGAATGGATTCGCCCATACATTGAGTGCAGACCCGCAGTTTCTCGATCGAGGCTGGCCTCTTGCTGGTTCCCTTGAAGATTTGGATGAAACTGTACGCCAGTTCCTCCCAGCTTTGGATGGAGCCTAAGGACAGGTTGCTGAGCCAGATCCGGGTTGCGCCTGTCAGCTGCAGCTGAAGGCATTTGCATGGCGGTGTTCTTGTTACCACCATGCAGCTTGACGGACGAGAGGTGGTCACTAAGCCAGGCCTTCGGATCCTGCGTGCCGTCGAACTTCGGAGTGTCCGAAGGAAGCTTGAAATTTTTCGGCATCCGTGTGCACCGAACAGATCTACTAAAGCTTCAGGCTCCGCACATCTCTCCATCGTCATCCTCTTCCGATTCGGTTGAGCACGCGCTTTGGCGCGTGCCTTGTCGATCTTGCGCTGGGTGAGGTCGTTTCGAGAATCATAGTCGCTGCTACAACGTCTTGGGATCTTGCGTCGTCGAGGTAGATCGTGCTCGTCCTCGTCGGATGAGGGTGTGGGGCTATGGTTAAATCTGACCGTAGCCTTTTTCTTCGTCTCCGCGGGAGCTTCATCGTGGAGCGCAGCTCCGACGAGTCCGAGTCCGGCTAGCACGGACTTGTGCATGTCACTCTTCGAGGGCCCCACCGGAGGTGGATGGTACGCGAGGTATGTGGTCGCTGCCATGATCGCAGCCTGCGGCGTCTTCGGTATGACGTTGCCGTTGACGTTCATCTTCATGAAGGATGTGTGGAGGGTTTTAGTGACCTCACGTCGTGCGGCGGGGTCCATGTGCTCTGTGCGAGAGCGATGTTTGTTGGCATGATTTCCATGCGAGCTGGAGCCACTAGCGGCGGAGAGCGCAGCTCACCGTGCGCTAGACTCCGAAGCAGCTTGCTTGCGTTTGTCGAGATCCTCCTACAGTTTCACCTGCCTGTTGTGCTCGCCGATGAGGAGGAGGTGGTATGCCATCAGCAAATCCCGTGAAGAATTCACAGATAGGATCTTATTGCCCGCCACAGCTTCGCGTGACTGGCGCCAGCCGTCCTCGTCCTTCGTTGGGCTGGAGGGGCGATTGCCCTCTGTATCCTCTTTTCCCAGCCTGCGGGTTGGGCGGTGGAATGGGTGGTGGGTTGGGATCACTCAAACTTGGTGGCACTTCCGATTCACCATGGATAACCACGGCACATTGGTAGCACCTGCAAATTGGATCGCTGCTGCCGCAGCTTTCGGATCCGGAACCGTAGGTTCCTTTGTCTGATAGAGGGCCGCACAGATCTGAGTTGCAGCTGCTGCTATCATAGGACTCATCTGTCAGCGTCGACGTGCGTAGCACACCGATGGGTGGGACACACGAAGCGGGCCTGATGGATGGCGGCGGAACCCGCTCTGGGAGGCGGAGAGTGCCGGTCTGCCCCACTGATGCGTGGTTGACGTGGGAGCTTTGTCTTGTTCAGTCCCCGACAAAGGCGCCAGAAAGACTTGACGGTGCTCGACGTAGCCTTTGTTGGTAACCCCAAGTGCAGGGTGTGAAGTGCACAACAACAAGTTTTCCCTCAGTTGAGACCAAGGTTATCGAACCAAAAGGAGGAAGGAAACGTCACACAGGTGTTGCAAAAAACGTGGAGACCTGCACAACACAAACTCAAGACTTTGTCCCAACGAATCAGTGAGGTTGTCAAGCTCACCGGTTTGCTGTAACAAAGGATTAAACGTATGGTGTGGAAGGTAATGGTGGTTTGCAGCAAGTAAACAAGTAACAGTGGAAGATGTATCAATGGTAATGATTGGATTGGGGTCCATAGATCACTAGAGGTGCTCTCCTTAGATATACAACATGGCATGAAGGGTAAACAAATTACAGCAGGGCAATTGACAGGAACTGAGCAAGACATAACAATGCAATTACTAGTCAGAACGATCCTATGAGATTCGATTGGGCAATACAACAAGATACATAGACCGCCATCCAACTGCATGTATGACTAGAAGTCCACCTTCAGGTTATCATCTGAACCCCCTCCAGTATTAAGTTGCAAGCAACAGACAACTGCTTTAAGAAAAGTGTGTAAGGTAAACAGTCCACATGTTCCATGAAAAAGAGACCGTTGTTTTCTCCCTAGTAGAAACAACACAACTACAACCGAAGAGATTTCTGTCACTTCCCTTAGAAACTAGAGGCATGAACCCACTATCGAGCATAAATACCCCCTCTTGGAGTCACTAGCAACTACTTGGCCAAGATAGCTACTAGCAACGGAGAGCATGCAAGATCACAAACAACATAGACATGATAGAATCATAAAAACAAAACCATTAACCAAACCCAACATAATGATCTCAATATCCATCGGATCCCCGTAAACACAACATGCATGATTACAAATAGATTAGATCTTTATCATGAACGGAGCTCACAATATCTATACATGAAAGCACACGGATGAGATACAACCATCTAGATACTACATGGACCCATAGTCCAAGGTGGAACTACTCACGCATCATACCAGAGAGAATGCCTCCGGGATGGTCTCCCCTCCGGCAGGGTGCCGGGAAGAACTTCAGATCCCCCCGATCTAGGGACGACGGTGGCGGCTGCTACAGAAGGTTTCGTGGAATATTGATCGGGTACTTAGGATTTCTGCATTGGGGTCTTCTTATAGGTGAAGGGGGAGGCCGAGGCGATGGCCAGGGGCCCCACACCCTGCCTAGGCGCGGGGCAGGGCCCACTCGCGCCTAGGGGGTGTGGATGCCCTAGAACGCCTCTCCGCTTGCCCACGGAAAGTTATTGACTTTGACGTTTGTCCCATCCAATTCCGAGAATATTTCCTTACTAGCTTTTCTGGAACCAAAAACAGCAGAAAATAGGCATCTGACACTGTGGCAACTTGTTAATAGGTTAGTACCAAAAAACATGTAAAAAGCACCTCAAAGTGTAGACAAAGCAAAGTAGATACTAAATAAGCATGGAGCATCAAAAATTATAGATACGTTTCCGACGTATCAAGCATCCCCAAGCTTAACTCCTGCTCGTCCTCGAGTAGGTAAGTGATAAAAAGAATAATTTTTGAGGTGACATGCACCCTCACAATAAAGATCTAACCAATGGCAATTGGGATCAAAGAAATCTAAACATGTGCATGAAAGATGGAGTTCTAACAATAGGACATAGTAACTATGCGCAACATGAAAGGATACAAACGAAGATCATGAATAACATGCATTGAAAAACGTTTGTTTGTTTCACATACAGAAAACATGGCATAGTGGTAACCAGCTTGTCCCTCATAGAGTAGCAAATAGATGCATAGGACACCTTCAAAGTTCACAAGGGTGACTAGAAACAAATAGCACAAGAACAAGTAATATCACAATATGCATCAATCAATAAGCTTTGGGACACTACACACAGAATGACAACTATGCTCTCTTAATGGTGCCTAAAGGTAGAAGGTGGAGACTCAAATAATGATGGAAGAAAGGCATTTTATAAAGGAAGCATAGATTTCAAGTTTCAAAAAGAGCTTACAAAAATTATGGTACTTGTTAGCTTTCATCCCTCATTGCCCCTATCATAAGCATCTTGAAATGATTAAGGTTAAAGTGAACAAACTATGGAGTATATGCTTGACGAAGTATAAGTTGGCAATCTCAAGTCCCTTGAATACGAGGGCCACACCTCATGCTACTCAACTTTAGTCACCTGTAAGTTCTTATCATTGTAAGTATTTGCATATCATAGAGAACCGCCAACGGGGTACCCCTTGCACATGGTACAGGAGCTTTCCCATAACCAAAATGACAAGGCAAGCAAACAATGAGCATCTCAGCAATCTTTTTATTTACCATATGCATAGCTTTTTTATTGAGGATGCTTCATAGATAGCTCACTATGGTGATGCTGCAAGTTTCCACCATGATTAGGCATGGCTTATGCTAGCGGCCTAGGGGTTTCTCTAACACAAAATACATACTCCATGGACTTACAAGTTCCCTCTTTATTTCACACTGATGACATCCATAGACAAAAGAACATGATATCAACTGAGTACAAAGTACAAGTGCAATGTTGAAAACGTTCCCCGTGACAGCACGGTTCTGCTAATTCCAACATATAAGTGCAAGGATATACAACATAGATGACACAATGGTTCAAGTTTATTAGGGGCAAAGAATATAAAATGTGCCATCAAGTTTGTGAGGGCTTTAATCACTAAGTTTTCACATCGCAAAATAGTTTTTAATTAGAAGATAGATGAAAACAAGAATATACTTGGAATGGTATAACACACCATGCATAGGAGTTTATACTGGACACTTTGGAATAACTTGGTTTCTTGGGAGTTGGAAGCATGAGTAGATCTTACTCATACAAGTGGAGGCTAGCAAAAGACTGGGAGCAACCAACTAAGGGAGCAATAATGACCATAATTATGCAGAGCAACAAAGCATTACCAATCAAAGCATAGAGTGGTACTACAAGTCAAGTACTAAATGATCATAGAGGTTATGGTGACGTGTTCTTAGTCATAACATGGTGTGAGCATGTGCCAAGTCAACCCAAGCAAAGCATCAAAGGAGAATACCACAATACTATGCTTTTGCATGCTAAAACAACACATAATTTCTTCAAGACATACTAAGCAATACCAATTGTTTGGAACAAGACATGCTACAGAAATAATCACTAAGCATAAGATCAAAATAACACCTACCATGTCATGCTAAAGTCTAAGTCACAGTCAATGCAAGCTCCTCTTGCACTTTCAAGCAAGAACTTACTACTCCTTTCCAACACCAAGCAACTTATTTGCAAAACAAGACAACAAGAACGAGGGTCCAAACTACTTTATTCAAGCAAACTAAACAACCTAAGCAAATCAAACAAAAACTAAGACGCTCCAAGAACAACACAACTGTTCTTGAAAAAATAAAAACAAAGTGTCTAAACAGACCTGAGCTTTTTATTGATGAAGAAGGGGGTGCCTTGGGCATCCCCAAGCTTTGCCGCTTGTACCTCTTGGATATTTCTTGGGGTGAAACCATGGTGGAATCCCCGAGCTTAATATTTTGTCCATTCTTCATCTCATTGCATCATTCTCTCTCTACACCTAAATTTTTCCTTCATATAAAACTTCACACAATCTTCATTAGCAATATTAGTTTATTCAAAAGATATTAGACCTCTGGCAAAGCTTTGGAACAACAAAAAATTTCACTAAAAACACAAGCTACTGTAGTAACTCCTTCAAAAATCTCAATTCACCTAAATAGAACTCAAAAAGGAATCAATAAGAAGCTAATGCAAATAATGGCAGAAATCTGTCAAAACAGACCAGTAGGTAGAAATCGATTTTTTATAAAATCTTATGTTGATCAAATCAAAAAATGTTGAACTAACAAAAGTTATCTAACATACTGGGAGATTTATTCGTAAATTTTGACCTCAATCTGAGTTACATAGACTCCTCACTAATTTTTATAGTGCAGGACATAAATCTGTTTCGGGACAGCAACTCCCCAAATCTTACTTCCCTCTCATTAGAGGTCATTCTTGGCACAAAAAGCAAACAAAAAGGATAAGGAGAGGTCATTACTGAGGTAACAACTTCCAAGACTCAAGGAAACTCTTGGATTATCTCTCAACAAGTACTTTTCTTTAACGCCTTTAAGTTAGGCACAAGAAGCAAGAAGAATCAAGTATTTTCAAATGAGGAATTAAGATCAATACTTGCAAAGTCTTCAACTATGAGAGGTATCTCATCCAAATGATTCTTGGAGGATCCCTTCTCATTTATCTTTGGTTTAGTACTTTTATCAAAAGGATGTTCAGGAACAATCCAATCAAAATTCTTTTCAAAGGCCTCATGCATCCCAACAAGCTTAAAGGGTATGGGTATCTTAAATTCATCTCTAGGCTTGGCTTTATCTGAAGTACCCACAACATCTACACATGAGCCTAGCATACTAAAATGCTCAAAGACCTTTTTGGCTTCCCTAGCAACATCATGGAACTCTTTGAGTAAAGTTTCAAGAATAAATTCTCTCTTTTAACATTCTTTTCTTCTTTTAGTTTTAGGAACAAATTTTACATCATGGGGTTAAGGCTAACAAACCTAGCCTCCAACATATGAACTAAAGAAGCTGCAGCAATCTCATAATTAGGAGCAAGCTCTTCTATAGATTTATCCTCAATATCCTCATGCTTGGTAACATGATTAAAGAATTCTTCAATATTATCTTTCCCAATTATGGAGCCACTACCTATCGCAATATCTTTCAGGGCGAACTTGGGGAGCAACATGGTGAGCTAGAACAAGGTGGCAAATAGAGTAGGAACTACTTTTTTGTGTTTTTGAATAAAAAAAGCAAACCAAACTAGACTATTTTTTTGGGTTTTTTGAAAAGAGGCAAATAAAACCAAGCAAAAGAAATAAAGAAAACTAAAAACAATGTAAAGAGAAAGGAAGTGGAGGACTCCCCTAGTCAAGACGTCCTTAGCCTCCCCAGCAACGGCGCCAGAAAGAATTGATGCGTGGTTGACATGGGAGCTTCATCTTCTTCAGTCCCCGGCAACGGCGCCAGAAAGACTTGACGGTGCTCGACGTAGCACTTTGTTGGTAACCCCAAGCGCAGTTTGTGAAGAGCACAGCAGCAAGTTTTCCCTCAGTTGAGACCGAGGTTATCGAACCAGAAGGAGGAAGGAAACGTCACACAGGTGTTGCAAACAACGTGAAGACCTGCACAACACAAACTCGAGACTTTGTCCCAACGAATCAGTGAGGTTGTCAAGCTCACCGGTTTGATGTAACAAAGGATTAAACGTATGGTGTGGAAAGCAATGGTGGTTTGCAGCAAGTAAACAAGTAACAATAGAATATGTATCAATGGTAAATATTGGACCGGGGTCCATAGTTCACTAGATCTACTCTCCTTAGATAAACAACATGGCATGAAGGGTAAACAAATTACAGCTGGGCAATTGACAGGAACTGAGCAAGACATAACAATGCAATTACTAGTCAGAAAGATCCTATGAGATTCGATTGGGCAATACAACAAGATACATAGACCGCCATCCAACTGCATGTATGAATAGAAGTCCACCTTCAGGTTATCATCCAAACCCCCTCCAGTATTAAGTTGCAAGCAACAGACAACTGCTTTAAGCAAAGTGTGTAAGGTAAACAGTCCACATGTTCCATGAACAAGAGACCGTTGTTTTCTCCCTAGTAGCAACAACACATCTACAACCGAAGAGATTTATGTCACTTCCCTTGGAAACTAGAGGCATGAACCCACTATCAAGCATAAATACCCCCTCTTGGAGTCACTAGCAACTACTTGGCCAAGATAGCTACTAACAACGGAGAGCATGCAAGATCACAAACAACACAAACACGATAGAATCATAAAAACAAAACCATTAATCAAACCAACATAATAATCTCAATATCCATCGGATCTCGGCAAACATAACATGCATGATTACAAATAGATTAGATCTTGATCATGAACGGAGCTCACAATATCTATACATGAAAGCACAAGGAGGAGATACAACCATCTAGCTACTACATGGACCCATAGTACAAGGTGGAACTACTCACGCATCATACCGGAGAGAAGGCCTCCGAGATGATCTCCCCTCCGGCAGGGTGCCGGGAAGAACTTCAGATCCCCCAATCTAGGGACGACGGCGGCAGCGGCTACAGAAGGTTTCGTGGAATATTGATCGGGTACTGAGGGTTTCTACATTGGGGGCTTCTTATAAGCGAAGGGGAAGGCCGAGGCGATGGCCAGAGGCCCTACACCCTGCCTAGGCGCGGGGAGCCTAGCGGGGTGTGGCTACCCTGGCACGCATCTCTGTCTCCCCTCTGGACTTCTTGTTCCCCACGGAAAGATATTGACTTTGACGTTTGTCCCGTCCAATTCTGAGAATATTTCCTTACTAGCTTTTCTGGAAGCAAAAACAGCAGAAAACAGGCAACTGACACTGTGGCAACTTGTTAATAGGTTAGTACCAGAAAACATGTAAAAAGCACCTCAAAGTGTAGACAAAGCAAAGCAAAGTAGATACTAAACAAGCATGGAGCATCAAAAATTATAGATACGTTTCCGACGTATCACCCACCTAGAAGCAAAAGCTCCCTAACAGAATCTCGAGCCCGTCGCCTACGAGCTCGAAATCCTTCATGATGGCTAGCGAGTGGGTGGTGAAGTTGAAAGCGCCGAAGAGGAGGTAGATTTACGTCACCGAGGAGTTGTAGATCGCTTCAAATGGGACCGTCACGATCGCACAATCAGCACCCCCGATTCCCATAGACGGCGCCAATTGACGAGGTTTAATCTTGTCAATGCCCATTGTTATGAGCTTGGATTTTGGAGAAGATGGAGATGCTGGAGATCGCGGAACGGTTAGCAAACAAGCAATGCGGGGACATGAAGTTTACCCAGGTTCCGGCCCCCGGAGGGAAAACCCTACTCCTACTTGTTTGCTCTTGATTATGGCGGAACCGAAAGTTACAGGGGTGCGCAGATGCAATCTGGCGTGGAGGTGTGTATGCGGTGAGTTGAGAGGTGTCCTCCTCGCCGTGCCCTCCTAGCCTTTATATAGAGATAGGCAGGTCTCGGGCATCAGGTCGAGTCGGTTACAGATTAGGGTTAACCCCTTTAAAATTCTATCTACTCTCGTCTTATTCTCCAAAGGATCCAAAGGTGTCATGAGATTGGGCCACCTAAAAGTCTTCACAGGCTGTGCATGTTCTCGTGGGCCTTCCTTGGGCTGGACCAGGTATACTAACATCGTGTACCCGTAGGATATAACCATGTCATATGGTAATTCTATTTTGTTGCCAAGGAACCTTTATACTACTACTTTTAGTCGTTCCAGATTAGATCAGGAGAGGTAGCTAATTGCAGCATGTTTACAAGAGTTCTCTAGTCCTATGTGTTTGGCTATTTGCTTGAGTTAGTGAGTCGGTTTTGATCCCAGTTTGGTCAGCCAAATCCTAGCCTAGCCCACATGAATACATGATATATTTTGGAAATGAACATATGTTAATATCAGAACATACCAGTTACACCTATACTCTGTAACAACGCATTGCCCTGGCGACCATACAGATACACACAACCAAAAAAGAAAAAAAGAACTAAAAAAAGGTCCCGCTACAGTGACCCGTTCATTGAAACAACAATACTACCACCACCAAGACAGCACCAGAAGTCCAGCTTCTCCAAAAGCGACGCCTTCAAGAATGTAACAGTGCACCAACACCATCATCGCCCGATCATAGATCTTAGGTTTTCACCATAAAAAAAGTCCACGTACTCAAAACAATACCTTCAACAAGGCCATTTCCAAACACAACCAATTAATGTCAGATCCTGGGTTTTTACCCTAAAAGGTAGAACTGTGAACCTCTCCTATGCAGTTGCCCCCACTTGCATGTCACTGCTCCAAGTCACGATTCACGAAACCAATTCCTCATTACCACCCAGACTCGAACCACCATAGTCCGTCCTCAGATCTCGGTCTTTCAGTACTACGAAAATGGCTATAGGTAATCCACACATCGGTGACGCACGTGCTAGTGGTGCCCCATGGATAAAATAGGCGTATCGCACTTCCCACAGGTGTCCTATGACTAACTGTCATAAGTGTGGCACACATGGGGTGGTGCGCCAAGGCTATGTGTGGGCCAGGGTATAGGTGGCTGCAAACCACCTAGCCGTAGCGCACCTGTGCGCGGTGCGCTACGGGTATGAAACTTAGTAGTAGCACACCCTGACCTAGTGTGCTACGGGTATGTGGGTTGCGGCCTGCTGTGCAGCTAGGTCAACTTACCGTAGGGCACCCTGCCCTAGTGCGCCACGGCTAAGTAGCCTGCACCAACTCCACCCCCGGGTGGATCGCCTTTTAGACTTGCAAAAAAAAGAAAATGATAAACACTTCAAAAAAATAAAATCCTTTTACATGTAGGTAGGTAATGTGGTCTATTTGTATAAAAATTAACAAACAAGAATTTCGAATTTTTCTGCAAAAAAGGTCATGCCACGGTAAAACAGGCATAATTTTTGCATGATGTCGAAAAAAAGTTTAATATACCAAAATAACGAGAACGAGATTTGACATCCGCTCGCAACGAACGTTTAGCGATTTTTAGATTTTCAAATTTTGAAAAGGATAAAAATTTATGATCAAAAGATCATTTTTTCCTGCAGAAAAAAAGTGAGGTCACTTACTCGTAGCGCACCACCATGTAGTGCGCTATGAGTAAGTTAGGCGTGATTTAAAATTCGAATCACCACCCCGCCCACCTACCCCTCTACTTTTCCCTCCCCCCTTCTCCTTTTCCTTCTCCTCCCTTCTCCCTTTCCTTCTCATCCCTTCTCCTTCACCTTTTCCTTTTCCTTCTCCTTCTCCTTCTCCTTCTCTTTTTCTTCTCCTCTTTCCCTTTCTCCTCTCTCCGGCCTCCTCCTCTCCTTGCAGTGACGACGACGACGGCCTTCTCCTCCTTCTTGCAGTGATGACGGGCGATGGCGGCCTCCTCCTCTCCTACCTCCCTTCCTCCCTCTCTTCCTTTTTTCCTTCCTTTCTTCTTACCTCCCTTTCTCCAACCACACCTCCTCCTACTGCCTCGATACCAGCGAGGACTAGCGCGGCCACGGCCTCCCGCATCTCCATGTGTTGGTAGGTCGTGTCCACGGCCACCATGCTCCGGCGAGGCGACACGACGGCGGCGATGCGCGAACCCGATTGCTTTTGCAATTCAAAACGAGGGTGTTTTTTGCATTTTTTTTGAAAAACACAGCCGTGGCGCAACTGTACCCCTACCCATAGCGCACCATACAATGCGCTACAGGTAAGTTTTACCCATAGCGCGCACCTCGTGGCGCACCCCTAGTGCGCCACAGATGGCCAAAATAGGTGCTCCAGTAACATGCTTTTTTCTAGTAGTGTCCATGACATTCTCTGTCAGCACCATGGAACGAGAACATGCCCCATGATATTAACAGCCAACAGAGCTTCGAAGCGCTCCCTTCGAATTCAAACGACCAGAGTAAAACATGGATGCGCGCGAATGAATCCCTCCAGCCCGGCAATCTCCAGGCATTATTCGCCCATGGGAGTTCGCCGACAGAGCCTTCCAGAACTCACCATTCCTACCAGATCAACGAGGGCAAGCATCAAGCACTTCATCTTCGCGGGAGAGGAACCCTAGGACCGCCTCCATTATTAAAGCACACCAGCAGGCCCCATGCCACCGATCAGAACAGCGAAGGAGAAGGCAAGACAACGCCAGAGACAAGTACTAGATCAGATCAAGGTCCAGATCGAAGCCATCTCTCAGCACACCCCACGACCACACTTTGCCGTTCCGGCTCGCGCCGTTGATCCAAGACTTGCATGGAGGGTGATTGGGCGGATCAGGCAGGATCCCACTATAATTCACACACTTACTCGTGTCTCGGTAGGGAGTAGAGGAGGGATCTTACATCGTTGTTATACCCGTAACCAGTAACAAACACGTATACTAGTTTTCAAGACACCCAACGACATACTTCTACGCACTACAGCTATGATGACTGTAAGGGCATCTCCACCCGGGAGACCCAAACGATCCGACCGCGTCCTAATCGGTTCACGCGGACAGCTGAGCCAAATAAGGCGTCCCAATGGATCGACCATCCGGACAGATTCAGGCCGGACCGACCCATCCAGGCAATCAAATTTGGGTCATGGATGGGTCTGTCCAGACAGACGCGGATACTGGCCTGTCCAGTTGTTGCAGCAGACTGACCCAGTTGGCAGTCACACTATGGGCCTTCTTCTCTCTTCTCTCTCCTCTCTTCTTTCTTTTGGACTTCCCCGTCTCTCTCTTAGGCTAGCCAAACAAAATAGAACAATTGGGTCATACTGCTGGGCGCTACTGGCCAGACTGACTGGAGCACGGCCGAAAAGCGTCGATGGCTTGAACAGAATAAAAATGGACCATTTAGGTCTCCCGGGTCGAGATGCCCTAAAAGATCAAATGCCACGGTTCTTTTCCCCGGCTTCACCCACAAGGCATGTACCAATCACGATTTTCTTTTGATTTTCAGCTGTAAGCCCTGGGGATCACTTGATAACCTATATAACGGTCTTTTTTTGTTCATCGGCTGTTCAATTTATACCAGCGGGCGCACTTTAGTTTTTCCGCCGCTAAGCCTTTTATGGTAGTGTGAAACAGGGTCAGCTTGGGAGGGAAGTACTTCCTCTTTCTAGGTTGTTAATTTGACTAATAAAATATAAGATATATATAGCATAAAAATTATATCATTTAAAAATATAGCATTTAAAGTTTTTAATGGTATAATTTTTATGTTATTTTATTGATCAAATTAGCAACCTAATTAACCACGCGTGACCTATAATCTCAAACGGAGGGAGCATGAATCAACATATCGGCCATGGATGTAACCGAGCAAACACATCACAGCACGGCTACAGTATTGTACAAAATTTACACTTCAATAAGTTTCCAAAGTAAACTCAAATAAAGCTCGGTACAACAAATAGAGACTATAAAGACGTGTTTGGTAGCCCGTGCTAGCACAGAATAGCCATCTTCACTCATACAAGCTGACCCTAGCTAGGCTGAGCTCAGATTTTCATACGTGTTTGGTGGCTCGTTTTAGTTGAGACATGTTAAGTGTGTCTGTTGTTTAGTGGATTGTACGAGGAAAGAAATGCAGAGGAGGTCCAATACTTGCACAGAAACCCTGAGTGCAAAAATAAAACACAATCGGGTCCCTATGTACAAAATAAAAAGCAATCGGGTTCCCGTCAACAAAAATAAAAACGCAATCAGGTCCTATGGCTGGCTGTGGCGGCGCTCGCCGTGGTTGGCTGTCGTGGTGTTGGTCGTGGCTGGCCGTCGAGACGCTTGTCGTGTGGGCGCTGGCCGGGGCGATGCTCGCCCTGCTCATCGAGCTGCTCACAGAGGTGCCGGAGGCAGTGCTCGTCCTGCAGATCGGGGCGTGTCCGGCCTGCTGTGATGCCGTTGAGGAGGAGGTGGCGCTGGCCGTGGAGGCTCTGGACGGAGGAGACTGGAGGCACTTGGCGGTGGAGCTTGCTACCATGGTTGGCGGCCATGGCGGCTTGAGGTCGATGGACCTTGGTGTCGTGGCCGACAGAGCCTGGTTCTGTGGCACTTCAAGAATAGCTTGGTGTCGTGGGGGAAGTCGCCGGAGCTAGGTGCCCCCATCTGTCTCAAGCTTGGTTCTATGGCTGGAGGTCGTGGCGGCGTGAGGAGGCACTTGGTGCGGAGCTTGGAGGCGGCGTGAGGCCATGGCGGCGTTAGGAGGTGGACGCCTGGGCTGTTTGACGAGAGATGAGGTTGCGGGGGCGAATGGAACTGCTCGAGGCTTGCGGGCCGTGACCCCTGGCGGGCTGCGTCGCACAACGGGGGATTTTTCGGGATGGACTCAGCTAGGCTGAGTTCAGAAGCTCGTTTTGAGCTTCTCTACCGGGCAGGGCTGAGACCCTTTTTTCATATGCGGTGGGCAGTGCCCAGGAGAGAAAGGGCTGAGACCCTTTTTTCATATGCGGTGGGCAGTGCCCAGGAGAGAAACACGGGCTACCAAACACGTAAATTATTAAAAATCTCGGTTGAGACGGGAGATTCTGGGTAGATCTTGTCTACCAAACACACCCTAAATAAAGGCTGCATGCATCGCTTGGGGCAGAGGCCGGAGCTTCGCTCTCCCATTTCGAAGAAAAAAAACAACAAATAGAGACTTTAACAAAGTAACGCTTGCAAGGTGTTAATACCTCAGTACGAGTGTTTCTTTATTTTTTTCTGATCTCACTCTACGAAATCCGCTGGTCTTATACAGTACTTACTTGGGAATAATTAATAGAAGCATGCAAATGCCGAGCTTTCACATTGGTTCATCACATCCTGGAGTTCGGGCTGAACATTTCGCTAGGCAAAGCATCAACTGAGAAACTAGAACGACATGAGGCAAACATATGGTCTGAACATTAGTGCACTGCAGAGACCAGTAGCAACAAAATACATACTTGTGAAAACTGCAGAGTCATCAATCATTGTGCTGCACTTGTCGCGACGATGTCTGCGTTGTCCATTTGGTGTACTCTATTTGGATCATCTTTAGCCTCACGACCACGTCGCTCATGTTTATCCTCTCATTAGGCGAGTCCTTGGTGCAGAGCAAACCAATTTCTAACACCCGCACAAGAAAGCTATCGTCCAGGTCACACGTTGAAGAGGATCCGTGCAGTAGCCGAGTATCTACGGCATGGAGAAGCTGTGCAGGGAATAACTGGTGAACCCATCGCCGAAGGGTCAACTCTCCGACGAACATAGCATCAGTAGGCTTCCTTCCTGTAATAACTTCAAGGAGCATTATTCCGTAGCTGAAAACATCGCTCTTTCGCGATGCTTGTCCATATGATCCATACTCTACACAAGACAAATATGAACAAATGTTAGAACATGATTGATCAGTCCAAAAGAGAACTAGCAAAATGAAGCAAGGTAAGTAGTTTTAATTAGGTACCTGGTGACATGTACCCGATCGAACCGTGCATGTTCGAGGCAATCGTTGAGCTATGATCACTTTGTAGTAACCTTGCAATGCCAAAGTCTGCCACATGTGCAATCATGTCCTCGTCAAATAAGACATTGCTTGGCTTCAAGTCGCAGTGCAAAACAACCTCATGGTATCCGTGATGCAAATACTCTATTGCCATTGACACGTCGATCATAATGTCCAGCCTCTCGCGGAACCCAATTTGTCGTTCTCCGGCTCGCGGGTGATGCAATAGCATGTCTAAGCTACCATTTGGCATATACTGTAACACCAGTGCTTTGAAGTCCATGTTAGAACATGTGGTGATTATCCTTATCAGGTTACGGTGTCGCGCCATGCGTAGTACACCACATTCAGCGTTGAAGCTTCTGATAGTATGCTTGGACTGCATGTTAAGAACCTTTACCGCAACGACCAAACCGCAGCTGAGTTGGCCCTTGAATACTTTCCCAAAGCCTCCAGATCCCAGCATGTCATCTTCATTAAAATTATTAGTGGCTCGAACAAGCTCGAGATGAGAGGTTAACTGATGGCCTACTGCTGGGTCTGCTAGATCATCAACAGAAGCGCTGACCTCACCTTTCTTTAATTTCCTCACGATCACTAGGTATAAGCAAAGAGCAATAACAGCAATAGCTATGATGATACCTGCCAATATGAAATAGATCAAGTGATATGTATCACCAGGAGCTAAATTAGCTCCGGAGGAATATGCGTCTCGGTGTGGCAAAATTGGGAAACCATACAACCCAGAGTTGTTCTCGTACCTTCCAAGGTCCGGTATTGGTCCACTGAGCCTATTGTATGACAGGTCAAGCTCCGACAATGCCAATGTGGACAATGATCCAGGGATCGGGCCTTCCAACTGGTTGTGTGACAGGTCAAGCACAGCCAATTGCTTGGCGCCTCCAAGCTCGACAGGGATGGCACCGGAGAGCAAATTGTGCCCAAGATTCATGATCATGAGGTAGTACATGTTTCCAAGATCCTGGGGGATCTCAGAATCGAGCTGGTTGAAGGATAGGTCCAGGAATATCATGGAGCCATTTGTTGCACTGAAAGTGAAAGACCCTATGTACATTGGGGTGAAGTTGCACAGCTTCTTGCTGGCCATCCGGTCCAGATCATTGTACCGGATCGCCGGCGATCTCGAACAGGCTCCCCTTGCCTCGACACTCGTCGCCCCGCCCCTCGTCGTTGTGCAAATAGGCGTACGGCCGGCTGGTGCGGAGGCCCATGGCCATCTTACCGGACTGCCTGGCCAGCTCGGGCGGTATCGGTCCAGTCAGCTGATTGTCGTTGAGGTCAAGCCAAACCAATCCCTTGCAGTCTCCCAGCTCCGGCGGTATTGGCCCCGTGAAGGAATTGTTGCTCAGCTTCAAGATTGTGAGGTTGTCTAGCCGCCCGAGCCATGCCGGCACCAATCCAGAGAGCTCGTTGCTTCCGAGGGATAACCATATCAGATCCTCGCAGTTCACCAGCTCCGGCGGGATGCCGCCGGTGAGCCCGTTGTAATCAAGGATGAGGTTCTGGAGCCTGCGAGCACCGGCCAGTGATGCCGGGATCTCTCCCTCCAGTTCGTTCTCCCACAGCATGAGGTCCCGGAGAAGGGATGTCGGGATGGAGCCGTTGATGTAGTTCAGGCTGAGGTCGACAGACTGGAGGCTGGCGCAGTTCGAGATGGCCGGCGGGATGCCTCCGGTGAGGTAGTTGTTTTTCAGGTAGATTGCCTCGAGCTTGGAGGCTCCCGTGCTCAGGCAGAGCGACGCCGGAATAGCGCCGGTAAGCGTGTTGGAGCTCAAGTCCAACGTCATGAGTTCGGCAAGCGTGCCCATGGAGTCCGGCAGGGAGCCATCGAAGTGGTTGAATGATAGAGAGAACGTCGCCAGTCGCGGGAGCCCAGCAGCGAGCGCGTCGCCGGCTGGGAGCCCGCCGGAGAAGTTGTTGAGGGAGAGGTTGAGGTAGGAGAGCGACCCGAGCACCAGGATGTCCGGCGGGAAAGCGTCCGTCAATTGGTTGTCGGAGAGGTCGAGCCAAACAAGAGCGCTGCAGCTGGAGAGGACACGGGGCGCAACCTCGCCGGAGATGTTGTTGCCGGACAGGTCAAGTGACTCCATTCTGGAGCAGTTGGAGAACGCCGGAAGTGACCCGGGCATGATGTTCCCGGCGAGGCTCAGCCAGCGGACATTCCCCGCGCCGGAGCGCTATAACATCCCACCGAGGTCGCGGACGATCCTGTTGTACGACATGTCAAGGACATCCAAACCGGCGAAGCCCATGGCGCCTACCTCTCCCTTCCTGCCGCCACCGACGAGAGCGTTGCGGGAAAGATTTAGCTCCCTGAGCCCGCCGCACGCGCCGGCGAGCGCGGCGGCGTCGGCCACGGACCCGCGCAGCAGCGCGTTCCTGGACAGGTCGAGCTCGGCTAGCGTGTGGCCGCACCTCCATCCTCCGCCGGAGACATCCGCGAGCGAGCCGCTGATGTTAGCGCGTCGCAGGCTGACCATCTCGACGTCACCCAGCTGCAGAAGCGTGCCAGCGACGACGCGGAAGTCGACGTTGAGCCTGACACCGGCTAGGGACAGCGACGAGAGCCTGTTCCCGACGCAACCCGCGCCGGGGAACTGGCACACGCCGTGGCCGCGGGTCCATCTCCCGAGCTCCCCCGTGTTCCGCACGGCCGCCTTGAACTGCTCCAGCAGCTGCTCGTCGGTCTCGTGCGCCGCCGCATTAGCAAGCAGCAGCAGCAGCAGCGCCACGCACAGAGCAGCGGTCATTGTAAATGGAATATTGTATGGCAGGTCAATCCCCGGCTCCGCCAGCACAATTATCAACCATATGATGACCACCTCGAGCTAGCGTTGCTATTGTGGAATTAACTCTGCTCATTCCACGATGGAGAACCTTGCTTCTTTTCAACTACAGCCGGTTCATCACGTCGCGCGTACGTCCAGTCGCTGTCGTGCGTACGTCGATCCATCCCCTGTCGCGCGTACGTCCAATTCACCAACGCATCTTTTTCTCTATCACGTCTGTACACCCAATGGTAGCAAACAGCTAGCTAATTAAGTGCTTTACGCGCTTTCTCTCCACCCCGCGTCCCCAAAGGACGGCCGATAAAATTGACGACACAGTGACTCTAGAGCTCGACTCCGACGTGTGACTGGCTGGGCTAGATTCATCTATGGATGGAAGCGTCGTCTCTTCGTGCACGCTGCAATACGGATCTAGAGAGGGGAAATCCATGCTGCCACCGCACCGGAGATAGAATGGATGGGTAAATCGACGAGACCAAGAACAAACTACGGCAGGTGTTGGAAGAAATTGAGGAACAGACCTGAACAGCAGTTGGGTGAAGCTCGGCGGGTGGCCATTCCTCGTCACCGCAGCAGATTCCTCGGATCTGGGAGTGGTGGGGTGGTCGGCGGAGACGACGACGCAGTTGGGGAGGGGTACGCAGGTACAGGGTGGATCTGTAGTGGAGGGACCGTCCTGGCCCACGTTCGTATTATACGTATGTTCGTACTGTAACCCCAAGTAGTGCCTCGTATCTGCAATAAATTGCTGGTCAAACTTGGAAGGAGGTGGGCCGGAGTCCGAATCGCGAGCGCAGCGCATCTGCAATAACTATCCAGGAGGCCGATCCGGACCCCGAATTTTGGTCCGGATGTCAAAATTGGCCTAGTCGCGTACCCAATGACTTGTTTTCGGCCGGATTTCGCCCATTTTTGGTTCGGACTACCCAGGCCGAACCCAGGTTTCCGGGTACACCCTGGGGGCGCCGGACTCAGCGATAGCGGCGAAAAAAGCGTGGACCGCGTGTCGATGTCGTGAGCCAAGTCGTCGTCATGCTAGGAACCACGGCTACCGGCGGCATGCTTGCCCGTCGCGTCGTACGCGTCGCCGCCGTCTGGCGCCGTCGCCCATGCCGGCTCCGTGTGACGGCGGTCACTAAGTTCCGCCGTTTTCACTTTTCCGCCTCGCCCGCTCACACCTCCTCGCCCATTGACCTCGGCCTTTATAAGCCGTACCCTCATGAAGATCTTCACACTCTCTCACATCTCCCCGACCCACAAGCCCAACTCCGTGAGCTCTCCTTCCCTTCTCTCGCCATGGCGAACGCTACCGGCGGCAACGGCTTGACCGGCAGACCCTCCAAACTTGGAGGCGCGCGCATCTTTGTCTGGCCGGAGTACATGGCGCCGGACACGCGGATGCCTCCGGCTGGGCCAGCGCCAGCGGCATCCCAATCCGCCGGCCGACGCCGAGGCGCCATCGATGTCTGAGTACATCCCGGCATGGACAACCCCGCCGAAGCGGTGAGCACCGACGACCTCGTCTACTGGGCGCACTTCTTCGAGGAGCGGCGCCAACAGGCTTCGCCGCCACGAGGGCCGTCGAGCGAGTCCAGCCGCAAAAACTTGAGCGCCGGCGTTGGTGGGCGTGCAGGCGTCGCTTCGCCGTCTTGGACCACATCAACCGCGGAACACTCTGCGGCTCGGCTTCCTTGCAACCCGGCGCGGCGGCTAGGTCGGCGTGCTCACGGGCGCCGAGGAGGATGGCGAGCATGAGCTCGTCCTCCGCTCGGCGTCCCACTCTTCCGGCAGCCTTGCCGCAAGACGCCGTGAAGTCGCGAAGCCGTATCGCCCTCGCGTCCAGCGCTGCCTTGATATCGTCATCACCGAGCCGTCTGCGCCCACGCCGCCAAGAGGCCACCTGCGCCTACGCCGCCCCAAGACAGAAGGCTGGCCCGGCGGACGCTTTGAAGATGGTCTTTGGGCGATCGCTCCGCCAAGCGCGCCGCTTCTGCCGATGATGCCGCTCGAGCAGCAGCCTCGCGGGACATCCTCGAATGGTCCATGAGGGACTTTGGGAAAGTATTCAAGGGCCAACTTAGCTGCGGTTTGGTGGTTGTTGTGAAGGTTCTTGACATGCAGTCAAAGCATACTATCAGAAGCTTCGACGCTGAATGAATGCAGTGTACTACACATGGCGCGACACCGTAACCTAATAAGGATAATCACCACATGTTCTAACATGGACTTCAAAGAACTGGTGTTACAGTACATGCCAAATGGTAACTTGGACATGCTATTGCACCAACCGCAAGCCAGAGAACGACAAATTGGGTTCGGCGAGAGGTTGGACATTATGATTGGCGTGCCAATGGCAATAGAGTATTTGCATCATGGATGATAGATCTATTAGGATCGCTAGGTGTCGATCTAGTGAGTGCACGGGAGAGATTCATGCCGTCGGCCTTTGGAGTTGAAGATGAGCTCGCCATTGAGCTCGACGGAGTGGTGGCGGCAGCGAGGTGGGTGCTTCCCGCCGCTACAACGCAAGCCGATCGATGGCTAGGGTTTTGGGGGTTTTCGGTGGGGAGAGTGGGCACGACGAACCTTTGCGTGCGTGCCCCCAGCCCCAACCTCTTTATATGCGCTGTGCAACATGGGCCCACCAACGATAGCGATGTTGGGAGCCCCCGATCAGGGCGCGATACCAATCTGTTCGGGCCGTTGGGCCGAATCATGGGGATATCAAACTAACATTCTCCCCCTTGATCTCATCTTTCATTCAACTTATACTTTGACACCCATTTCATCATAGATCAACATATAGAGCATGTCTCGTCATAATGGTCAGTTACGCACCATAGATTCAACATCCACTATACACCTCTCTATTTTGAAACAGATTCTTGTTCTAGGCCCTTAATATCCAGGTACCATAGGCTTTCCCTTAAACCCATGCCGGCTAAGTGTTCTCTGAACACACTGGGTGGTAAGCCTTTTGTGAGCGGATCCACGAGCATTTATTTTGTACTTATATGCTCTAAACTTATGGTATGATCCTGGATTCTTTCTTTCACAACATAAAACTTAATGTTAATATGTTTGGCAGCAACACTTGACTTATTGTTGTGAGCATAGAATACTGCTGGCTCATTGTCGCAGTACATTCTAAGTGGTCTTTGAATGTTTTCCACCACTCTGAACCCGGGTATAAACTTATTTAACCAGTTTGCCTGCCCCGTGGCCTCATAACATGCTACATACTCAGCTACCATCGTGGACGATGTCGTGATGGTTTGCTTGGAGCTTTTCCACGATATAGCTCCACCCGCGAGAGTAAATATATATCCTGACGTGGACTTCTTTCATCTACATCTCCCACATAGTCTACAGCTGAATACCCTTCTATCTCGAGGGAATCAGTTCTTCTGTATGTTAACATGAGGCCTTTTGTGCCTTTTGCATAACGCAATTCCTTCTTTTTTTTCCAGTGATCTATCCCTGGATTACTTTGAAATCTGCCAAGTACCCCGGTAACAAAAGCTAAGTCAGGGCGTGTACATACTTGAGCATACATCAAGCTTCCGACAACAGAAGCATATGGATCCGCTTTCATTTGATCGATCTCATATTGGTTTCTGGAACACTAAAAATTCCCAAATCTATCGCCCTTGACTATAGGAGCAGGCGTAGGATTACATGCATGCATATTATACTTCTTCAGAGTCTTCTCTAAGTATGCCTTCTACGATAGCCCTAAAACCCCCTTTTCTCTATCTCGGAGAATTTCAATTCCCAGAACGAATGAAGCTTCTCCAAGATCTTTCATATCAAAGTTCGAGGACAAGAACTTCTTTGTCTCCAATAGTAAACTAACATCACTACTAGAGAGTAGAATCATCCACATATAGGATAAGGAAAATGAATTTCCCATTCTTGAATTTTGCCCAAACTTTCTTATTGTTTCATGGAACTTTAAGTACCATTTCCTGGAGGCTTGTTTTAATCCATAAATGGATTTCTTCAGACGACATCCCATACGTTCTTTTCCTTCCACGATAAAACCCTTGGGTTGTGCCATGTAAATTTTTTCTTCCAAGTCTCCATTTAGGAATGCCGTCTTTACATCCATCTGATGCAATTCTAAATTATAGTGTGCCACTAAAGCCATTATGATTCTAAAAGAATCCTTACTTGAGACTGGAGAAAATGTCTCATTATAATCTATTCCTTATATTTGGGTGAATCCTTTAGCAACAAGCCGTCCTTTATATCTTTCAATATTCCCTCTAGAGTCACATTTTGTTTTGTAGACCCATTTACAGCCTACTGTTTTGGCTCCTTTAGGAATTTCTTCTAAATCCTAGACTTTGTTACTACTCATGGATCTCATTTCATCTTCCATGGCTTCAAGCCACTTTGATGAGTGAGCACTTTTAATGGCTTCTTCAAATATGGTGGGATCACCCTCCATTTGAACTTCTTCACTGACATAGATTTCAAAATCATTAGGAATAGCTGGCTTTCTAGTTCTTTGAGACCTTCTAAGGGTCTCGGCTTCTGGCACATTCTCTGTGTGGGGCTGCAGCTATCCCTAATGTGTGGCAACAGGGTATTCATTTTCATTCATTGTTGCCATAGGATAACTAACAACGGGTGTCACATCGACATTGTCATGTGTCGGTGCAGCAGCAGGTATCGAGAAAAATGGTTCTTGAATCATCGGAGTGGGTGCATGCACCCGCTTCTCCTCAAGGTTGATTTCTCGGGATACCGTGCTCCCCCTGATCATCTGATCCTCCAAAAACACAGAGTGTGTTGTTTCTACAAACTTAGTAATTATGTCTGGACAATAGAAACGATAACCTTTCGACTTGTCTGGATAGCCAATGAAATGGCAACTTATTGTCTTAGGATCTAACTTCCCAAGGTTTGGGTTGAAGAGTTTTGCCTCAGCTGGACAACCCCATACTCGCAAATAATTGAGTGAAGGTTCGCGACTAGTCCATAACTCATATGGTGTTTTAGACACCGACTTACTGGGAAGTCGATTAAGTATGTGAATGGCGGTTTTTAACGCCTCCATCCACAAACCAACCGGTAAGGTGGAGTAACTTAACATGCTTCTCACCATATCCATCAAGGTATGGTTACGTCTTTTAGCTACTCCATTCTGCTGAGGCTCGCCCGGTGTTGAATACTGGGCAACTATACCATGTTCCTGTAGAAACCTTGCAAAGGGTCCAAGAACTTGGCCATATGGTGTATGCCGATTGTAGTATTCGCCTCCACAGTCGGATCTTACTACTTTAATCTTTAAACTATGCTGATTTTCAACTTCAGCCTTAAATATCTTGAATTTATCCAATGCTTCTGAACGCTATTTAATTGGATAAATATAGCCATAACGCGAATAATCATCCGTGAATGTTATAAAAGAGTCATAGCCATCCACATATGTCACAAGAAACAAACCATATATATCCGTATGAATTATTTCTAAAACTCCTGTCCTTTTTTTGGCACCCTTCTTAATATTCTTTACAAACTTTCCTTTAATGCAATCGATGCATTGCTCTAAATTTGAAAATTCTATAGATGGTAGAATTGATTCTTTTACTAAGCGTTCTATTCTCCCCCTCGAAATAGGGCCTAAACGATAATGCCATAATTTCGAAGAGACATCATCAATTATTTTCCTCTTACTCTTTCCATTCAGGGATGAGGAGGCATTCTCATTCTCAGCCTTAATGCATTCACATTCTCACAAAGTGATAACAAATAAAGCCTGTCTTGTCTGAAGGCAAGACCAACAGTCTCATTATTAAATTTGATCTTACATTATCCATCAATAAAATGGCAAGCATAACAACAATCATCTAAGCGCGATACACTTATTAAGTTTTGATGCAAAGAGGGTACATAAAGCACATCTACTAGTAAAATTACAAAGCGGTTTGATAACTCTAATGGGAGATCTCCAATGGCTTCGACTTCAGCTTGGACGCTGTTTGCAACTTTAATACTTCTTTCTCCTCTTTGCAGGGTCCTTCTCATACGGAATCTATGTAATGAATTTGCAACATGAACAGTCGCACCTGAGTCAATCCACCAAGTATATTTTGCATAACTTAAAAATAAGGATTCATCAACAAAAGTAATTAAATCCTCACCTTGTACATATACTTCAGAAAAGCCACACAGTCACTCATGTAGTGGCCTTATGCTTGCACCACTTGCAGGTGTCCTTGTCCACCTCCATGCGGCCTAGAAGAAGAGGGATGCCCCTGAGGTTTCCCTTCTGGCTTGGAACCCTGAAAGTTCCTCTTCTTGGTTGGGTTTAAGTAGTTCACAGAATCACCAGATTTCCCCTTAAGCCTCTCTTATTGTTGTACGCACATGACCATCATCTTATCAATGCCCCACTTTTCTGGCTGTGCGTTGTAGTTCACAGCAAAATATTCAAATTGACTTAGAAGTGAGGCAAAAATCAGATGAATGATGAACTCGTCTAGAAGCTCCATGCCCATGGTCTTAAGCTTGGAAGACATGTTGCTCATTCACAATATATGGTCCCTTACTCCACCACTAGTGTATTTTGTAGTAACAAGTTTCTTAATGAGAGAGCTTGCATATGCCTTTGAAGACACAGTAAACTGACTCTCTACCTTTTTTAGGTACTCACTAGCAGTACTACACTCTGGGATTGCTCCCCTTATAGCTTCCATAATGTAGCTCTTAATCACCATCAAGTACTTTCTATTGGACGAGTCCCACTTTGCACGATCAAGGTCGTACTTCATTCTTATTGGTGCATGGTCATGGACCCTTTTGTTGAAGTCCACTTCACTTTCTTTTTCACTCCTCATGGGGTTGACGAGTTCTATGGGACAAGTCTTAATGAGTGCCAAGTCGAGGTCAAGCTGAGGCAGTCCCATCTCAATCTTCTCTCGCCATGAGCCGTAGTTCCCTCCATTGAGGGGCTCAATAGCCGAGATGAAACTCATAGGATTGCCTGAAAGCAAAATATCAATAAAATGAGTTAATTCAACGTTGGTTAAATTAAAACATGAAATTTCTCAATATTAATTCTACATCACCGTTGGACAGAAATAGAACTAATAGTGATGAAACCGACTACTCATAGTGAAAATTTTACTAACAATGATTGGTCATCAAATAAAATCATCACTCTTTAGAAAAATTGATTCTCACTTTACTGCATTAAGCAATTACTTTTTACTATTTGCAGCGGAAAAACATGAATTAAAAAAATTCATCAACTTTACATTTTACAGACACTTTACTTTTAATTTATTATTTTTCTACACAAAATTTCGTTGGACAATTTTTCTATAGAAAAAACTATGTTAAAAACAATCAAAACAGATAATAAATCTGCCCGGAAAAAGCTTCTGTAAATAAGAAAAAACCAAAACTGGGCGGCCCTTAGTGTCCCGATTGGCCCACCAAGACTCTCTCTCTCTCGCATGTGGCGGCCAAACGCAGCGGCCAGCCAATGACCAGGTTTCTCTCTGCGCCCGCAAGTTTGGCGTCCAGCTGACCCAAAGCCACAGCCAAGGCGTCGGTGCTCACTTCCACTGATCTCAGCCGTCTGATGCCCCTGACCTAGATCGGACGGTCCAGCACGCGTCGAGCTGGAACAAAACGGCCGCGCCGCGAGCCCCCTGTAACCCCAACTCATTTCGCCCCCTCCCACTGCCCTGCTCGGTGTCGCTCTCTGGTGGTGGCTCCGCTCTCTGCGAGCAAGGTGAGCGGCCGCGCCGCCTGGCACGACACCGGCGGCGAGCCCCTCCCTCTCTCCAGATGCGACCTGCCTCTCCTTCCTTTCTCTCTGCCTATCCCTGGCGGCTGTGCAGCTTGATTCGAGGCGAGGCGGAGCCTCCCTGCGAGTGGGGTGAGGTGGCTGCGCCGCCCGGCGCGACGCCGGTGGCGAGCCCCTCCCTCCTCTTACAGCGAGCCCTGTCCCCTCTACTTCCTCTTTCTTCATGCCCCCGTCCACTCCCCACCACCCCGCGCAGACGCAGCGAGTGGAGAGCAGGAGAGCAAGCATCGGCACCCCTGGCTCCTTGCCGACGAGCGCCTCCACCCGCGGGTGGGAGCGCCGCCGTCATGTGGCCAGCGGTGGTGCCCTGTGTCGGTGGTGGCTGATTTACTTTTCTGTTTGGGGATTTCTTTCTTTGTTTTCGTTTCTGGAGCAAAAAAATCGGGGTTTTCTGTGGGATTTGGGGATGGAAAAAACGGGATCTTTTGTTTCTCTGTTATGTCCCCCGAAGGGTAGGTTCTTCCCGAAAGTTTTGGTTGGATCTTGGGTTTAGGGTTTCGATCTAATGGGGGGTTCTTCTTCCCGATGCCTCGGCTTGCCGATGCGCATCGGGATCGAGAGGAACGGCGCGGCCTCACGGTGGCGCTTCTAGAAACCCTACCCCCACTTGCTTTTATTTTCGGAATTGCTACTATCTCAACTAGATCAACAAGACTAGCTTGCTCTGATATCATTGATAGATCTTGACGAGGTTTAATCTCATCAATGCCCATTGTTATGGACTTGGGTTTTGGAGAAGATGGGGATGCTGGAGATCGTGGAACGGTTAGCAAACAAGCAACACGGGGACACAAGGTTTACCCAGGTTCAGGCCCCCGGAGGGAAAACCCTACTCCTGCTTGTCTGCTCTTGATTACGGCGGAACCGAAGGTTACAGGGTTGCGCAGATGCAATCTAGCGTGGAGGTGTGTATGCGAAAGTATGAGAGAGAGATCTAGGTCGTGCCCTCCTAGCCTTTATATAGACTCAGGCAGGTCCCGGGCATAGACCTAGTTGGTTACAAGTTCTAGGGTTTTACCCCTTTGAATTTCCTATATGCACTAGTATTGCTCTCCAAGGATCCGAAGGCGTCATGGGCCTTGGCCACCCGAAAATCTTCATGGGCCGGCATACATCTGCCGTGGGCCTTCCTTGGGCTGGACCAGGTATGCTAAGATCACGTACCCGTAGGGTATAACCATGTCAATAGCCCCCGAGTGATTAGTCGAATCGTAGATTCGGCTGAGGACTCTTCAATCCTTCGGGTGCAACTATGTATTAACAGTATGTGTGTAGGGATTGTTGATGCGTGTGCCTGACTCACCCGATGGATCAGGGTCAGTTAACTGTCTTAGGAAGAAACAACACGATCTTCCTCAGGTTCGAGTCCCTCAACTCGAACCCGGAACATAACTGGCGTAATTCGACTCAGGCCGCAGAGGACTTATAGGAGTGGAATTTCAGTGATTTTAACTGATGTACCCAACGCGTCCGTCGGGATTTTTCATCGCGCCTGCTGGCACGGGTTTATACTAGCAAAGCGCAGTCGTGTGCGTTGCCAGGCCATCAGATGATATCTGTAGGTCTTATCTTTGTGTCGCAGACACAACATCCGAATGCTTATCACCGCGGAGGTGTTTCGGGTGGCCAAGGAGATCGTTGCTCACTCAGCGTTCTGTTGGGGGCAGAGTTGCCGAAAAGTTTTTGCATTGTGATCCGAAAGATCGCAGTCGAAGAATTCATAGGGTGCGCGACCAGCGCTCCCTATGGGAGTATCCCCCGAGTGTCTGTTCGAGTCGTACACTCGAGCGGAGACTTTAGTTCAAACATTGTTTAGTTGTTAAGTCCGTAGGACACAAAAAATTTCGAATGCTTAAATCCATCCTCCCTATGGGAGTAGCCCCCCGAGTCCGTAGTGGAGTCGTAGACTCGACGTAGGACTCGAAGAAATAGTTCGTTTTTATTCATCTTTTGGGTGCGCGGCCAGCGCTCCTAATAGGAGTAGCCCCCGAGTATTTAGTCGAAACGTAGATTCGAGTGAGTACTCTTAGCTTTGAGGCCGAAGAAATTGTAGTTGTTGCTAGTATAGCTTTTGATGACATCAGTGCTGACGATCAATGACCTCAAGCGTCTGCTGCGCCAGAGATGACTTGACTGGACGAACATGGGTCCCACTTGCTGACCATGAATTGACCGGTCACGCGCGGCGTGGAGATAATTACAGCGTCTCCTCGATTTTCGCGCATAGTGGACGGCGTGGTAACGACGGTTCGTTGTGATGCTGACACGTGTATGGCCAGATCTGCCGTTGGCGTTAGGTCTTCTTGATGAACGGTTGCCGTGCGTCGTCTTCGCCGTTATAATCATTGGGGAAAGCTGCAGTTTGTTTTTCACCGCATCGATTCTTGTTTTCACTGCCTCCTTGTGCTCTAGAAGTTCTTGCCGCGCGCTGGAATATCCTTCCACATTTCCGTCTTCCCTTCTGTGCTCTCACCGCCGACGCCGTCGTAGCGTGATGGGGAAACCGAAGAAGTCATCATCTGCAGTTGGTACCAGCGCCGCCGGAGGAAAGAAAGGCGCCACCGCTACCCGTGTCATCGATGGTGGTTGGCGGCGATGAGAGACGCGGGAGAGTGACCTCCGCAAGCTTCGCGAGCGGGGCTTGATCCCGCAAGATAGGGAGGCCGTCAGACTCCCCGGCAACGAGGTAATCCCCCGTCCCCCCGCTGGGTATCGGGTTATGTTTCTCGCCTTCGTTATTCGTGGGTTTTCCTTCCCAGTCCATGACTTCCTTCGTGGGCTGCTCTTTCTCTATGCCATTCAGCTGCATCATCTTTCACCTAATTCTCTTCTTCACATTGCTTGTTTCATCACTTTCTGCGAGTGCTGGCTCGGCATCGAGCCGCACTTTGGCCTCTTCCGGAAACTTTATTTCGTGAAGAGGCAATCTGGTTCGGATGGTGTTTATCCCATTGGGGGTTGCATCATCTCCCTCAAGCCCAATCTGCTTTTATTTTCCTTTTCCATGTACAAATCTGTCCAGTACTGGCGGAGGCGATGGTTTTATATCCGCGACTCCGTAGTGCCTGGGCAAGATTTTGGTCTTGTTCCTTTTGACCCCTCCCAGAAGATTGAGCCAAAAAGGTCTTGGAAAAACAAGATCTTGGATGGCGAGGTGGCAGAGATAGAGGCGCTATATCGTCGGGTGGAGGATCTCTAGTTGATTCCGGAGAAGGAAGTGAATGGTGTGGATATCATCCGCACCTTCCTCGAGCGTCGTGTGCAGCCACTCCAGGCTAGGGTGCACCCAATGTTCCTTTATGTTGGCCGGCGTGATCCGACGAGGGTTTCGGCTGAGAAAATCTCCGAGGGAGATCTTGACAGGGCCCTTCGCTTGCTGCTGAAGTTCAAGGCCGGAGAGAAAATCCCGGGGAAGTCGCTGACTCCTCCGTTTTCTTCTTCGCTTCCTGTTCCACAAGTGTAGATCCGTGCGCGTAGTGCTATTTTTCGACTCCATTGTTTTGTATTTATTTGCTGACAAATTGTTCTTCTCTTGTGCAGAGCTTCAAAGTACCGGGTATGTCGCCTCCACTACCCGAAGTATACCCGGATGCTCCGGACAATGATTTGGTGGATTCCATGTCCGAGCTGCCGTCGGCGCGATCTCCGGCGGAAGATGCCAACGAGTCGAGCGAGGACCACACACGCAAGCGATCACAGAGCTCCAGCGAGTCTTTGGATGCCTCGACTCCTCCGACTCCTAGGAACCCTCTGTGCCTTGAGCGTCACAGTGACGGGCATGGAGGCTCTTCTTCTCCTATTCCTGCCATTCCTGTGCGGGCTGTAGCGCCCTCCGCCAATGGAAGAAGGAAGAAAAGAAGGAAGAGAAGAAAGAAGAGAAGAAGGGGGAGAAGAGAGCCCGAAGGACTCCTCCTGTCTTCGACCTAAGCTCACTGGACTCGTAAGTTTCTTTTATACTGCTGTCTTTTTGCTGTTGACTTTTGTGCTTGTGCTGATTATTTCGTGTGCAGGCATTCCTCCCACGACTCCTCCAGCGATGGTGCTCGGGAGATGATGGGAGAGTCGAAGGTTGCGTCTCCTCCTCCTCAGATGGTGGCTACCTCTGAGGGTGCTGCGCCGGTCCCTTCTCCGCAGGAAGCTCAGGTGGTTGCACCTCAGAAGGCTGCGAGCGGGCCTTCGGAGTCGCCATCGGAGCATGTAAGTATTCTATTTCCTGCTACGAGGGGAGCCCCCGAGCGTCTGAAATTTTTTTCTTGTCTTGTTCTTTCTTCGAGTCGTCGAGGGGAGCCCCCGAGCGTTTTCGTGTGCGAATTTTGCTTTTGTTCCTTCATGTTGGGTGCAGCCCCCAAGTCCTTTTCCTTACTGGTAGTTCTTCTTCCTGCAGCCTTTTGTACAGGATGCCAAGCGACTGGTGCAGGAGCACCTGGTGCTGGAGGTCAACCTCCGACAGCTTCAAGGTACCTGGATGCTTTGGTGCTTCTTTCTTTTTGCATTATTGTCTTGCTTTCTGACGCTTGTATGTTTTGAATGTAGAGGAGCATAACACTTCCCTCCGTGAGATTGATGCTCTCAAGAAGAGCCTTGGTCAAGCGGAGAAGAAGGCCGAGGACGCCGCTGGTGCGAAGGAGCGCCTTGAGCTGGAGCTGGCCAAGGTAGCCGAAGCTAAGGAGCGTCTGCAGCAGGAGGCTACGGACCGCGAGGAGCAGCTTGCCATGGCTGCGACTGCGCGTGAAAGAGAAGTGGCGGGCAAGCTCATGGCTGCTGCCAAGGCTGTTTCAGGTGAGTACCTTATTTTTGCTCCTTTCTTTTCGTTTTCTTGTCTTCTTCTGTGTTACTTTCTTCATTCCTTCTCTTTTTGTCTCAGATGCCGCAGACATCAAGTTTGACCGCGGCGCTCTGGAGCACGGGAGTGCTCTAGATGATGCTACTACAGCGGTCGAAGATCGCTGCAGCACCATCGTCAACTCCCTTGCCAAGGCGAAGGAGGTCCTTGGCCGCTTCTAGAAGGAGCTTGTCCCCAAGGGCGCGGCCCTTGATGATGTTGACGCCCTGGCGGAGGCTTTGTCGGCCGAAGCGCTTGCGCATAAGCGAAGCGTGGGCATCGGCGCGTCCGTCGGGCTGGCGATGGCCTTGGCGGCTGGAGTGGAGCTGGACCTTCCCCAGATCACCTCCCGGATGCCGACAACCGCGGATGGATCCGAGGTAGCCTTTGCTACCTATTCTGCTCGCTGCAAGCGATATGGGCCAAAGCTCATTGATCTGCTGTCCGAGTATGCGCTGCGGCAACAGGGAAGGCCAAGGCGAGGCAATCCGGTTCAGAGGCTACTCAGGGTGCCGCGTCTTAGGCGTTGTAGCTGTAGGATAGTTTATAATCTTCTTTTGCTTGTAATTATGTTGAGGAACAAAAATCATTGTGCCACGTAGTGGCCTTTATATGCTTAATGTATTTTGTTGAGTTGTGCTCTTCTCCGTCTGAATGTTTATGTCCTTTTCTTTTCTACTGCTCTAGGTTCCTTCAGGTGCTGATCCCATTGACACCTCGCCTGCAACGCGTCAGCGGCCATCTTTGGATGATTCATCACAACTTGCTTTTCTTCGAGACCGTGTTCGTAGTCTTGAGGAGTTGCTTGGGGTGCGTGGCCACGCCGATGTTTGGAAGTCCAAGGCAGAGCGTGGTGCAGCCAGAGAGGAATACTTGATGGAGGAACTGCTTCGGCTGTCTGAGCAGCTTCAATGTAAGTTGTCTTTGTTTCGAGCTGCAGATCAGTTTTCGGATGCGCCTGCTGGCCTTGTGTCTTATTTTGTGCGAGTGTCGCAGGTGCTAACCTTGCTCCGAGGGAGTAGAAGGAGCGTGTCGCTGTTCGGGTTAATTGCTTGACTCAACAAGACATGGAAGCTGGCGGTTTCTTCTGGATGGATCGTGACCGTGCCGTGGCTCTGGCAATGGTGCAGGATCGCGTTCACCAAGTATCGCGGGTGCTTTGCCAAGTGCAGACGTCGCTCTCGTCAGTTCTACATGTGATGTTTCCTCTGGATGCTGTGCCAACATCCCTGTCCGGCCTTCTGTCTAGATTTAGGAGCGTGACTCGCGTTCAGGAACTAGTGAGGCAGCAGCTCGTCGCAGGGGTGAAGGCTGCGTTGTCCCTTGTTAGGCTGCATCGACCTGATGTAGATCTGCCAGTTGTAGCAGCTGGGCCACCTCTTCGGCCGGACGGTGGCGAGTGGGATATGCGTCCGCATTATGCGGTATAAGCAAGATGTCGACAGGTCGTAGATTTGTTTGAGCAGCTCAGCGTAGTTATTCTTCAGAATAGGTAGTACCTGTAAAAGAGATAGATGTAAAATTTGTATATTTCGACTGGGCGTGTTGTGCCCTTTGTTATAAAGGTTTGTTTGTTGTGAGCACGCAGTGCTTTGTTTGAGTACGTGTCCTCTTTGTTTGCCTGACGTTGCCAGCTACTCAGGTGTACATGTGTGATCCTCTGCCGATAAAATCGTGAGGTGGGGGGAGCCCCCGAGTGCGCTTGTAGCAGAAAGTAAAGTTGCAAATAGCGAAACGAAATTGTGGGGCGAGACACTTAGATTTATTTATATCGTAATGGAGGAAGTACATTGTTCGGCTGGATAGCCTTGGCTGAAAAGCCTTATTGAAAGTAAAGGGGTAGGTAGCTAGGGGTAGAATCGTCACAAGTGCACGATGTTCCATGGGTTGGAGTATGCGACTCCTGTTGGAGATATGCCCAAGAGGCAATAATAAATGTAGTTATTATTATATCTTTGTGTTTATGATAAATGTTTACATTCATGCTATAATAGTATTAAACGAGGAAACATTAATACTTGTGTGATTTGTAAACTTAAATTGAAGTCCCTAGTAAAGCCTCTTTATAATACTAGCTTGTTGTTTGATAAATGATTGTGGTTTCCCTATCATGAACATTAAGATGTTATTAACAACAAGATCATATCATTAGGAGAATGATATGGTGGACATACTCCTATAGATAAGCGTAGCATAAAGATCAAGTCATTTTAATAGTTCAATTGCTATATGCTTTCTGATACATAGTAACCTAATTCCTTCGACCATGAGATCATGCATATCACCTTTACCGGATGGATGCTTTGATGACATCAAACACCACCGTGGCGGGTGGCTATAAAGGTGGCATTGAGTGTTCGGAAAGTATTGGTTGAGACACATGGATCAAGAGTGGGATTTGTCCATCCATATGACGGATAGATATACTCTGGGCCCTCTCGGTGAAATGTCATCCAATTATCTTGCAAGCATGTGACTAGCTCACAAGGGATCACATATCACGGGAACGAGAAAAGAGTACTTATCAGTAACGAGGTTGAACTAGGTATGCAGAGATACCGACGATCATAACCTCGGATAAGTAAACTATCGTGAGACAAAGGGAAATTGGTATCGTATGTAAGTGGTTCATTCGATCGCAAAGTAATCGTAGAAATATGTGGGAGCCATATGAATTTCCAGATTCCTCTATTGGTTATTGTTCGGAGAAGTGTCTCGATCATGTCCGCATAATTCACGAACCGTAGGGAGACACACTTAAGGATTCGACATTGTTTGAGTAGTTATAGAATGATGAGAAAGAGACCGAATGTTGTTCGGAGTCTTGGATGGGATCCGGGATATCACGAGGAGATCCGGAATGGTCCGGAGAATAAGATTCATATAAGGAAAGTCCTGTTTCGGAGTTGGGGAATGGTTCCGGTGTTTTCATCGGGAATGTTCTAGAAGGTTCCGGAATGTCCGGCACTCCGGAGGGAAAGGGTACATGAATGTGTTATATCAAGTTGATATGATTGCATCATGTACTAAGTGTCATTGCTGAACAAAATAGAGGATTTAATCAAATCCTTGTTTGAAAGGTCAAACGCCAATTTGAAAGTCAAACGGCTAATTTTGGAAAGTGGAGAGGGAGGTGGAAACCGAGTTGGGGAGGAGTTCCTCCCCTCCACCGCCGGCTCACCTCCAAGCCGAGTTGGGGAGGGACTCCCCTCCCCTTGGCCGGCCCCTCCACCTATATAAGGAGGGGCAGGGCTCCCCTCCTAGACACATAACTCCTACGCCTCTAAACCCTAGCCGCCGGCGCCGCCACCTCCACTGCCGCCGCCGCCACCCTAGGCCAAACCGCCGCCGCCGCCTAGCTAACCCTAGCTGCCGGCTTGCCCCCTCCTCGGCGTGTCTAAACCCTAGATCGTCGAGGGCTCTCTCATAGTCCACCATACTCGCTCCGGTTAAGGCGAAGCCCTGCGAGAATCTCCCCTCTACTTCCGGTACCACGTTGTCTTTGCCCGGAATCGCGAGAGAGTGCTACAACCTCCATTGCCTGCTGGAACAAGGGAGAGGAAGGTCTTCGTCGAAGTACCTGACCGATGTGCAGGAGCACCGGAACCAACCCGGAAGGATCGTCTACGCGATCTTGAGATCGGGAAGAGTACGACTACATCACCCACGAGAATCCGCTCTTGTTAAACGCTTTGGAATCTTCGAGGGTGAGTTATTCCATCGACTCGTTGCTGCAATCTAGTAGATAGTTCTTGGCTTGTTTGTTTGTATGCGATAGAATTTTTTTGTTTTCCATGCTACAAAACCCTACAGTGGTATCAGAGTCGTGTCTATATGTAGATCTGTTGCACGAGTAGAACACAATGGTCATTGTGGGGGTTGATGCTTTTATTGTCGATTGCTTCTTGTGTACTTTGCATCTTGCGGGATGTTGGGATGAAGCGGCCCGGGCTAACCTTACATGACATCGTTCATGAGACTTGCTCCACGCTTGACATGCAACTTGTATTGCATAAGTGGATTTGCGGGTGCCTGTTTCTCCTAGCATAGTTAAGATCCAATTTACAACGGGTGATTAACAATACTAGTATCAATGTTGTGGTTCATGTTCGTAAGTTAGAACGACACTATTGAAATCCCCAAACCACATAAAACATGCAAAGAAAGTAGAGGCGTCTAACTTTCTTTTGCAGGGGTGTGCAGTGATGTGATATGGCCATGATTGTGATTATATTTGATGTATGCAATGTTCCTTATTGTAAGTTGGCAACCGGCAGGAGCCATATGGTTGTCTTTTATTTATGTTAAGACCCGCGTGTCTATTCAAAGTAGTTGTAATAGTTGAAACCGGTGGACGACAACCATGGAGAAGCGTCATTGACCTCGATGCAATGCCGGTGATGATGGAGATCATGTTCGTGCTTGAAGATGGAGATCGGAAGCACAAAGAAGAAAGGCCATATCATATCACATATTATGAATTGCATGTGATGTTAATCCTTTATGCATCTTGTATTGCTTAGTAGACGACGGTAGCATTATAAGATGATCCCTCATGCACATGAATTTCAAGTCATAAAATGTTCACCCTTAGTTAGCACCGTTGCTAAAGCTTGTTGTTTTGAAGCACCACGTGATGATCGGGTGTGTTAGATTCCGCAAGTGTATACAACATGAGCAAGCCAGATTTGCTCATGCGGAAACTAAGGTTTGATCTTGACGAGCCTAGCATGTACAGACATGGTCTCGGAACACGGATCACCGAAAGGTAAAGCATGAATCATATAGTAGATATGATGAACATGTCGATTGTTCGCCATTGAAACTATATCAACTCTCGTGATGATCGGTGTTGATGTGGTGGATTTGGTTCGTGTGATCACTAAAACAATGTGAGGGATATTGTTTTGAGTGGGAGTTCACCTAGATTAATTTTAACTATTAATTTGAACTCAATTTGTCATAAACTTAGTCTAAACTATTGCAAATATGTTGTAGATCAATGGCAGCCCCTACCATCAATTTTAATGCGTTCCTAGAGAAAGAAAAGTTGAAAAACAATGGAAGCAACTTCGGATTGGTTCCGCAATTTGAGGATTGTCCTCACAATTGGTAATTTGACCTATGTCTTTGGATGCACATTGGTGACCCACCTGCGGTGATGCTTGATGAAGTAAAGAATGTTACCTCACTCGGAAGACTCAGTACTCCACAGTTCAGTGTGCTATCTTGTATGGTTTAGAATCGGAGCTTCAGAAAAGGTTTGAGAATTCAGACCGATATGATATTGTCGAGGATCTCAAATTGATCTTTGAGATTCATGCGGCAATTGAAAGCTATGAGGCTTGAAAAGTTCTTTAAGCGCAAGATGGAAGAGGGCTCGTCGGTGAGCATGTGCTTAAGATGTGCAGGCACGCAAACAAACTTCAAAGCTTGGGTATAGTGATTCCTAATGCTTTGGGGATTTACCGATCCTCCAATCACTACCACCAAGTTACAAGAACTTTGTGATGAACTACAACATGCAAAACATGAACAAGACGTTGCCAGAACTCTTTGCCATGTTGAAATCTACAGAAGTGGAGATCAAGAAAGAGCACCAAGTGTTGTTGGTCAATAAGACCACCAAATTCAAGAAAGGCAAGTCTAAGCAGAAGGGACACTTCAAGAAGGGTGGTAAGAAAGTTACCACGCCAACAAAGAAGACCAAGGCTGGACCTAAGCACGATCTTGAGTGCTTTTCTTGCAAGGGAGAAGGTCCTTTGAGCGGAATTGCCCAAAGTACTTGGCGGATTTGAAGAACATCAAGAAGAAAGGTATATCTGATATACATGTTATTGATGTGTATCTCACTAGTACTCGTAGTAGTGCCTGGGTATTTGATACTGGTTCGGTTGCTCATATTTGTAACTCGAAACAGGTTTTGCAGAATAAACAGAAGCTAGCGAAGAACGAGGTGACGATGCGTGTTGGAAACGGATCAAAGGTTGATGTGATCGCGGTCGGCACTCTACCCCTTCATCTACCATCGGGATTAGTTTTATACTTAAATAGTTGTTATTTGGTGCCTGCGTTAAGCATGAACATTATATCAGGATCTTGTTTATTGCGAGACGGTTACTTGTTTAAGTCCGAGAATAATGGTTGTTCGATTTATATGAGTAATATGTTTTATGCACATGCACCTTTGATAGATGGTCTATTCTTATTGAATCTCGATAGTGGAAATACACATATTAATAACATTGAGGCTAAACGTTTGAAATCGAGCGATAACTCGACCTATATGTGGCACTGTCGTCTTGGTCACATTGGAGTGAAGCGTATGAAGAAACTCCATTCCGATGGACTTCTTGAATCACTTGATTTCGAATCACTTGAAAGATGCGAAGCATGTCTGATGGGTAAAATGACTAAGACTCCATTCTCTGGTATGATGGAGCGAGCTACGGACTTGTTGGAAATCATACATACCGATGTGTGTGGTCCAATGAGTATAGCATCACGCGGTGGTTATCGTTATGTTCTTACCTTCACGGATGATTTGAGTAGATATGGGTATATCTATTTCATGAAACATAAGTCCGAAACATTCGAGAAGTTTAAGGAATTTCAAAGTGAGGTAGAGAATCAACGTAACAAGAAGATTAAATTTCTACGTTCTGATCGTGGAGGTGAATATCTAAGTTATGAGTTTGGCGAGCATTTGAAGAAATGCGGAATACTTTCACAATTGACACCGCCGGGAACACCACAGCGTAATGGTGTGTCCGAACGTCGTAATCGAACTCTCTTAGATATGGTTCGTTCTATGATGTCACTTACAGATTTACCGCTATCATTTTGGGGTTATGCATTAGAAACAGCCGCATTCACTTTAAATAGGGCACCATCTAAATCCGTTGAAACGACCCCATATGAATTATGGTTTGGGAAGAAACCTAGATTGTCGTTCCTTAAAGTTTGGGGGTGCGAAGCCTATGTAAAGAAGTTACAGCCGGACAAGCTTGAACCCAAAGCGGAAAAATGCGTCTTCATAGGATACCCGAAGGAAACTATTGGGTATACCTTCTATCATAGATCCGAAGGCAAAATCTTCGTTGCCAAGAATGGATCCTTTCTAGAGAAGGAATTTCTCTCGAAAGAAGTGACTGGAAGGAAAGTAGAACTCGACGAGGTTGTCGAACCTTCTCTCGAAATTACAAGTAGTGCAGCACCGGAAGAAGTTCCTGTGGTGCCTGCACCAATTAGAGAGGAAGCTAATGATGATGATCACGAAACTTCGGTTATAGTTGCTACAGAGCCTCGCAGGTCAACGAGAACTCGTACCACTCCAGATTGGTATGATCCCGTTATGAGTGTCATGTTGGTGGATAACACCGATGACCCTAAGACATATGAGGAAGCGATGATGAGCCCAGATTCCAATAAATGGCAAGAAGCCATGAAATCCGAGATTGGATCCATGTACGAAAACCAAGTATGGACTTTGGTGGACTTACCGGATGGCCGAAAGGCTGTCGAGAACAAATGGATTTTCATGAAGAAAAGCAGATCTTGATGGTAATGTTCATCTATAAAGCTCGACTTGTCGCAAAGGGGTTTCGACAAATTCAAGGAGTTGACTACGATGAGACTTTCTCACCAGTAGCGAAGCTAAAGTCTGTGAGGATTATGTTAGCAATCGCTGCATATTATGATTATGAGATATGGAAGATGGATGTAAAAACAGCATTCCTCAATGGAGACATTGATGAAGAGTTGTATATGATGCAACCCAAAGGTTTTGTCGATCCTAAAGATGCTAAACAAGGTATGCAAACTTCAACGGTCCATTTATGGATTGAAGCAAGCATCCCGAAGTTGGAATCAACGTTTTGATAAGGTGATCAAAAGTTTTGGTTTTATACAAACTTATGGAGAAGCTTGTATTTACAAGAAAGTGAGTGGGAGCTCTGTAGCATTCTTAATACTATATGTAGATGACATATTATTGATTGGGTATGATGTAGACCTTCTTAATAGTGTCAAGGAATATTTGAATAATAGTTTTTCAATGAAAGATCTTGGCGAAGCAGCTTACATATTAGGCATAAAGATTTATAGAGATACATCAAGACGCCAAATATCATTGTCACAAAGTACATATTTGGACAAAGTTCTAAAGAGGTTTGGAATGGAAGATAGCAAGAAAGGGTTCTTGCCCATGTTGCCCAATACGACCTTGAGTAAAACTCAAAGTCCGACATCGGCAGAAGATAGAGAAAGGATGAGTAAGACTCCCTATGCCTCAGCCATAGGATCTCTAATGTATGCCATGCTATGTACTATACCCGACATTGCATATGCTGTTAGTTTAACTAGCAGATATCAAAGTGATCCAGGAGTGGATCATTGGACAACAGTCAAAAACATCCTTAAGTACTTGAGAAGAACTAAGGATATGGTTCTTTCTTATGGAGGTGATGAACAGCTCGTTGTTAATGGTTACACCGATGCTAGTTGGAACACCAATCCGGATGATTCTAAATCACAATCTGGATACGTATTTATTTTGAATGGTGCAGCAGTTAGCTGGAGGAGTGCAAAGCAAAGCGTTGTGGCGAGATCTTCAACTGAATCGGAATACATGGCTGCTTCGGAGGCTTCACAAGAAGCGATATGGATGAAAGAGTTCATTACAGAGCTGGGTGTGGTTCCTAGTGCACTCGACCCAATGTCTATCTACTGTGATAACATGGGTGCCATAGCCAATGCGCAAGAACCAAGGTCACACAAGAAGCTGAAGCACATCAAGCTACATTTTCACGCTATTCGAGAACATGTCCAAGATGGGGACATAAAAAGATTTGCAAAGTACACACAGATCTTAATGTGGCAGATCCGTTGACTAAACCTCTCCTGAGGGCAAAACATGACCAGCACCAAACTGCCATGGGTGTTCGGTATATTACCATGTAATCTATATTAGATGACTCTAGTGCAAGTGGGAGACTGTTGGAGATATACCCAAGAGGCAATAATAAATGTAGTTATTATTATATCTTTGTGTTTATGATAAATGTTTACATTTATGCTATAATAGTATTAAACGAGGAAACATTAATACTTGTGTGATTTGTAAACTTAAATTGAAGTCCCTAGTAAAGCCTCTTTATAATACTAGCTTGTTGGTTGATAAATGATTGTGGTTTCCCTATCATGAACATTAAGATGTTATTAACAACAAGATCATATCATTAGGAGAATGATATGGTGGACATACTCCTATAGATAAGCGTAGCATAAAGATCAAGTCATTTTAATAGTTCAATTGCTATATGCTTTCTGATACATAGTAACCTAATTCCTTTGACCATGAGATCATGCATATCACCTTTACCGGATGGATGCTTTGATGACATCAAACACCACACCGTAACTGGGTGGCTATAAAGGTGGCATTGAGTGTTCGGAAAGTATTGGTTGAGACACATGGATCAAGAGTGGGATTTGTCCATCCATATGACGGATAGATATACTCTGGGCCCTCTCGGTGAAATGTCATCCAATTAGCTTGCAAGCATGTGACTGGCTCACAAGGGATCACATATCACGGGAACGAGAAAAGAGTACTAATCGGTAACGAGGTTGAACTAGGTATGCAGAGATACCGACGATCATAACCTCGGATAAGTAAACTATCGTGAGACAAAGGGAAATTGGTATCGTATGTAAGTGGTTCATTCGATCGCAAAGTAATCGTAGAAATATGTGGGAGCCATATGAATTTCCAGATTCCTCTATTGGTTATTGTTCGGAGAAGTGTCTCGATCATGTCCGCATAATTCACGAACCGTAGGGAGACACACTTAAGGATTCGACGTTGTTTGAGTAGTTATGGAATGATGAGAAAGAGTCCGAATGTTGTTCGGAGTCTCGAATGGGATTCGGGATATCATGAGGAGATCGGGAATGGTCCGGAGAATAAGATTCATATAAGGAAAGTCCTGTTTCGGAGTTGGGGAATGGTTCCGGTGTTTTCATCGGGAATGTTCTAGAAGGTTCCGGAATGTCCGACACTTTGGAGGGGAAGGGTACATGAATGTGTTATATCAAGTTGATATGATTGCATCATGTACTAAGTGTCATCGCTGAACAAAATAGAGGATTTAATCAAATCCTTGTTTGAAAAGTCAAACGCCAATTTGAAAGTCAAACGGCTAATTTTGGAAAGTGGAGAGGGAGGTGGAAACCGAGTTGGGGAGGAGTTCCTCCCCTCCACCGCCGGCTCACCTCCAAGCCGAGTTGGGGAGGGACTCCCCTCCCCTTGGCCGGCCCCTCCACCTATATAAGGAGGGGCAGGGCTCCCCTCCTAGACACATAACTCCTCCGCCTCTAAACCCTAGCCGCCGGCGCCGCCACCTCCACCCTAGGGCAAACCGCCGCCGCCGCCTAGCTAACCCTAGCCACCGGCTTGCCCCCTCCTCGGCGTGTCTAAACCCTAGATCGTCGAGGGCTCTCTCATAGTCCACCATACTCGCTCCGGCTTAAGGTGGAGCCCTGCGAGATCTACCCTCTACTTCCGGTACCACGCCGTTGTGCTGCCGGAATCGCGAGGAGAGTGCTACAACCTCCGCTGCCTGCTAGAACAAGGGAGAGGAAGGTCTTTGTCAATGGTGACCGACTGCAGGAGCACTGCCGGAACGCAGCGCCGGAAGGATTGTCTACGCGATCTTGAGATCGGGAAGAGTACGACTACATCACCCACGAGAATCCGCTCTCGCTAAACGCTTTGGAATCTTCGAGGGTGAGTTATTCCATCGACTCGTTGCTGCAATCTAGTAGATAGATCTTGGCTTGTTTGTTTGTATGCGATAGAAATTTTTTGTTTTCCATGCTACGAAACCCTACAACTCCAGATTCCACGTGCTTTAGGCGATAGGCGCCACCTGGGATGACTTCGGTGATAATGTAGGGTCCTTCCCATGGCGACTCGAATTTCTTCGGTCGCTCTTGCTTGAGTTGCAAGACGAGGTCTCCTTTGACGAAGGATCTTGGGCGTAGCCGGCGGCTGTGGTAGTTGCGGAGACTCTGCTGGTACACCGCTGATCGAGCTGCTGCTACGTCTCTTGCTTCGTCGAGTGTGTCGACGGCGTCTTCGAGTGCAGCCATGAAGAACGGTGTGTAGCCGGTGGAGCTGTTTGGTGTTGTACGCAAACTCCATAGGACGGATGGCAGCTCTTTCGTCCAGGCTCCGGCTTTTCGTTCGAGTGGGCTCATGAGGCGCTTCTTGATGCCAACGCCGATTAGGCCGTTGGCCTTTTCGACCTGCCCGTTCGTTTGCGGGTGAGCCACTAAGGCGTATGTGATGTTGATCCCGAGGCCTTCGCAGAAGTCTTGGAATTCTTTGGAGATGAAGTTTGATCCATTGTCGGTGATGATGCTGTGCGGTACGCCGAACCTGTAGACAATGGACTCAAAGAACTTGATGGCGGTCTTGCCCTTTTGGTTAGTGACCGGCATGGCTTCGACCCACTTGGTGAATTTGTCGACTGCGACTAGGAGGTAAACGTGCCCCCCTTTCGAGGACTTTGGCAGTTTGCCGATCATGTCGAGGCCCCATTGAGCAAAGGGCCAGGCTATAGGTATGGGTCTGAGCTCTGACCCGGGTGCGTGCGGTTTATCGGCGAACCGTTGGCACCCGTTGCATCTTCGGACGATGTCCTTTGCATCGCTCATGGCCGTTGGCCAGTAGAATCCTGCTCGTAGAGCTTTGGCGACAAGGGAGCGGCTGCCTGTGTGATGGCCGTAGATGCCCTCGTGGATGTCTTGGAGGATGGATTTCCCGTCACCGATGGTGACGCACCTTTGTAGTACACCCGTAATACTGCGCTTGTACAGCTCGCCATTGATGATGGTGAAGGCTTTTGACCGACGAGATATGCATCGGGCATCTGTCGGGCTGTCAGGCAGTTCTCCGTTTATCAAGAACTAGAGGTACGGTCGCGTCCAAGTTTCTTCGACTGCCATGACCTGCATCAGGTTGACCATAGCGACCTTTGTGTCCAGTTTCTCGGGTCCTTCGTGTCCTTCGGGCAGCGTAGCCCCCGAGTGTTCTGCTTCTTCGGGTGATCCCTTGGGGAATTTCCGCTTGATGGATGGCACGCAGATATGTTCGAGGAACACACCCGGTGGCACCTTTGCGCAGGTGGAGCCGATGTTGGCGAGTCTGTCGGCTTCCTCGTTGCTTTTCTTCCGACGTGCTGAAGCTCGCAGCCGTCGAATTCTCCTTCGAGTGCATTGTAGAGCGCGCGGTACGCGATCATGTTCTCGGCGTGTGCGTCGCACTCGTTCATCGTCTGCTAGACGACGAGGTTGGAGTCACCGTAGATGACCAGGCGCGTTGCGCCGTAGATCTTTGCCATCCTCATGCCGTGGATGAGGGCTTCGTATTTGGCCTCGTTGTTGGAGGCTCGTAATTTCATCCGGAGGACGTACTTCATCTGGTAAGCCTGGAGGTCGATATGACGGCTCCTGCTCAGCTTCACGCTTGGAGCCATCGGCGCATTGTCCATGATGCGACATATGCGGGATGTCTGGCAGCTGCAGCTCCATCCAATGTACGAGGAAGTCCAGGAGGACTTGAGATTTGATTGCGAGTCGCTTCTCGTAGATGATGTCCGGTGACAGACTCAATGCCCCACGAGGCCACGCGTCTGTGGCCTCTGGTTATTCAGATGCCGTTAGGGTGCCTCGTTGACGACCATCACCTGGTGCTCCTGGAAGTAATGGCTCAGCCGTCGAGCCGTCATGAACACGCCGTAGGCGAGTTTCTTGTAGTGAGGGTATCTCTGCTTTGTTGGTGTTAGTACCTCGCTGAGGTAGTAGATTGGGCGTTGGACCACTAGCACGGTGCTGACCACCTGGTGTGTGGCTGCTATGTACAGCAGCAGAGGCTCGCGCTCCTTTGGCGTGACCAGGACGGGCGAGGTGGAGAGAAGCCGTTTGAGGCTTTCAAACGCATCGTTGGCTTCAGGCGTCCACTCGAATTTATCTGTCTTGCGTAGCAGCTGGTAGAATGGCAGGGCCTTCTCGCCCATGCGGCTGATGAATCTGCTCAGCGCCGCTATTCGTGCTGCGAGCTGCTTGACACCCTTGAGGTTTTTCGGCTTCTCCATCGCCATGATGGCTCTGATTTTCTTCGGGTTCGCCTCGATCCCTCGTTGAGAGATGAAGTACCCAAGCAGCTGACCCGATGGGACGCCGAAGGCGTACTTTTCGGGGTTGAGTTTGATCCTGTAGCGATCGAGGTTGTCGAACGTCTCGCGGAGATCGTCGATGAGTGTCCTTGCCTCCCTGGTTTTGATGACTATGTCGTCGACATAGACTTGAACGTTGCGACCGATCTGGTCCTTGAGGCATGCCTGCATGCATTGCTGGTACGTGGCACCTGCGTTCTTTAGCCCGAAGGGCATTGTGTTGTAGCAGAACACTCCGAACAGTGTGATAAACGCCGTTTTCTCCTGATCTTCGACCTTGAGTCGAATCTAGTTGTAGCCTGAGTAGGCGTCGAGGAAGGAGAGTTTCTCGCAACCTGCAGTCGAATCGATGATCTGATCGATCCGAGGAAGAGGGAAGTGGTCCTTTGGGCAGTGCTTGTTTAGCGACGTGAAATCCACGCACATCCGCAGGATGTCCGTGTCCTTCCTTGGGACCATCACTGTATTTGCAAGCCACTCGCTTTCTTTGATTTCCCTGATGAAGTCTGCAGCGAGTAGTCTGTTGATTTCTTTGCCGATAGCTTCGGCCCGTGGCTCGGACAGTCTCCAGATGGACTGCTTGACGGGCTTGGTGTCTGTAAAGACGTTGAGTGCGTGCTCGACGAATTCCCTGGGAACTCCTGGCATGTCCGCAGGACACCAGACGAAGATTTTCCAGCGCTCACGGAGGAATTCGACGAGCGCGCCTTCCTATGCGGGGCTGAGGTCGTTGGCGATCAGCGCCGTCTTGGAGGCATCCGTCTGATGGACTTGCACCTTCTTTGTGTTGACGGTGGAGTCGAAAGATATGTCAGGTGCGTTTTGTCGTGCGACTGGGGGTGCCCCATTGTCCGTCACCTCGCGGAGCCTTAGGAGCTCCTCCTGCATGCTGAATGACTGGGAGATTCTGTTGAAATCTCTATCGCATTGGTCCGATCGGGTGAAGCTCTCGTGGATTGTGATGACGCCCTTTGGTCCTGGCATCTTGAGTAGCAGGTATGCATAGTGTGGGACAGCCAAGAACCTTGCGAATGCTACACGCCCGAGAATGGCGTGGTACTGTGATGGCCAGTCCACCACTTTGAATTCGAGCCGCTCCAGCCGGAAGTTGTCCGGCTTGCCGAAGATGACGTCGAGCCATATTTTGCCCAGGGGGAATATGCCCTTCCCTGGAACGGTGCCGTGGAACATTGTGTCTGACTGTTCCAGGCTGCACTGCGGGATCCGCATTGCTACTAGAGTGCTTGCGAACATCAGGTTGATGCCGCTGCCGCCGTCCATGAAGACGCGACTCATCTCGAAACCTCCGATCTGCGCCTCGGCACTGTGGCAGCATGACCTGGGCGAGGGATCTGGCAAGGGTGATCCGAACGACTGAACGTGATGCAGGACTCCGATCCGCTGAGGTACTCAGGGATGGGGGTGGAGTTTCCACGACCAGGTTGATTTGTCGGGTGATTTTCTTCTGCACCCTATTCGTGGGGCGCCCCTTCTGGATCATCAGTGCTCCTTTCGGTTGGGGGTACCCGTTCCCAGAGTTGTTCTGTGCTGGTGCGACTGGTTGGTTCGGGCCTCCAACAGGTGGCGGTGGAGGAGCTCCATGTGCTATTTCACCTGGCGCGGGTGCATTTCCGAACGCAGGGATTGGGGCTTGCTGCCTCATCTGCACCATGCTTTCGCTGAGTTTCTGGAACTCGCGGCAGTCCTTGAGCATGTGGCTCGCCTTCTTTTTGCCATCCTGCTTGTCGATGTAGAAGTGGATGGTGCATGGACCCGAAAGTTTTTCAGAGCTGGTCCGTTATTATCACGCGGGCGTTGCCATCAAGGCTGGCGTCCCCTGTCGCGGAAGTTTCCTCCACGGTATCCTCCGCTGTTGCGGTTGGCGTCGTTGCGGCGATCGGCGTAGCCAGCCGCGACCATGTCAGGTCCGTCGCGATCGTCGTAGACACGCGATCTTCTCTTGCTACGGCGCTCTCGCCGTCGACCATAGTCGTCTTCTTCTTCCGATTGTGCTCGGTGAATGGAGTCTTCGCCGTCAGCCCACCTGTTGGCGATGTCCATGAGGTGGTCGAGTGTTTTGGGCTTGACGCGCCCAAGTTCCTCCTTGAAGTCTTGGCGCTTGATGCCGTCCCTGAAGGCGTCGATGGCCCTCTCTTCGGAGATGTGGGCTGTGGAGTTCTTTGTGTTGGACCAGCGTAGTATGTACGAGCGGATGGATTCGCCCGTTCGTTGAGTGCAGGATCGCAACTCTTCGATTGAGGCGGGCCTCATGCTGGTGCCCTTGAAATTTAGGATGAAGCTATAAGCTAGCTCATCCCAGCTTCGTATGGACCCTGAGGATAGGCTGCTGAGCCAGATCCGGGCTGCGCCTGTCAGCTGCAGTTGAAGGCATTGCATGGCAGTCTCTTTGTTTCCACCATGCAGTTTGACGGATGATAAGTGGTCGCTGAACCAAGCCTTTGGGTCTTGAGTGCCATCGAACTTCGGAGTATCCGAAGGAAGCTTGAAATTGCACGACATCTTCGTTCGCCGAACGGATCTGCTGAAATATCGGGCTCCGCAGAGTTCTCCTTCGTCTTCGTCCATCTCAGACTCAGACGAGCATGCGCGCTTAGCTCGTGCTTTGTCGATTTTTGCGTTGCGTGAGCGCGTCTCTGGCGTCGTAGTCGCGGTTGCGCTGGCGCGAACTCTTCTTCCTTCGAGGAAGGTCATGTTCTTCTTCTTCGGATGAAGGGGTGGGGCTGCGGTCGAACCTGACCGGCGCTTTCTTCTTCGGCTCCGTGGGAGCTTCCTGGTGGAGCGCACCTCCGACGAGTCCAAGTCCGGTGAGTGCGGACTTGTGCATGGTCCTCTTCGGGTCTCCCTCTGGAGGTGGGTGAGCTGCAAGGTACGCAGTGGCTGCCATGATCGCAGCTTGCGGCGTTTTCGGGATGACGTTGCCATCGGCATCCATCTCCATGAAGGATGTGTGGAGGGTTCGGGTCACCTCCCGACGCTCCTTGGGGTCCATGTTCTCCACCCGAGAGCGGTGCTTGTTGCCTTGGTTGGCGTTCGAGCTGGAGCCGATGCCCATGGCGGAGAGCGCAGCTCGTCGCGCGCTGGACTCTGAGGCTGCTTGCTTGCGTTTGTCGAGCACCTCCTGCATCTTGACCTGCTTCTTATGCTCCTCGATCAGGAGCAGGTGGTAGGCCATCAGCAGATCCCGGGAGGAGTCTGCAGGCAGGACTATGTTGCCTGCCACGGTGTTGCGGGCTTGGGCCCATCCTTCTTTGCTAAGGAGGATGACATGGCCGTTGTTTTCCCCTTCGGGAGGGGGGGACTGGCTTCTTCTATTCCCGCCGTTTCGTTCTGGCGGGTTAGGTGGCGGGTTGGGCGGCGGGTTGGGTGTTTGCTGATCCACGTTGCTCTGGATGACTACGGCCAATTGGTAGCGCTCGTAGATTGGTCCGCTGCTGCCGCAGCTTTCAGATCCGGAACCGTAGGTCCCTGCATCCGATGGCGGATCGCACAGTTCGTAGTTGCAGCTGCTGCTGTCGTAGGAATCATCTGTTGATGATGTTGTGCGTAGCACGGGGTGTGGGGTCCATGAAGCGGGCCTGATTGATGGTAGGGTCACCCGCTCAGGGAGGCGGAGGGTGCCAGTTTGCCCCACTTGGAAGCAGAGCCAACAGACTCGAGTCCGTCGCCTACGGGCTCGAAGTCCTTCATGGTGGCCGGTGAGTGGGCGGTGAAGTCGAAAGCGCCGAAGAGGAGATGACTCTCCGTCGCTGCAGAGTTGTAGATCGATCGGGTTGGGACCGTCACGACCGCACAATCAGCGTCCCCAGCTCCCACAGACGGCGCCAATTGATGAGGTTTAATCTCATCAATGCCCATTGTTATGGACTTGGGTTTTGGAGAAGATGGGGATGCTGGAGATCGTGGAACATTTAGCAAACAAGCAACACGGGGACACAAGGTTTACCCAGGTTCAGGCCCCCGGAGGGAAAACCCTACTCCTGCTTGTCTGCTCTTGATTACGGCGGAACCGAAGGTTACAGGGGTGCGCAGATGCAATCTGGCGTGGAGGTGTGTATGCGAAAGTATGAGAGAGAGATCTAGGTCGTGCCCTCCTAGCCTTTATATAGACTCAGGCAGGTCCCGGGCATAGACCTAGTCGGTTACAAGTTCTAGGGTTTTACCCCTTTGAATTTCCTATCTGCACTAGTCTTGCTCTCCAAGGATCCGAAGGCGTCATGGGCCTTGGCCACCCGAAAATCTTCATGGGCCGGCGTACATATGCCGTGGGCCTTCCTTGGGCTGGACCAGGTATGCTAAGATCGCGTACCCCGTAGGGTATAACCATGTCAGATCTATTAGGATCGCTAGGTGTCGATCTAGTTAGTGCGCGGGAGAGATTCATACCGTCAGCCTTTGGAGTTAACGATGAGCTCGCCATCGAGCTCGACGGAGTGGAGGCAGCGGAGAGGTGGGTGCTTCCCGCCGCTACAACGCAAGCCGATCAGTGGCTAGGGTTTTTGGGGTTTTCGGTGGGGAGAGTGGGCACGATGTACCTTTGCGTGCGTGCCCTCGGCCCCCACCTCTTTATATGCGCTGCACGACAGGGGCCCACCAACGATAGCGATGTTGGGCGCCCCTGATCAGGGCGTGAGACCAATCCGTTCGGGCCGTTGGGCCGAACCGTGGGGAGATCAAGCTAACAATGGATACCATGAGGTTGTTTTGCACTACGACTTGAAGCCAAGCAATGTCTTATTTGATGAGGACATGATTGCGCATGTGGCAGACTTTGGCATTGCAAGGTTACTATACAAATTGACGATAGCTCAACCATCGCCTCAAACATGCCCGGTTCGATAGGGTATATGTCACCAGGTACCTAATTAGAACTTCATATACCTTGTGTCATGGTATTGCACGGCAGATGCTACTGGGGGTAGCTTACATAGAGGGAGTAAGGCGACGTAGGAGAATCCGGGAGAGAGATTAGCACACGATGTACCCAGGTTCACGTCCCCTTGGTGGAGGATCGCTACGTCCTGCTGTCAATCCAGTATATGATCATAGATTGGTTTACAAGGGAGTCACCGGAGGCGGTGGGAGAGACTAGATCTAATATGACGGAGGAGAATATGCCCCATGGGGGTGCCCATGGTGGCTTTATATATGCAGCCAGTTAGGGTTTACAAGTGCTAGTGGGCTTTGTATTCAAGTCGACGTCTTGGGCCTTCAGTCGGCGCCACTCGTCTGGGTCTAGCATGCACCAGTCGCTGTATTGGGCGAGTCGACCCGCTCCGGGCTAGGTTTCAGTCGGCTCGATCCACCTGGCGACTCCGCTTCGTGGGTATACCCCGATTAGTATTCCCCCATTAGTAGTCCCCGAGCGCGTTGTCGATTCGACACGGGCTTGAGGCAGGGCACAGAGAGTCTTGACGATGGGTCGTGGCGAATCGGCGACGAGATCTTGAATAGAGAAATGAACCGTGAAGCTGGAGGCAGTCGGCGTGAGCCAGTCGGTGATGGCCAGTTGGTGAAAGACGCAGGGTGTCAGTGAAGCCGCCAGTTGCGGCGAGTTCCCGAACATGGAGCCTGCCGAGTCCCCGAGCGTGGCGAGTAACGAGGTCGAGCGACCGGCGAGTGCCAAGTCTCCGAGCGCGCCGAGTGGCGAAGTTGGGCGACCGGAGAGTGGCGCTTTCTGTAGCGCGCCGAGTCCCCGAGTGCGTTGAGTACGCGAGGGCGAGTCCGCGGTGGCGAGTCCCCGAGCGTGTTGAGTACGCGGGTGGAGAGTCCGCGGTGGCGAATCGACAAGGGCGAGCCGCGGTCGTGGAACCACGAGCACACGCAACATGACTAGGAGTAGTCCCCGAGGCTCGAGTTGGCTTGTAGAGGCGACTTGAGGCTCTTTAGAAATGCATATTCTGAAGATAGTAGTGGTTGCTGCCGAGCATGACGAGTGGCGAGGTCGAGCGACCGGTGAGTGTGGAGCCCGGCCTTGGCGAATGGCGGTCGGCGACCGGCGCCGAGCCTGGCCTGGCGAAAGGGCGTAGGTCGGCGACCGGCGCCGATTCCGAAGCGACGAGGTCGGCGACAGCGCCGGCCAGCGGAGGCGCGAGGTCAACAACCGGCGGCGGCAGTACCTGAGCCGGCGGCGAGGCCGAGGGACGGTGAGTGCGAGTCCCGGCCGGCGGCGAGCGAAGCGACCGGTGAGCGCCGAGTCCCCGAGCGCGGCGAGCGGCAAGGCCGAGCGACCAATGAGCGCCGAGTCCCCGAGCGCGGCGAGTAGCGAGAAAGACACTGTTTTGCTAAGAAGGAGGAAAAAGTATGACTGCAAAAAGGTGTATTTATAAAATATATTGAACATTTGTAAGACGTGCAAATATTAGATGTTGAAGAAAATGCACTTTTGTTATGTGGATCGATAGGCAGTATGTAAGGTTTATACGTGTTTTTTCATGAGTAGGCAGACCTCCAGCATCAAACGCTTGCCTAACAGGGACGCGATGCCAGACTATTGAACCTAGAGACAAGGTCGGCCTTTTGGTACCTAGCCTCACTATTTCGACGGGCGCGAATAAACAACAGATAAAACTGAAACCGATCCTAAGTATGATTTTGGTCCCTGAAAAGGGTCATATGCGACAGCATGGTCGAATTTAAAGAATGAAAGGAGGTGCATATATGTTTTGAGCTCATAGCATGTACGAGTGTAATGAAACTTAGCTGTTAGCATGGCAAGTCTGCGACGGCGAGTCCGCGACAGACGAGTCCCCGAGCCTAGCGAGTCCGCGTATAAGTGTGTCCGCGTTTAGGGAAGTTCCGGAGCACGGCGAATTCTCCACAGGTGAACCCGCGACTGATTGGTGCGGCGCCTCGGTGAACTGCACATTGCGGCTTGGATTTCCTCGTATTTGCAGAGACAAGACCTAATAGAGATATGACAAAATATAATAATTAAAATAAGCTTGAGCTAAGAAAATGATTAGCCATAGCGAGTCGTTGCTGGCGATAGATCAGTTGTTCATCGAGCGTCGCAACAGCACGTCCGACTAAGCCTTCGCAGGTCGGAGCCATGGCGGCGGAGTAAGTTAGGGTGCTTTAGCGACGTGTGCTCGCGTGCGCCGCTTAAGGCCAAGCCTCAATTCCCGGTCGCCTCATGTGGTTGTGCAATGAACCGATTTGTCACTCAAGTGCCCCAAACAATGGGTTGATCATGCATAAGTTTCATATAGGCGTTAGTGTCGATGATTAATTAAACAGCCCAATAAAAATAAGTGAAAACAGACGTATAGCAGAGTCTTACGCACTCGTCATCAATCTCATGTTACAGGACTAGATTAAATAATGGAGAAAATCATGCACACACTTAAGATCGATCAGGTACTACACAATTAGATTAAATAAAGAGGGGAAGCACGCACTTTACCGACCGATCTGGTGCTATGCGACTGAATCAAATATTGGTGTTAGCTTCAGTACTAAGCTTCTCGCTGTGCCCGCAGCCCATGGCCGTATCGCGTTTAACCGACTGTGATCTGGCCATGGTCGATGGTGAGGGATCCCGTCCGGATTATCACTCTCCATGCACCGCTAGCCCCACGGTGGGCGCCAACTGTCGTGGTATTGCATGGCAAATGCTACTGGGGTAGCTTATGTAGAGAAAGCAAGGATGTATCCAGGTTCACGTCCCCTCGGTAGAGGATCGCTATGTCCTGCTGTCAATCCAGTATGATCATAGATTGGTTTATAAGGGAGTCGCCGGAGTCGGTGAGAGAGACTAGATCTAATATGACCGGAGAGAATATGCCCCGTAAGGGCGCCCCTGGTGGCTTTATATATGCAGCCAGTTAGGGTTTATAATTGCTAGTGGTCTTTGTATTGAAGTCGACGTCTTGGGCCTCCAGTTGGCGCCACTCGTCTGAGTCTAGCATGCACCAGTCGCCGTATTAGGCGAGTCGACCCGTTCCGGGCTAGGTTTCAGTCAGCTCGATCCAGCTGGCGACTCCGCTTCGTGGGTATATCTCGATTGGTATTCCCCATCACCTTGCTTAATATTGCCAGTTCTTCTCTTTTGGACAGATCAATCATGTTCTAACATTTGTTCATATTTTTCTTATGTAGAATATGGATCATATGGACAAGCATCGCCAAAGAGTGATGTTTTCAGCTATGGGATAATGCTTCTTGAAGTTATTACAGGAAGGAAGCCTACAGATGCTATGTTAGTCGAAGACTTGACCCTTCGGCGATGGGTTCACCGGTTATTTCCTGCACAGCTTGGCCATGCCTACTGGAAGGATTCTCTTCATGGTGTGACCTGCACGATAGCTCTGTTGGGCGGGTGTTTGAAATTGGTTTGCTTTGCACCAACGACTCGCCCAATGAGAGGATAGACATGAGCGACGTGGTCGTGAGGTTAAAGAATATCCAAATGGAATACACCAAATGGACATATACAGAGACATCGTCAAATCAAGTCCAGCACAATGATTCATGACTATTTAGCTTCGACCTATGTATTTTGTTTTCATGTATTTCGGCTTCTTTTCTTTCACCCGTGGTTTTTAGAACAACTTTTGGCTATGTGTATCTGAGTTATGCAGAGGCCTAGTATAATACTTGATTTTTTAAGTACTTCCTTCGACTCATATTAGTTGACTTTAACTGTCTAGATTTAGATGTATCTAGACATGTTTTCGTGCTACATACATCTGAATTTAGACAAATCCAAGTCAACTAATATGGATTAAAGGGAATAATAAAATATCCATTATTAAAAAAATTGTTGGCATAAAATATTTTTGTTACATGTCTGTCCACTGCACTAATATTCAGACCATATGTTTGCGTGGGTGACAACCTTGCCGTTTTAATTTCTACCTGGATGATTTGCCCTAGCGAAATGTTCAGCCCGAACTCGCGGAATGCGATGCACAAATGTTGTGAGCATAAAGGCTAGAAGAATTTTTCTTTCAAAAAAAAAACTAGTGAATTATGTAGAGTGGGGTCAGAGAAGATCTACGAAGGACATGTCCAACATTACTCAGCGAAAGCAAACCACGAGGCGGAACCCCCCTCCCCCCCTCCCCTGTGCGTCCCCCACCTCCCTCCCCTCCTTGAGAGTCGACTCGCCTGACCCGGGCCAATCCGAGGCTTCTCTCCACGGCGATGCCGGCTGGAGAAAGCTAAGGAGCGGCGCCGGATTCAGTAGTTTAGGATTTAGGCTTAGATCTAGTGGATGTTGTCCCCCAGTGGCGATTTGGCGTAGGTCGCCGAATCTCATCGGCCGGATCTGGCGCGCCCATAGCTCTCTCTCCCTCGAGGCACTGCTCCGGTGGCAAGAGTGGCAAGATCGGAGCTAGAAGCTTGGCATCTCCAGGAATAAGGCCGTCTTCCCCCTTCCCTGGAGGTCTTCCGCTCTGACGCTTCTCCACGGCGCCAGACGGTCGCCGGTGACGTCGCCCGTCAAGATTCCAAGGTGGAATCTGGACGTTGACGACGAAGCCAGTGAAGCCTTCTTCAATAAGTGGATCGAGGTCGCTCCTGCTCGACAACACTGCCATCTTCTACGCCCACCTCACCGAGTCCGTGGTAGGTTCTCTGGTTTTGATGGTGGGCCGCTTCTCACTAGGTGGTGTTGGTGTGCTTCCTCTGCTCTGGTGTGGGTCTCCCATCTGTCTCTCCTCTTCTCTTTGTGCTCCATGGTGGAGATGAGGGAAGTTGTTCACGGAGAAGATGCTCACCTAGAGCGGATTTGGGGTCCAAGAACCTTTTTTCCTGGGAGCTTACTCTCTGCGTCTGTTTGGAAGACGTTGAAATCATTGGCCAAGAAGGCTCTATCCAAGTCAGTATGCTCTGACAACGCTTCAACCTCCATAGCGAGGCCCTCTTCGAGCTTTGATGCTGAGTGCTTCGCCGGGTCAGTGGCAAGTGGTATCGTCCCCGTCGCTGTCCATGGCTGCAGCATCCTGGGCTCTCTGCTCCACAGTGGGGAAGATGAAGGGCTAAAGTGTAACTTCCAATCTTTTAGCAAGGTCCAATGTAAGGATCTATGTGTTATTTTCTCATTTAATGGGATCCTTTGTAATAATCTTGTACCCCCTCTGCAATATCAATAAAAGGTTCTAGCCCCTTCTAGGTCGCTCCGCGTTTTAAAAAAAAAACTTAGGGAAAGCCTCATACCGAGTTGTATTACTTTTTTTCCTTTAGAAAGCCTTAATGAGCTGTACATGTCATATAGTTCTGCAGTTGTGGAGTGATGTGTTAGCACGGTTAGTCTTTTTTTAATAAATGGGAGCCATTTTCGTCAACTGAAAGTGACCATTGGAAAGATGGAGGAGACATTGGGCGATCTCGATGATGATCGTGGTGGTGATCTGCCCGAGGGGCTCTCGCTGGTGTCCAAACCGGAGGGGTCCTCGCCGGCGGCTAAGCTTGGCCGGTTCTGGGTGTTAGCTTCATCTGACGACGAGTCTGAAGATGGGGAAGCGGGAGATCGATCACCGGACGAGGAGTTGTCCATCATGTATCTTCGTCGCCCGCGCACCTTCACCGGATTTGGACAGAGACATTCGAGAATCATCTACTGGTCTGGCTAGCAGGGCCACTCGACGTCTGGATCGTCAGAGAAGGCAGAGGGTGGCGGCGGCAGAGTTTCTCTCCTCAGCAACGCATGTATGCTCTGATACCTTAGTTGAATCCTGTCCTTCTCGGATCGACCGTAAGACATGTTCTTCATCTCTATCAAAGCCTGTTCTTGATGCGTCTGTCTTCCCTCTGGAGCCTAGAGGAAGAGGATGCTGAAAGCGGCTGGACATTGGTCCGCCGACGGCGGAGATTGCCGGAGATGAGCAAGACAGTGATGGCCAGATGCGTTGATACGAAATTAACGCTACTTTCAAAACTTTGGAATATGGGCCCTGTTTCACGTCAAAATTTACTTTCATGAACAAAGAGTGGGCCGCAACGGGCTTGTGACCATTGGGTCACAGGTCAAGTCAGGGCTTGTTTCCAGATGATGCGAACCTTGTCGCTGGTCGTGCCCACAGACATTTGCTAGGGTTAACCTAGACAAAACAAGTCCCTCATAATGACGGTCCGCGGAGGCTAGTTGAATCTGAGATGAACCCGGACGGTGGCTGCCAAACTGAGCCAGGACGTCACCGGCCAGAAAATGAGAGCCGACATCAAGTAGACAATTGTCCAGGCGCAAAAACCCGAAGGATCACTCCCTATATCGGGAAGATCGGTAGGCCTCCATCCTGTTGCCCGCCTGCCGACCACATCCGGCGCGGCGGAGGAGGAGGCAATCCTATGACAAACCACGCACACGCTCATCCTGCTGGTTGTCGTCCCGAGCAAGATGCCTATACGATTCCGCAACAAGGCCGACCTCGAGCACCGCTCCACCTCCCCAGGCACCTCCATGCGACCGACGGCTGCATAGATGTCGGGTCTAGACGGGATCCTAGACCTATTGCCGCCGCCTCCACCTGATGCGCGTAAGCCCAAAGGAAGCCGCCTCCACCACACGACTAGGGAACCCCAATCACCGTGACCGAACGGTCTCCATCCCGTGTGGATGCCACGCCCGAGGGAACACTGCCGCCGCCATAAGACCAGGGTTGCCTCCCTAGATCCCGCAAGCAGATGGACACCGACGCCGTCTATAAGACCCTGGCGCATGGCTTAATAGGATTGATAGGAAAACCCATACCAACAAGTTGCAGCTTCTTTTCTGGAAGCTCATTAAAAAAGAACCTCTAGGTTAAACGTGCTTGGGCTAGAGCAATTTGAGGATGGGTGACCGACCGGGAAGTGGGTACCGGGTGCGCACGAGTGAGGACAAAGTGCGTAGAAAAGACTAGTGTTGTTTTGTGGGGTTAGTCTAGAGATCCTATTGAGATGCCAAGAGTTAAAGCCACAGGTCCGGAGAGGCCAAGTTGTTACAAGTGGTATCAGAGCCAACCCTCACGGTTATATGGGCGTGTGTGGATCAGTGGCGGACATGTGAAGCATGGCGCGTGTGGCCTGGAGTGGACACGATATGGAACATGTGCCGGCACTAGACGCACAGACGTGTACCAAGAGGGGACGTTCCTTGCTTGTGGTTGATCGACGAGGGCGTCGATCTTCTAAGGGTGGGTGTATGTGAGACCCTGACGCGTGGCTTAATAGGATTGATAGGAAAACCCATACCAACAAGTTGCATCTTTTTTTTGGAAGCTCATTCAAAAAGAACCTTCAGGTTAAGCGTGCTTGGCCTGGAACAATTTGAGGATGGGTGACCTATCGGGAAGTGGGCCTGGAGAAATTTGAGGATGGGTGACCTATCGGGAAGTGGGTACCGGGTGCGTATGAGTGAGGACAAAGTATGTAGAAAAGACTAGTGTTAGTCTGTGGGGTTAGTCTAGAGATCCTATTGACCTTCTAGGAGTGACAGCCGCTGGTCTGAAGAGGCCATGGTGTTACACTGTCCCCAACCGCCACCGGTGATCTGCCGCTAGGACGCAACCCCCAGCACCTTCGGCACTGGGAGGGGCGCTATTAGAGTTGTAATATTGTACGTATATGACGTGGTGTAGTACACCAGTCATATATGTACCGAACCTTGTTTCACGCCACATAAGGGGATTTTCCTCACCAATATAACATGCAACCGATCGGCCCCCTAGGGCTTACGATCGTTCTCTCCTCTTTTACTTTAACAGGCGCCATCGTGGGCCTCGTAGACGGTAGCAGTGGTAGGGGAGGCCCACGGGCCTTGGTTTTTTCGGTGTCTAGGGTTTCACCCCGGTGTCAGGGGGATGGCGCATGAGCGCTTTTCCCCCAAACTGAACCGCCACTACTAGGAAAATGGCTATAGGTAATCCAAACATCTGTGGCGCACATGCTACTAGTGTCCCACGGGTAAAATAGGCATGGCGCACTACACACAGGTGCCCTACGGCTAACTGTAGAAAGTGTGGAGCACATGGGGATGGTGCGCCATGGATATGTGTGGGCCAGGGCACTGCCGGCCGTAGACCACCTAGCCATAACGCACATAGGCAAAGTGCGCTATGGCTGTGGCTGGTAGCCGTGGCGCACATAGCCACCATGGGCTACGGGTAAAATCTGTGTAGTCTGCTGCCTAACTGGGTAAACACATGGGTGGCGCACTGCTGGCATGTGCGCCACGGCTGTGCTTTATGCCTGTGGCGCAACACCACCATGTGCACCACGGATGTACGTGCTATCTACTTTTTGGCAGCTACTTTTTGTACATGTGACTATCCACTACCACCTCGCACTTAACTTTTCCCTCCTTCTTCCTCCTTGGATCTGATCGCCATCCTCCTCCTTCCCACCTCAATTTCTCCACTATTTCACCATTTGTAGCATGTAGAACTTACCTTGGATTATACATACATAATAGAGAAAAGCTCTCCTTCCGGCCACCATCCTCTCGGTCTTGCACCTCTCCTTACATCTTCTCGATCGGTCTCTCATCTTGGTAAGTTTTCCATGTAAGAGGATGTGTTCATGTGTATGGATGATATGCTCATATGTATGGAGAGGATCGATGCTCATATGTATGGATATGATGTATTCATGTGTATGGATGATATATGCTCATATGTATGGAGAGGATCAATGCTCATGCTTATGGAGAGGATTATGCTCATGTGTGTTTGGAGCATGCATATTATATCTCTCTCATGTGTTTGTGTGTGAATGAGATGCCATAAATGTTGATTCATTTCCATTTTGGCAAGACTTTGGCATTTTGCAAAGATCCTAATTTAGGATAGGTCATGCCGAAATTTTCTATCAATCATTGCATGCATGCATTGATTATGTGGTTCTAATAAACTTCTAATTCTACCATGTACACCGTCCAAGCAACCATGGTCCGCATATTGACCGAAGGCATTGTGGCTAGATTTTTGAAATGTGCGACGGCCGACATGATACGGAATAACATGACGGAGATAAGATGTCCGTGCAGAAGTTGCAAACTCAACTGGTTGATTGACTCACATTCCGGGCATCTGCAGGCACACATGCTCTGCCATGGTTTCATGTATGGATACACTTGGTGGATAAGTGATGACGAAGACGATGAGGACGTAAATGGGGCGGCAGGAAATGAGGAAGGATGGCAACATGATGATGATCACGACGAGGATGGGCGAGATGAAGAAGAGTCTCATGGAGATGGTGAAGGTGTAGAAGCAGAACATGATGATGATGATCAAGATGCCGGAGCAGACGATGGAACAACATCAGGCTGGATGCGGGACCCTTATGTTTAAGAACTCCTTCTCAAGCATCCGAGTAATGTCAGGGCTGCCGCTAGAGAGAAAGACAATCTTGCATAACTTGAGAAAGACGCGGTTACTCCATTGTATGAAGGATGCAAGCCCGATGATACCCGGTTGAATGTAACCCTCAAGGCTATGGATATGAAGGCAAAAAACAAATGGACCGATGCGAGCTTCGATGATATGATGGCATTCTGGCACGATCGTCTCCCGAAGGGGAACACATGTCCAACTAGTATCGAGGACACCAAAAAATCGTGTGTCCTCTCAATCTACCACACGTTAGATACCACGTATGCATTAAGGATTGCATCATTTATCGGGGCGAGGACGCGGAGAAATCCACATGCCCGGTGTGCGGCGTGAGTCGATACAAGAAAGGGAAGAAAGCGCCTCAAAAAGTGGTATGGTACTTTCCTATCACTCCTCGTCTACAGCGCTATTTCACAGACCCTAAGAAAGCAAAGCTCATGCATTGGCATGCGGAAAGAAACAAGCCAGGATATGACAATGACCCTGAAAAGGACGAGCTGCTGACGCACCCTGCAGATGCTAGTCAGTGGAAAGCATTGGACCTCGAATTCCTAGAATTCGGTGGAGATTCGAGGAACATCAGGCTAGGTGCGAGCATCGATGGACTCAATCTGTTTGGTAGCCAAAGCAGCACGCACAACACTTGGCCCATGTTTGTATGGATGTACAACCTCTCTCCTTGGTTGTGCATGAAAAAGAAGTACATACAAATGAGTATGCTAATTCAAGAACCGAAACAACCTGGTACCGATATCAATGTGTATCTCGAGCTGTTGAAAGAGGAGCTAGCCACGTTATGGAAACCCGGAGCCAATACGTACGACGCTGTCGCACAAGATTATTTCACTATGAGAGCCGCGTTGGTCACTACAGTGCAAGACTATCCAGGTTGCGGATATTTCTCGGGACATGTTATCCAAGGATTCTCCGCATGCGTTAGGTGCATGGATAACACAACCTATCTTCAACTAGAGAAAGATCCAGGGTCTTTGAAAACCGTGTTCATGGGGCACTAGAGGTGGATCGGCAAGAATGATCCATGGAGAAAACATGGAGATCTGTTCGATGGGAAATCCGATTCCCGAGGAATCCAAGAGCGGAGCAGTAGAGAAGAAGTGGATGAATTGCTAAAAAATTGGGAAGATTATCCTAATCCTGGAAAGAAGTGAAAGAAGCAGCAAGACAAGACGCTGCTGAAGGTATGGAAAACAAGGTTTGTTTTTTGGGAGTTGCCATACTGGAAGTTTCTCTGCACGCCTCGTAGCCTTGACATCATGCATATCAAAAAGAACGTGTGCGAGAGTCTGGTCGCCACCCTAATCAACATGCCAGATAGGACGAAAGTTGGTCCGAAAGCAAGGCACGACTTGATATTCATGGGCATCCGTAAGGATCTTCACGGAGGACGCACTACTCCTGATGATCAGGAAGATGACGGTGATCATGAGTCGGAGGCGACACAAGGTCGTCAGAAGGGTAAAAAGGTCAAGAAGAACGAATATTACTGCCTGCCTTTGTGCTTCACTCTAAGCTAGGATGATATCAAACAGTTTGTCAAGTGCCTTCTAGAAGTCAAATTTCCTTATGGCTACGCAGGCAAGATAAGTAGATACCTAGACGAGGCGAAGCAGAGGTTCAGTGATATGAAGTCTCACGACTGCGCCGTGCTAATGATGCGGATACTTTCGGTTGCACTAAGAGGGATAATGGACGAGCAAGTCCGTGAAACGTTGTTTGGGCTCTGCAAGTTTTTCGACGTCATCTCTTGAAAGTCAATTGGCGTGAATCATCTCGGGAGGCTACATGAGGAGATCGTGGTGATACTATGCGAGCTCGAGATCTACTTACCTCCCGCATTCTTCAACATTATGGTGCATCTGCTAGTCCATATCGTGGAGGCTATCATCCAACTTGGGCCGATGTTCCTCCATAGTATGATGGCGTTCGAAAGGATGAACGAACACATCAAAGGATATGTTCACAACAGGTCATGTCCAGATGGAAGCATAGCCAAGGGCTTTCTGGCTGAAGAGTGCATCTCTTTCTGCATGAATTATCTAGACATCGAGAACCCTATCGGTCTTTCCATCAATAGGCACCTTGGGAAGCTCGACGGATCAGGTCACCGAGAGGGTCACCGCGTACTCAATGCAAACTTCGATGGTCAATGCGCAAACTTTGATAGAGCAAAACTGGCCCGCTACAACATTTAGAACTGGTCGATCCTTGGGTACAGAAGCACAAAAGGTTAATCAAGAAGAAGTATAGTGACCGGGGCATACAGAGGACGCATGGAGAAATAATAAAAGAGCACAACTCAGATTTCATGCGTTGGTTTTGGCAGACGCTCCTAGATAATCCCCCGCAATCGCATTCTGTGGAGGAAAACATCATATTCACCTTGTCGTAGGGACCCATGCAAAACCTGGCGAGGTATGATATCAACGGCTACACATTCTACACGGAGGAAAAGGACAACAAGTGTGACTATCAAAACTCAGGCGTAACGTCTGAATTCTACACCGATGACAACATGAAGAAAAGATTCGATGAAAGGATCGAGGAGATCTAGGAGCTCGACTACTATGGAGAAAAGGTGCCGATCTTCTGTGTTAGATGGGCCAAGAGCGTCGAAAGATAAGACCGGTATTTCACAACCATGGTTATACCCGAAGCAACCAAATCCAAGGCCGCCGGTGCGAACGTCGCCACGAAAAATGAACCGTGGGTACTGGCTAGCAAAGTGGACCATGTTTTTATTACCAACCCGACAAAGCCTAGCCGTGTTGTCGTGAGAGGAAAAAGAAACAACATCGGAATGGATGCGGTCACCAACGACCAAGACTTCGACTAGTACGGCTATCCAAAGATTGAAGATGAAAAAGACTACGATAAAGCAACATACATCACAAGAAGAAAAAGGACAATCCTGTCCAAAAAAGGTAGCCCGTTCGAGAGAAGATATTTTAAAGTGCTGGGGCTAAATTATTCAACCGTGTCAAAGAAGGAAAAAAAGATTGTAAAACTCTAGCTCAAAAAAGATTGTAAAATACATGCTCAAAAAAGATTGTATTGATGCATATGGATGGCATATTATTAATGGACACATTATTATTTAACATTTATAATATATATGTACCACTTTTATGATATATATGTACAACTTTTATCATATAAAGCATATACCAGATATTTTATATAGTTTACATAATTTGTGGGCATTTTTTTAAAATTTTAAAGTACTTTTAAAATTAAAACAAAAAAAGGTGGGCACCAGGGTTCGAACCTGGATGCTCACAAGTTTAGAATCGAGCAAAGGGCGGAACCAGTTGGATATGTTAGTACTAGTGTCAACTAGTGGGGTGGCGGCCCTCTTATTTGATTTGTCGTACTAGTTAGTCGTAGCTTAGTGCACTATCTAAGGGTGTGCTACGACCATGTTTACTGACAAGTCAACTGCTACCATGTGCGTCGCTCTCCCTTGCTCACTCAAAGATCGAGCCCACACATCTCACTCCCAACGCGCTGCCGCTTGATCCGCCCCCTCTGCCGCTCGCCTTGATCCACCGCCTGCCGCCGCACTTGCGCATGCCTGCTGCACGCGCGTCTGAGGAGATGGATTCACTTCATGTGCCGCCTCGATCCACCGGGCGTCCGAGGAGCTCGGAGGAGGCACGCACATGTCTGAGGAGGAGGAGGAGGCCGCGGAGGAGCTCCGCCCGCGCTCTTCCCTGTCGTCGTCTTTGAGGTGAGCATACCCTCTACCCTCTCTCTGACTTCTTGTATCCAATTGACTACCACTGCCCTAGGAATACAGAGGAAATAGAGACATTGTGGCACAGATGAATCGATGATCAGCTCGACACCACTGCTGTCGTGGTGGTGTCACGGCAGATGCCATGGGTAGGCTTAAGTTAGGGGCCGAATGGACGCTTGTGGTAACCGGGGAGGGAGTACACGGTCGAGCCACGCACAAAGAACAAGATGAACTCTCCATCCTTAGGATTTTTATTGATCCTCGTGGTTTACAAGTTCTCCTAGAGTTGTTTGAGCATAACCTCAGGGCACTAGTTTCCTACTTGGTCCAACCTCCTCAAACCATAGCTATGCCCCTCCTTATATAGGCGAAGGCCAGCTAGGTTACACCCCTTTGGGTCCTAGGGTTACCGTTTGGATCTTGGTATTCACTATACGGGCCGGGTCATGGGCTAGCCCTGAGCTCCTCGACCCAGTCCACAAAGCTAGACAGCTAACGGTCTTCTCGTACGTAGCCTCCAATTCTTTTGGCGTCATACAATGACTTTGTACGTCAGCCTTTGCTTTAGGCATCACCCGGCTCCTTTTGTGTCACCCGATGTCGCCCTTCTCTTTTGGCCATGCTTTACCATGGTCCCTCCTGAACCTCACTCAGAAAGCTTCCACACGTCCTCTCTGACTCGGCCTTCCCTAGTGAGACTCGGATTGTTGCTTCCTGCAAGGTAAACAAACTTGTCTTATACGGGCCGACATAATTCTTATGTCGGCCGTACATGAACTTCTTACCCGGCCGTTGTTACCCGGCCAGATTTATTCTTTACTCGGCATAAGCCAAGCTAGGCAATGTTTTATCCCTTATGACCCTACCGGGGGTTATTCCCCCGACATTAGTCCCCGAATTTGGTGAGTCCTAGCAGTTCTTGCTATTAGGCATCTCCAGGTTCCTTTAATGTGCTTGGAACTTCTCTTTATATTAGCATTTACTGTTTAGGGCGCACTGTTTGGCGTAATCTTGATCTTTGCCGAGTCTATTTTGCCCTTTTCGAGTCTTATCTTTGACTTTCTGGCTCATTTTCGCCTCATGCTGAGTCATTTTGGACGATGCCGAGTCATTTTTGGTTTGCCTTAGTCACTGACAGCTCGTAATCATGATGACTTGCCTCAAATTTTGTCCCAAATCCTGACCGCACAGTGACAGCAACGCAGTAACTCCCCGTCACTGTGGCAGTCCCATCGCTCTGTGCCTCATGTCCTCCGCAGCGTGACGTGGCTGTGGATTTTCCATGTATCGCCTACACGTGGCATTCACTGACACACTCACTCGGCCGTATACACGTCCACACGCTGGCTGTACGGCGTAGGAGGATCCCACGCTTGGGTTTTTTACTCCCCTTAAGTAGGGGTGAGGGGAACTTAACTTCCTTCGCCCGTTCAGTTTCCCCCTTGCCATCTTCTTCTTCATTGCGCCCCCCAAATCCTAATGTTAGATCCCTCCTTTATAAAGGAAAAGGATCCTTGTGATTGCAATGCTAGTCCCTGGATCAATGCTAGCATCCACAGTTTAAGATGAAGTACACAGATATAAAGGTCATTTATTACATCCATTCCAGAGATAAAACATAGTCTCTTACAACTCAGGGCCATAGGCCTAATACAAGAGTTTTGGAATAAGTAAATAACACAAGTCTTCATCTTCATGTGCCACAGGCAAGCATGTTGAGTGTAGACTCATGACACCTAATCATCATCAGAATAACCTGCAACATCACAAGTTACAGCCACAGTGGGTCAATACTTTGGAATAGTATTGGCAAGTGATACCTTAGTAAATTTTAAGTGGACTAAATTACTATATGCAATTTGGCTAAGTGTAGCTTGGCTTGCTTTGCTTCAAAATAGGTTTTTCCTATTAGTTGAAATCACTAAGTTTTTCTTTGTCAAAAACTTTTCCCAAGAAACCATCAATAGACATTGAGGTCCTTCACCCTTGTTCACCCACAAGTTTTACTTAGAAGTTGGAGTGTTGAGATTCTTGATAGCTTCCATGTCTTGATGCTCAAGTTGTCCATTGCCATGGACTTGGCTAAGTATTTAGATTTTCCATCTGCAGAGGTTGTGCACTTTCCCCACCAGACTTGGTTTCCCAAGACAGGACCTTTCAGAAGCCTTCCCTTAGCCAAATGGACGCGTTCCAACCTATCAATCCCACTACCACCAACTGTCCAAGTGACTAAGTTCTAGCAACCTATATGATCAAGGCAGAGCCCATATTGCCAAGTGGTTGCACTATAAGCTTCTCAACACTTGGCCTCCAAAATCCCTTTGTGCCTGGGTGGCATACCACAAGTGAGATACACAAGGTAAACCATATCCAATGGGCCTTATGTAACCACTTAACCAAAACCCACCATTCAAGTCCCATTCCACCTAGGAGTTATATTAACTTAGTTGTTTTATTAAGAAAACATAAGTCCAAAGACTTAGAAATATTTTCATCATGGCATGTATATATACTTTACCAACCCTTGGTTGCTACTAGCTAGGCTAAGCATGGCATAGTAACTTAACTTAGGAAATTTCCTAGCATTTCTAGCAATTCTACAACTACTTAGGATTCCCAACATAGCATTTGGCAAAAAGTAACATGCAAGACTTAGCAAAATATTTCTAATGCTTATACAAAATATAGGGATGAAAATAACCATGAAGTACCACTTGCCTTGGTAATGGGGAGAGTAGCACTCTTCACAATCACAGTCACTAGCAAAATCTACACAAAAATTTGTAGCACACAATTACACACAATTCATATACAAACAAAAATATGAATGCATGCATGCAAGAAAATGCTAAGTGATGATTTTTGAAAAACTCCACCAAGCAAGTGCATGATACAGAAACATAACCAAGTCATAAACTTGCTAACTAAACTTATTTAGCACTAAAACAATTTACTAAACAAATTCTATACTCAAAAAGGTCCTAAATAAGTTTCTGCATAAAAAGTCATTTTAACAGAAACCTTTTGTTAAACACATTGCAGATTCAGAAAGGGCTTGAGTCACTGATTCCAATGGTATAAAGTTTGCAAAAATCTAACGTAGGAATCAAAAGTTATAGCCATTTGAAATTTGGTTCTAAATCTGATTTAAATTCTGTTTTTAAATCTAACCCTAGCCACGCGTCATGTTTCTATTGGCGCGTACCGGTTGACGGATCGAGCTCTAATCTCAGGCGCCGAGATCTAACGCTCCTAATCGTTCGACCAAACACGAAGCGGCGCTAAGCGGCGGATCGGGCGCTGCGTCTGACAGCGGCGGCGCTGGCGTTCTAGGTCGTGCGAGAGTGGGGGAAGTGGCTTACCAGAACCACGGTGGCGTTCTGAAGATCAAGGTGGCGTTGGCTCGGGAAGGGGCGCACTGGCACGGTCTCAGGGGCTCGTCGGAGTTGCGGGCGGCGTCTGTCACTTGCAGTCATGGTTGTTGCCGAGGCTTGGCGTCGCCCTAGCACGAAACAGAGGCATCAGGAGTTGCGCAAGACGTAGGCGAACAAACTCGCGTGAAGGAGGGGGCAAGGGGCGCTCGGGTTTTACCTTAATTGGTCGCCGGAGTCTATCGGCGATGCAGGTGGTTTCGGTCGTGAACGGAAACGACGACCTGGGTCACGAGCAGGCAAAAGAAAGGTGTTAGCATATGCGCAAGATCCAGCTGGGCATCATCGTTTGAACCAGAGAGAGGGGGGCGGTCGAGACTCACCGGAATCGGTCGCCGGAGTCGTCGGTACTGCGGGGCTTCGAGAGCAAATGCGCGCAGCCTGGTGGCGGAGTGAGCGAGGAGAGTGGGGGGAAATGCTCGCGGTGCAGAGGGGATTAAATAGGCCCAGGCGCGACAGAAGCGCTTCATGGCCATTACGCAGCGCCATTACCGGCCTTGACAAGAGCGGCGGCGATGACGTGGCGCGGGGTTTGGGGAAGACGAGAGCGACGTGGAGAGGGCCCGCTCGTCAGCGAAATAGGCAGAGAGGGAGTGGGGTCCAGGCGTCAGTGACTGCGTGGGTGTGCTCGTGCGTGTGAGAGGGAAAGGAGTGGCCCTGGTGGGCTAGCTGGGCCTGTTCCGATGCTGGGCCAGATTGGTGGCGCCTGGCCTTTTTCTTTTGTTTACTCCTTTTCTTTTTCTATTTCGATTTTCTGAATAGGTTTTCAAATTAATTCAAGTTCCATTTGAATTCAAATCTTCTTGAGGTTTTGCAGTGGTGTAATGGTCTCAAAAATAGGTCAAAACCCAAGTGATTACTTAGCAAAGGCTTGGTAAAACTTGGGGGACAAAATAATCAGGGACTTACATCTGATTTGCAAATATTTGAAAAAGGGTTTTTGAAATTATTCCCAATTTGTAAAACTTGGTCAAAACCACACTCAATCCTTTCAATATGGAAGACAATCAAGTTAGGTTTAAAAACATTCAAACTCTCAAATGGGAATGGCCATTTGATTTAAATCTGCTCACATGAAATCATAGCACTAAGTGCTTCTGTTTTTCTAAAATGGGTTTGAAATTGATCTCAATTCTATATGCATGCATGAATGATATGCAAACTTTGAAATCATGATTTTAGGGATGTTACAAATCTAACCCCCTTAAGGTGAATCTCGCCCTCGAGATTCGGATTGGCTAGCAAATAGGTGAGGGTGGTCCTTCCGAAGATCATCTTCTCTTTCCCATGTTGCTTCCTCTTCGGAATGATGATTCCGTTGCACTTTGCAAAACTTGATGGTCTTTGTCCTTGTGACTCTTTCTGCAGTCTCAAGAATCTTGATAGGCTTTTCTTCATAAGTGAGATCACTTTCTAGTTGAACCTCTTCCAAAGGTATGGTATCTCTCAAAGAAGTTTCTTCCATTTCTAGGTGACATTTCTTAAGCTGACTCACATGAAACACATTATGGACAGCTGACAGAGATTCTGGCAACTCGACTTCATATGCAACTTCTCCCTTGCGACTTAGAATCTTGAATGGCCCAACATATCTTGGTGCCAACTTTCCTTTGACTCCAAATCTTTTCACTCCACGAAGTGGTGATACTCTAAGATAGGCTCTATCTCCAACTTCATAGGTGACCTCTCTACGCTTAGGATTTGCGTAGCTTTTCTGTCGGGACTGTGCTATCTTCAATCTGTCCTTAACTAATTTGACTTTCTCTTCGGCTTCTTTGATAAGATCCGGTCCAAATAAACTTCTTTCTCCCACACCATTCCATTGCAATGGGGTGGTACACTTTCTTCCGTAGAGAAACTCAAATGGTGCCATCCCCATACTAGCTTGATAGCTGTTATTGTAAGAGAACTCTGCGTAAGGCAGACTTTCATCCCAACTTGCTCCATAGTCTAGGGCACATGCCCTCAACATGTCCTCAAGAATTTGATTAGTCCTTTCTGTTTGTCCATCGGTTTGAGGATGAAAAGCGGTGCTGAATTCCAACCTCGTTCCCAATGATTCATGAAGCTGTCTCCAAAAATGAGAGGTGAATTGGGTTCCTCTATCAGACACAATACTTTTAGGCACACCGTGAAGGCATACAATTCTACTCATGTAGATTTTTGCTAACTTGGCACTTGTATAAGTTGTTTTCACTGGTATAAAATGAGCCACTTTAGTTAGGCGATCCACTACTACCCATATGGAATCATACTCTGACCTAGTCCTTGGTAATCCGGTAATGAAATCCATACCAATCTTGTCCCACTTCCAATCAGGAATAGGTAGTGGTTGAAGCAGACCTGCTGGTTTCTGATGCTCCGCTTTTACTCTACTACACACATGACACAAAGCAATATGTTCGGCGATGTCCCTTTTGAGATTGTTCCACCAAAATCTTTCTTTCATGTCCATGTACATTTTAGTGTTTCCCGGGTGAATAGAATATGGAGAGTTGTGGGCTTCTTGCAGAATCAATTTCCTCAACTCCGGATCTTGTGGAACACAAATACGTTTCCCATGCCATAAGGTACCTTGTTCGTCTTCATGGAAACTTTTGGCTTTTCCTTGGCTAATTCTTTCCTTAATCTCTTTGATTTCTTTGTCAGTTTTCTGGGCTTCTTTGATCTTATCCAACAGAGTGGGTTGAACATCCAAAGACATGAGATGTCCTTCAGGTACAATCTCCAATCTGAGTTTTCTGAATTCGGCACACAAATCATTTGGCAATTCTCCTTTGGTAAGGCCATTCACAAAAGCCTTACGACTTAGAGCATCTGCTACAACATTTGCTTTACCGGGGTGGTATTGCAAACTTAAGTCATAATCCTTGATAATCTCTAACCATCTTCTTTGTCTCATATTGATTTCCTTCTGGGTGAAGATATACTTCAAACTTTTGTGATCCGTGAATACTTCACAACGTTTTCCCAAAAGGTAGTGTCTCCATGTTTTGAGTGCATGGACAACAGAGGCTAACTCTAAATCATGCGTAGGGTAGTTTACTTCATGAGTTTTGAGTTGTCTCAAGGCGTAAGCCACAACTTTACCGCCTTGCATAAGTACGGCACCTAATCCCTGATGAGAAGCATCACAATATACTTGGAAATCTTTTTCCAAATCTGGCAGACACAAAACTGGTGCTGACACAAGTCTCTTCTTTAATTCCTGAAAGCTGAGTTCACAACCTTCAGACCAAGCAAACTTCTTGTCTTTCTTTAACAATTCAGTCATTGGCTTAGCAACCTTTGAGAAATTTTCAATGGACCTTCTATAGTAACCTGCCAGGCCAAGGAAACTATGAACCTCTTTCACGTTTTTAGGAGGTTCCCATTCAGTCACAACTGAAACTTTAGCAGGATCAACTGCTACACCATCCTTTGTCATAACATGGCCAAGAAAGCCAACCTCTTCCAACCAGAACTCACACTTGCTGAATTTTGCATAAAGTTTATGCTCCCTCAGTTTCTCAAGTATCAAACGTAAGTGTCTTTCATGTTCTTCTTTGCTCTTGGAGTAGATTAAGATGTCATCGATGAAAACGACAACAAACTTGTCAAGGAATTCCATGAACACTTTGTTCATCATATTCATGAAGTAGGCTGGAGCATTGGTCAAGCCAAAAGGCATTACAGTATACTCATACAATCCATACCTTGTAGTGAATGCTGTTTTAGGTATGTCTTGTTCTCTTATCTTGAGTTGAAAATAGCCTGACCGGAGATCAATCTTCGAGAACACACATGCTCCTTCTAGCTGATCAAACAAGTCGTTGATTCTTGGCAAAGGGTATTTGTTCTTGATGGTTACCTCGTTGAGTGAACGGTAGTCAATGCATAACCTTTGACTTCTATCCTTCTTCTCTACAAATAAAATTGGGGCTCCCCAAGATGAAGAACTTGGCTGGATGAATCCTTTCTGCAACTGTTCTCCAAGTTGTTTCTTGAGCTCCTTCAGTTCATCAACTGACATTTTATATGGTCTCTTTGCTCTTGGTCCAGAACCCGGTACCAAATCTATTATAAACTCCACATCTCTATCTTGTGGCATTCCCGGTAACTCTTCCGGAAACACATCCGGATACTCACATACAATTGGCACACTGTCCATGCTAACCCCCTTAAGAGAATTTAGCTTACTTCCTTTAGATTCAAAGTTGGACTTGAATTTAATCCGCTTTCCTTCCGGGGTTGTGAGTGTAACAGTACGATTGGCACAATCTAGTACTCCTTCATACTTAGCCATCCAATCCATTCCCAAAATTACATCCAATCCTTGGGAATTTAGGATTATCAGGCTCACTGGAAACTTATGCTTTCCAAACTCTATGACTAAGTCATGACATCCTGAATTCACTATCATTTCTCCACCAGGAGAACTTACTCTTATAGGACACCCAATAGTTTCTACCGGTAGTTCATTTCTTTCAACAAATGCTATTGATATGAATGAATGAGATGCACCAGTATCAAAGAGTACAAATGCTGGAATAGAATTGAGTCTGAACTTACCAGCAACAGCATCAGGCTCCTCATAGACCTCCTCCACATTGATGTGGTTAACCTGTCATTTTTGAAAAGGATTGGGCTTGCTGGGTCCTTCAACTTTCTTTTCAGGGCACTCATTTGCATAATGCCCCAGCTTCTTGCATTTGAAGCATTCAACCTGACTGATGTCCCTCTTGGCAGATTGACTTCCACCTCCACTTCCATTTCCACTGTGGTGGCTCTTATGTCCACTCTTGTGGTTCTTGTACTTATCATTGTCATGACTGCGATGATGCTTATTGTCATGACGGTTGTGGTTGTGGTGCTTGTTGAATTTCCCATGCTTGTGGGATCCTGAGCTTCCACTGTCATCAAGGTGAGATCGTTTGTGAGACGATCCCGAGCTGTGCTTGTCGGAGTGCTTCTCTTTCTACTCTCCACCTGCTTCATTTTGCTCTCCAAAATAGCAGCCTTGTCACACAGAGACTGATAAGTTGGAACATACGCCACTGACAACTGCAAATTTAGCTCATCATTCAAGCCTTCTAGAAATTTTTCCTTCCTCTTGGCATCAGTGTCAACTTCATCCGGTGCATAACGCGCCAGATTGTTGAACTCCTCAATGTATTCAGCCACGCTACGGTGGCGCTGCCTCAGATTATGGAACTCTTTCTTTTTCAGGCTCATTATTCCTGACGAGATGTGAGCAGTGCGAAAACCATCTTCAAAAATGGCCCAAGTCACTTCATCAATAGGGGTAGTGATCTGAAAATTGTCCCACCAGGTGGCGGCTGGCCCTTCTAGCAGATGTGCTGCAAATCTGACTTTTTCAGCATCCGTGCAGCCCACGGTCACTAAGTCCTTGTTTACAGAACGTAGCCAATCATTGGCCACCATGGGATCAGTTGTCCCCGAAAACTTAGCTGGTCTCAACCTCAAGAATCTGGTAAGCATGTCAAATCCCGGAGGGTTGTTGTTGTTGTTATTGGGGTTGTTGTTATTGTTGTTCTGATTCTGGATGAATGTTGTCATCATTTGCATAAGCTGTGTTTGAGCAGTCATCATTTGCTGCATTTCAGGGGTGATGTTGTTGGGGTTGGGGTTTGCACGACGGGGAGGCATCTGTGGTTTGTTCACATAGAGATAAGAATGAGATACCCATAGATGTTTTTCATGCACATTACATCACATAAGCAATCACAAGCATGCAACAAAGTAAAAGATCACCAACAAGATAATAAGTTCACAAGGTAGAACACACAAGTAGCAAGCCATCCACATGTCGGATGGTCCAATAACAAGTTCTCAACAAAACAAGTATGATAACAAAAGATAAACGAGTAGTCAAGTCTACTCATCAGCATCAATCTCCTACTCGACAAATGTAAGACCTGCATTCTCCATCGCGGTCTTGTTCTCCTCAATAGTAGTGGTCAAGGACTCAATCTTGGCCTTGAGAGCCCTCTTCTGGGAACGAAGCCTCTCAATCACCGTCTGCTGCTGCTCTAGCTTGAAGTCCTTGGACTACAGTTCCTCGGTCATATCCCGGATCTTCTTGTTCCTATCATGGACATGCTTCTCCTGACTCTTGAACTTCCTGTCCTGGGTCTCGAACTTCGTCTCCATTTCCTTGACTATCTCATCCTGCTGCGCGAAGAGCTTGTCCTTCTCACGAAGCTGCACCTGGAGCTCGTCGTTACTGAGCATGACATTGGTCCTGTCAGTATCCACGTGCCCAATGAGAGACTCTAAGTCCTGAAAGTACAGGCGTATCGGCTCTGCTGCGTCCCTCGAGTCGTCCTCGAAGTCGATAGACTCTCCGTCATCATCACGCCTTCCGAAGACGTGGAAGTGAGTGCCTCTAACCTGTCGGGAGTGTCGTCCTAGAAGACCTCCTATCAGGTCCTGCATAACTACCTCCATGCCTCTCTCCCTGTCATCGTGCATAAGCTTGAAGACGATGGCCTCCGTAGTAGGCTCTGTCTGGCGTCCTGGCTGGTTCACCTTGAAGCCCCAGAAGTCTTTCCTCTCGAACTTGGTGAGTGGGTGCACCATGATGGTGGGAAGAGGGAGAATGAGCAAGGTAGTAAGCTCAACAATATGAGGACCAAAGCGATTAGCCCTGAACTCCTCAACAGTGCTGATGGTAATAGGCATCTATTTATAAGATAGAAAATTTAGATCAACACAATTTAAGATAAACAAAAGACAAAACACCACATACATAGCCATGGGAAACAAAACAAACAAGTCATGCATACATGAAGTCATTACATCGATCAAGGTTCACTCTTATTCTAAGACAACATTTTGAAAAAAAATAGGGTGATAGGTGGTGGTCCAACTAACGAAGTATGTTTACAATCCTATCTCACTGGATCTGTTGGCTAACACAATGTTCCTAGAAGCAACTAGCCTATCTTGATCACATGACTCCATCACTAAGTCTATTATGTCTCCTCTTAAGGTTTGGTTGGTATCTTCCAACTCTTGAGTATGTTCCTTCTCTTTCTTCAAGTCTTTTTGGAGATTGAGCATTCTGCACTTGACTCTTGCACTTAGTTCTTTGATGGTCCTCCAAGCTGCTTCTCTTGCTGACTCAAAGAATGTGGTGTGCACCACAGTGTTGGTGTACATGAAGAATCCTTTTTCCTTGTGGTTGTCTTCCTTGTTTTTGTACAAGTGAAGTTGCACCCACCAGTACTCAACTCCTTCATCCATCACTGGAAAGCCTTTGTACACAGCTGCACCATGTATCTCCATTGCCACCATGAGGTCCTTGAGAATATTTGGAAACTCTGTCTCACACTCTAAGGTCATGGTCATGAGTGGTCCTTTCCTTACGGCTTCATTGATGGAATTCATCTACAAATAGAGACGAGAAAGAAGATTAGAAAAGTTTACGAGAAGAATAGACAAGTGTAGAAGTAGTTGAAATTTTTTCCTTAGTGGTTTCCAATCCTAGGGTCATAATCCTACAGACAACACAGTGCTCTGATACCATCTGTTAGATCCCTCCTTTATAAAGGAAAAGGATCCCTGTGATTGCAATGCTAGTCCCTGGATCAATGCTAGCATCCACAGTTTAAGATGAAGTACACAGATACAAAGGTCATTTATTACATCCATTCCAGAGATAAAACATAGTCTCTTACAACTCAGGGCCATAGGCCTAATACAAGAGTTTTGGAATAAGTAAATAACACAAGTCTTCATCTTCATGTGCCACAGGCAAGCATGTTGAGTGTAGACTCATGACACCTAATCATCATCAGAATAACCTGCAACATCACAAGTTACAGCCACAGTGGGTCAATACTTTGGAATAGTATTGGCAAGTGATACTTTAGTAAATTTTAAGTGGACTAAATTACTATATGCAATTTGGCTAAGTGTAGCTTGGCTTGCTTTGCTTCAAAATAGGTTTTTCCTATTAGTTGAAATCACTAAGTTTTTCTTTGTCAAAAACTTTTCCCAAGAAACCATCAATAGACATTGAGGTCCTTCACCCTTGTTCACCCACAAGTTTTACTTAGAAGTTGGAGTGTTGAGATTCTTGATAGCTTCCATGTCTTGATGCTCAAGTTGTCCATTGCCATGGACTTGGCTAAGTACTTATATTTTCCATCTGTAGAGGTTGTGCACTTTCCCCACCAGACTTGGTTTCCCAAGACAGGACCTTTCAGAAGCCTTCCCGTAGCCAAATGGACGCGTTCCAACCTATCAATACCACTACCACCAACTGTCCAAGTGACTAAGTTCTAGCAACCTATATGATCAAGGCAGAGCCCATATTGCCAAGTGGTTGCACTATAAGCTTCTCAACACTTGGACTCCAAAATCCCTTTGTGCCTGGGTGGCATACCACAAGTGAGATACACAAGGTAAACCATATCCAATGGGCCTTGTGTAACCACTCAACCAAAAACCACCATTCAAGTCCCATTCCACCCAGGAGTTATATTAACTTAGTTGTTTTATTAAGAAAAACATAAGTCCAAAGACTTAGAAATATTTTCATCATAGCATGTATATATACTTTACCAACCCTTGGTTGCTACTAGCTAGGCTAAGCATGGCATAGTAACTTAACTTACGAAATTTCCTAGCATTTCTGGCAATTCTACAACTACTTAGGATTTCCAACATAGCATTTGGCAAAAAGTAACATGCAAGACTTAGCAAAATATTTCTAATGCTTATACAAAATATAGGGATGAAAATAACCATGAAGTACCACTTGCCTTGGTAATGGGGAGAGTAGCACTCTTCACAATCACAGTCACTAGCAAAATCTACACAAAAATTTGTAGCACACAATTACACACAATTCATATACAAACAAAAATATGAATGCATGCATGCAAGAAAATGCTAAGTGATGATTTTTGAAAAACTCCACCAAGCAAGTGCATGATACAGAAACATAACAAAGTCATAAACTTGCTAACTAAACTTATTTAGCACTAAAACAATTTACTAAACAAATTCTATACTCAAAAAGGTCCTAAATAAGTTTCTGCATAAAAAGTCATTTTAACAGAAACCTTTTGTTAAACACATTGCAGATTCAGAAAGGGCTTGACTCACTGATTCCAATGGTATAAAGTTTGCAAAAATCTAACGTAGGAATCAAAAGTTATAGCCATTTGAAATTTGGTTCTAAATCTGATTTGAATTCTGTTTTTAAATCTAACCCTAGCCACGCGTCATGTTTCTATTGGCGCGTACCGGTTCGGCCGGATCGAGCTCTGCGGGCCGTAGGATCTAAGTAAGATCTGGCGGCTCAGATGCGCGCTTACCTCTTCGCTCATGTTCTAATCTCAGCCGCAGGATCTGCATCTAACGCTCCTAATCGTTCTGACCAAACACGAGCGGCGCTAGCGGCGGCGACTGGTGGCGGCGCGTCTGACAGCGGCGGCGCTGGCGTTCTAGGTCGCGCGAGAGTGGGGGAAGTGGCTTACCAGAACCGCGGTGGCGTGCTGAAGATCAAGGTGGCGTTGGCTCGGGAAGGGGCGCACTGGCACGGTCTGAGGGGCTCGTCGGAGTTGCGGGCGGCGTCTGTCGCTTGCAGTCGTGGTTGTTGCCAAGGCTTGGCGTCGCCCTAGCACGAAACAGAGGCATCAGGAGTTGCACAAGAAGCAGGCGAACAAACTCGCGTGAAGGAGGGGGCAAGGGGCGCTCCGGTTTTACCTTAATTGTTCGCCGGAGTCTATCGGCGGCCAGTGGTTTCGGATCGTGAGCGAAGCAGCGGGTCACGAGCGAGCAAAAGAAAGGTGTTAGCATATAAAGATCCAGGCATCATCGTTTGAACCAGAGAGAGGCGGTCGAGACTCACGGAATCGGTGCGCCGAGTCGGTACTGCGAGGCTTCGAGAGCAAATGCGCGCAGCCTGGTGGCGGAGTGAGCGAGGAGAGTGGGGGGAAATGCTCGCGGTGCAGAGGGGATTAAATAGGCCCAGGCGCGACAGGAAATGCCTGCGGCATTAAGGCCAATTACGCCGCGCCATTACCAGCCTTGACAACAGCGGCGACGTGGTCGCGGGCGCGGTTTGGGGAAGACGAGAGCGACGTGGAGAGGGCCCGCTCATCAGCGAAATAGGCAGAGAGGGAGTGGGGTCCAGGCGTCAGTGACTGCGTGGGTGTGCTCGTGCATGTGAGAGGGAAAGGAGTGGCCCTGGTGGGCTAGCTGGGCCTGTTCCGATGCTGGGCCAGATTGGTGGCGCCTGGCCTTTTTCTTTTGTTTACTCCTTTTCTTTTTCTATTTCTATTTTCTGAATAGGTTTTCAAATGAATTCAAGTTCCATTTGAATTCAAATCTTCTTGAGGTTTTGCAGTGGTGTAATGGTCTCAAAAATAGGTCAAAACCCAAGTGATTACTTAGCAAAGGCTTGGTCAAACTTGGGGGACAAAATAATCAGGGACTTGCATCTGATTTGCAAATATTTGAAAAAGGGTTTTTGAAATTATTCCCAATTTGTAAAACTTGGTCAAAACCACACTCAATCCTTTCAATAAGGAAGACAATCAAGTTAGGTTTAAAAACATTCAAACTCTCAAATGGGAATGGCCATTTGATTTAAATCTGCTCACATGAAATCATAGCACTAAGTGCTTCTGTTTTTCTAAAATGGGTTTGAAATTGATCTCAATTCTATATGCATGCATGAATGATATGCAAACTTTGAAATCATGATTTTAGGGATGTTACACCTAACTGCCTCCTTGCGGTTCTTTTTCTCTGTTGCTTCTCTCCTGCGATTCCCTTCTTTCCCCTTCAATTCTGCAATGGGTCCTCACACCTCCAAGCCTCTTCCAACAGTGGAAGAGCCAGAACCAATCGACATCATGGACGCTCGCGACGCTGGTGAGGAGGCAGAGGAGCACGAGGTCGCCGCCGGCGAGCGTGGCGGATGGGAGGGATCGGAGGTCTCTGCGGAAGAACTTGAGTGGCTGCGCTCCACCAGGCGCATCCCGCTCGAGGTTGAATGTCGCCTCCCCTCTGGTGAGATTGTTCCCAAACCCGAGGCTAATGAGAGGGTAGTTTTTCTCTCACACTTTGAGCGGGGTTTTGCTTTGCCTGTTAGCAACTTCTTTGTTTCTTTCCTCTCCGCCTTCCATCTACAAACTCACCATCTTCCTTCCAATGCAATTGGTTTGCTGTCTTGCTTCATTTCTGCCTGCGATGTCTATCTCTGCATTTGGCCCACTGTTCTTCTCTGGGCCAAGTATTTTAACTTTAGGATCCATGTTGTGCCCGATCCCGGCGTTCCCCGCGCCGAGAAAAGGCCCACTAGGTGCGGTGCCACTAGTATCACGCCTAGGAAAGAGTCGATCTTTCCTCGGGTCATTGGCATAGATTCTTGCAAGAAATGGCATAGGACTTTCTTCTATGTCAAAAATAGCGGGTCTAACGACTACATCTGGCTTCCCCCTTCAAGGACGAAGTTCCCAGCAAGGAGTTTTGGAAGCTTGACCCGCGTGACAAGAATTCCGCGGTGAATGAGGCTCACGAGATGCTTGAGAGTCTGCTCTGGCCGGTTGAGAACTTCCACTTAACTGAGGAGGATCTCATGTGTGCTTTTATCGCACGCCGAGTCAGCCCTATCCAAGCCAGAAGCCACAAGATAAGGGTCATGAGGAGCCCGCAGGATCCTACCCGGCACTTCACGTTGGAGCTCACCAACGACTCTGTGGCCCACCGAGTCAGCTCGATCTTCAAGCTAACCTTGGCGGTAAACTAGGCCTGGAGCTGCCCCCTTTCAGCCGGGATATGCATGTCCCCTGGGTAAGCGTCCGAGTCATCTTCAAGCCAACATAGCTCTTCTTTTGTTCACTTTCTGTTCCGTTTGTTTATTGATTTTATTTTGTTTGTCTTCCGCAAAATCTCGTTCACCAGGTTGATGGCACTACTGTTCCTCCTAGGGGCTATTATGAGGATCACTCCGACTCTGATGAAATTGAGTTCGACCTGGAGAGCTTCATGCCAATCCCGCATGCTGCTGCTGCCTCTACTCCGGGTAAGACCTCTACTCGAAACCCCTTATGAGATTGGTCTGACGATGATGATGATGACTGTGAAGTTCTAGAGGTACTTGTCTTTGACCTTAACTTTCTGACTTATCCGAATGAGCTCGTTATTTACTTATGCAGCTGGCCAGGTACATGATGTTCCCCCTCTCGCTGTGGGCGGAGTCAGCAAGATCCCTGCCACCAAGTCGAGTAAGCAACGCGGGGCCTCCTCCAGCACTCAGCCTTCAAAGAAGTGCCGAGTTCATCCTACTGCTCCTCCTGCTGCCACGTTATACCAAACTCGCAAGGCCGCTGGGCGCCGGGTCACTCGTCGCATCCCGCGCGACCCGACCGTCTCCGGGTAAGTTTTTATGCTCGTTACCCTCCATTTTTCTTTCTTGTTCTGTGATTGTTTTCTTATAGGCCCCTGTTCTTATTTTCAGCACGGCGGCTTTGTCTGCTAGCAAAGCTGCACTTAGCATGGCCTCTTCGCCACTAAACCCTGCTTCTCCTCGTGCCGACACCGCAGTGCAGAGCCCCGTCCCGGTCATTGCCCCCACTACTGAGACTCACGCGTCTCAGAGTGAGGCTAACCCGACGGTGCACCCGTCGGAGGATACCCGACCTAGCTCTCCAGTTGTTTTGCCAGATCAGACCCTTGATCCCGGCGCCAGCAATATCAGCGCCGAGAAATCCCCTATGATTAGCTCTCCAGTTTCAAATGTACCTGCTAATCTAGTTGTTGCCCGTGAGAATGTTGTTGAGCCTTCTTATTCGGCTCCTGCCTCTTCCCCAACTAGTTCCAGACCTTCTCATGCTGCCTCTCTGGACAAATATCAGACTCGGCCTGCTTCCCAAGGCCAGGCTCATTCCACATCCAGCAAGCCCTCATCGACCAAGCAGCTGACTCTGATCCATGCCCCAGGAACTGCTCCACAGATTCGGCCCACAACATCAACAACAGCACCCGCTCCGGCGGGTAAGTTGGGCAAATCTGCAGCTGCCAGATCTGGCAGCGCTTCCAGAGCTGGTGGCTTGCATACCAGCGCTGCTGCTACTCGCGCCGGGGTAGGAACTACCCTGAAGAGAGGGAAAGTCCTGACTCGGACGCTCAGCGGACATAGCCTTGGTTCCGCGGAGCGCTATGACATTGCCGGGAACGCGGCTGGCGAGCAAGAGGTGAGCTCTGGTGCTGGTAAGAAGATGAAGCTAGGCCCCAAGGCTGTCTCGGATATGACGCAGCAGGCCATCGCCCTGATGGCCAAAGCAGATGAAGTGAACGAGGTATGTAGCTTCCTTACTCTTTTGCGCACTGAGTATCTTTTTATTATACATGATCCCTAGTCCCCGAGGTTACTGCTGAGTGAGAAACTTACTCGGCTGTAAGCTCATAGTTAGAACCCAACTTTTATTTGGCTGTAAGCTTGATCGTACACCTTCTGACTATATTTTTTTGTGTATCTTATGCATAATGAGCGCACCAAGGTGCATCAGGCTCTCCTCTTGGAGTATATAAAGCTTGAGCTCTCTCACCAATATCTAAAAGCTGAGGCTCATGGCCAAGGTACTTTTCCTTACTCATCTTCCTCTTCTTAGGCAGACCCTTCTTGTTTCATTTCCTTGAATTTTTCACGTTGTTTTTCCACAGCTTCTGCCCAATCTACCATCGATGCTTTGCACTTACAGATCAGCGATGCTGAGAGTAAGCTCTTAGAAATTTTGTCACCGCCCTTCATTTATTCTTATTCCCTTTTCATTTTTATCTCGACGGATCCGAGATAGCTTGCTGTTACTGATGAGTCGCATGCTCCGAATAAGCAGAGAAGCACCGGATCAAGCTCCAAAAGGAGCGAGACGAGGTGACTCGGCTAAAGAAACAGATGGCGGATATGGATCAGAAGCACTAGTCCAAGGTGAAGGGCCTGTGGGAGGAGCTTGCCGAGAAGGATGGTCAGCATGATGCCAGTGCCGAGAAGACCAACCAGCTGCTCAAAGAATCCGAGTTAGCAGTTCAGTCGGCGCACCAGGATCTGGACGCTCTTCAGTCCAAGGCTAAGATTTGGCAAAGCAAGCTTGGCACCATCAACTCTTTTCTCGGTAGTGAGTTCTTACCCTTTTCACTGTACTCCTGTCCTTAACCTCTACCTATTTTTCATTGTTTTGTTAAAGTTCTTTCTTGTTTGCAGAGAACTTCCTCGAGGCTGAGATGTTCACGATAAGGGCCATGAAGAAGGTTCGAGCCGAGTCTGGAGCTCCTACTGATGGAGAGATCACCATTGATGAACACCTAGCAGCGCTGTCAGAGCGTGCAACCACCCTGAAATCATGTGGTGTTGACTTGCTTAAGTCGGCAATCCATGCGTTCAGGATGCTCTGGCCGGATGAGGATGTGCCTGCGCTTATCAAACCCTTGGCCGCCAAGATTCTTCTTACTAAGGACATGTTGGATCAATGGCGTGAGTCGGCCGGTTGAGCTGCAGCGGACAAGGCCCTTGCCTTTGTGCTCTCATGGTATGAGGACATCAACCTTAATGTTCTCGAGCGCATGAGGGCTGAAGGTAAGTGGAACCACGATCCTGAGCTCATCAAGAAGCGCTAGGAGCAATCTTATGCCATGGTCGAGTATGCTCTGGTGCATGCTTGGTCGATGGGCCCAGCTGCCTCGACCTTGGTGAGCCTCTTGCCGAGACTATCGACGATGAAGGTGCTGACAGCGAGGCCACCGAGTCAGACGGTCCTGCAGACTCGGCCACCGATGCACCTGACTCGACAGACGCTCTAGATGATGATCCTAGCTCCAGCCCCAAGAACACTCCTCCGAGTCCAGTTGCTTCTTAAGCTGGTTATGAAAAACACTTAACATTGATGAGATCCCCGGTATGCCGGGTGCATCTGTAACATACAATACACTTATTTTGGGAGTGTGCCTTTTGATAAGGCTTAAACTTTTAATTTGCTCTGAATGCCAATGATCCAGGGGCAAGTCCTCGAGTTTCATTTTGTCGTTCCCCCTTTTCCTTGAATTTGGCTCTTTTCTACCTTTTTTGGCGTTCGACATTAGAGTCTCAAAGTTCTAAGGATTGAGTTGGTGGACATGAAACTAGACCACTTGACCTAGGATCATTTGACATATAAACCAATATATCCTGCAGTGGGTTAGTTAAATACATACATAGGGTCAACTCACGTTTTCCCCTTTACTTATCCGGTGTTCATGTTTACTCGTCGTTGATCTTTTCTGCTTGCTTGCCATGAAGCCGTGTTTTCAGACAACAGCATAGTTAAAGATTTGATTCTATCCGAGTAAACATTACTTGTTCCGAGATAAGTCTTAAGTGTCAACGCCAACCGACAATTTTTTTTCAAGAATAAACATAAGGGGCAATCCCCGAGTCAGTTTTTCGAATCATACCATTTTATTATCAGCACATAGCCGGCATGAGTATCCGACATATGAGAGTTTGAGAGATACATACACTACTTCTCCTAAGTGTAGAAAGCACGGAGCAATGCCACATTCCACGGCCTTTTGGTCTCATCACCTGACCAGTCCGCCTTGTCCTTTTGTGCTTATCGGGCATCTATTAGATAATATGAATCATTGTGCAATGCTTTGCTCACAATGAATGGTCGTTCCCATGGGGGTGATAGTTTATGCATCCCAGATGTGCGTTGCACCAGTCTGAGCACCATATCCCCTTCTCGAAAAACACGAGGTTGAACTTTCCGGCTATGATAGCGTCAGAGACTTTGTTGGTATATGGCGGATCTGGACAATGCCAATTCCCTTGCTTCTTCGAGTAAGTCAACTCCATCTTCTCGGGCCTCTTTTACCTCGGCTTCCGAGTATTGTCTTACTCTTGGCGAGTCATACTCTATGTCGGCAGGCAAAACTGCTTCTTCCCCATACACAAGGAAGAACGGCGTATAGCCTGTTTATCGATTCGGAGTTGTCCTTAAATTCCACAGAACTGAGGGTAGTTCCTCTATCCAGCAACAAGGTGATCGCTGGAGTGATTCCATTAGGCAGGGTTTTATCCCGGATAGAACCAAGCCATTAGCTCATTTAACTTGTCCATTTGATTCTGGATGAGCGACTAACTCTACAACAAGTATTATTTGGGTTTTCCCACAGAAGCGAGCGAAAGGTCCTTCAGCAAAGTTTGTGCCATTATATGTGATCACACTATGCGGGTAACCGTATCTCAAAATTATATCTTTTAGGAATGTGACAGCTATTTTTTATCCAATTTTTTGATGGGCTTCACTTCTATCCACTTGGTGAACTTGTCAACCATTATGAGTATGTGAGTCATGCCACCCCTCGCCGGTTTGAATGGTCCTACCATTTCCAGGCACCATACTGCGAATGGCCAAGTGATTGGTATAGTTTTTAACTCGGATGCTGGTAAGTGTGACTTTGACGCATAACGCTGGCAACCGTTGCATTTTCTCACTAGTTCCTATGCCTCTGCCAGTGCACTTGGCCAGTAGAATCCATGTTGGAGTGCTTTGGCTACCAATGCTCTTGACGATGCATGTTTCCCACATTCTCCTTGGTGAATGTCCAACAATATTTCTTGGCCTTTCTTTGGACTTATGCAACGCTGCAATACACTCGTCACACTCATTTTGTACAACTCCTTGTTGATTATTGTGTATGCTTTTGCTCTTCTCTCTATTTACCTTGTCAGTATCTCGACATCTAGCAAAGTTCCATCTTTCAAGTAGTTGAATATTGGTTGCGCCCAGGCTGGTATCAGCGGTGCCGGATCCATTTCTTCATCAATTTCTATTGGCTCAGCTGGCATATGTTCTGCCGACATAACCTGAGGAGTCCCCGAGTGTGATTCAGTGACCCCTGAGGTGAGTGGAACAATTCCCGAGTTACTCAAACCTGCCTCTGAGTTAATGTCCATTAGCACAACGTCTGACTCCTGGTTTGTCGGGATGAGCCTAATTGACTCGGACTCTGGTGATGGCTTGATCGATGGTTTTCTGAGATGTTCCAGTTCTACTCCTGGTGGAATTGCTTGCCGAGAAGAGCCTAACTTGGATAGTACGTCAGCTGCCTCACTCTCTGCTCTGGGTATGTGATGAAATTCACACCCGTCAAAGTATCCTGAAATCTATTGCACATGAAAACGATATAGTGCCAAATTCACATCCAATGCATCCCAATGCCTAGAGACTTGCTAGATAACTAAATCCGAGTCACCAAAACAGATGATCCTTTTGATGCCAATTTCTTTGGCCACTTTTATTCCATGGACAAGTGCTTCATACTCGGCTACATTATTGGATGTAGCGAAGTGGATCTGCAGCACATACCTAAGAAAATACTTCTTTGGTGATGTGAGTACTATCTCGGCACCCAGACCCATGTTTGTCTTGGATCCATCAAAGTGCATCCTCCAATAATTCGGGTCTGGCAGTGGTGGCTCATATTGCATTTCCATCCAGTCCATGAAGAAATCAGCTATGGCTTGAGATTTAATTGCATCTCGCCTATCATATTGTGGAGTGTATGGTGCTAGATCTATGGCCCATTTTGCCACTCGGACACTGGCATCTTTTCTTCCCAATATATACGAGATAGGTGCCTCGCATATTACCCGGATTGGGTATTCTTAGAAATAATGCTTCAACGTTTTTGCTGCCATATACACCCCATATGTCATTTTTTGGTAATGGGGGTAATTTTGCTTTGATATAGAGAGCATTTCGCTCAAGTAATAAACTGACCTTTGGACTGATTTGTCCTCTTCCTCACGCTATACCACTATCACCGCACTTACAAATCTGTAGGTTGCGGCGACATAGAGCAGCATTGGCTCTTTGGATAATGGTGACGCTAATATTGGTGTTGTTGCCAACATCTTTTTGAGTTCATGGAAAGCGCTATCAGCTTGTTATGTCCATGTGAATTTGTCTGATTTTTTCATCAGTTGATATAATGGTACGGCTTTTTCGTCTAGCCGACTGATAAATCTACTCAATGAGGCCAGGCATCCTGTGAACTTCTGGACATCGTTGAGGGTTTTTGGCAATTCCATTCTTTCAGTGGCCCTGATGTTTGTGGGGCTAGCCTCAATTCCTCGGGTGGATACGAGAAATCCGAGTAATTTTCTAGCCGGGACACCAAATGTGCATTTTTCCGGGTTAAGTTTCATACAGAATCTTCTTAAGTTTGTGAATGTTTGACGCAAGTCCTCAGTTAGAGTATGATTTTGTTTGGTTTTTATCACCACCTCATCGACGTATACTTGAACATTTTTGTCCAATTGATCTTGCAAGCATTTTTCATGCACCTTTGGTATGTTGCACCTGCATTTCTCAATCCAAACGACATAGTATGATAGCAATAAGCCCCATATGGGGTGATAAAAGCTGTCTTTATTTGATCATTTGGATTCAGTGGTATCTGGTGGAAACCAGAATACGCATCCACAAATGACAACAACTTGTAGGGGTTCGTAGCATGGAAAACAAAAATTTTCTACCGCATACAAACAAACAAGTCAAGATCTATCTACTAGATTGTAGCAACGAGTCGATAGAATAACTCACCCTCGAAGATTCCAAAGTGTTTAACAAGAGTGGATTCTCGTGGGTGATGTAGTCGTACTCTTCCCGATCTCAAGATTGCGTAGACGATCCTTCTGGCGCTGCGTTCCTGCAGCGCTTCATGATCGGTCACACGTTAATTCGACGAAGACCTTCCTCTCCCTTGTTCCAGCAGGCAGCGGAGGTTGTAGCACTCTCCTCGCGATTCCGGCAGCACGACGGCGTGGTACCGAAAGTAGAGGGGAGATCTCGCAGGGCTTCGCCTTAATCCGGAGCGAGTATGGTGGACTATGAGAGATCCTCGGTGATCTAGGGTTTAGACGCACCAAGGAGAGGGAGCAAGGCTGGCGGCTAAGGAAAGTGGGGAGCCCCAACTCGGCGACTTGGCAAACCCTAGGAGGCGGCAGCGACAATGGTGGAGGCCGGCAGCTAGGGTTTAGGTTTAGAGGGGCAAGGTGTGTCTTGGAGGGGCAGCCCTGCCCCTCCTTATATAGGTGGGAGGCGCCGGCCAAGGGGAGGGGAGTCCCTCCCCAACTCGGCTTCCAAGGCCGGCAGGTGGGGGGAGAGGAACTCCTCCCCAAGTAGGTTTCCTACTCTCCCTCCACCAAGCAAAATAGCCGTTTGACTTTTCAAATTGGCGTTTGACTTTTCAAACTAGGATTTGATTTATCCCTTTATTTCGCTCAGCGATGACACCTAGTACATGATGCAACCATTCCAACTTGTTATGACACATTCATGTACCCTTCCCCTCGGGAGTGCCGGACATTCCGGAACCTTCTAGAACATTCCCGATGAAAACACCGGAACCATTCTCCAGCCCCGAAACAGGACTTTCCTTATATGAATCTTATTCTCCGGACCATTTCGGATATCCTCGTGATATCCCGGATCCCATCCGAGACTCTGAACAACATTCGGTCTCTTACTCATCATTCCATAACTACTCAACAACGTCGAATCCTTAAGTGTGTCTCCCTACGGTTCGTGAATTATGCGGACATGATCGAGACACTTCTCCGAACAATAACCAATAGAGGAATCTAGAAATTCATATGGTTCCCACATATTTCTACGATTACTTTGCGATCGAATGAACCACTTACATACGATACCAATTTCCCTTTGTCTCACGATAGTTTACTTATCTGAGGTTTTGATCGTCGGTATCTCTGCATACCTAGTTCAACCTCGTTACTGATAAGTACTCTTTTCTCGTTCCCGTGATATGTGATCCCTGTGAGCCAGTCACATGCTTGCAAGCCAATTGGATGACATTCCACCGAGAGGGCCCGGAGTATATCTATCCGTCATATGGATGGAAAAATCCCACTCTTGATCCATGTGTCTCAACCAATACTTTCTGAACACTCAATGCCACCTTTATAGCCACCCAGTTACGGTGTGGTGTTTGATGTCATCAAAGCATTCTTCCGGTGATGGTGATAATCATGATCTCATGGTCGAAGTAATTAGGTTACTATGTATCAGAAAGCATATAGCAATTGAACTATTAAAATGACTTGATCTTTATGCTACGCTTATCTATAGGAGTATGTCCATCATAACATTCTCCTAACGATATGATCTTGTTGTTAATAACATCTCAATGTTCATGATAGGGAAACCACAATCATTTATTAACCAACAAGCTAGTACTATAAAGAGGCTTTACTAGGGACTCTAATTTAGTTTACAAATCACACAAGTATTAATGTTTCCTTGTTAATACTATTATAGCATGAATGTAAACATTTATCATAAACACAAAGATATAATAATAACTACATTTATTATTGCCTCTAGGGCATATCTCCAACAGTCTCCCACTTGCACTAGAGTCAACTAATCTAGATTACATGGTAATATACCAAACACCCATGGCAGTTTGGTGTTGGTCATGTTTTGCCCTCGGGAGAGGTCTAGTCAACGGATCCGCCACATTCAGATCTGTGTGTACTTTGCAAATATTTATGTCACCATCTTGGACATGTTCTCGAATAGCGTGAAAACGTAGCTTGATATGCTTCAGCTTCTTGTGTGACCTTGGTTCTTGCACATTGGCTATGGCGCCCATGTTATCACAGTAGATAGACATTGGGTCCAGCGCACTTGGAACCACACCGAGCTATGTAATGAACTCTTTCATCCATATCGCTTCTTGTGAAGCCTCCGAAGCAGCCATGTATTCCGATTCAATTGAAGATCTCGCCACAACGCTTTGCTTTACACTCCTCCAGCTAACTGCTGCACCATTCAAAGTAAATACGTATCCATATTGTGATTTAGAATCATCCGGATCGGTGTTCCAACTAGCATCAGTGTAACCATTAACAACGAGCTGTTCATCACCTCCATAAGAAAGAACCATATCCTTAGTTCTTCTCAAGTACTTAAGGATGTTTTTGACCGCTGTCCAATGATCCACTCCTGGATCACTTTGATATCTGCTAGTCAAACTAACAGCATATGCAATGTCGGGTCTAGTACATAGCATGGCATACATTAGAGATCCTATGGCTGAGGCATAGGGAGTTTTACTCATCCTTTCTCTATCTTCTGCCATTGTCGGACTTTGAGTTTTACTCAACGTCGTATTGGGCAACATGGGCAAGAACCCTTTCTTGCTATCTTCCATTCCAAACCTCTTTAGAACTTTGTCCAAATATGTACTTTGTGACAATGAAATTAGGCGTCTTGATCTATCTCTATAAATCTTTATGCCTAATATGTAAGCTGCTTCGCCAAGATCTTTCATTGAAAAACTATTATTCAAATATTCCTTGACACTATTAAGAAGGTCTACATCATTCCCAATCAACAATATGTCATCTACATATAGTATTAAGAATGCTACAGAGCTCCCACTCACTTTCTTGTAAATACAAGCTTCTCCACAAGTTTGTATAAAACCAAAACTTTTGATCACCTTATCAAAACGTTGATTCCAACTTCGGGATGCTTGCTTCAATCCATAAATGGACCGTTGAAGTTTGCATACCTTGTTAGCATCTTTAGGATCGACAAAACCTTTGGGTTGCATCATATACAACTCTTCATCAATATCTCCATTGAGGAACGCTGTTTTGACATCCATCTGCCATATCTCATAATTGTAATATGCAACGATTGCTAATCGTAGTCAACTCCTTGAATTTGTCGAAACCCTTTTGCGACAAGTCGAGCTTTATAGACAGTAACATTACCATCAGCATCTGTTTTCTTCTTGAAAATCCATTTGTTCTCGACAGCCTTCCGGCCATCCGGTAAGTCCACCAAAGTCCATACTTGGTTTTCGTACATGGATCTAATCTCCGATTTCATGGCTTCTTGCCATTTATTGGAATCTAGGCTCATCATAGCTTCCTCATATGTCGCAGGGTCATCGGTGTTATCCACCAACATGAAACTCATAACGGGATCATACCAATCAGGAGTAGTACGAGTTCTCGTTGACCTGCGAGGTTCTGTAGCAACTTCAATCGAAGTTTCATGATCATCATCATTAGCTTCCTCTCTTATTGGTGCAGGCACCACAGGAACTTCTTCCGGTGCTGCGCTACTCGCAATTTCGAGAGAAGGTTCGACAACCTCGTCGAGTTCTACTTTCCTTCCAGTCACTTCTTTCGAGAGAAATTCCTTCTCTAGAAAGGATCCATTCTTGGCAACAAAGATTTTGCCTTCGGATCTATGATAGAAGGTATACCCAATAGTTTCCTTTGGGTATCCTATGAAGACGCATTTTTCCGCTTTGGGTTCAAGCTTGTCCGGCTGTAACTTCTTTACATAGGCTTCGCAACCCCAAACTTTAAGGAACGACAATTTAGGTTTCTTCCCAAACCATAATTCATACGGTGTCGTTTCAACGGATTTAGATGGTGCCCTATTTAAAGTGAATGCGGCTGTTTCTAATGCATAACCCCAAAATGATAGCGGTAAATCTGTAAGTGACATCATAGAACGAACCATATCTAAGAGAGTTTGATTACGATGTTCGGACACACCATTACGCTGTGGTGTTCCCAGCGGTGTCAATTGTGAAAGTATTCCGCATTTCTTCAAATGCTCGCCAAACTCGTAACTTAGATATTCACCTCCATGATCAGAACGCAGAAATTTAATCTTCTTGTTACGTTGATTCTGAACCTCACTTTGAAATTCCTTTAACTTCTCGAAAGTTTCGGACTTATGTTTCATGAAATAGATATACCCATATCTACTCAAGTCATCCGTGAAGGTAAGAACATAACGATAACCACCACGCGATGCTACACTCATTGGACCACACACATCGGTATGTATGATTTCCAATAGGTCCGTAGCTCGCTCCATCATACCAGAAAATGGAGTCTTAGTCATTTTACCCATCAGTCATGCTTCGCATCTTTCAAGTGATTCGAAATCAAGTGATTCAAGAAGTCCATCGGAATGGAGTTTCTTCATACGCTTCACTCCAATGTGACCAAGGCGACAGTGCCACATATAGGTCGAGTTATCGCTCACTTTCAAACGTTTAGATTCAATGTTATTAATATGTGTATTTCCACTATCGAGATTCAATAAGAATACACCATCTATCAAAGGTGCATGTGCATAAAACATATTACTCATATAAATCGAACAACCATTATTCTCGGACTTGAACAAGTAACCGTCTCGCAATAAACAAGATCCCGATATAATGTTCATGCTTAACGCAGGCACCAAATAACAATTATTTAAGTATAAAACTAATCCCGATGGTAGATGAAGAGGTAGCGTGCCGACCGCGATCACATCAACCTTTGATCCGTTTCAACGCGCGCCGTCACCTTGTTCTTCGCTAGCTTCCGCTTATTCTGCAAAGACTGTTTGAGTTACAAATATGAGCAACCGAACCAAGATCAAATACCGTGCACTACTACGAGTACTAGTGAGATACACATCAATAACATGTATATCGGATATACCTTTCTTATTGATGTTGCCGTTCTTCAAATCCGCCAAGTACTTTGGGCAATTCCGCTTCCAGTGACCTTCTCCCTTGTAGTAAAAGCACTCTGTATAAGGCTTGGGTCCAGCCTTGGTCTTCTTCGTCGGTGCGGTAACTTTATTACCACCCTTCTTGAAGTGTCCCTTTTGCTTAGACTTGCCTTTCTTGAATTTGGTGGTCTTATTGACCATCAACACTTGGTTCTCTTTCTTGATCTCCACTTCTGCAGATTTTAACATGGAGAAGAGTTCTGGCAACTGCTTGTTCATGCTTTGCATATTGTAGTTCATCACAAAGTTCTTGTAACTTGGTGGTAGTGATTGGAGGACACGTTAAATCCCCAAAGCATTAGGAATCACTATACCCAAGCTTTGGAGTTTGTTTGCGTGCCCAGACATCTTAAGCACATGCTCACTGACGGAGCTTCCCTCTTCCATCTTGCAGTTAAAGAACTTTTCAGAAGCCTCGTAGCTCTCAACTGCCGCGTGAGTCTCAAAGATCAATTTGAGTTCACGGACAATATCATGTGGGTCTGAATTCTCAAACCTTTTATGAAGCTCCGATTCTAAACCATGCAAGATAGCACACTGAACTGTGGAGTACTGAGTCTTCCGAGCGAGGTAAACATTCTTTACTTCATCGGTAGAAGTAGCTGCAGGTGGGTCACCTAGCGGTGCATCCAGCACATAGGTCAAATTACCAACATTGAGGACAATCCTCAAATTGCGGAACCAATCCGCGAAGTTGCTTCCATTGTTTTTCAACTTTTCTTTCTCTAGGAACGCATTAAAATTGATGGTAGGGGCCCCCATTGATCTACAACATATTTGCAATAGTTTAGACTAAGTTTATGACAAATTGAGTTCTTATTAATAGTTAAATTAATCTAGGTGAACTCCCACTCAAAACAATATCCCTCACATTTTTTTAGTGATCACACGAACCAAATCCACCATATCAAAACCGATCATCACGAGAGTTGATGTAGCTTCAATGGCCAACAATCGACATGTTCATCATATCTACTATATGATTCATGCTTTACCTTTCGGTGATCCGTGTTCCGAGACCATGTCTGTACATGCTAGGCTCGTCAAGATCAAACCTTAGCTTCCGCATGAGCAAATCTGGCTTGCCCACATTGTATACACTTGCGGAATCTAACACACCCGATCATCACGTGGTGCTTCAAAACAACAAGCTTTAGCAACGGTGCTTACTAAGGATGAACACTTTAGAACTTGAAATTTATGTGCATGAGGGATCATCTTATAATGCTACCGTCGTTAACTAAGCAATACAAGATGCATAAAGGATTAACATCACATGCAATTCATAATATGTGATATGATATGGCCTTTCTTCTTTGTGCTTCCGATCTACATCTTCAAGCACGAACATGATCTCCATCATCACCGGCATTGCATCAAGGTCCATGACGCTACTCCATGGTTGTCGTCCACCAGCTTCAACTATTACAACTACTTTGAATAGACACGCGGGTCTTAACAGAAATTAAAGACAACCATACGGCTCCTGCCGGTTGCCAACTTACAGTAAGGAACATTGCATACATCAAATATAATCACAATCATGGCCATATCACATCACAACACACCCCTACAAAACAAATTTAGACGCCTCTAATTTCTTTGCATATTTTACGTGGTTTGGGGCTTTCAATAAGTGTCGATCTAACTTACGAACAAGAACCACAACGTTGATGTTTGAACTATCAAGTGCCCGTTGTAAATTGGATCTATACTATAATGGGAGAGACAGACACCCGCAAAGCCACTTATGCAATACAAGTTGCATGTTGAGCGTGGAGCAAGTCTCATGAACGCTGTCATGTAAGGTTAGCCCGGGCCGCTTCATCCCAACATCCCGCAAGATGCAAAGTACACAAGAAGCAATCGACAATAAAAGCATCAACCCCCACAATGACCATTGTGTTCTACTCGTTCAACAGATCTACATATAGACATGGCTCTGATACCACTGTAGGGTTTCGTAGCATGGAAAACAAAAAATTTCTACCGCATACAAACAAACAAGCCAAGATCTATCTACTAGATTGTAGCAACGAGTCGATAGAATAACTCACCCTCGAAGATTCCAAAGTGTTTAACAAGAGCGGATTCTCGTGGGTGATGTAGTCGTACTCTTCCCGATCTCAAGATCGCGTAGACGATCCTTCCGGTATTGCGTTCCTAGGCGCTTCCATGATCGGTCACGTTAATGCTCGGACGAAGACCTTCCTCTCCCTTGTTCCAGCAGGCAGCAGAGGTTGTAGCACTCTCCTCGCGATTTCGGCAGCATGACAGCGTGGTACCAGAAGTAGAGGGGAGATCTCGCAGGGCTTCGCCTTAAGCCGGAGCGAGTATGGTGAACTATGAGAGAGCCTCGGTGATCTAGGGTTTAGACGCACCAAGGAGAGGGGGCAAGGCTGGCGGCTAGGGAAAGTGGGGAGCCCCAACTCGGCGACTTGGCAAACCCTAGGAGGCGGCAGCGACAATGGTGGAGGCCGGCGGCTAGGGTTTAGGTTTAGAGGGGCAAGGTGTGTCTTGGAGGGGCAGCCCTGCCCCTCCTTATATAGGTGGGAGGCGCCGGCCAAGGGGAGGGGAGTCCCTCCCCAACTCGGCTTCCAAGGCCGGCGGGTGGGGGAGAGGAACTCCTCCCCAAGTAGGTTTCCTACTCTCCCTCCACCAAGCAAAATAGCCGTTTGACTTTTCAAATTGGCGTTTGACTTTTCAAACTAGGATTTGATTTATCCCTTTATTTCGCTCAGCGATGACACCTAGTACATGATGCAACCATTTCCAACTTGTTATGACACATTCATGTACCCTTCCCCTCCGGAGTGCCGGACATTCCGGAACCTTCTAGAACATTCCCGATGAAAACACCGGAACCATTCTCCAACCCTGAAACAGGACTTTCCTTATATGAATCTTATTCTCCGGACCATTCCGGATCTCCTCGTGATATCCCAGATCCCATACGAGACTCCGACCAACATTCGGTCTCTTACTCATCATTCCATAACTACTCAACAACGTCGAATCCTTAAGTGTGTCTCCCTACGGTTCATGAATTATGCGGACATGATCGAGACACTTCTCCGAACAATAAACAATAGAGGAATCTGGAAATTCATATGGTTCCCACATATTTCTACGATTACTTTGCGATCGAATGAACCACTTACATACGATACCAATTTCCCTTTGTCTCACGATAGTTTACTTATCCGAGGTTTTGATCGTCGGTATCTCTTCATACCTAGTTCAACCTCGTTACTGATAAGTACTCTTTTCTCGTTCCCGTGATATGTGATCCCTTGTGAGCCAGTCACATGCTTGCAAGCAAATTGGATGACATTCCACTGAGAGGGCCCAAAGTATATCTATCCGTCATATGGATGGACAAATCCTACTCTTGATCCATGTGTCTCAACCAATACTTTATGAACACTCAATGCCACCTTTATAGCCACCCAGTTACGGTGTGGTGTTTGATGTCATCAAAGCATTCTTTCGGTGATGGTGATAAGCATGATCTCATGGTCGAAGGAATTAGGTTACTATGTATCAGAAAGAATATAGCAATTGAACTATTAAAATGACTTGATCTTTATGCTACGCTTATCTATAGGAGTATGTCCATCATATCATTCTCCTAACGATATGATCTTGTTGTTAATAACATATCAATGTTCATGATAGGGAAACCACAATCATTTATTAACCAACAAGATAGTATTATAAAGAGGCTTTACTAGGGACTCTAATTTAGTTTACAAATCACACAAGTATTAATGTTTCCTTGTTAATACTATTATAGCATGAATGTAAACATTTATCATAAACACAAAGATATAATAATAATTACATTTATTATTGCCTCTAGGGCATATCTCCAACACAACTCACACCCAACAATAGAGTCAATGACTTGATCGATCCGTGGCAGGGGAAATGGATCTTTTGGACACGCCTTATTGAGGTTCGTGTAGTCAATACACATGCGCCACACCACTGCCATGTTTGGGTCATCTTTTTTCTTCTCGACCAAGACTGGATTTGACAACCAATCTAGGTGCAGTACTTCCATGATAAACCCGACAGCCAAGAGCCTGGCTATCTCGGTGGCTATCACTTTCCTCCTATCTTCGGCAAAGCGGCAGAGGGGTTGCTTCACCGGCTTGGCATCTGGCCTTACATAAAGAGAGTGCTCAGCCAGCTACCTCAGAACTCCTTGCAAGTCCTATGTGGACCATGCAAAGATATCCCGATTCTTACGGAGGAAGCTGGTGAGATCGCTTTCCTATTTGTCAGTCAGCCCAGCACCAATGGTAACTGTGCGCTCTGGGAAAACCTCATCAACCTGTACCTTTTTTGTTTCCTTGGTAGCTTGGAAAGATACACTACCATGCAGGTTAGTGAGTGCCGGCATAGACATTTGTGCTGCCTTGGCCAATGCTGCCACTTCCATTATCTGATGCTTTTCCTGTTCTATGACCAGTGACTCGGCCAGCGAAGATCCGGCTGAGGCGCAAGCAATTGATCTATTGTTATCTCCTTCGACTGTGATAACTCCGCATGGACCTGGCAGTTTCATCTTTAAGTAAGCAATGTGAGGAGTAGCCATAAACTTTGCCATAGCCGGCTTGCCGAGTAAGGCATGGTATGAGATGACCAGGTCAATCTCCTCGAACTCTATGGCTTCAGTGCGACAATTTTCTCTGTTGCCGAATAAGACGTCAAACCAGATCTTGCCAATTGGCTCACAGGACAATCCCGACACAATACCATGGAAAGTTGTCTTAATCGGCTCCAGCATGTTCATAGTGATGCCTAACTTGAGCATGGTATCCTTGTACATGATGTTGATGCTACTGCCATTGTCAATCAGTACCTTAGAGAACTTCACATTGATATCAGGGCCCATGAAAGTTGGATCCAAGACAAGAGCATAACCTCCTGGTGTTGGCATGATCTTGGGGTGATCCTTTATGCTCCAAGTTATCTCTTGTTCAGACCAATGCATATACTTTGGAATTTCCGGCATTATGACATTAACTTCTTGTCATTTGGCTCTGTGACAAATACGACATAGCTCTGGTGATGCTCTCTGTACTCATTTATGGTTCCATGGTCGACACTAGCGTCGTCACCTCTTGGGTTATGCATCTGATGCACAACCTCTCTTCTTTCTTGGTTATGATATCTTGGCTGCCTGTTCTCATATCTATGCTCAACTCCAACAACTTGAGCATTCCCTCCTGTGAGTGGTGGAGGGGGAGGTGGTGGTAACTGTTTAGTCGACGAATCCACTCTGTCTCCCTTCTGAAACCAAGTGCATTGTCTTGTTATGTGATTTGCTGGCTTACTCGGAGTTGGTGTGTGGAATTTACACGGTTGGTACAACATCATTTCATAAGTATACTTCTTCCTGTCCTGATATGGATTTCTTTGTTCATATGGCTTTTTGCCATCATTCTTTGGTATCCATTGATGTTGCCCATTTGTCCTTTGACGCTGGCTACTTCCAGCATCTGGATGATCTTGACTCACAACTGCAACTTGAGTCGAACCATATCTGTAATATGGTCTCTCAACCCTTCTCTTGCTTCTATACTCGGCCCTTTCCTGGCGCATTTGCGATCCGGCAGCATCATAGATCCGAGTCTCAGTCATCCCATCTGCCGACATAAGCAGAGGCTGAGTCGAATCTCCTAATGCATATGAGTTAGCGATTCTTATTGGTTCTGCCAAGCTTGCAGGCATATCTCTCTGTAACCTTTTCCACAGTACACTTCCATGTCTGCATCCTTATGAAAACCATGCAATGGCCTGAGATTCAATTACCCCTTCACAAGAGTTGCGCATTGTGCACCACCTTGTGAGGAATTCCCTGTCTATTTCATTCGACCTTTGATTGCACATAGCACGCTGTTGTGGGCGATTTGGCCTCTTGTATGTGCTTGTGAAATTTCTCATGAAAGCTTCCTGAAAATTAATCCAGTTGTTGATGCTTCCGGGTGGCAAATTATTCAGCCACACTCTTGCTGGTCGTTCTAGCATCTGCGATACATACCGCACTTCCCATCTCAAATTTCCGCGTGCGATCTTTACTGCAGTTCCATAATCTATGAGCTAGTCTTCTGGCTTTGTGCTTCCATCGTAGGTCTTTGTTCCTCTGGCTAGCTGGAAGTTTGGCACTGGCGTCTCCTTCATGATCCTCGGGCCAAAACATGGTGGACCCTGTGGACCTTGCGATTCAATCAGTTCTGCCATCTTTATCCTATCGAGCTTTAGCCTTGCATCATCCGGCTGAAGATTTCTCCCTGCGAGTCTAGCTCCCATTTCTTGGTACACATGATCCGGAAATTCATACCTGTCATTTACCATCGCCGAGTAACCATCATTGTATCTGTTTGCGTTCGGGTCTGCAGGTTGCTGCACTACTTTTCCCGTGCTTTGCCGTCTCTTTTTGGGTTGAGCTGGTGCAGGATTCGGAGCTGGGTTTCCTCCTCCCGCCGAGTAAGTTCCACTCCTAGGTTGAGGTGCAAAGTTTTGCCCCCCATTGTCATTTCTTTGTCCTGCTTGCCTTTCTTGGCTAGCATTTTCCTGGTTCTCATTTCCCTAAACAACATTTCGTGTTGTTCCTTGTGCACTGGCTGGGTTCCCTTGAGCTATTGTCGGGTAATAGGTAATCATTTGCTTGTTTCTTCCTGAATCCACACTCTTTTCTTTTCTCTGTCTTGGCGCCACTCCAGGTGAGGAGGCTGTATGACCTGCTGATCTTGCCGGGATTGGAGTTGCCGAGTGAACCAGCTGTGACCTCCCAGCTATACCCGGATTCACCCTGTAGTAAGCTTCATTCAGCATCCCTTCTGCTCTTACCAATTCATTGACTCGTTCATGTTGTTTCCTCTTTGCTTCACCCGTCAAATGGGGGAGCTCAGCCATTGTTGCCTCTGCAGCTCTCAGATTTGCTGCAGCAGTGTTGTATGTCGGCCGCATGGCTGTTTCGTTGCTATTTTCTAGTGTTATCTTTGACGTTGCGTCCGCCAATTCTTTATTGAGATTCCTTCCTCTCAAGCTTGTTGCATCAAGCTGTGTCTTTGCGCCCTTGACTCAATTTGCCGAGTTGACCTCTCGAATTGTGATATCCACATCTTGCTGTAACTGTGCTAATTCCTTTGCCTTCTCCAAGACTTTTATCCTAGCCTCCTCTAACTCGGCCTGCATGCGTGCCGGATCAACTACTGGCGCTACTGGCTCTGCTAATTTCTCTATTGCTTCTTGCAATTCTTTGGCTCTCTTACTCCTAGCTACGTTCTCTGGCGTTTCCTCTGGATTTCCTCCCTTAGTGTCGTGGTATTGCCGACGAGTACGCCATGGAGGGGTCCTCATGGTGCGTGTTTAGAGACGTGGGGTGAGGCGGATGGTTGACAGGTACGAGGTAACATAGCTTACCCAGGTTCAGATCCCACGATGGTGGCGGAATCCTACTCCTGCTATAAATCACTATAATGGCAATACGCCGAGTTACAAAGATAGGTTTGCTGTGCGAGGTTGTATGAATCGATGCCCTAAAGGCTCCCATAGGCCCGACTTATATAGTCGCCAAGTCCTAGGGTTACAGGGAAAAGTCCTAGCCGGACAGGTTACAGAGTCCTACACCATCTATTACTAGTCTTGTCTATCTTGCACTCCAAGGCTCTGGGTACGCTGGTGACTCCACCGTAGCCTTCCTTTATCCGGCATGGGCCTCCCTTCTGGATCCATCTAACTGGGCCGCCCAGCAGGCCATAGGCCATGCTACCAACTGTGGGCCACCCGGGTTATCCGGATAGGTGACATGCTATGAGGATACCCATATAGCATATTCCCAACAGTAGCCCCCGGAGAACTCCGAGATCTTGCGCCGTCTTGCCTCTTTAGATGAATGCTCCGTCTAGTTGGATGTCAGCAAATCGTCAAGCAATATCTTGTAGTCCTCCCAAAGAACCCTGCAAGGCTTTCTCCGTCTTTAACTTGTAAGCCAGAAAAATGCTGAATCTTCCATCGTACTCTTCTGTAGCCGGATTGGATCCGTCCATGTCGGAATCTTCGAGGTGACGGCTCATCTGCCCATGTCAGCTAGGATGACGTAGGCTTAGGTCAGCGACGCCTCGTAACTCATGCATGCAGAGAATGCAATCATGTCCAATTTTCCCGCGCGAGCGATACGAACCGTTGGCGGTGACGGTTGGAGACGTGGCGAAATTTCCGCGCACGTTCGCGAACACGTCGTCTACGCGGCAACCGTCCGATCAAGCTGCACGAATCTTGACGCATGGAGATGATAAATAGTAACCGCGGTGGAATTTTCACCTTTTACCTCATTCTCCTCGCATCTTCTTCCTCCAGCGCGTGCCCCCTCGAGCTCTCCGCGCCCAACTCGCGAAAAAACCCTAGCCTCCAATCTGCACCAGTCACACCCAGCCTCACTCCATGGCTAGCAGCGGCACTTCTCCCTCCATGGAGGTGTCGAACGAAGCCGCGGCGAAGCCGGCGAGCTCCATCGTCGTGCCTCCAGAGGGCCTAGTCATCCCTGCATTGGCGGTTATCGAGTCCACCAGCGGCGACCTTAATCTGGCGGTGCTGGAGCCGTTGGAGGAGGAGCCAGATTCGCACAAAGGTGACTGGCGCGGCTCAGATATCACAGACCGTGATATCCAAGAGTTGATCGCCGAAGGCTACCTTCCTGCGACGGAGGGGCTCGCCTGGCGGGCGGCACCGGCCGGCGAGGTTACACCTTCTCCCCAAGACGGAGAAAAGGTGTACCTCAAAGCCCAACTGGTACGCGGCGTCTCCCTGCCCATCTCCAACTTCTTCCTTTCCGTCTTGAATCACTATAGAGTTCAGCCCCAGAACCTGTTGGGGGGGGGGGGGGGGTGACCCCGGATAGGGTCAAGACAGGGGAAAGACGAAAGGAATCTCCCTTGTCGTGAGATGAATTACTAATTGTGTCGGCCGAATCATGTGAGAGTCGGCCGAGATAAGCAGGGCCATGACGAATGTAGAATGAGTAATGCCTTATCCAGCCGACATATGAGTTAAGTCGTTCGAATGACTCTGACTAATACAAATACAGGTGAAGGCCAAGCCGAGTTATGCGAGACAAGGCCGAATAACACGAAGCTTGCAGGAGAAGGAGGTGCCTATAGTCAAACCCTAGTCTCTGGCTAGGAGGAATCTAGACAGAGCCAAGCAAAAAGGACAAGGAGCAAAGCAACAGAAGGGCAGACGAACGTCACGGAGGTGACAGAGAGGGAGCCCGAGGCGCGCATGTGAAGGTTTCTGGAACATTGCCACCGATAGAAGTGGGACACGGAAAGGAGGCCGCCGAGTTACCATATTGGTACAAGCATATTCCAAGAATATGCTTGCCACGTCAGCCCGAGAAGGAACCAAGGCACCCCTTTATAAGGGGAGACACGGGCTCCTGAGAGGGGATCGACTAATTCTACGCCGTAAGGCTCATGTATTAGGGTTCTTCCTCTCTATGAGACAGCTCTAGGAGCACTTGTATTCACTGAGAAGAGGAATAGAGATTCATTTGTAGAACTGCTGAGTGTAGAAATCACTACATCTTCCCTCCCCGGATCCCTCTAGCATCCATTGGCCCCGTACTTTAGCCTACCCATGGCATCTGTCGTGCCACCACCACGACAGTTGGCGCCCACCGTGGGGCCAACATCGGTGCTAGCTGGAGTCAAGATCCGGACGGGAAACTTCATCCACACCAGCGAGTGGGTTGTCTCTGTCTTAGTCCAGAGATTTGATCTCTGGGACTATGTCAGTAACAACGCGGGTAGCTTCAGGAGGAAAGTGCCTCCGCGCAACGACGTCTTCATCAACCTGGGAACGCACAAGGTCTACGTCGGCATCGACACATACTGCGTCTATCCTCACCGAGTCATTGAAGCAGGAGAACCTCCCCTCAGTGCTGCTAATGGTCCGCGTGGAGCACGCCCCGTCGGTAGCGTCGAGGTGATGGTGACAGCCGCAACACAGGCGGCAGGAGCAGGCGCCGGACCAAGCAAGGACCCGGCGGCAGGAGGACAGGTGACCGCGAAGCAAGCAGCCAAGGTGCAGAAGACGACCCCAAAGGCGGCAAGGGTAAGATGGACGCCTCTGGAAAGACCAGAGAATATTCTCCAGGCAACTATAGATAATCTAACCACGCCTGTGGCACCGATACTTGATCCGGCTAACGCCCAGGCAGAGTTAGAAGAAACTAGACAAAAAGTACTGGTAGAGGCAAAAAAGGTGTCAGCCTTGCGGGAGTCCTTGAACAGGACCCTGCCAGAATATGCTAAGGCAAACAAACTGGATGTGGCCCCCGAGTGGGTAGATGAATTGAGATTGAGAGAAAAGAACCTCATGAATGATATCAATAAAGAGCATGAAGCTTGTGAAGGTGATTCAGTTGATCTAGGCTTGCCGAGGTATAGTACCCCGGCAAAGAACCTAAAGGCGGCAAATGCCGCTGCTTTGGAGCTAGAAGGATTAAGCGGCAAAGCCCGGCAGAAACAGCAAGAAAGAGTGAATGAGCTGGTGCGCATTGCGAACTAGCAGAATGAGGAAATGCTTAGGGCTGACCCGGCAAGACCGGGAACCTCGCAAATTGTTCTGTATGATCCGGCGGTAGACGGAAAGGTCAATGATAACAGAGGCAACGGCAGCCGAGGTAACAGTGGAAATAGAAACCCCGGCCGTACGAACAAAGGGCACAGAGACCTCGGAAGGGGAAATCATGAGAACAATAACCCGGCGGAGGGAAGGAGAAACCCTCCACTAGATCCTCTGCCGAGGTATGAGCCTCGGCAAGAGCAAGAAGTGAGACCAGCTCACCATAATCAGGCAAATGAGAGGTACAATGATGGTTACTTGGATATGGATCATGCAGGACATGGGGGGAATAACCATTATGGAATACAAGAGAGGATCATTTACAGAAACTTGCCAACAAATGATGCAAGACTAAAACTGGACAGGTTATATCGGTCCGAGTTATTGAGGAACAGGGTCCGCCTGGTCTGGCGTGCTTCGGACCTTGGATCATGGGCGAACCACTATGGTGGTATTGCCGACGAGTACTCCATGGAGGGGTCCTCACAGTGCGTGTTTAGAGACGCGGGGTAAGGCGGACGGTTGACGGGTACGAGGTAACACAGCTTACCCAGGTTCAGATCCCACAACACTGGCGGAATCCTACTCCTGCTATAAATCACTATAAGGGCAATAAGCCGAGTTATAGAGATAGGTTCACTGTGCGAGGTTGTATTTATCGATAATAGGTTGTGCCCTAAAGGCTCCCATAGGCCCGACTTATATAGTCGCCAGGTCCTAGGGTTACAGGGAAAAGTCCTAGCCGGACAGATTACAGAGTCCTACACCGTCTATTACTAGTCTTGTGTATCTTGCACTCCAAGGCTCCGGGTACGTTGGTGACTCCACTGTAGCCTTCCTTTATCCGGCATGGGACTCCCTTCTAGATCCGTCTAACTGGGCCGCCCAGCAGGCCATAGGCCATGCTACCAACTATGGGCCACCCGGGTTATCCGGATAAGTGACATGCTATGAGGATACCCATATAGCATATCCCCAACAGTAGCCCCCGGAGAACTCCCAGACTTGCGCCGTCTTGCCTCTTCAGATGAATGCTCCGTCTAGTTGGATGTCGGCAAATCGTCAAGCAATATCCTGTAGTCCTCCCAAAGAACCCTGCAAAGCTTTCTCCGTCTTCAACTTTGAAGCCATAGAAATGCTGAATCTTCCATTGTACTCTTCTGTAGTCAGATTGAATCCGTCCACGTTGGAATCTTCGATGTGACAGCTCATCTACCCATGTCAGCTAGGACGACGTAGGCTTAGGTCAGCGACGCCTCATAACTCACACATGCAGAGAACGCAATCATATCCAATTTTCCCGCGCGAGCGATACGAACCGTTGGTGGCGACGGTTGGAGACGTGGAGAAATTTCCGCGCACGTTTGTGAACACGTCGTCTACACGGCAACCGTCCGATCAAGCTGCATGAATCTTGACGCCAAGGATGATAAATAGTAACCGTGGGGAAATTTCCACTTTTTACCTCATTCTCCTCGCATCATCTTCTTCCTCCAGCCGCGTGTCTCCTCGAGCTCTCCGCGAGAACTCTTGAAAAAACCCTAGCTCCAATCTGCACCAGTCGCACCCAATCTTCACTCCATGGCTAGCAGCAGCACTTCTCCATCAATGGCGGCGTCGAGCGAAGCCGCGGCGAAGCCGGCGAGCTCCATCATCGTGCCCCCAGAAGGTTTCGTCATCCCTGCGTTGGCAGTGATCGAGTCCACCGGCGGCGACCCAAATTTGGCGGCGCTAGAGACACTAGAGGAGGAACCAGACTCGCACAAGGGCGACTGGCGTGGCTCGGATATCACAGACCGTGATATCCAAGAGATGGTCACCGAAGGCTACCTCCCCGCGACGGAGGGACTTGCCTGGCGGGCGGCGCCGACCGGCGAGGTGACACCTTCTCCCCAAGCTGGAGAAAAGGTGTACCTCAAAGGTCAACTGGTACGCGGCGTCTCCCTGCCCATCTCCAACTTCTTCCTCTCTGTCTTAAACCACTATAGGGTCTAGCCTCAGAACCTTTCCCCCAATAGCATCTTAGTGCTTAGCAACTACGCGGCACTTTGCGAGCGATACCTAGGGATACGGCCTAGGTTAGAACTTTTTGTGTACTTCTTCACCGTCAAACATGAAGCCGGACATAGCAAGGAAGAGCTTAGGAACTATGGCACGATAAGCTTCAAGATTTGACCTGGCCGGCGGTTCCCCGACATCGTCGTCCATGAGTCCTGCAAGAATTTGCAATGGACGTACTTTTACGGCCCAGACATCCCTCTGGCTGGCCGACAAGTTACGTACCCGGACTTCGTTGACGGAGCCGCCGCTGAAACCTCGTCATGGAGATCCCAAGCCTCCCTTCCCTCCGACCTCGACGCTTCTCAGGCCATAAGGCGGATCGAGTGGTTTGTAGAGACGGGTTTGACCGGCTTGGACCTAGCCATGTGCTGGTTCATCAGGCGAATCCAATCTCTGCAGCACCACGCGAAGCTCATGCACGAGTATACCAGCGACAGAAGGGATAGTCTCCGCATATCCGTGGACAACTTCTCGAGCGACTCCGTCAAGCTCCGCCTTAAGGACATCGTCAAGGTGAAGGATAAGAAGCGTGGCTTCAGCATCACCTACGACATGTTCGTAGACGGCAAGTGCCCAAAGGTAGGTATTTATTTTCCATGTATGACATATACTCCAGTTCTTCCGTCTTGCAAATATCATCTTATCTAACACGGTGATTTCTTACTTAACAGCTGAGCGACATAGATGAGATGATCATGGCTCCTAAAATCTATGATCCAAAGATGAAGGAAGTCATGGTCGTCTCTGACGACGAAGCTCCGTTGGTGCGGAAGCGAAAGAGCTCCACCTCTGACGCTGCCGATGGAGGCAAGAAGAAGAAGACGGAGGGTGGAGCCTCCAAAAAGACTACCGCCACCCTGGAGGCGGAAAAGAGAAGAACTACCGGGATCCCCTTTGCTAAAGCACCCCCACTAGTGTAAGCTTCTCATTATCCGACATTATCTATTTATCTGTCTTGTTCCTATACTTATGCATTTTGCACGTTTCAGGAAGAAAGCCACGACCAACCTCAAGAAGACATCCAAAATATCGGGGGCTTCTCGAAATATCAAGGACATGCTGCGTCGCGACGCCTCCCCCGCCATCGCCCCTACCACTGCTGCCGTCAAGCCCTCCTCTGCCCCGACAAGCTCACAAGCTAAGGAGGCATCAGGCCCTTCCATCATGGAAGTGGATTCTGGCGCCTCTACTGAACTCGCTGTTGTCGGCGAGTAGGCAACGCAGGAGAGCACCGCGCAAAAAATGGTTGAATCTCCGGCTAAGGATGCCATCGGTGGCGGCAAGGCGGTGGTGGAAGCTGGTACTTCTACCGTTGGCGGCGCCCCCGCACCCCAGAAAACCTTAGTCTATCCAAAGATAGTCTATCCGGTACTTACACCGGGTAGCATTGCTTTGGTTCCTGGTGCGGCACCGACATCTCCGACGTGCAAGGAAATAGCGAATCCTTTGCCAAGCTGCTGGCCGAGAGTGCTATGAACCTCAAGATCATCGCACTTGTAAGTTTTCTTTGCCTTTTGCATTTCATATCAGTATCCCACTGTAGCCCCCGAGGATGTAGACGGAAAACCATAGGTTTTGCATCTATATGCTCTAAGAGTGACTAAGCTAGAAAACCTCTCACTGTAGCCCCCAAGGATTTAGATGGAATGAACTATTCCGACTAGATGCTTTAAGAGTAGCATATGTAGTGTTTTATAAATTTAAATACTGTAGCCCCCAAGCTTCTAGTTGAAACTGAATTAGTTCCGACTAGATGCTTAAAGAAAAGCTAAGCAAACATCCGAGTTAAAAAGTTTATACTATAGCCCCCAAGCTTCTAATCAAGAACTGAATTAGTTCCGACTAGATGCTTAAAGAAAAGCTAAGCATATTTCTAAGTAAAAAACTTTCACTGTAGTGTAACATCCCAAAAATACTAAACTTGGATCATCAAACTCTAATCTTAAAAATTAGGGTTAACAAAAACTTTTCTAAATAAAATTATGAAAGCATGCATGTGTGTATGCATTCCAATTTGGATTATTTTGAATTGCCTTGTTTATGTGTTTCTTTGCTTGTAAAAGGATTCTTAGGTGAAATAAACATCATCTAAACAATCCCCACACTTTTCCCAAAGACAAATAAATCAAAACAAACAAAATAAAGGAATGGTCACTTTTGCCAAATTAACTCCCATGCCTACTTTGGCTGTCTCTAACTTTCAAAACTTAACAGAAACTTGTTTGGATATTTGCACCCCTTGATAGTACTCATAACAAAGTATCAAGGCCCACCTTGGGATCATCCAAAAACATTGAAATGCATAGTTTAAAGGACAGTTCAAAATTGAATCTATATCATATGGGAAGACCCCACTTTTTCAAAAACCACTCAAACAAGCTCAACTTTCAAAACCCAAGCATCTACAGACTCACCAGCACCAACCTAGCACACCCAACTAAAATCTTTTCAAAATTCAAAACTTGAATTCATGCGGCCATTTCATCAAACACCTTGCAGATGCAAATCAAAGAAAATCCAAACACTATTTGGAGCAGTGATTTGAGCCTAACTTGTTCCCTCTCTGGTTGCAACTAGGCTTTAGTAGATCATCTAGCTCATTTGTAAACGTCTAGCACCACTGTAAGCTTGGCAATATCATCAATGGTGAACATCCGAAGCCACCCAGGCCACCCAGTGTAGACAGCAAGCTAGGAGAGGAACTAGATGTGCCAACCTTGTCTAGGAGATCACCCATGCCTCACCGCCCCCTCTCGACCAGCCCTGCCTCGAAGACATCGACTAGAGCATCCAGAAACGCCGCGCCCGTGCCTCTGTCAACCATGCCGAGCGTGCGCCAGAGCGCCACCCTCGACACACGCCCACAGACCGCATGCCGCCCTCGCCGCGTGCATACGCAATCACCACCGTCCCAGGAGACCGCCAGACATCCCCGTTCGCCGCCCCATGCCTCACAGCCACCGCTTGCCGTCGAAGACACCGCCTCTATCGTGCAGAGCATCGCATGTTCCAGACCGTTTTCCACCGCCCCTACACGCGCATTAAAGCCGTAGAGCATCGTCAGGAGACCACCGATCGATCGCCATCGCCATCCATGCCTCTAGCAGCCCGTAGCCATGTCGCCACCGTCGCCTGCCCATCCCGTTCAGTCTCGTCGTCGAGACTATAAATAGAGGCCTCCCCCGCTCAAACTCTTCACACCATCTCACTCCCCTCTCCTCACTGATCGTTCCACCCCGTTCCCGGAGCAAGGCGAGCAGCGCATCGCCGGAATTTGGCCGGAGCAGGCCGCCTCTGGAGAAGAAGGGCGCCATCGATTTCGTCCACCCCAGGAGAAGCTGCCGGTACCAGGAGGTTCACCGTCGTCGACTTCATTGTTTGCCCGCCTCGCCGACCCTCGCCTGAGCCCCGGTGATCCCCCGACGACCCCCACCTACCGCGTTAGGTTTCTGTCTCGCCGGCACCGCCTGACATGGACGATGAGTAGAAGTCGTTTGATTAGACTTAGATCGTGTGGACGATATCGCCCCGTACCGCTTCGCGTTTAAAGAGCCACTGACTGGTGGAACCCCCCTGTCAGCTGAGCCATGTGCTGTGGAGTGACACTGGGCCGGCCCGTTAACAGTTCCCGCGCAGCCCACTCGTTTGAATTTGGATTTTTCCATTTTCATTCAAACACAGTTCTGTACCTAGTTTCAAAAATCAACCCAGCTCGATTCAGTGAACCAAATTGAATGAAACCAATTTTGTTAGAAAGATATTGAAATGGTTAATCTAAGCCCGTTGGATTCAAATCATTTGAATCTATAGATCAACCTTGGTAAAAATAACAAGGCAGAACCTTTTCTGCATTCAAACATTTTTCAAATTTAAACCATAATAGCTTTTGAGTTGATTCTAACTCTCAAAAATCACATTTGATCATACCTTTCAGAATATATAAAAACATTTGGGTTTACTTACAGAAATAATGTTCAAGTAATAAAGGAATGCCACATAGGCATTTCTAGTCACTTTATTTAAGTAAAATAAAAGGTTAAACCTTATTAAATTGTGACACCACTTTAAATCACATTCCCATGGACTAAAATATGTGGTGATGACATGTGTCAACATGATCCCATGTTTGGTTTGGAGAATATTAAATATTAAGTAGATTTTCAATGAGTAGAAATTACTTTTCTAAAAAATAAAAGAAATTAAACCAAGCTTTAATCTTGTAATGTTAGTGATGATGCTAGATCATCTATAGGACCCTTTAGTGTGATGATTGAAAGTAGTTAAATATTGTTTGGTGATTGTGTACCTCGTATTTATTGATAGACGCTAGTACTGACCAAGGATACGAGGAGGAAGGAGGATACTACGAAGAAGAAGCCGAGGAAAACTTCAACCATTGCTCTGCACAAGGCAAGCTATTAACCTTGCAAGCTAACACTTGCAATTTAGCAAGCTTATACTGATACTGTGCAAGTTAACACTTGTAAGATACTATACCTATGCAAGCAAATACTTGCTTGTTACCATGCCAATTATATGCCTTAAGCATATATGATCATAACCACTTGATAAACCAATCCTAGTTTTACTTACAAGATTTATACTTTTTTTCTTTATCAAAGCTATTACTTAATAGTTTACTTGAGTAAATTGTAGATACTAGAAATATAATTGAAGGTTGCATAAAGAGCATAAAACTTGGCCTAAGCTAGATAATCTTTATGTCACCCCAAGGCATGAGATTGTATTTAGTTGAAACTCCACTTGTTTACCCCCCCCCCTCATTAGTACTCAACCCCACTTATAGATGCTAGTGCTAAGCATAAAACTTGATCAACATTAGATGGGAATACTTGGTGAAAATGGTTATGAAAACCTTGGAATGATGGATCATTCTATTGAGATGTTTTGACATGTGTTTCCGAACACTAGAGGATTTTGATGATGAAAATGTTGAGGCATGAGCCTTAGCCCTTTATAAAATTGATGGTTGTCTGGATGCAATACCATTCCAATTTTACCTTACAACCATAATACCCGAGAATTGGGTAGGGCTTGACTGGAAACTTATATACTTTAGTATTGGTTCCCTCACGGCCAAGGTTTGAGATGAGGCTACCTCGTGAAGATTGTCCACCTGTGCAGTACCCAAGATGACAGTTGGTCATGGTTGGGAGGCCAAACTCACAAGAGAGGTGCTTACACTAGGGCGTGTAATTGAAAGGTTAAGTTTGATTATCCACATACTGAGTATGGTGAATTCAGGATTTGTTCCTAACGGATGTATCGAATATTGTGGTGAAAGTGTACAATCTCTGCAGAGTGTCAAACTATTCGAATAGCCGCGTCCGCGGTTATGGACAGTTGGAGTGGCCATACTGTTTCCTCCGTCCGATGTTTTCAAAATGACTTGTGAAATGGATTGAGATTTTGACTTGACCACAACAGAGTTGTGGCATGAGATACAAGTTCCCCCTTAAGTGTTATAAAACTTCAACTGGCATTCGTTGCTTCTAAACTTAGTAGATGTAAATCTAGCTTTTGCAAAACAACCCTAGAGCTTAGTGTCCTACTACCAAAAACCCCCTTTAATTGTTAGTAGTAGTTTGTGAGTACTTAAAGAGTACTCATGGCTTTGTCCCTGGCTATTCCCATGGCCAGACTATGAAGAGGAGTACCTGGAGGATGGACCCCAGGAAGGTTACGACAACTAGGATCATCTCCCATCGTCAGCATTGCCTGTGACCCCGAAGATGGAGCTTTGCCTACGCTACCGTTATTATTACGTATTTCCGCTGCTTGAGTTGTATTAAGAACTGGATCATGAGATCCCTATTTGTGTAAGACCTTATGTATGGTTTGTAATGGATGATGTACTATGGTATCCAAATCTGTTATGTCTTGCAAAAATGGTCATCCTGGGATTGCGATGTATGGCATAACAGGCATCTGGGATTAAAAATCCGGGTGTTGACAAGTTGGTATCAGAGCCAGGTTGACCATAGGAGACCCTAGTTAGACTGGACGTTTGGAATCAAAAACTTAGTTTCAAAACCAAAGAAAGCAAATATTTACAAAAACTTATTCCCATTCTTATCACCTTGATTCTTTCATGAAAATTCATGTTCCTAAAAAACTCTTGCAAAATACATAAAATTTGACACACTTGATCACTCTACTAACTTACTCATGGACGTGAAGTACAGCAAGTTTTACTAGTTGGGAAATGGAGGATACCTTATCTTTGAGAGGGATTTGGACCAGCTTTCGGAACTTTTGGAGCATCTGCACCCCGAGTTCTTCGGAGCTCAGCTCAATGATCAAGGAGGAGAAGATCTGAAGTGGCTAATTTTTGCAAGTCTCCGAGGAAAGATTGAACCTCCCACTGCTGAGGGAATTAAGTTTACCTTAAGAGAGAACAACTGGCTCGATGGACTTGCCAGGGCCATGCAGGAAGCTCTTGCCCGTCTGTGTGGGCAGAGTATCAACCAGATCAAGGGTACCCGCTTTGAGTTTTGCCCAAGGCATGATGCTAATGGACAGCCACTGGAAGCCCCATACCACCACGAGTTGAAGACTCAGTTGGACCACCTTAGCTTCATGATGTATGATCTTCAGCAGGAGTTGGATAATTGTCGTGACTACTCCAACCACAAGTTCGCCATTATCAAGACGAAGGATCAGACCATCGCCATGCTAGCGAAGGATCGCAAGTCTCGCTGCCGTCAGCTCGACAAGAAGGAGCGCATCATTGCCCGTCTTCGCCACCGTATCTCGTCTTTGGAGGAGACCATCCACGAGAGAGACATGCAGTTGGAAGAAAGGGAGAATGCCGGAGAGGATCTTCATGGAGACCCCTACTCCTATCTCAGCGATGATGATGATTTTCTGGAGGATCAGGCTATGGACTTCTTCACTGATGAGGAGGATTTCGCCTTCATCAATGACGATGAGGATGATGAGGATGACGACTACACCGACTCCAAGGAGTAGTAGCACTTGAGCACTAGCGTAGTGAGTAGTATTCGGTCCCACTATATCGTAGTTTCCAGAATGGTTCTTAAAACCATCTGTTTTCCTTTTTTGTGGTGTGTGTTTGTATCGGGTGCTATGAATGAATGAATGAAAATAAAGTTGCTAGAAAATCTGAGTAAAACTTTAAAAACTTTTCAAAGTCCCAAAACCCTTAGAAATTTCCCTCTTTTCTCATGATCTATCTCAACCTTCAGATGCCACGCGGAGGAAGTGGTTCATCCCCGGATCCGATGTTGCAGGTCCTGCAAATGTTGGTTTCACCGCGAAGCTGAAAGAACCGAACGTCAAGCCAACCTAGCCACCCTTCAACAGATAACTCAGCTAGCCTACAACAATCAAGGCCACGGAAATCAGGACAACCATGGATCTAAGCTCAAGAATTTCCAGAACACCAAACCGCCTGTTTTCATTAAGTCGGAAGAACCCCTCGATGCCGACGATTGGCTGCAGACCATGGAAAACAACCTAGAAGTCGCCGGAGTGGAAGCTAACGAGAAAGTTTTGTTCGCCACCCACTATCTAGCCAGAGATGCCAGAGCATGGTGGAACAGTGTTCGTGCAATGACCGGAGGACAGATGATGACCTGGGAGGAATTCAAGGTCAAGTTCAGCAGAACCCATGTGCCACCGGGTTTGATCAAGAGAATGAGAGATGAGTTCAGAGAACTGAAGCAAGGACGGATGACCGTAGTGGAATACCGTGACAAATTCTTGTCATTAGCTAGGTATGCCCCCGATGAGATCGACACCAAAGCCAAGAAGAAAGAAAGATTCCTGAATGGTCTGCACGATGAGATGCAGACTGTGTTAGTCAATATGCCTTTTGCTGATATTGAAGCCCTGGTCGACTCTACCATCCATATGGAAGGAAAGATCAACCAAGCCAACGAGAACCACAAGCGTCGCATGATGCATCAGCCAGGAACCCATCAGACCCCAAAGTATCGCTCTAACCCATCTCCAAGATTTTCCCTGAGAACCAACAGACCCGCAATGAACCGTTCGACCTATCCCAACCGTGGAAACCCTAGGCCCGGAGGAAATCAAAACAACCCCAGCAACTCTAGCAATTTAAACCGTGCTCCACCCAAGTTCAACAACAATGCTACCACCAACACCAACACTGCCCCGAGGACTGGAAGCAATGTTGTGCCTGTTGTAGCAAAGGACAAGTTGCAGGTAACTTGTTATGGCTGTGGAAATAAAGGACACTACTCCAACGAGTGCCCCAACAAGAAGAATGCCGCAGCCCCCTATGCAAATGCCCCAGCTCAGCAGTAGCGTCATGTTCATCCCGGGAGAAGGTTTGTCCCAGGGAATTCGCTCAACCGCAACGGCCGTCTTTTTCTCATGCATGCTAAAGAAACTCAGGAAGCGCCAAACGTCGTGTTGGGTATGTTTTCTATTAATTTAGTACTTGCAAGAGTGTTGTTTGATTCTGGTGCATCGCATTCGTTTGTCACCGAAGAATTTGCCTGCACTAGTAAGATTCAACCAACCAAACTGAAGCATGTTATGATCGTCCAAATTCCCGGTTCAACCACCAAGGCTAGGCAAATTTGCAAAGTCGTCCCTATCCGAATCCATGGCATAGATTTTTATGCTAACCTGATAGTACTCAGAACTAAAGGTTTGGAAGTAGTACTAGGAATGGATTGGATGTCCAAACATAAATGATTGATTTACTGTGCCAAGAAAGCCATCACCATGACCAGTACAGCCGGAATATCAGTCGAGCATATATCTGAAACCTTACCTCGTCAATTCAAATGCAACAAGAGTATAGCCCAACCTACCATTGACCAAGTCCGGATAGTCTGTGAATACCTTGATGTATTTCCAGAAGTTTTGCCCGGTATGCCCCCAGATCGGGATATCTAGTTTATCATCGAACTAATCCCCCGAACAGGACCCATAGCCAGAGACCATATAGTATGAACCCGTCGGAACTAGAAGAACTAAAGAAGCAACTGGATGCCATGTTGGAAATTGTATTGATTCAACCAAGTGCGTCACCATGGTGATCACCTGTCTTATTTGTGGACAATAAGGATGGAGGTAACCGTTTGTTTACGGATTATCAGAAGTTGAATGATGTCACCATCAACAACAAGTACCCGTTGCCCAAGATAGAAGATTTGTTTGATCAGTTGACCGGTGCCAAAGTGTTTTCTAAGATTGATCTTAGGACTGGCTATCATCAACTCAAAATTCGGGCAGAGGATATTCCGAAGACTGCCTTTACCACCAGATATGGATTATACGAGTATACTGTCATGTCCTTTGGATTAACCAATGCCCCCGCTTATTTCATGAATCTCATGAATAAGATTTTTATGGACTTCCTGGATAAGTTTGTCGTTGTTTTCATCGATGACATTCTGATTTATTCCAAATCGGAAGAAGAACATGAGCTACACCTAAGGACCATTCTTGGAACCCTTAGAGAGCATCAGCTGTATGCCAAGTTTAGCAAATGTGAATTCTGGTTACAGGAGGTAGGATTCCTTGGTCACATTGTATCAGCTGGAGGAATTGCCGTTGATCCTTCAAAGGTGAAAGATGTCGAAGATTGGCAAGCCCCAACCAATCAAACCCAAGTTCGTGCATTTCTCGGAATGGCGGGATACTATCGCAAGTTCGTAGAAGGATTCTCGAGTATCGCCAGACCCATGACCCAATTGCTAAAGAAGGACAAGAAGTTTGAATGGACAGACAAATGTGAAGCGAGTTTTCAACAACTCAAGAGGAGATTGATTTCAGCCCCAATCCTAATCATGCCGGATATCACGAAGCCCTTCGACGTGTATTGTGACGCATCCAAGATCGGTCTCGGATGTGTGCTAATGCAAGAAGGCAAAGTTATATCTTATCTATCTCGACAACTGAAACAACATGAGAAAAATTACCTGACCCATGACCTCGAACTCGCAGCCATAGTTCTAGCCCTGAAGACATGGAGGAATTACCTCATGGGAAACTGTTGTGAGATTTATTCAGATCACAAGTGCCTGAAGTATATATTCACTCAGAAGGAGCTGAATATGAGACAGAGAAGATGGATTGAGCTAATCAAGGATTACGATCTGGACATTCACTATCATCCCGGTAAAGCCAATGTAGTAGCAGATGCCCTTAGCAGATTGCCGTGCCGCTTGAACTCCATGATTTTGAAGGAGCAACCAAGTTTGCACAAAGAGATGGAAGATTTTCGAATGGAATTAGTGAGTGAAGGATTTTTGGCTAGAATAGAACTTCAACCCACTTTGATCAGCCAGATCAAGGAGGCACAGAAAGGAAATGCTAGTATCGACGGAATCAAGCGTCGTATCGGTACAGGCAAAGTACCCGGATTTACCGAAGACGAAGAAGGAGTTTTGTGGTACAAAGGACGCCTTTGTGTACCAGCAGATTCTGAGTTGAAAGAAGTTATTCTCAAGGAAGCTCATGATACTCTTTATTCTATCCACCCTGGAGGAAGTAAGATGTATCAAGATTTGAAAGAGCAATTTTGGTGGCATAAGATGAAGAGAGAAATCGGAAGCTATATCGCCAAGTGTGATATATGTCAGCGAGTCAAGGACGGACATCAAAGACCCGCTGGATTGTTACAACCCTTGCAGTTCCGGAATGGAAATGGGATTCCATTGGAATGGACTTTATCACCGGATTGCCTACTTCTAGTAGGGGAAATGACTCAATCTGGGTCATAGTGGATATATTGTCCAAAGTCGCCCATTTCTTACCCGTCAAGACCACATATCAGAGTTCGAAGCTAGCGGACTTATACATCGCTAGAATCGTTAGTTTGCATGGAGTCCCCAAGAACATCGTATCGGATCGAGGAACTCAGTTTACCTCGAGATTTTGGAAGAAAGTTCAAGAAGGTTTAGGAACCCGCCTAGATTTCAGCACCGCGTATCACCCTCATACCGATGGACAAACGGAGCGAGTAAATCAAATACTCGAAGATATGCTGAGAGCATGTGTGTTAGAATATGGATCTAAGTGGGAAGACTGTTTGCCGTTTGCAGAATTTTCGTACAACAACAGTTATCAAGGTAGTTTGCAAATGGCCCCATTTGAATTTATGTATGGAAGGAAGTGCCGCACCCCTTTGAATTGGTCGGAAGTAGGAGAGAGTCAGATTTTCGGACCCGATATCCTACGAGAAGCAGAAGAGAAGGTTCACAAGATCCGTGAGCACCTCAAGACAGCCCGGTCCAGACATAAGAGCTATGCCAACAAGAGACGTCGAGACCTCGCCTTCAACATAGGAGATTTTGTATACTTGAAAGTGTCGCCATTGAAGGGAATGCAGCGTTTCCAACTGAAAGGAAAGTTAGCCCCCAGATATATCAGACCCTTCAAGATTCTGAACCGTCGAGGAGAAGTGTCGTATCAATTGGAACTTCCTGAAGAGATGTCAGCCGTGCACAATGTGTTCCATATTTCATTACTTCGCAAGTGCCTCGAGGTTCCGGAGAAGACGGAAGTGTTCAAGAATATCGATCACCAGACCATAGAGATCAACGATGACCTGACCTATCCCGAAGTACCCATCCGTATTTTGGAAGAAGCTTTCCGAACCACCAGGACCCGAAGCATCAAGTTTCTAAAAATTTAGTGGAGCAACCACACAAAAGAGGAAGCTACTTGGGAGCGCGAAGATCACATCAGGACGGAGTTTCCCGATCTCTTCAAATCCTAGGTAATGTTTTCGTCCTTTTTCAAATCTCGGGACGAGATTTTGTTTAAGGGGGTAAGGTTTGTAACATCCCAAAAATACTAAACTTGGATCATCAAACTCTAATCTTCAAAATTAGGGTTAGCAAAAACTTTCTAAATAAAAATATGAAAGCATGCATGTGTGTATGCATTCCAATTTGGATTATTTTGAATTGCCTTGTTTATGTGTTTATTTGCTTGTAAAAGGATTCTTAGGTGAAATAAACATCATCTAAACAATCCCCACACTTTTCCCAAAGACAAATAAATCAAAACAAACAAAATAAAGGAATAGTCACTTTTGCCAAATTAACTCCCATGCCTACTTTGGCTGTCTCTAACTTTCAAAACTTAACAGAAACATGTTTGGATCTTTGCACCCCTTGATAGTACTCATAACAAAGTATCAAGGCCCACCTTGGGATCATCCAAAAACATTTGAATGCATAGTTTAAAGGACAGTTCAAAATTGAACCTATATCATATGGGAAGATCCCACTTTTTCAAAAACCACCCAAACAAGCTCAACTTTCAAAACCCAAGCATCTACAGACTCACCAGCACCAACCTAGCACACCCACCAAAAATCTTTTCAAAATTCAAAACTTGAATTCATGCGGCCATTTCATCAAACACCTTGCAGATGCAAATCAAATAAAATCCAAACACTATTTGGAGCAGTGATTTGAGCCTAACTTGTTCCCTCTCTGGTTGCAACTAGGATTTAGTAGATCATCTAGCTCATTTGTAAAGGTCTAGCACCACTGTAAGCTTGGCAATATCATCAATGGTGAACAACCGAAGCCACCCATGTCACCCCAGTGTAGACAGCAAGCTAGGAGAGGAACTATCCATGCCAACCTTGTCTGGGAGATCACCCATGCCTCACCGCCCCCTCTCAACCAGCCCTGCCTCGAAGACATCGAACAGAGCACCTAGGAACACCGCGCCCATGCCTCTGTCAACCATGCCGAGCGTGCGCCAGAGTGCCACCCTCGACACACGCCCACAGACCGCCCTCTCCGCCCTCTCCGCCCTCGCCGCGTGCATACGCAATCACCACCGTCCCAGGAGACCGCCAGACATCCCCGTTCGCCGCCCCATGCCTCATAGCCACCGCTCGCCGTCGAAGACGCCGCCTCTGCCGCGCAGATCATCGCATGTTCCAGACCGTTTGCCACCGCCCCTACACGCGCATTAAAGCCATAGAGCATCACCAGGAGACCACCGATTGATCGCCACCGCCGGCCATGCCTCTAGCAGCCTATAGCCATGTCGCCACCGTCGCCTGCCCATCCCGTTTGGTCTCGTCATCGAGACTATAAATAGAGGCCTCCCCCGCTCAAACTCTTCACACCATCTCACTCCCCTCTCCTAACTGATCATTCCACCCCGTTCCCGGAGCAAGCTGAACATCGCATCGCCGGAATTTGGCCGGAGCAGGCCGCCTATAGAGAAGAAGGGCTCCATCAATTTCGTCCACCCCAGGAGAAGCTGCCGGTACCAGGAGGTTCACCGTCGTCGACTTCGTCGTTCGCCCGCCTCGCTGACCCTCGCCTGAGCCCCGGTGAGCCCCCGACGAGCTCCACCTGCCGCGTTAGGTTTCTGTCTCGCCGGCGCCGCCCGACGTGGACGATGAGTAGCAGCCGTTCGATTAGACTTAGATCGTGTGGCCGATATTGCCCCGTACCGCTTCGCGTTTAAAGAGCCACTGACTGGTGGAACCCCCCTGTCAGCTGAGCCCCGCGCCGCAGAGTGACACTGGGCCGGCCCGTTAACAGTTCCCGCGCAGCCCACTCGTTTGAATTTGGATTTTTCCATTTTCATTCAAACACAGTTCTGTACCTAGTTTAAAAAATCAACCCAACTCGATTCAGTGAACCAAATTGAATGAAACCAATTTTGTTAGAAAGATATTGAAATGATTAATCCAAGCTCATTGGATTCAAATCATTTGAATCTATAGATCAACCTTGGTAAAAATAACAAGGCAGAACCTTTTCTGCATCAAACATTTTTCAAATTTAAACCATAATAGCTTTTGAGTTGATTCCAACTCTCAAAAATCACATTTGATCATACCTTTCAGAATATATAAAAACATTTGGGTTTACTTACAGAAATAATGTTCAAGTAATAAAGGAATGCCACATAGGCATTTCTAGTCACTTTATTTAAGTAAAATAAAAGGTTAAACCTTATTAAATTGTGACACCACTTTAAATCACACTCCCATGGACTAAAATATGTGGTGATGACATGTGTCAACATGATCCCATGTTTGGTTTGGAGAATATTAAATCTTAAGTAGTTTTTGAATGAGTAGAAATTACTTTTCTAAAAAATAAAAGAAATTAAACCAAGATTTAGTCTTGTAATGTTAGTGATTATGCTAGATCATCTATAGGACCCTTTTGTGTGATGATTGAAAGTAGTTAAGTATTGTTTGGTGATTGTGTACCTCGTATTTATTCATAGACGCTACTACCGACCAAGGATACAAGGAGGAAGGAGGATACTACGAAGAAGAAGCCGAGGAAAACTTCAACCATTGCTCTGCACAAGGCAAGCTATTAACCTTGCAAGCTAACACTTGCAATTTAGCAAGCTTATACTGATACTGTGCAAGTTAACGCTTGTAAGATACTTTACCTATGCAAGCAAATACTTGCTTGTTACCATGCCAATTATATGCCTTAAGCATATATGATCATAACCACTTGATAAACCAATCCTAGTTTTACTTACAAGCTTTATACTTTTTTTTCTTTATCAAAGCTATTACTTAATAGTTTACTTGAGTAAATTGTAGATACTAGAAAGATAATTGAAGGTTGCATAAACAGCATAAAACTTGGCCTAAGCTAGATAATCTTTATGTCACCCCAAGGCATGAGATTGTATTTAGTTGAAACTCCACTTGTTTACCCCCCCCTCATTAGTACTCACCCCCACTTATAGATGCTAGTGCTAAGCATAAAACTTGATCAACATTAGATGGGAATACTTTGGTGAAAATGGTTATGAAAACCTTGGAATGATGGATCATTCTATTGAGATGTTTTGACATGTGTTTCTGAACACTAGAGGATTTTGATGATGAAAATGTTGAGGCATGAGCCTTAGACCTTTATAAAACTGATGGTTGTCTGGATGCGATACCATTCCAATTTTACCGTACAACCATAATACCCGAGAATTGGGTAGGGCTTGACTGGAAACTATATACTTTAGTATTGGTTCCCTCACGGCCAATGTTTGAGCTGAGGCTAACTTGTGAAGATTGTCCACCTGTGTAGTACCCAAGATGAAAGTTGGTCATGGTTGGGAGGCCAAACTCACATGAGAGGTGCTTATACTAGGGCGTGTAATTGAAAGGTTAAGATTTATTATCCGCATACTGAGTATGGTGAATTCAGGATTTGTTCCTGACGGATGTATCGAATATTGTGGTGAAAGTGCACAATCTCTGCAGAGTGTCAAACTATTCGAATATCCGCATCCGTGGTTATGGACAGTTAGAGTGGCCATACTGTTTCCCCCGTCAGATGTTTTCAAAATGACTTGTGAAATGGATTGAGGTTTTGACTTGACCACAGCAGAGTTGTGGCATGAGATACAAGTTCCCCCCTTAAGTGTTATAAAACTTCAACTAGCATCCGTTGCTTCTAAACTTAGTAGATGTAAATCTGGCTTTTGCAAAACAACCCTAGAGCTTAGTGTCCTACTACAAAAAACCCCCTTTAATTGTTAGTAGTAGTTTGCGAGTACTTAAAGAGTACTGATGGCTTTGTCCCTGGCTATTCCCATGGCTAGACTATGAAGAGGAGTACCTGGAGGATGGACCCCAGGAAGGTTACGACAACTAGGATCATCTCCCATCGTCAGCATTGCCTGTGACCCCGAAGATGGAGCTTCGCCTACGCTACCGTTATTATTACGTATTTCCGCTGCTTGAGTTGTATTAAGAACTGGATCATGAGATCCCTATTTTTGTAAGACCTTATGTATGGTTTGTAATGGATGATGTACTGTGGTATCCAAATATTTTATGTCTCACAAAAATGGTAATCCTGGGATTGCGATGTATGGCATAACAGGCATCTGGGATTAAAAATCTGGGTGTTGACATGTAGCCCCCGAGCGTCTAGGTGGAAAATTTCCGACTAGATGCTCCAAGCAGACTAAACAACGTTTTAACTTTGTTCTTTTTTCCACAGAACGAGAATGCTCGGAGGGGTATGGCCAATGACAAGTACCAGAAGATGCATGCAGATCTAGAAGCTGAAAAGGGTAAAACTGCCTTCTTGAAGGAACAGATCACCAAGAGCAAGTGTCTGTTTTCTAATGCGCATTCCGACTTGGTTTTGTGCCCACATCCTCCGAGTACTCACTGTGTACTTTTCTTTCTCCGACATGTAGAAACCATCGCCAAGGCCAAGAATATTGTCGAGCAATCCAAGCACATTCAAGAGCTAGATAGCGAGAACAAAATTCTTAAGCAAGAGAGGAACGACATGCTGAAAATGCATGAGGAGTCGATGAAAGCCTTGCAGGATTCCGCCACCGAGGAAATCAACCGCTTGAAGGAGGAGATCTCGATCTTAAAAGATCAGAAGCGAGCTGCCGATGAGCAGAATCACCGCCATGGCGAGGCATACAAGCTCCTTCAATAAGAGAAACAATCCTTGGCGGACACCCTCTAGCAAGCTGAGGCCAGCATCTTCAGTATGTTTCCTCCGCCTTAGATTTCTGTAGTATGGATACTTTGAATTGTTGAACTCATGCTCTCCTTGTCGGAATTTTCAGCTCCAATGGGTTTAACCCGATCACCTCCTCCAGCCAAGGAATGCATGGTTCTTGCGGGCAACTTTATCAACACCGCCATCACCCAAGCCAAAGAGATTGCCAAGCCCCTCCAGATAAACATCAAGGCATCAGACTCGTGGCATGGCATCAGAGATTCTCGCAGCCCCCTGAGCGTATCACAAGCTGGAAAGCTTCGTGTGCACGGGCTGGCGCGAGGATGGCACTGTCAATGGTCAAGACACACTACGAAGGTGTCGACATCAACACGGTGACATCTGGTATCCCCGACGTCGACGATGATGGCAAAGAAATTGATCATGAAGCTATCTTGTCGTCACTCGCGGGCTATGACACCAGAGTTGCCGAGTTGGTGGATATCGACGTCTTCATGCCCATGAACATCATCGACAGCGGCAACCAAGATTCCTCCGAGTCCCACCATAGTGCCGACTTCGAGGGTGATTCTCCGGCTGGTGACGATGCTGCCTCCAAGTCACCTGCACCAAAGGAGTGAAAACAACTTTGTAATTTTTGTTTCACCTTTGGTGTATATGCAGAAAAAACTTGTTGATGTAACTTAAGGCGGAAAACAATGGTTGTTTATTTCCTGCTTCTTAATAACTAGTTTCCAGCATGTATATATTTTTTAAGCAAGTGTTGGCTTATCCATTACTTTGGTTCTTATGCTTGACTTTTCATGAGTCGGAAGACTCGTTGTCGGAACCATGCGCTTAGGTGATGATGCCCAATGGAACCGTCAATAACCTGAGCACAAAATTGCCGATAATAAGTGTCGAAAGTCACTACTCCAGAATCCACATAAAAACGACAAAGAACGTGTAGACCAGAAAACTTAAGCTAACGCCCGTAGGCGGAATTTTCACAAGTGCAAACGCAAAGATTATGCATAAAGGTTTTACATGATCTAAAAATGAAAACTAAAGGAGGTAAAAGACTCAGAAATATGAGTGAACCAGAGAGCTTTATTTCATTGATCATATAAGAGGTACACAATTAGATAAAAAATGCTAAGTGTAAAAAGGATGTAGCTGTCCTATGTTCCATGGCTGATCAAGCTCCGGGTAGTCATCATCCGGGTCACGTCTCTTACGCTTATGATCCTTTTTGGGTCTATCCTTTAGTTCACGATTGTCAACGAGGTAGTAAGACCCATTGAGTAGCTCCTTGCTTATGATGAACGGTCCTTCCCATGGCGGGGATAGTTTGTGCGACTTCTTCTGCTTAAGTCGGAGCACCAAATCCCCCTCTTTAAACGAGCGATGCTGAACGCGGTGACTATTGTAGCTTCGTAGCTTCTGCTGGTAGATGGCGGATCTTTGGGATGCCAAAACGCGCTCCTCCTCGAGAAGGTCCACATCTAGGCGTCTGGATTCTTCAGCGTCATCTTCGTCGTAGGCGGCAACTCTCGGTGCATCATGAAGGATGTCGGAAGGCAAGATGGCTTCTGCTCCATATACCATGAAGTCAGGGGTGTAGCCGGTGGATCTGTTGGGTGTAGTTCGTAAACTCCATAGCACAGATGGCCATTCCTCCTCGCAGGCTCCAGCTGCTCTATGTAGCGGTGCCTCAAGACGTGGCTTGATTCCCTGCAGAATTAATCTATTGGCTCGCTCAACATGACCGTTGGATTGTGGGTGTGCCACACATGCAAGGTCAAGTCGGATGCCTTTCTCCTAGTAATAAGCCTCCACTTCTCCGAGTGACAAGTTGCTGCCGTTGTCGATGATAATGCTGTGTGGGAGACCAAATCTCACCACTAGATCCCGGACAAACCTGAGGGCAGTTGCCCCATCAAGCTTTCTAATGGGTTTAGCTTATATCCATTTAGTGAATTTATCAACTGCTATAAGCAGATGTGTAAACCCACAAGGTGCCGTCTATAACGGTCCCACCTTGTCTAGCCCCCAGACTGCAAATGACCAAGTTATTGGTATTGTTCGCAGTTCTTCTGCAGGAACATGTGGTATTCGGGCATAATACTGGCATCCCATGCATGTCTCAACCAGCTTGTCGCCAAGGGTCACCAAGAGAATCCTTGCCGGAAGGCTTTCGCGACCAACGATCGAGGCGCGGCGTGATGCCCGCAATCTCTGAGATGGATTTCACGTAGGATTTCCATACCTTCTAGCTAGGAAACACACTTCAGGTATACACCAGTAGTGATCCTTTTGTAGAGTTGCCCATTGATTATGGTATAACCCTTTGCTCGTCATACTATTTGCCGTCTTTCGACTTCGTCGTCGGGCAAAGTTCCATGTTCGAGATATTCCATGAACGGTTTTGTCCAAGACGGAGGGACCTTAGTCACCATGTTGACAAAAGAGTCAGCTCTATCCGGGTTATCGATGTAGGCTCCCTTCACAGAAGGTGTGCGCAGGTGCTCTAGGAAACCTCCTGGCGGAATTTTCTTGCGCCCTGATCCAAGCTTAGACAGCAAATCAGCCACCTCGTTTTGTTCACTAGGTACATACTTGACTTTGTAACCCAAGGAGCTCTTGGCTATCTCGTCCACTTCATCTCGATATGCCGCCATCATAGGGTTCCGCGCATTCCAGGTGCCAGCCACCTGCTGGGCAACCAAGTCAGAATCTCCACAGCAAACTATGCGCTTGATGCCAATATCATTGTCTACACACAGTCCGTGAATAAGTGCTTCATACTCCGCCATGTTGTTTGTAGCCTCGAAGTGGATCTGCAGAATGTAGTGTAGCTTGTCTCCTGTTGGTGACATGGTTATACCCCGCGGGTGCATGATCTCAGCATACCTAGTCCAGCCCAAGGAAGGCCCACGGCAAATGTACGTCGGCCCATGAAGACTTTCGGGTGGCCCAGGCCCATGATGCCTTCGGATCCTTGGAGAGCAAGACTAGAGTAGATAGGAAATTCAAAGGGGTAAAACCCTAGAACCTGTAACCGACTAGGTCTATGCCCGGGACCTGCCTAAGTCTATATAAAGGCTAGGAGGGTACGACCTAGATCTGTCGACTCATACTTTCGCATACACACCTCCACGCCAGATTGCATCTGCGCACCTCTGTAACCCTCGGTTCCGCCGTAATCAAGAGCAGACAAGCAGGAGTAGGGTTTTCCCTCCGGGGGCCTGAACCTGGGTAAACCTCGTGTCCCCGTGTTGCTTGTTTGCTAACCGTTCCACGATCTCCAGCATCCCCATCTTCTCCAAAACCCAAGTCCATAACAATGGGCATTGATGAGATTAAACCTCGTCAATTGGCGCCGTCAGGAACTGGGGCGCTGATTGTGCGATCGTGACGGTCCCAACCCGATCGATCTACAACTCTGCAGCAACGGAGAGCCATCTCCTCTTCGGTGCTTTCGACTTCACCGCCCACTCGCCGGCCACCATGAAGGACTTCGAGCATGTTCGGGAGCTTCTGCTTCCAGGTGGGGCAAACTGGCACCCTCCGCCTCCCTGAGCGGGTGCCCCTACCATCAATCAGGCCCGCTTCATGGGCCCCACACCCCGTGCTACGCACAACATCATCAGCAGATGATTCCTATGACAGCAGCAGCTGCAACTCCGATCTGTGCGATCCGCCATCGAATGCAGGGACCTACGGTTCCGGATCTGAAAGCTACGGGAGCAGCGGGCCAATCTACGAGCGCTACCAATGCGCCACAGTCATCCAAAGCGACGTGGATCAGCAAACACCCAACCCGCCGCCTAACCCGCCGGAACGAAACGGTGGGAACAGAAGAAGCCAATCTCCCCCACCTGAAGGGGAAAACAACGGCGGCCACATCATTCGCCTTAGCAAAGAAGGATGGACCCAGGTCCGCGAAGCTGTGCCAGGCAACATAGTACTTCCCGCAGACGCCTCGCGAGATATGCTGATGGCCTACCACCTGCTCCTAATCGAGGAGCACAAGAAGCAGGTCAAGATGCAAGAGGTGCTTGACAAACGCAAGCAAGCAGCCTCAGAGTCCAGCGCACGACGAGCCGCGCTCTCCGCCATGGGCATCGGCTCCAGCTCGAACGCCAACCCAGGCAACAAGCACCGCTCTCGGATGGAGAAAATGGATCCCAAGGAGCGCCGCGAGTTGACGCGAACTCTCCACATATCCTTCATGGAGATGGACGCCGACGACAACGTCATCCCGAAAACACCGCAGGCTGCGATCATGGCAGCCATCACAGACTCATGCCCACCCACCTCCCGAGGGGGACCCGAAGAGGGCCATGCACAAGTCCTCACTTACCGGACTCGGACTCGTCGGAGCCGCGCTCCACCAGGAAGCTCCCAAGGAGCCGAAGAAGAAAGCTCCGGTCAGGTTCGACCGCAGCCCCACCCCTTCATCCGAAGAGGAGGAACATGACCTTCCCTGAAGGAAGAAGAGTTCGCGACACCGCGACCGCGACTACGATGCCAGAGATGCGCTCACGCAGCGCAAAATCGACAAAGCGCGAGCTAAGCGCGCATGCTCGTCCGAATCCGAGATGGACGAAGACGAAAGAGAACTCTGCGGAGCTCGATGCTTCAGCAGATCCGTCCGGCAGACACGGATGCCGCGAAATTTCAAGCTTCCTTCGGATACTTCGAAGTTCGACGGCACTCAAGACCCAAAAGCTTGGCTCAGCGATCACTTATCATCCGTCAAACTGCACGGTGGAAACAAGCAGACCGCCATGCAATGCCTTCAGCTGCAGCTGACAGGCACAGCCCGGATCTGGCTCAGCATCCTATCCTCATGGTCCATCCGAAGCTGGGATGAGCTAGCTTACAGCTTCATCTGAAACTTCAAGGGTACCAGCAAAAGGCCAGCCTCAATCGAAGAATTGCAAGCCTGCACTCAGCGAACGAGCGAATCCATCCGCTCGTACATACTACGCTGGTCCAACACAAAGAACTCCGCAGCCCACATCTCTGAAGAGAGGGCCATCGACGCCTTCAGGGACGGCGTCAGGCGCCAAGACTTCAAGGAGGAGCTTGGGCACGTCAAACCCAAAATGCTCGATCACCTCATGGACATCGCCAATAGGTGGGATGACGGAGAAGACTCCATTCACCGAGCACAATCGAAAGAAGAGGACGACTATGGTCGACGGCGAGAGTGCCATAGCAAGAGAAGATCGCGCGTCTATGACGATCGCGACGGACCCGACATGGTCGTGGCTGGCTACGCTGATCGCCGCAACGATGCCAACCACAACAGCGGAGGATACCACGGAGGAAACTTCCGCGATGGAGGACGCCCAGCGCAGTCGTGGCAACGCCGCGACCGCGATAACGGACCCTCAGCATACGAAAAGCTTTCGGGTCCATGCACCATCCACTTCTACATCGACAAGCAGGATGGCAAAAAGAAGGCGAGCCACATGCTCAAAGACTGCCGCGAGTTCTAGAAGCTCAGCGAAAGCATGGTGCAGATGAGGCAGCAGGCTCCAATCCCTGCATTCGGAAACGCACCCGCGCCAGGTGAGATAGCGCGTGGAGCTCCTCCACAGCCACCTATAGGAGGCCCGAACCAACCGGTCGCACCAGCACAGAACAATGCTGGAAACGGGTACCCCCTGCCGAAAGAAGCACTGATGATCCAGAAGGGGCGCCCTACAAATAGGGTGCAGAAGAAAATCACCCGACAAATCAACCTGGCCGTGGCAACTCCACCCACCATCCCTGAGTACCTCAGCGGATCGGAGTCCTGCATCACGTTCACTCGTTCGGATCACCCTTGCCAGATCCCTCGCCCAGGTCATGCTGCCCTGGTGCTGGAGGCGCAGATCGGAGGTTTCGAGATGAGTCGCGTCTTCATGGACGGCGGCAGCGGCATCAACCTGATGTTCGCAAGCACTCTCGCAGCAATGCGGATCCCGCAGTGTAGCCTGGAACAATCAGATACAACGTTCCACGACATCGTTCCAGGGAAGGCATATTTCCCCTGGGCAAGATATGGCTCGACGTCATCTTCGGCAAACCGGACAACTTCCGACTGGAACGGCTCGAATTCGAAGTGGTGGACTGGCCATCACAGTACCACGCCATCCTTGGGCGTGTAGCATTCGCAAGGTTCCTGGCTGTCCCACATTATGCATACCTACTACTCAAGATGCCAGGACCGAAGGGCGTCATCACAGTCCACGGGAGCTTCACCCGATCGGATCAATGCGACAGAGATTTCAACAGAATCTCCCAATCATTCGGTATGCAGGAGGATCTCCTTAGGCTCCGCGAGGTGACGGACAACAGGCACCCCCAGTTGCACGACAAAATGCACCTGACATGTCTTTCGACTCCACGGTCAACACAAAGAAGGTGCAGGTCCACCCGACGGATGCCTCCAAGACGGCGTTGATCACCAACGACCTCAGCCCCGCATAGGAAGGCGTGCTCGTCGAAGAGCGCTGGGAAATCTTCGCCTGGTGTCCTGCGGACATGCCAGGAGTTCCCAGGGAATTCGCCGAGCACGCACTCAACGTCTTTCCAGACACCAAGCCCGTTAAGCAGTCCATCCGAAGACTATCCGAACCACGAGCCGAAGCTATCGGCAAGGAAATCAACAGACTACTCGCTGCAGACTTCATCAGGGAAATCAAAGAAAGCGAGTGGCTTGCAAACACAGTCATGGTCCCAAAGAAGGACACGGACATCCTGCGGATGTGCGTGGATTTCACGTCGCTAAACAAGCACTGCCCAAAGGACCACTTCCCCCTTCCTCGGATCGACCAGATCATCGATTCGACTGCAGGTTGCGAGAAACTCTCCTTCCTCGACGCCTACTCAGGCTACAACCAGATTCGACTCAAGGTTGAAGATCAGGAGAAAACGGCGTTTATCACACCGTTCGGAGTATTCTGCTACAACACAATGCCTTTCGGGCTAAAGAACGCAGGTGCCACGTACCAGCGATGCATGCAGGCCTGCCTCAAGGACCAGATCGGTCGCAATGTTCAAGTCTATGTTGACGACATAGTCATAAAAACCAGGGAGGCAAGGACACTTATCGACGATCTCCGCGAGACGTTCGACAACCTTGATCGCTACAGGATCAAGCTCAACCCCGAAAAGTGCGCCTTCGGCGTCCCATCGGGTCAGCTGCTTGGGTACTTCATCTCTCAGCGAGGGATCGAGGCGAACCCGAAGAAAATCAGAGCCATCATGGCGATGGAGAAGCCGAAAAACATCAAGGGTGTCCAGCAGCTCGCAGGACGAATAGCGGCATTGAGCAGATTCATCAGCCGCATGGGCGAGAAGGTCTTGCCATTCTACCAGCTGCTACGCAAGGCTGATAAATTCGAGTGTACGCCCGAATCCAACGATGCATTCGAAAGCCTCAAGCAGCTCCTCTCCACCTCGCCCGTCTTGGTCACGCCAAAGGAGCGCGAGCCTCTGCTGCTGTACATAGCAGCCACACATCAGGTGGTCAGCACCATACTAGTGGTCGAACGACCCGAAGAAGGCAAGACCCACGGGGTCCAGCGCCCAATCTACTACCTCAGCAAGGTACTGACACCAACAAAGCAGAGGTACCCTCACTACCAGAAGCTCGCCTACGGCATGTTCATGACGGCTCGACGGATGAGCCATTACTTCCAGGAGCACCAGGTGATGGTCGTCAACGAGGCACCCCTGAACAGCATCCTGAATAACCCAGAAGCCATAGGACGGGTGGCCCTATGGGGCATCGAGCTGTCACCCCTGGACATCATCTAGGAGAAGCGACTCGCAATCAAATCTCAAGTCCTCCCGGACTTCCTTGTACATTGGATGGAGCTGCAGCTGCCAGACACCCCAGACATGTCGCAGTCATGGACCATGCACTTCGACGGCTCCAAGCGCGAAGCTGGAGGAGGAGCCGGGGTCATACTGACCTCCCCGCAAGGCGACCAGATGAAGTACGTCCTCCGGATGAAATTCCGAGGCTCCAACAATGAGGCCGAATACGAAGCCCTCATCCACGGCATGAGAATGGCACAGATCTGCGGCGCAATGCACCTGGTCATCTACGGTGACTCCAACCTCGTCGTCCAGCAGACGATGAATGAATGCGACGCACACGCCGAAAACATGATCGCGTACCGCGCACTCTACAACGCACTCGAAGGAGAATTCGATGGCTGTGAGCTTCGTCACATTGGAAGAGAAAGCAACGAGGAGGCCGACAGACTCGCCAACATTGGCTCCACCTGCGCAAAGGTGCCACCGGGTGTGTTCCTCGAACAGATCTGCGTGCCATCCATCAAGCGGAAATTCCCCAAGGGATCACCCGAAGAAGCAGAACACTCAGGGGCTACGCTGCCCGAAGGACATGAAGGACCCGAGAAACTGGACACAGAGATCGCCATGGTCAACCTAATGCAAGTCATGGAAGTCGAAGAAACTTGGAAGCGGCCATACCTCCAGTTCTTGATAAACGGAGAACTACCTAACAGCCCGACAGATGCTCGGCGCATATCTCATCGGTCAAAAGCCTTCACCATCATCAATGGCGAGCTGTACAAGCGCAGTATTACGGGTGTACTACAAAGGTGCGTCACCATCGGTGACGGGAAAGCCATCCTCCAAGACATCCACGAGGGCATCTGCGACCACCATGCAGGCAGCCGCTCCCTTGTCGCCAAAGCTCTACGAGCCGGATTCTACTGACCAACGGCCATGAGCGATGCAAAGGACATCGTCCGAAGATGCAACGGGTGTCAACGGTTCGCCTACAAACCGCACGCACCTGGGTCAGAGCTCATACCCATACCTATAGCCTGGCCTTTTGCTCAATGGGGCCTCGACATGATCGGCAAACTGCCAAAGTCCTCGAAAGGGGGACACGTCTACCTCCTGGTCGTAGTCGACAAATTCACCAAGTGGGTCGAGGCCATGCCCGTCGCCAACCAAAAGGGCAAAACTGCCGTCAAGTTCTTCGAGTCCATTGTCTACAGGTTCGGCGTACCGCACAGCATCATCACCGACAATGGATCGAACTTTATCTCCAAGGAGTTCCAGGACTTCTGCGAAGGCCTCGGGATCAACATCACGTACGCCTCAGTGGCACACCCGCAAACAAACGGGCAAGTGGAAAAGGCCAACGGCCTAATCGGCGCCGGTATCAAGAAGCGCCTCATGAGTCCACTCGAACGGAAAGCTGGATCTGGACAAAAGAGCTACCATCCGTACTGTGGAGCTTACGGACTACGCCAAACAGCTCCACCGGCTACACGCCGTTCTTCATGGTACACGGAGCCGAGGCCGTGCTACCAGCCGAAGTACGCCACCAGGCCCCCCGGGTCGTCGCATAAGCCGAATCCACGGCTGCACTCGAAGATGCCGTCGACACACTCGACGAAGCAAGAGACGTAGCAGCAGCTCGATCGACGGTGTACCAGCAGAGTCTCCGCAACTACCATAGCTGCTGGCTACGCCCAAGGTCCTTCGTCGAAGGAGACCTCGTCTTATGACTCAAGCAAGAGCGACCGAAGAAATTCGAGTTGCCATGGGAAGGACCCTACATCATCACCGAAGTCATCCCAGGTGGCGCCTATCGCCTCAAGCACGTGGAGTCTGGAGTCGCATACTCCAACCCATGGAACATCGCACACTTGCGGCGATTCTACCCATAGTTACCTACCCCTTTACTTTCAATAAGGCTTTTCAGCCAAGGCTAGTCAGCCGAACAATGTACTTCCTCCATTACGATATAAATAAAGCTAAGAGCCTTGCCCCAAAATTTCGTTTCGTTATTTGCAACTTTAGTTTATGCCACAAACGCACTCGGGGGCTCCCCCCACCTCACGATTTCATCGACTGAGAATAACACATGTACACCCTGAGTAGCTGACAACGTCAGGCAAACGAAAAGGACAAGTACTCAAACAAAGCACTGCGTGCTCACAATAAACATAAACCTTTATAACACAGGGCACAACACGCCCAGTCGAAATATACAAATTTTACATCTACCTCTTTTACATGTACTACCTATTCTGAAGAATCACTTGAGCACGCTGCTCAAACAAATCTACTACCTGTTCGGCATACTGCCTTACAGCCGCGTAATGTGGATGCATATCCCACTCGCCACCATTCGGCCGAAGACGCGGCCCAGCTGCTGCAACAGACAAATCCACATCAGGTCGGTGCAGCCTCACAAGGGAAAAAGCAGCCTTCACGCCCGCGACGAGCTGTTGCCGCACCAACTCCTTGACATTGCTCACACTTCGAAACTTCGATAGAAGACCCGCAAGGCTTGTTGGCACAGCATCCAATGGAAACATGACATGCAACACCGAGGCAAGCGACGTTTGCACCTGACGAAGCACCCGCGAAACCTGGTGCACATGATCCTGCACCGTTGCAAGAGCCATGGCGCGGTCACGATCCATCCAGAAGAAGCCGCCAGCCTCCATGTCCTGTTGAGTCAAGCAATTGACCCGAACAGCGACACGCTCCTTCTCTTCCCTCGGAGCAAGGTTAGCACCTGCGACAATAGCACAAAATAAGAGGCAAGGCCAGCAGGCTCATTCGAAGAACTGAGTTGTAGCTCGAAACAAAGAACAACTTACATTGAAGCTGCTCAGACAGCCGAAGCAGTTCTGCCATCAAGTACTCCTCTCTGGCTGCACCACGATCCGCCTTGGACTTCCAAACATCCGCATGACCTCGCAACCCGAGCAACTCCCTCTCAAGACTACGAACACGGTCCCGAAGAAAAGCGAGTTGCGAGGAATCATCCAAAGATGGACGCAGCTGCGCTGCAGGCGAGGTGTCAACGGGGTCAGCACCCGAAGGAACCTAGCATAGCAGAAAAGCAAAGGACATAAACATTCAGACAGAGAAGAGCACAACTCAGAAGAGTTCATTAAGCATATAAAGGCCACTACGTGGCACAATGATTGCGTTCCTCACAAATATTTACAACAAAAGAAGACTACAAGCTATCCTACATCTACAACGCCTAAGACGCAGCACCCTGAGTAGCCTCGGAGCCGGATTGCCTCGTCTTGGCCTCCCCCTGTTGCCGCAGCGCATACTCAGACAGCAGATCAATGAGCTTTGGCCCATATCGCTTGCAGCGAGCAGAATAGGCAGCAAAAGCTACCTCGGATCCATCCGCGGTCGTCGGCATCCGGGAGGTGATCTGGGGAAGGTCCAGCTCCGCTCCAGCCGCCAAAGCCATCGCCAGCCCGACGGACGCGCCGATGCCCTTCTGCTTGCGCTTGTACGCCGCAGGCGCTTCGGCTGACAAGGCCTCCGCCAGGGCGTCAACATCATCAAGGGCCGCACCCTTAGGGACAAGATCCTTGTAGAAGCGGCCAAGGACTTCCTTCGCCTTAGCAAGGGAGCCAACGACGGTGCTGCAGCGATCTTCGACCGCTGCATTAGCATCATCTAGAGCACTCCCGTGCTCCAGAGAGCTGCGGTCAAACTCAATGCCTGCAGCATCTGAGGCAGAACAAAAAGAGAAGACTAAGGATAGTAACAAAGAAGAAAGGAAAGAAAACGAAAATGCAGAAGCAAACATAAGGCACTCACCCGAAACAGCCTTGGCAGCGGCCATGAGCTTGTCGGCCACCTCTCTTTCACGCGCAGTCGCAGCCATGGTAAGCTGCTCCTCGCAGTCCGTAGCCTCCTGCTGCAGACGCTCCTTTGCTTCGGCTGCCTTGGCCAGCTCCAGCTCAAGGCGCTCCTTCGCATCAGCGGCGCCCTCAGCCTTCTTCTCCGATTGACCAAGGCTCTTCTTGAGAGCGTCGATCTCACGGAGAGAAGTATTATGCTCCTCTGCATCCAAAACAATCAAACTTCAGAAAGCAGGACAGAAATAACGGAAAGAAGTACCCAAAGTATACGGGTTCCTTGAAGCTGTCTGAGGTTGGCCTCCAGCACCAGGCGCTCCTACACCAGCCGCTTGGCTTCCTGCACAAAAGGCTGCAGGAAGAAGAACCACCATTCAGAAAAAGGACTCGGGGGCTACGCCCAACAGGAGAAAGCAGAAGAAAACGACTCACATGAAAACACTCGGGGACTCCCCCAGTGATAGACGACTTACATGATCCAACGGTGATGCTGAAGGCCCGCTGGCGAAATTCTGAGGCGCAACCACCTGCACCTCCTGCATAGGAGGGTTCGGAGCAGCGCCCCCCGAAGTTGCCACCGTCTGAGGAGGAGGAGACACAACCTTTGACTCTCCCATCATCTCTCGAGCACCATCGCTGGAGGAGTCGTGGGAGGAGTGCCTGCACACGAAATATTTAGCACAAGAACAAAAAGTCAAACAGCAGAAAGACAGCAGTATAAAGGAAACTTACGAGTCCAGCGAGCTCAGGTCAAAGACAGGAGGAGTCCTTCGGGCTCTCTTCTCCACCTTCTTCTCTTCCCTCTTCTCTTCCTTCCTTTCTTCCTTCTTCCGCTTCACTGGCGGGTGCGGCGCTACAGACCGCACAGGAATGGTAGGAATGGGAGAGGAAGAGCCTCCATGCCCGTCACTGTGACGCTCAAGGCACAGAGGGTTTCTAGGAGTCGGAGGAGTCGAGGCATCCGAAGACTCGCTGGAGCTCCGTGATTGTTTGCGCGTATGGTCCTCGCTCGACTCGTCGGCATCTTCCGCTGGGGATCGCGCCGACGGCAGCTCGGACACGGAATCCACCACGTCATTATCCGGGGCACTCAGATATTTTTCAGGCAATGGCGGTACCATGCCCGGTACCTTGAAGCTCTGTAAAACCAAAAGGGACTTTGTTAGCAAACAAAGGAAAATAAATAACGCAGCCGACAAAAAGCGCTACGCGCACAAATCCACACCTATGGAACAGCCAACGCCGAAGAAAATGGCGGAGTCAGCGACTTCCCCGGGATTTCCTCTCCGGCCTTGAACTTCAGCAGCGAGCGAAGGGTCCTGTCAAGATCCCCCTCGGAGATTTTCTCAGCCGAAACCCTCGTGGGATCACGGCGCCCAGAATAAAGAAACATCGGGTGCTCCCTAGCCTGGAGAGGCTGCACCCGACGCTCGAGAAACATGCGGATGATGTCCACGCTGTTCACTTCCTTCTCCGGAATCAACTGGAGATCCTCCACCCGACGATAAAGGGCCTCTATCTCCGCCACCTCGCCATCCAAGATGTTGTTTTTCCAAGACCTTTTCGGCTCAATCTTTTGGGAGGGGTCAAAAGGAACAAGACCAAAATCTTGCCCAGGCACTATAGAGTCGCGGATATAAAACCATCGCCTCCGCCAGTACTGAACAGATTCGGACATGGAAAAAGAAAATAAAAGCAGATTGGGACTGAGGGAGATGATGCAACCCCCAATGGGATAAACACCATATGAACTAGACTGCCTCTTCACGGAATAAAGTTTCCGCAAGAGGCCAAAGTGCGGCTCAATGCCGAGCCAGCACTCGCAGAAAGTAATAAAGCAAGGAATGTGAAGAAGAGAATTGGGCGAAAGATGATGAAGTTGGATGCCATAGAGAAAGAGCAGTCCACGGAGGAAGTTGTGGACTGGAAAGGAAAACCCACGCATAACGAAGGCGAGAAACATACCCCGATACCCAGCTGGGGGACGGGGGATTACCTTGTTGCCGGGGAGTCTGACGGCCTCCCTATCCTGCGGGATCAGGCCCCGCTCGCGAAGTTTGCGGAGATCACTCTCCCGCGTCTCTGATCGCCGCCAACCACCGTCGGTGACATGGGTAGCGGTGGAGTTTTTCTTTCCTCCGGCAGCGCTGGTACCAACAGCAGATGATGACTTCTTTGATTTCCCCATCGCGTTACGACGACGCAGGTGGTGAGAGCGCAGAAGGGAAGATGGAAATGTGGAAGGAAATTCCAGTGTGTAGCAAGAATCGATGGAGCACAAGGAGGCAGTGAAAACAAGAACTGATGCGGTAAAAACAAACTACAACTTTCCCCATTGATTATAATGACAAGGACGATGCACGACAGCCGTCCATCCAGAAGACCTAACGCCAACGGCAGATCTGGCCATACACGTGTCAGCATCACAACGAACCATCGTTACCACGCCGTCCACTGCGCACGGAAATCGAGGAGACACCGTAATTATCTCCACGCGGCGCGTGACCGGTCAATTCAAGGTCAGCAAGTGGGACCCACGTCCGTCCAGTCAAGTCATCTCTGGCGCAGCAGGCGCTTGAGGTCATTGATCGTCAGCAATGATGTCATCAAAAGCTATACTAGTAACAACTACAAGTTCTTCGGCTTCAAAGCTAGGAGTACTCACTCGAATCTACGATTCGACTAAATACTCGGGGGCTACTCCTATTAGGAGCGCTGGCCGCGCACCCGAAGGATGAATACGAACTATTTCTTCGAGTCCTACGTCGAGTCTGTGACTCCACTACGGACTCGGGGGATACTCCCATAGGGAGGACGGATTTAAGCATCCGAATTTTTTTGTGTACTACAGACTTAGCAACTGAAACAATGTTCGAACTAAAGTCTCCGCTCGATTCTACGACTCGAACAGACACTCGGGGGCTACTCCCATAGGGAGCGCTGGTCGCGCACCCTATGAATTATTCGACTGCGATCTTTCGGATCAGCATGCAAAAACTTTTCGGCCATTCTTCCCCAACGAAACACTGAGTGAGCAACGATCTCCTTGGCCACCCGAAACACCTCCGCGGTGACAAACATTCGATGTGGTTCATACACAAAGATAAGACCTACAGATATCATCTGATGGCCTGGCAACACACACGACTGCGCTCTGCTAAGTATGAACCCGTGCCAACAGGCGTGATGAAAAATCCCGACGGACGCGTTGGGTACATCAATTAAATGCACTGGAATTCAACTCCTGTAAGTCCTCCGCGGCTTGAGTCGAATTACGCCAGCATATGTTCCAGTTTCGAGTTGAGGGACTCGAACCTGAGGAAGATCGTGTTGTTTCGTCCTAAGACAGTTAACTGACCCTGATCCGTCGGGTGAGTCAGGCACACGCATCAACAATCCCTACACATTGAACTATTAAAATACATAGTTGCACCCGAAAGATTGAAGAGTCCTCAGCCGAACCTACGATTCGACTGATAACTCGGGGGCTACTGACATGGTTATACCCCACGGGTGCATGATCTCAGCATACCTAGTCCAGCCCAAGGAAGGCCCACGGCAAATGTACGTCGGCCCATGAAGACTTTCGGGTGGCCCAGGACCATGATGCCTTCGGATCCTTGGAGAGCAAGACTAGAGTAGATAGGAAATTCAAAGGGGTAAAACCCTAGAACCTGTAACCGACTAGGTCTATGCCCGGGACCTGCCTAAGTCTATATAAAGTCCAGGAGGGTACGTCCTATATCTCTCGACTCATACTTTCGCATACACACCTCCACGTCAGATTGCATCTGCGCACCTCTGTAACCCTCGGTTCCGCCGTAATCAAGAGCAGACAAGCAGGAGTAGGGTTTTCCCTCCGGGGGCCTGAACCTGGGTAAACCTCGTGTCCCCATGTTGCTTGTTTGCTAACCATTCCACGATCTCCAGCATCCCCATCTTCTCCAAAACCCAAGTCCATAACAATGGGAATTGATGAGATTAAACCTCGTCAGTTGGTGACTGTAGCAATACACCATCCCTCGAGCCGTTGAGCAGCTTTGATCCGTCAAAGTGCATCACCCAGTACTCTGGCTCCGGCAACGGAGTAGCATCTGGCATCTCCGTCCAATCTGCAACAAAATCCGCCAAGGCTTGTGACTTGATAGCGTCGCGTCTCTTGTAGGTGATCTCGAAGTCGGCGAGTTCAATGCCCCACTTCGCGACCCTTCATATAGCGTCGTTGTTATTGATAATGTCGGACAGTGGAGTCTTGCTCACTACTATGATTGGGTGCTCCTGAAAGTAATGACTTAGCTTCCGAGAAGCAAGGAATACTCCATGAGCTATCTTTTGGTATTGAGGGTAACACTGATTGGACTCTGTCAAGACCTTGCTCACATAGTAAACTGGTCGTTGAACTCCGTGCTCATAGCCTGGTTCCTTCTGCTCTACCACGAGGATGATGCTGATAACCCGGTTGGTTGCCGCCATGTAAATTAATAGGGGCTCTCCAGACTCGGGTGCTACAAGGATGGGCGCTGAGGAAAGAATCTCCTTGAGCTGCTTCAATGCTGCATCTGCTTCGTCCGTCCACGTGAATTTGTCCGCGTTCTTCAGCAACTTGTACAACGGTAGAGCCTTCTCTCCAAGTCGGCTGACAAACCGACTAACTGCTGCAACACAACCCGTTAGTCGTTGAATGTCCTTTAGGCATGTCAGACGGTTTATGTTTAAGATGGCCTTGATTTTCTCTGGGTTGACCTCGATTCCACGTTGGGAAACGATGAAACCCAACGATTTGCCGGCTGGAACCCCGAAGACGCACTTCTTAGGGTTAAGCATCATGTTGTATTTCCGGAGATTATCAAAGGTTTCTTTTAAGTCGGAGATTAAGACATTTGACTTTTTAGACATCACCACGATGTCGTCCACATAGGCGTGAACGTTCCGACCAATTTGGTCGTGGAGGCAACGTTGCATTGTCTGCTAGTACGTAGCACCTGCGTTTTTCAGCCCAAAGGGCATCGTGACATAGCAAAATGTGCCGTATGGGGTAGTGAACGAAGTAGCCAATTGGTCCGACTTCATCATCTTGATCTGGTGGTATCCTGAGTATGCATCGAGAAAACACAAAAGCTCCGAGCCAGCCGTCGAGTCAATGACTTGGTCAATGCGAGGCAAAGCAAATGGATCTTTGGGACATGCTTTGTTCAAGCCGGTGTAATCAACGCGCATTCTTAATTCATTGGTTCCCTTTTTGGGGACAAGTACAGGTTTAGCCACCCATTGGGTGTGAAGGACTTCTCGGATAAATCTAGCCTTAAGTAACCTAGCTATTTCTTTGCCAATGGCGCGTCTCTTCTCATCTCCAAAGTGTCGTAGAGGTTGTTTCACTGGTTTACATTTTGGATCAATGTTTAAGCTATGCTCGGCGAGTTCCCTAGGCACACCTTTCATGTCGGCAGGTTGCTAGGCAACGATGTCCCTATTCTCACGGAGGAACTCGGCGAGCGCGCTTTCCTATTTGGGATCCAGGTTTGTCCCAATGGCGGTGAACTTGGAGGAATCGCCTACCATAAGTTCCACCGGCTTGGTATCGATGGCCGGCCTTGAACGCAGGAGCAGAGTCGGAGATCTGGTTCTTCGATGTGGGCATCTCTGAGTCATTGACCTTGCTCTAGATCTCTTTGAATTCTTCACTATAGAGGACAGCTTCTGCAACGACTGCTTCATTGATCTCGCAGTCCCTTGCCTTGGTAAAGCTTCCGGATATGGTGATGACACCGTTTGGTCCGGGTATCTTGAGTTTGTTGTAGATGAAGCATGGCTTGGCCATGAACGTGTGGAATATGTCGCGGCCGAATATGACGTGGTACATGCTCTTGAAGGGGACCACCTCGAAGGTCATGCGCTCTTGGCGGCAATTGTTAACATCGCCAAAGGCAACCTGAAGTGTAATGCACCCAAGGGACCGAGCTTCCCGACCAGGAACTATGCCATGGAAGATGGTGTTGGTCCACCTTAGGTTTGCCTCCGTCAAGTTCATATTCTGTAGTGTATCCCGGTACATAATGTTGATGCTGCTTCCACTATCCACCATACACTTGGTGAACTCCACGCCGTCAATCAAGGGGTTGATGACCATGGCATACTGGTTCTCCGTAGGAATAAGGTCTGGGTGGTCCGTCCTGTCCCAAGTGATTGGAACTTCCGACCAGCGAAGGTACTGTGGAACTGGGGGGAGAGTGGCCATCAGGATCCTTAGAGAGGTCTTCTATTATCGGACGGTGGGGGTGCCAAGGAAAGTGTGGTAGACTGGAGCCTTCTTTGCGAAGGGGTTCTTGCCCTTGTCGTCGCTCTTGGCGGCGTGTTTGGGGTCAACGTCTTCGTCCATGTCACTCGAATCCTTGGACTCCTCTTCCTTCTTCTTCCCCTTGCCCTTGCCTCGCGGTCTGTTTTTCCGACTTTGCTTGTAGCCGGACTCCGGGTCTTCCTTGAGGACGTTGACGAACTTGCAGTGTCGATTGGTATGGGTAGCCTTGACGTTGGCGTCGAGGTGTACGAGGCACGGCATATCGCGGTACTCGTTGTAGGTTTGGGGAACGCGGAGCGGCACCGAGGTGGTTTCACTTCCTCGTTGCTGCCCACGACTAGCTCCCCTTCCTCGGCCACGTTGTCTGCCATCACCTTGTTCTGCAAAAGTCATAGCGACCATGTCGGTAGATTGCTTTTCTTCTGGAGCGGTTTTCCGCTTTGTACCGCTGTTCCTCCGAGCTTGAGTTGGAACGGCTGTTGCCGGCAAGGAGCCGCGAGCATCGTCGTCGGCGGCTGCGAAATCACTAGCCAACTAAATCATCTGGTTCAAGTCAAGCTGGTGATTGTCCTGCAAGCGCTTCAGTTTATGTCGGAGCAATGTGCCTCTTTCCAATCCGTTGATGAAGGCGGCCATGGCGGTTTGGGCATGCACTCCTGCGCAGGAATTCTTCATGTCCAGCCAGCGAGAGAGGTAGGTGCGAGATGTCTCGTCTTTCTCTTGCACGCACCGCTGTAGATCTCCCATAGTGCAGGGACGCTTGTATGTACCCTCAAAGTTCTTGGTGAACGCTTCTTGCATGTCAAACCAGTTGTAGATAGATTTCTCCGGCAAGTCGTCGATCCATTGACGGGTCGTGCCTGCCAACATTAATGGGAGGTACTTAAAGGCGACGTTGGGGTTTGCCTCCGGCAATCTCCACCGCGTTACCGTAGTCCTACAACCATGTGGCCGGCTTGGCGATGCCGTCATAGGGCTTAATGGTCTTGTCAATCCGGAAACCTTTGGGGTAAGTTGCGGACCGTATTGCAGGTCCAAAGCAACGTGGTCCCAGGTATGGTCCTTCCCGGGCCTCGTGGATCTTATCGATCCGCGAACGCGCATCGTACGACTCCGGTTTCTACTTCTTGTTAACAGGGGATGGGCTGCATGAACGACACGGGCCTCCTCCGCCATGGGGACTGCTTGGTGGTGATGGAGGCTGAGGTGGCGGTGGGTTAGCCTTCTTGCTGTTACCCTCCTGTGACGCCTCAGGCCTGTCACGGTTTCTTGTCGGACGAGGAGGGTCACGGCGTGACTTTCTCTTGTGTCCTTGGTTGCGCTCTCCGTCATGACTGGTCTGCTCCGCATTGTCGCGGATGAGGATTCCACACTGTTTTGGTGGGGGCATATCCATACGATGGTGAGCTTTGTAATCTTCGCGATGTGGGGGGGGGGGGGGGACCGGGGCGGTGGCGATGGGCGACGAGGTTGTGCCTTTTCTCCGTGGTCGGAGGATATGGGGATAGCATCCTTCCTGTTGCGCGCATCCCTCCGCCTTATTTCTGATGAACCCGTCTGGGACCTGACATCAAGAGGAAATTTGTCCCTTGGCTGCTTGTACTGGCTAGATTGGCAGAGCGCTGGGTCAGACTCAAGCCTCTGAGAGGTGGCCTTTTCCTGATGCTTCACCGCCTTGGCCACTAGGTCGTAGACCTATTCCACTGCCTCAGGCGATCTATCCTGCTCCAGAAGGGTCTTGGCGATGGCGAGGTTAAGGAGTGGGGTGGGCATCACCTGCTTGCCTTCACTGTCAATGTATGGCTTGGCCTGTGCCGGCTTCGAGGGAGCCCATCCTAGGTTACGCCGCACCCCAGGATCATTGATGACGCGAGCTGGAGCTTTCTTAGCCTTCTGTTGCTGCAGTAAAGTCTTGTATTCGTCCTCCATTGCTCTAGCTTTCTCTATGGACTTCTACGTGTTAACCAGATCTCGATCTAGCTTAGCTACTTGCTCCGCGATGGCCTGCGCTTCCTCCAGCAGCTGCTGGCGCTTCTCGTCAAGCTGGGTCACGTTCTGGATATGAGAAACGGTTAGTGGCTCAACAAGGAGATTGCCGTACATCACTCTATCAGCTGGAGTAACTTGGGCTGCTGCAGACGTAGATGCTGGAGGCGGCAAGTTTGCGGTGTTGTTGTTGCTCGGGCCAGTGCCGAGTTCCTGCGGCTGCTGCACTGGGTTAGGCGGAGGAGGCATGACTTTTGCGCGATCATCGTCGGCAGCAATAAGTGGCCCCTTCCCCTTTTCCAGTGCTGTAAGCGGAGCTCGTCTGGGCTGATATTCATCCATTGCTGTCCCAATGGTGACAAACACCCCTCGAGACGTGACAACATTGTTTGCTTGCTCGTCGCGCGAGTACTCATCCTCCATCTCCTGCATAGCGGAGTCTAGCTCTTCTGGACTGAAATCTATCTCCTCTGAATCTGCACTGAAATCAGCATAAAGCGCGTCAATGACAGAGTCGGAGGGTGCCAGGACTTCCTCGATGACGGGCGGTGGAGGTGCAACGGCCTCGACGATGACTGGAGGTGGTGGTGCTGCTGCGACGATGGCGGCGGGAGGCGGTGGCAGTGGTTGCTGAATCAGAGGTTCTCCGTCTCTGAGCGCAAGCTCCATCTGGGCTGCTGCGTCAGCTTCCGTGTAGTTGTTGACGATGCTCACCATCTCTTCGAGGGTAAGGCGCCATGTTGCCTGCTGCCGTCTTAAAGAATGTAAGAGAAGCATGCCACGGTCCAGTCCTTCCACGAAGTGATACAAAGCGTTATCATCGGGGTAGTGGGCTAGATTGGCTCGTATACGGAGCCACCTGGCTAGGTAATCGCGGGGGTTTTCTCATTCTCTCTGAACGCAGCGCGCCAGATCGAAGATGGTAACCACGCCGACGAACTTGGATCTCTGCTATCCAGACGCACGGGCGAAGCCGGCGGACTCGAAGTGATCTTCCACCTTTATATCCTGCACAGGGGCGGTTTGGGTGGGCCTTGAATTTTTCCAATCTTTGACGGCAAAATCCGAGGAGAGACCCGACATCGATCCTTCCGCGAACATATCCTGCCCGTAGGCGGTCCATGCGGGCCTTGATGCTCCTCCGACTCCCAGGGAACTAGTGCCTGAGTCGGTTTCGCCTATGAAGAGGTGGATGTCTCTGATAGGAATGATTGAACACCACGTAGAGTTCGTCTTCGCCGGGATCCAGAACTCGTCAGGAGGGACGTTCGGAACGTTGCCGGAGAAGAGAAGACGGCCGATGGCTACGGTTTTGCCGATTCCCGCGAAGATCTTGGTCCTCGCCCACTGAAGATCCTGAAGCGCCTCTTGCCCCACGGTGGGCGCCAACTGTCTTGGTATTGCCGACGAGTACGCCATGGAGGGGTCCTCACAGTGCGTGTTTAGAGACGTGGGGTGAGGCGGACGGTTGACGGGTACGAGGTAACACAGCTTACCCAGGTTCAGATCCCACGACGGTGGCGGAATCCTACTCCTGCTATAAATCACTATAAGGGCAATATGCCAAGTTACAGAGATAGGTTCACTGTGCGTGGTTGTATGAATCGATACTAGGTTGTGCCCTAAAGGCTCCCATAGGCCCGACTTATATAGTCGCCAGGTCCTAGGGTTATAGGGAAAAGTCATAGCCGGACAGGTTATAGAGTCCTACACCGTCTATTACTAGTCTTGTGTATCTTGCACTCCAAGGCTCCGGGTACGTTGGTGACTCCACCATAGCCTTCCTTTATCCGGCATGGGCCTCCCTTTTGGATCCGTCTAATTGGGCCGCCCAGCAGGCCATAGGCCATGCTACCAACTATGGGCCACCCAGGTTATCCGGATAAGTGACATTCCATGAGGATACTCATATAGCATATCCCCAACAACCACCGGTGTCGAACTTTCAACTGGCAAGGGGAATGAAAAGATACAATGGGAGCACAAAACCACAAGATTGGTTAATTGACTATGCCACTGCGGTGAAGATAGCTAGCGGAAACCTACGATGGGCGGTGAGATACGTCCCATAGATGCTAGAAGGACCAGCTAGAGTATGGCTAAACAATCTGCCGGCAGGCAGTATCAACTGTTGGTTAGATTTTGAAGAAATGTTTGTCAGCAACTTCACCAGTACCTATAAAAGACCAAACAGGCCACATCATCTCACTATGTGCAAGCAGAAGCTGAATGAAACAGATAGAGAATTCTTGACTCGGTGGTGTAACCTCAGAAACTCATGCGAAGGGGTCATAGAGTCTCAAGCGATAGCATAGTTTCCTCAAGGCTACCCATATGGAAGTGTATTATGGCAAAAGCTGCAAAGAGATATGTCGACCACGTTGGCAGAGACCATCAGGATAGCAGATTCGTATGCTTTAGGGGATCCGACGCAACCAGAATTAATGTCGGCAGAGCATCGGGAGCATCAAGATCAATATGCAAGAGATGCAGTCGGATCATCGAGGCACAACAAATTCCTAGGTAGAAGAAGGGAAGAGAGGCCAGATTACAGATATGCTTCCAATCAGGTGGCAACGGTGGTACAAGATCAGCCGAGTCATGGAAACAGTCAGCGACAGAAGAATGGTCCTCAGAAGTGGATGCCGAGGAATGAAGGGAAAAGACAGTGGACGCCAGAACAGAAGAAGCAGTGGCAGGAAAGGCCAAAGTACACATTTGAATCCATGTTGGATCAACCGTGTAAGTTCCACATTCCAAACCCGGCCAAGCCGGCTAATCATACAACTTGTCAATGTGCTTGGATGAAAAATGCAATGGGGAACCCGGCGGGCATGCAAGCACCTCCTCATCAAGTGCTTCAGCAGCAGTAGCCACAGCTAACCGGAGGAAATGCACAGTAGTTAATGTTACCACCACCTCCTCCGAGGTATGATAACTCGGACCGGAGAGATGCAGTGCATCAAGTGATAAATCAAGGTCAAGATTGAAGGGCAAACCCCTGAAACAACGGACGTAATGATTACAGGGAGCATCATCAATCATATTGTGTGTTCACAACAGAACAGCCAGACAGGCAGAGTGTACAGTGCTGACATATTGAAGTGAATGCTGTTATGCCAGCAGTACCAAGATACGTGCCTTGGTCCGATCAGGAAATAACCTGGAGCATCAAAGATCACCCGAAGATAATGCCGAATCCAGGGTCGTATGCACTGGTACTGGATCCGACATTTGTCGGACCCAGCATTAACGTCAAATTCTCAAAAGTACTCATTGATAATGGGAGTAGTATCAACATTATGTACAAGGACACAATGCACAACCTTGGAATAACACAGAATATGTTACAATCCACAAGAACCACGTTCCATGGAATAGTGTCGGGTCTCTCGTGTGAACCCATTGGGAAAGTCCGAGTAGATGTGTTATTCGGCACAAGGGAGAATTGCAGAGCGGAGAATTTGGAGTTTGAAGTGGTGGACCTAGAAAGTTGCTATCATGCTTTACTCGGACGGCCAGTGCTAGCTAAATTCATGAGCAGCTGTCACATTACTTATCTGAAAATGAAGTTACCCGGGCCACAGGGGGTGATAACAATAGCCGAAGATTACAGAAATTCAATGGAGTGTGCTTCGGCCGAATTAAACCTGGCCGAGTCATTGGTAATTGCAAGAGAAAAAAGAAGGATTCAGGAGGTAGCGGCTCTGGCTCAGTCGGCACAGCTGAATATGCCGGCACTAGCCAATCCCCATGGAAGTGTTTCTTTGCAGCCGACTAAAGAGATGAAAAGATCCAGATAGATGAGCAGTTCCTAGAGCACACCATCACGATTGGTGCCGGCCTAGATGCCAAATAGGAAGGCGAGCTTGCCAACTTCCTCCGTGAGAATCGGGATATCTTTGCATGGTCAACTCAAGACCTGCAAGGTGTGCCGAGGGAGTTGGTTGAGCACTCTTTGCATATAAGGCCAAGAGCAAGGCCGGTGAAGCAACCTCTCCGCCGCTTCGCCGAAGACAGGAGAAAAAATAATAGGGGATGAGATAGCTCGACTCCTTGCGGCCGGGTTCATCATGGAAGTGATTCATCCGGATTGGCTATCAAATCCGTTGTTAGTGGAAAAGAAAAAGGATGACCCAAATGTAGCCGTCGTATGGCGAATGTGTATCGATTACACGAACCTAAACAAGGCGTGTCCCAAAGATCCTTTTCCTTTACCTAGTATAGACCAAGTCATTGATTCGACCGCTGGTTATGAGCTGTTGTCATTTGTAGACGCGTATTCTGGTTTCCACCAGATACCGTTAAATCCGGCCGATCAAATAAAGACAGCGTTTATTACCCCGTACGGGGCTTATTGCTATCGCACCATGCCATTCGGCCTGCGTAATGCAGGAGCAACATACCAAAGATGCATGCAAAAGTGTCAACATGACCAGATAGGAAAAAATGTACAAGTATATGTAGATGATGTGGTTATAAAAACCAAAGAGAGCAAAACGCTCCTTGACGATATTCGGCAGACATTCACAAACTTGAGAAGATTCCGGATGAAGCTTAACCCAGAAAAATGTACCTTCGGTGTGCCGGCTAGAAAATTACTCGGTTTCCTCATGTCCAGCCGAGGTATAGAGGAAAATCCAACTAAAATCTGAGCAGTTGAAAGGATGGAATTGCCGAGATGTCTGAACGATGTACAAAAGTTCACGGGATGCCTGGCTTCGTTGTGTAGATTCTTATGTCGACTAGGGGAAAAGTTATTACCTCTATATCAACTGATGAAAAAATCTGATAAATTCATATGGACACCACAGGCTGGTAATGCATTTCATGAGTTAAAAAAGATGTTGGGCACATCACCGATCTTGGCTTCTCCATTATCAAAAGAACCAATGTTACTTTATATAGCCGCCACTAACAGAGTAGTAAGTGTGGTGGTTGTCATAGAGCGGCATGAAGGTGATAAGTCAATACAAAGGCCAGTATATTACCTAAGCGAGGTATTATCGGCCTCAAAGCAGAACTACCCGCGCTACCAGAAGATGGCTTACGGAGTATACATGTCAGCAAAAAAACTCAAACATTACTTCGAAGAGCATCCGATAAAAGTGATTTGTGAAGCTCCCATAGCCGAGATATTGAGCAACAAAGATGCAAGTGGCCGAATAGCAAAATGGGCAATCGAGTTATCACCTTATGCTCCGCAATTCGATAGGCGAGATGCAATCAAATCTCAGGCAGTGGCCGAGGTACAATATAAACCACCATTACCAGATCCAAATTATTGGACAATGCATTTTGACGGATCCAAGCTAAGAAATGGCTTGGGGGCAGGGATAGTATTAACTTCGCCGATAAAAGATCAGCTGAAGTATGTGCTGCAGATACATTTCACCGCGTCAGACAATGTAGCCGAGTATGAAGCACTCGTCCATGGGTTAAAAATGGCAAAAGAGATTGGTATACGTCGGATCCTTTGCTATGGGGACTCAGATCTGGTAGTACAGCAAGTATTAGACAATTGGGATGCACTAGATGCGAATATGGCCCTATATAGATTTCATGTGCAAAAAATCAGTGGTTACTTTGATGGATGCGAGTTTAATCATATACCTCGGGTGGAAAATGACGCAGCAGATACACTGTCAAAACTCGGATCAACTAGGCAGTCAATTCCCTCAGGTATTGCCCTAGAGCACCTGAGAAAACCATCGATTACACCATCACCAGAATCCGAGTCAATTCGTATCTCGGCAGAACTGATAGAAGGAAGTGTGCCAATGGAAATCGACAAAGAATGTGACCCGGGTTTTCTAAAGGTGAACCCGGCCATCGCACGAGCGAACACAGAAAAATCCAAAGCTGTTATGTCGGCGGAAAATATGGAAATCGACAGTGAAATTATACCAGAGAAAATCACGCCAATATGGGCGCAACCCATATTCTCATTCCTTAAGGAGGCAATCTTGCCGAGTAATGAAGTACTGGATAGACAAATAGTAAGAAGAGCAAAAGCTTACACAATCATAAACAATGAGCTGTATAAGAGAAGCGTCACAAACGTACTACAAAGATGTGTTGACTTGGCAGAAGGGCAGGAAATACTCCTGGATATACATCAGGGAGAATGCGGGCATCACGCCTTATCCAGAGCTTTAGTGGCCAAAGCATTTAGGCATGGATTTTATTGGCCGACGGCATTAAAGGAGGCAAAAGAATTAGTGGAAAAATGTAATGGTTGCCAGAGATACGCCAGCAAGATACATCTGCCCTCATCCGAGTTAAAAACAATACCAATCACTTGGCCTTTTTCTGTATGGTGCTTGGATATGGTAGGTCCGTTCAAACCAGCCCGAGGCGGAATGACTCACATTCTAGTCATGGTGGACAAATTCACAAAGTGGATCAAGGTGAAACCAATAAGAAAATGTGATGGACCAACAGCGGTAAAATTTCTAAAAGATATTATCTTGAGATATGGATATCCACACAGTGTTATCACGGATAACGACACAAATTTTGCTGAAGGAGCCTTTGCTAGATTCTGCCAAGAAAAACACATAAGACTAGATGTTGCCTCGGTGGCTCACCCAACATCAAACGGGCAAGTAGAAAGATCAAATGGACTGATATTGTCAGGAATGAAACCCCGGATTATCGAACCACTGCAAAGGTCGGTAGGATGCTGGATTGAGGAGCTTCCAGCAATACTGTGGAGCCTCAGGACCACCCCAAACAGGTCGACAGGGTATACCCCGTTCTTTCTAGTATACGGAGCAGAAGATGTGCTTCCAGCCGACATAATGCATGACTCGCCAAGAGTAATCCAATACACAACGGTCGAAGTAAAAGAAGTATCACGGCAAGACGATGTGGATCTGCTAGAGGAAGCAAGGGAATTGACATTATCAAGATCAGCTATTTATCAGCAAAACCTCAGACGATACCATAGAAAAAAGTAAATCCAAGAGTTTTTAAAGAAGTAGACTTGGTTCTTCGGCTAGTGCAACGCACAGCTGGCATGCACAAACTCTCACCCCCATGGGAAGGACCATTCATCGTGAGTAAAGCATTGCACAATGATGCATATTACCTGATTGACGCTCAGCCACCAGAGAAGAATAAGGCAAATAAGGCCGTAGACGAATCAAAAAGACCATGGAACATAGCCTTACTTCGCCTGTTCTACACTTAGAAGCCACATGTTGTACGTCGTGATGCGACGCATCAAGTTGAAATATCAAGCATGTATTAAACCTCGGCACCTCGAGCAGTGACTCGGGGACTGCACAACGTTCTTTCTATTTTTTAAGAATATGTAGTAAACCTCGGCACCTCGAGCAGTGACTCGGGGACTGCACCGTGTTATTTCCTATTTTGGATTATGTATTAAATTTTGGCACCTCGAGCAGTGACTCGGGGACTGCATCGTGTTATCTCTTATTTTGGATTATGCATTAAACCTCGGTACCTCGAGTAGCGACTCGGGGACTGCCCCATGATTGTTTCTTGTTTTTAACTATGTATTAAACCTCGGCACCTCGAGGAGTGACTCGGGGACTGCCCCATGGTATTCTCTACATTGAGCTATGAATTATATTTCGGCAACCTAGTTTATAACTTGGGGACTGTTCGTGTTATTCGATGTTATCTGAACAGATGTAAACCTTCAACGACCCAAGGGATAACTCGGAGATGACTTACGCCACCCATTAATTTCTTCCATTCATATAAGAGCTCGATAGCTTCAGTAGAAACTCAGGGACTACCCCAATTTGCTACCCACAAGTCATAAGATGCAACATAAGCTTGCCTCGATCGACAAAGGAATAACAAGGAGAAAACAATTAACGATTTCTAGAGGTAACAACCTCAGCAAGTCGAAGTATAATAAGGGATACAAGCCGATCTATGAGGTTAGATCATTGTACTTCAAGTAGAAATCGTGAAAACAACAGCTATACAACCAAGTTTACAAAGGGCAAGCAAGATAAATGCTGGACGAAGATCAACCACATGGGAGAATACGATCCGGCCTTACGAAATTAAAGTTGGTCAAGGCAAAGATATGAAACAGATAGCTTAACTTAGACGAAATGACAATAGTTACCATCACCAATGCCTCAGCGACGCAAGGCAAAAAGGTTCACACCACACCAAAAGACGGACAATTGTTTCACCAAGATCATACGCCCGACATGCCGGGGACTTAAAGAAAAATGAAGTTTTTCAAGCCTAAACACCAGAAGAGGCCAAACAACCCTTAATGGGCAGTAGCATTGTCACGAGCATCCGGCATGGGTATCTCGAACACTGGGGGAGGGACCTCGGTCTCCTTCAGGAACTGGGCGCTCCAAGGTAGCTGGCGCCTCAGCCGACGTTACCTCGGCTTCAACAGAAGCCATAGTAACCTCGGGGGCAAGCCCCGGCTACTAAGAGACATCAGTTTGAGCTCGAGAGTTTTTAGTCCCTTTAGAGGACAATCGCGCGTCGCCATCCTTGCCCGAGCTGTCGTTTGAATCACGGGAATTATCCGAATCACCCTCCGATTCATCCTGATTGGCCGAGTCATCACCTAATGCATCTTCAGCTTCGACATCATCCACCGGATTGGGAAGAAAACTCGGCCCTTCGATCCAATTATGCACGTCAGCATACTCGATAAGCTGGAAGGCACGAGCTTGGCGGCGAGCGACGAACTCTGGATTCTCAACCCAACGAGAGACAGTGCGCAAATTCATCAGAGTATCGAGTGAGATATCCTCGTACCAAGACAAAACGGCTATAAGTGCCATATCAGCACCAGACCTCCCAGCAGATTCCCTCCAGAGATTTAATTGGGTCTGAGATGCCATTAGCCTTGCCACAAGTACTTCAACTTCATCAATATCAGGCGTTCCAGAGGTGTTCGGCCAAAGAACATGGTAGGCCCGGATAGCTGCTTGCACCAGATCTCTTCCCATGATTTTCATTGGTCCAATAGCAGCACCGACGGCAATCAGGAAGTCTTCCATCGAATATTCTTGACTCGGATCAACGGGGACGCCTTGGCGCTCACGAGCAGCAATCACGGCCTTAGTGCTCACAGGTTTCGCTTCTGGAAAAATGATCTACACGAAAGGAAATCATATCAGTTAAAAATAAGAGAGAAGAAGATAACTCGGCCAGAGGAGGAGACTTACGATGGATGTAACTCAACATTTTCTGGAGATCCAGGGACCAATTGGCCCTACTCTTCTCGAAACGAGTGATTTCCTCGCTCATCGCCCGGTTCTTTAGCTCGGCAGCGTCAAGAATTTCCTATCTTTCTGCAACTGCAGGCTCAGTCGATTCTTTTCTTCAGAGAATTCCTGATCAACTTTTTCCAATTCGGACTTCTGGGAAAGCTTGAGAGACTCAACCTCGGCGCGTAACCGAGTTATCTCATCGTCCTTTTCTTTGAGTTGCGCCAAATGAGTGGCAGCTTGCTCTAAAAAATGCAGCATCATATCAGGCATATGTATGCATTCTTGATGTGATGCTGCAAGTGTTTGTAACTCGGCTATACCAAAGCCGGAAGGTGGTAAGAAACCAAATATTTATCTCGGACATGAATTAACAAATTAAAAACCAAAAACGAGGAACCAACCTTCAAGAGCATTAACCTTCTTGGTAAGGCGAGTATTCAGATTGTTGATACTAGCTGCACACCAGCGAAGACTGATTTAGCACGACCAGCCAAAAAAGTTACGAGCTTAAGGAACAGTAGACAGATTTGTTAAAATTACCAGTTTTCTTCACTACAGGAACAACCTTCTCATATTTTTCCTGCAGTTCCTTGTGGGCGAAGAGCAACCTTTGAAATTCGGTTGTCCGCCGATCATGGGCAACCTAGATATAATGGAAGGTTAAAAGACTAGATATTCAAAGCTAAAAAAGATCCGAATCAAGCAAAACTTGACTCGGATCTAGGTGGCTGGATATTCAAAGTTAAAGTAGATCCGAATCAAGTAGAACTTGACTCAGATCTAGGTGGCTAGATATTCAAAGTTAAATCAGATCCGAATCAAGTAAAACTTGACCCGGATCTAGGTGGTTGAATATTCAAAGTTAAAGTAGATCCCAATCAAGTAAAACTTGACTCGGATCTAGGTGGCTGGATATTCAAAGTTAAAGAAGATCCGAATCAAGTAAAACTTGACTCGGATCTAGGTGGCTGGATATTCAAAGGAAAAACATATCCGGATCAAGTAGAACTTGACTTGGATCTAGGTGGCTGGATATTCAAAGCTAAAATATATCCGAATCAAGTAAAACTTGGCTCGGATCTAGGTGGCTGGATACTCAAAGTTAAAGCAGATCCGAATCAAGTAAAACTTGACTCGGATCTAGGTGGCTGGATACTCAAAGTTTAGGCAGATCCGAATCAAATAAAACTTGACTCGGATATGCATGGACCACGGCTAATCCGAGTCACAAAGGGGGTTGAGTTAGCAAGAAATGCATTTGAAGCTTGACAAAGCTTCCAAACGAACAACAAGTTATCCGGTTGCAAGATTCAGGGACTAGTGTGTATATAATACCATGTGAATGAGAGACAAAGTATCAAAGAAAGCACTTACCTCATTCATCTTGTCACTATCAAGGACAATCTTAGCAGCCATGTGCAAGCGACTGCTGATATTGGAAAGCTGAAATGGCTGGCTACTCGGATTGCCTTCAAGTTGATCGGCGGCGTTCCAATTATTGGCATACTCCACCAAAGAACCGAGGTTGTTTCCGCTCTCAGTGCGGGTCAACACTTTACCTCGGGCCCATTGTGTGACCACCGCCGTCGCCAGACTCTTGTGAAGAGTAAGTTGAGTGTCGGTAGTCGGGGTGACACCAGGCTTAGCAGGGGAAGCCCCCTTGCGAAGTGCATCAGCTATGTTGGGCTGAGAAGAGCTAGCCGGCCCTTTCTGAGATGCTGAAGGTTTGGTAACAACAATCTTCCTACCTTTAGTAGAGGCTTCGGCAGGGGCAGCAACCTCAGCACTAGGAATCACGTCCTGGGGGGCAGGAGGAACTAAAATTTCTGCGGGGGCCGAGGTGGTGATATCCTCGGTTGGAGTTGGATTAGCAGCTGGGATTGTGGTGATGAAAGGATCATGGGGGGAAACCTCGGTGGTCTTGACAGGGGCAACAGGCTCAACCGGGTGATCCGGTGTGGGGGTTATGTCAGCAATAATGATGGGGGCAATAGGCACATCCCGTCGAGGCGGCATATGGGTCGGCGCAGGAGGAGAATCAACACGAGAAGGACTGGGACCCCGGATATCTTCTGAAGGAGGAGGAGAGGTCTGCCGAGTAGTATGGCTCGTCATACTCGGACCGCTAGGCTTTGCGGAGAGAGGAGCTCTGCGAAAGACAAGAAAGTCGAGTCAAGAGACAGAAAGAGAAAAACAAGAAATACAAATGAAAGTAAACTCACCCAGTAACCGCAGGCATGGTCTTATTCCTCGGGATATGCTGCGAAGACTTTTTCACTCGCTTCTTGGGGGCAACACCGGAGGGATCTGCCGGAGCGGTGCGCTTCTTCGAAGTAGCAGGAGCTTGAGAAGCAAGAGGCTCGGCGTCGTGCACCTGACCAGCTGGATTAGCTGGGAAAGAGGGAGCCGGAAATGCATAAGAGATAGGCACCACGGCAACTACCTCAAAAATTTGGATGTCGTCCGAGTCACCTTCATCCGCGTAGGCCGAGGTCTTGCCACGGGCACGAACCAGAGAAACATCCGACTTAGGATCAAACTACTCCGAGTCAGGTTCCCCGTTGTCCGGGGTATTACGATCTGTAGTCCACGGAAGAGCCAAAACCTCGGCATTCTCTGTCTTTTTCTCCGTAAACCTCTGCGAGAGAAAAAACAAAGTAGGATTAGCAAAAGAGGAATCACAAAAGAGGACTCGGAAGCAAACACCAATGTGTAAATCTACCTGAGGAGGGGGGTTCTCGCGAGTGAATGGCTTCAGCCCCCATGCCCATTCCTCCGACATATTGGTCTTGAAGATAGCTTGGACACGCTTATAAATGTTATAATCGTCGAGCTCAACTATAGAAACTCGGTTGGGATCGAGAGGACCACTCATGTAACAAAGCTTGTGAGAGCTAAGCTGAAAGGGGCAGATTTGGCTGCTAATGAATGCGGTCATCAGATCTTCACCACGGAGCCCGGCGCGGATCAATTCCTTGAGCCGAATCTCAAATGCCTCGGCCAGAGCATGGCTCTTCCTAGGATTATAGTTCCAATTCTTCTTGGAAGGGGGGCCGATAGAAAAAGCGGGCAGATGAATCTTATCTTCCTTCCCAGTATTTTTGACATAGAAAAATGATCTATGCCATTTCTTACAAGACTCAAGGCCGGCGACACGCGGGAACTCAGAGTTTCTCCGAGGTGTAATGGACGCAGCCCCGCATTGGGTAAGAGATTTCTCGGAAGGATGAAGAGATTTGTCCGGCGCAACATTAGATCGGATTTGGAAGGATTTGGACCAAACATGTACGGAGGGCCAAAGGCCGAAGTACCCCTCCGAAGCCGAGATAAAAGCTGACAAAGAGGTGATAGCATTGGTTGTCATGGTATTGCCGACGAGTACGCCATGGAGGGGTCCTCACAGTGCTTGTTTAGAGACGTGGGGTAAGGCGGACGGTTGACGGGTACGAGGTAACACAGCTTACCCAGGTTTAGATCCCACGACGGTGGCAGAATCCTACTCCTGCTATAAATCACTATAAGAGCAATACGCTGAGTTACAGAGATAGGTTCGATGTGCGAGATTGTGTGAAGTTAACTATGATCGTGCCCTAAAGGCTCCCATAGGCCCGACTTATATAGTCACCAGGTCCTAGGGTTACAGGGAAAAGTCCTAGCCGGGCAGGTTACAGAGTCCTACACTGTCTATTACTAGTCTTGTGTATCTTGCACTCCAAGGCTCCGGGTACATTGGTGACTCCACCATAGCCTTCCTTTATCCAGCATGGGCCTCCCTTCTGGACGCACCTAACTGGGCCGCCCAGCAGGCCTACCGACTATGGGCCACCCGGGTTAGCCGGATAAGAGACATGCTATAAGGATACCCATATAGCATACCCCCAACAGTAGCCCCCGGAGAACTCCGAGATCTTGCGCCGTCTTGCCTCTTCACGTGGAATGCTCCGTCTAGATGGATGTCGGCAAATCGTCAAGCAACATCTTGTAGTCCTCCCAAAGAACCCTGCAAGGCTTTCTCCATCTTCGATTTGTAAGTCAGAGAAATGCTGAATCTTCCATTGTACTCTTCCGTAGTCGGATTGAATCTGTCCATCCCAGAATCTTTGATGTGATGGTTCATCTACCCGTGTCAGCTAGGACGACGTAGGCTTAGGTCAGCGACGCCTCGTAACTCACACATGCAGAGAACACAATCATATCCGATTTTCCCGTGCAAGCGATATGAACCGTTGGCGGCGGCGGTTGGGGACGTGGCGAAATTTCCGCGCACGCTCGTGAACACATCGTCTACGTGGCAACCGTCCGATTAGGCTGCACGAATCTTGACGCCGAGGATGATAAATAGTAACTGTGGGGAATTTTCCACTTTTTACCTCATTCTCCACGCATCATCGTCTTCCTTCAGCCGCGCGTCTCCTCGAGCTCTCCGCGAGAAACCTTGAGAAAACCCTAGCTCCCCTCTGCTCCGGTCACATCCATCCTTCTCTCCATGGCGAGCAGCAGCACCTCCCCATACATGGCGGTGTCGAGCGAAGCCGCGGCGAAGCCGATGAGCTCCATCGTCGTGCCCCCAGAGGGCTTGGTCATCCCCGCATCGGCGGTGATCGAGTCCACCGGCGGCGACCAAAATCTGGTGGTGCTAGAGCCACTGGAGGAAGAGCCAGACTCGCATAAGGGCGACTGGCGCGGCTCGGACATCACCGACCGCGACATCCAGGAGATGGTCGCTGAAGGCTACCTCCCCATGACGGAGGGGCTCGCCTGGCGGGCGGTGCCGGCCGGCGAGGTGACACCTTCTCCCCAAGCCGGAGAAAAGGTGTACCTCAAAGCGCAGCTGGTACGCGGCGTTTCCCTACCCATCTCCCACTTCTTCCTCTCTGTCTTAAACCACTACAAGGTCCAGCCCCATAACCTCTCCCCCAATAGTATCTTAGTGCTTAGCAACTTCGCGGCACTTTGCGAGGGTTATCTAGGGATAAGGCCTAGGTTAGACTTGTTCGTGTACTTCTTCACCGTCAAACGTGAAGCCGGACATAGTAAGGAGGAGCTTAGGAACTGCGACACCATAAGCTTCAAGATTCGACCAGGCCGGTGGTTCCCCGACATCGTCGGCCACGAGTCCTGCAAGAATTGGCAGTGGACGTACTTCTACGGCCCCGACATTCCTTTGGCGGGCTGAGAAGTGACGTACCCAGACTTCGCGGATGGAGCCACCGCTGAAGTTTCCACATGGAGATCCCAAGCCTCCCTTCCCTCCGACCTCGACGCTTCCCATGCTATAAGGTGGATCGAATGGTTCGTAGAGACGGGTATGACCGGCTTGGACCTAGCCATGTGCTGGTTCATCAGGCGAATCCAACCTCTGCAGCACCGCGTGAAGTATATGCACGAGTATACCAGTGATTGAAGGGATAGCCTTCGGATCTCCGTGGATAACTTCTCGAGCGACTCCGTCAAGCTCCGCCTAAAGGACATCGTCAAGGTGAAGGATAAGAAGCGTGGCTTCACCATCACCTACGACAAGTGCCCAAAGGTAGGTATTTATTTTCCGTGTATGACATATGCTCCAGTTTTTCCGTCTTGCCAATACCATCTTATCTAACACAGTGATTTCTCACTTAACAGCTTAGCGATCTAGATGAGGGCTACCTGGCTGCCCAAATCTACGATCCAAAGATGAAGGAAGTCACCGTCATGTCCGGCGATGATGTCCCGTTGGCGCGAAAGCGGAAGAGCTCCACCTCTGACACTGCCGACGGAGGCAAGAAGAAGAAGAAGGAGGGTGGAGCCTCCAAAAAGACTACTGCCGCCCTGGAGGCGGAAAAGAGAAAAGCCACCAGGATTTTTGCCAAAGCACCCCCCCTAGTGTAAGCTTCTCATTCTCCGACATTGTCTATCTGTCTGTCTTGTTCCTGTACTTATGCATTTGCACGTTTCAGAAATAAAGCCACGACCAGCCTCATAAAGACCTCCAAAACTTTGGGGGCTTCTCAAAATATCAAGGATATGCTGCATCGCGACGCCTCCCCCGCCATCGCCCTAGCCACTCCTGCCGTCAAGCCCTCGTCTACCCCGACAAGCTCACAAGCTAAGGAGGCATCTGGCCCTTCCGCCATGGAAGTGGACTCAGGTGCTTCTACCGAGGTTGCAGTCGTCGGCGAGCAGGCGACGCAAGAGAGTACCGCCCAACAAATGGCTGAAGCTCTGGCTAAGGATGCCATCGGTGGCGGCAAGGCGGTGGTGGAAGCTGGTACTTCTACCGAAGGCGGTGCCCTTGCTTCCCAGAAACCCTTTAAGTTTCCGAAGATAGTTTACCCGGTCCTCATGCCGAGTAACACAACTCTTGTTCCTGGAGGAGTACCGTCATCTCCGACGTGTGGTCCTGAGGATCTCCTTCGACAAGCGGACATCTTGCAAGGAAATAGCATCTCCTTTGGCAAGCTTCTAGCCGAGAGCGCTACAAACCTCAAGGTCATTGCACTTGTAAGTTTTACTTTTCCTTTTGCATTTCATATGAGTATCCCACTGTAGCCCTCGAGGATGTAGACGGAAAACCATAGGTTTTGCATCTATATGCTCTAAGAATGACTAAGTTAGAAAAAACTCTCACTATAGCCCCCAAGAATTTAGACGGAACAAACTATTCCAACTAGATGCTTTAAGAGTAGCATACGCAGTGTTTCTAATTTTCAATACTGTAGCCCCCAAGCCTCTAGTTGTAACTGAATTAGTTCCGACTAGATGCTTAAAGAAAAGCTACGTATTTTCCGAGTTAAAAACTTTATACTGTAGCCCCCAAGCTTCTAACCGAGAACTGAATTACCTCCGATTAGATGCTTAAACAAAATCTAAGCATATTACTAAGTAAAAAACTCTCGCTGTAGCCCCCGAGCGCCTAGGTGGAAAATTTCCGACTAGATGCTCCAAGCAGACTAAACAACGGTTTACCTTTTTTCTTTTTTCCACAGAACGAGAATGCTCGGAGGGGCATGGCCAATGACAAGTACCAGAAGATGCGCGCAGATCTTGAAGCCGAAAAGGGTAAAACTGCCATCTTGAAGGAACAGATCATCAAAAACAAGAGTCTGTTTTCTTTTTGCGCATTCCGTCTTGTTTTTGTGCCCACATTCTCCGAGTACTCACTGTGTACTTTGCTTTCTCCGATTTGCAGAACATGTCGCCAAGGCCAAGGACATTGTCGAGCAGTCCAAGCACATACAGCAGCTGGACAGCGAGAACAAGATCCTTAAGGAGGAGAGGAAGGAAATGCTGAAAATGCATGAAGATTCCATGAAGGCCCTGTAGGACCCCGCCTCCGCAGAAATCAATCTCTTGAAGGAGGAGCCTGCGATCTTAAAAGATCAGAAGCAAGATGCTGATGAGCAAAACCAACGTCACAGCGAGGCGTTTAAGCTCCTCCAACAAGATAAAGAATCCCTAGCAGACACTCTCTGGTAGGCTAAGGCCAGCATCTTCAGTAAGTTTCCTCCGCCTTGTATTTCTGTAGTCTGGATACTTTGAATATATTAAACTCATGCGCTCCTTGTCGGAATTTGCAGCTCCTATGGGTTTAACCCGCTCGCCTCCTTCGGACAAGGAATGCATGGTTCTTGCCGGCAACTTTATCAACACCGCCATCACCCAAGACAAAGAGATTGCCAAGCCCCTCCAGATATACATCAAGGCCTCGGACTCCGTGACAAAGTACTCGGAGATTCTGCGCTGAGCCCCCGAGTGTGTCACAAGCTGGAAAGCTTCATGTGCATGGGCTGGCGCAAGGATGGCGCTGTCAATGGTGAAGGCACACTACGAAGATGCCGACATCGACACGGTGACCTCTGGTATCCCCGATGTCGACGATGACGGTACATAGATTGATCATGAAGCCATCTTGTCGTCACTCGCGGGTTATGACACCAGAGTTGCCGAGTTGGTGGACATCGATGTCTTCGTTCCCATGAACACCATCGACAGCATCAACCAAGATTCCTCCGAGTCTCATCATAGTGCCGACGTTGAGGGTGATTCTCCGGCTGGTGACGATGCTGCTTCCAAGTCTCCTGCTGCCAAGGAATAAAAAACACTTTGTAATATTTGTTTTACCTTTGGTGTATGCGCGGAAAAAACTTGGTGATGTAACTTAAGGCGGAAAACAATGGTTGTTATGTCCTGCTACTTAAGAACTAATTTCTAGCATGTATATATTTTTAGCAAGTGCTGGCTTATCCATTACTTTGGTTTTTATGCTTGACTTTTCGTGAGTCGGAAGACTCGTGTAAGGTTCCCAACCTTTAATAAGGTAGAGATCCCTGTGTTTACAATGCTAGTCCCTGGATCAATAGCTAGCATCCACAGTTAAGATGTAATATCAAGAAACAAAGGTCATGATACCACTTTATAACCAGGAATAACATAATTTATTACATCTTACATAGCTCATTTGGCTATTACATTACATTGCAGCAGAATATCTATAAGCGTGGGGTCCTTCATCTTCAAAGTGCCACAGGCAGACATGTTGGTTGTAGACTTGTAATCCTAATCATTAAATTTCACTAATATCAAACAAACCTGCAACATAACAAGTTACAGCCACAAGGGTCAATACATTTGAATTGTATTGGCATGTGATACTATGGTAGTATAGTGGAGTCTATCATCTATATGCATTTTGCTAAGTGGAGTTTAGGCTTGCATTGCTCAAAATAGACTTTCCTTATCATTTGAAAACACTAAGTTTTTGCTTTGACTAAATCACCCAAGGAACCACCAATAGAAATTGGTGAACCTTAAACCCTTGTTCAACCACAAGTTTTTAACTTAGAAATTTGAATGATGAGATTCTTGATAGCTTCCATGTCTTGATGCTCAAATTGTCCTTTGCCAGGGACATGGCTAAGTACTTAGATTTTACACTCTGCAGAGGTGGTGCACTTTCCCCACAAGACTTGGTTTCCCAAGACAAGATCTTTCAAAAGCCTTCCCTTAGACCAGAATGGACATGCTCCAACCTATCAATCCCCTACCACCAACTGTCCATTTGGCTAAGTTATTGCAACCTATATGATCCAGGCAGAGCCCATAATGCCATGTGGCTGCACTTGAAGCTTCTCAACATTTGACATCTCAAATCTCTTTGTTCCTGGGTGGCCATCCACAAGTGAGATACACAAGGTAAACCATAGAAATGGGCCTTGTGAACCACTCAACACAAACCATTCCTTCCATTTCACCCAGGTGATTCATTCACTTAGTTGTTTTATTAAACAAAACACAAGTCCTCAGACTTAGAAATTTTTCCATAGCATGAATATATATTCCACCCTTGTTTTCTACTAGCTAATCTAAGCATGATAGTAGTAGGAATCTTAACTTAGGGAATTCTACTAAGGTTTCATCTACTAGGATTTCCCATGGCATAGTTTACACTTAGCAAAATTCCATGCAAGTCTTACTTAGAAATATCACTAATGCATAGTGAAAATAATGGGACAAAGTATGAAGCATCACTTGCCTTTTTGGTAGAGTATAGGTTCACTTCTTGATCTTTGCAATGTCCACACACTTCAAGTCACTACAATTCAATCAAGCAAATAATATTTCAATCTACCATTCAAGCAATTCAACACATAAAATCCTAGTAACAAAACAATGCATGCAAGCATGCTAAAGATTGTTTTATTTGTAAAAGTGGTTTCTAATGGTTCATAAACATTTGAAAAGATCTAATGGTCATTTTATAAAGTGGCAAAATCATTTGCAAAAGTTTTTTACTCCATAAACCATTTTTTACACCATGTCATTATTTTATGTGGTGAAGAAATGCTTTTAATAAGGCAACATTCTATAGGTTTAACAAAATATGTTTTCAAACCATGAAATCATGTGTTTAGGGTCAGAGAGTATATTTCCAAAACATTTCTCTAAGGTTTCCTTCAAAAACCATTTTTAATAATTAAACCATATTTTTATTTGACTAGAAATGGTTTAAATCAAAGATTCATTCTTTTGTTTCACCAAATATATTTTTGAATACACAATTTGTTTCCTATAGTAAGTAGGTTCAAAACACACCATTTGCCAAAGATTTTATCCCCAAAATCATTTTAGAACAAATTTTATAACCTAAACAAGCACACATAAGTTTCTATAAAAACAAACAATTTAATAGAAGCTATTTTCTAAACAAAGTGCATGGTTGGCTAGGGCTTGTTTTTCTGAATCCATTGATATAAAATTTGCAAAATTTGGATGTGTATATTAAAAGTTATAGATTTTACAAAATCTAGCATCTAATAGATCAAATCTGTTTTAATTCAAACGAGCTGGGACACGTGTCTTGTTATTACTCATCCATACCGTTTCGTCCGGATCAGCTACTCTGGCGCGTTGGATCTAAAGTAGATCGTGTGGCCCAGAAACAAACATACTGCTTCATTTAAGTTTCTATCATGGCCATGTGATTTATATCGGACGGTGCTCGGCACGCTAGCCAGAGATGGGCGGCGCTGGCGGTGGCTACTGGCGGCGGCGACTCTGACTACGGCGGCATGGTGAATACAGGAAGCAAAGGAGGAAGGGGAAGGGCTTACAGTGATCGCAGGGGTATGGCGAAGCTCAAGGTGGTCTTCGGGTAGCAGGGGGCGCTCGGGCGTCGTCGGAATTCTTTGCGGAGGTGCTCCTCGCGTCGGTACGATCAGGCGTCGATGGGGGCAAGGTTACAGCGCTTGCTAAGACAAGTGGAAGACATGGTCAGATGCGCAAGGTCCTAGCGATGATGCGTGTGTGAAGGACAAAGAGGGGGGCGGTCAGGTCTTACCAGCAGTGCTTCGTGAGCAAAGGATGCACGGCGGCGTGGTGCTGTGGTCGTCTTTGTCGAGGCTCTGGGGCGCGCGGGGACAAGCTGGAGCTACGGGGAGGTTCGCCAGGGAGTGGGGAGCAAGTGAGTGTGGTCGAGGGGGCAAGGGGCGGTGAGGGGCTGCCGGAATCGGCCGGGAAAGTCGTCGAAGACAGAGGTGATTCCGCAAGAAATTGGCACAACCTGGGGGCAGAGAGGGGGAGGCGAGTGAGGGGAAATGGGGAGGAGGGGCAGGCGTTTAATCGTGCATGGTCGCGGCGAGGTTTAAGCAGGGCATTGACGCGTATTGATGCGAGTTAAGAACCGGCAGAAACGGCCGGCGAGGTTGGCGCGCGGGTGAAGAAGATGACTGAGAAGGGTGGGCTCGTCTGGCAGCGAGAGAGAGTGTGTGGGGGTGGGGTCCACGAGTCGGCGACTGAGCGGGTTCTTTCTCTGGTGAAAAACGGTTCGTTCGGGTGAGAGGGGTAGGTGGGCTGGACTGGGCCTTGTTGGGCTAGTTGGGTTGGGTCGACCAGATTCATTTTTTTTATCTGTTTTGTTTTTCTTTTTCTATTTCTGATTTTCTGTTTTGATTTTTGAATAAGCAATTCAAACATCCATTTGAATTCAAACCTTTGCCAAAATTTGTGTAGGTTCAAATATTAATTAGTAAAACATTCTGTAATTATTTTTAGAATAATTTATTTATTCTTTTAAAGGTATTTTAATTATTCAAAATAGGCTCTAGTTTTAAATCAAATAAGATTTAATAATATTATCAAACACCATTTAAATTCTTTAAACTGTCCAAATCCTTTCAGTAGGTTTTTATTCATTTAATAGGGTGTCAAAATAATTCATCTTGAATTATTTAGAAAGTGTTTAATATGATTCATAAATCATTTGAGTTGGGTTTTTGTTTAATTCCAATTGGATTAAATAAAGTTTTAATTCCCTAAATTTTATTTGGAAGATTTATTTTATTTAAGTTGATTAAACAACTTTTATTCCACTTGGGTAAATTCCAAAATACTATTTTCTCCTGAATTAAATGATCAATCTTATTAGAGATTTGTCTTTCTTAAGATAGTGATAGAATGGTTATTGCCATTTTATTTCAATCCTTTTATTTTATTTGGATTATATTCATTCCATTTGCTTATGGACTTGGCCAAGATTTGATTTGGTCTTTAAATATTCTTTAACTAATATTTCTTTCTTTATCTTATAAAATTCATATCTTTTTATTTAGAGATCCAAACTTGGTGATTCCAATTTGTAAAATCTTGTTTAATATTTATTTATCCTTTAAAAAAATCTTTAGGATTGTTTGCTCACCATTTTGTATGGATTTTAGATAAGGGCTTTATTATCTTTGGAAATTACTTTTCCTTATCTTATTAAATTCAAAAGATTTTAACCATGGTTCCAATTTAACTGAAACCAATTTATATGGTTTTATAATATCTCTATTTGTCTTTCTTGATCGTTTGTAAATGTTTGTTGTCAAGATTTTATATGGATCAAAACTATAGGCTTGGAGATAACTTGGAAATGATTTTATTCCATTAGGGTTTAGGTTTGGATTTATTTTCCCAGTGTTTAAATTTCCAGATACATTCATTTGAGGAATGCATTTCTCTTGATTTGGATTTTGTTGAATTCAAACTTTATTTAAAGTTTGTTCAAGATGGGATTTTAAGTTTCCTTTTTGAAACAAAGTTTCTTTTTACCCTAAAATTCAACAATAATTTATTTTGTTTATTTAACCTTTCACATTACAAGATTTGGAAAATCTTGGGATGTGACAGGCTACCACCCTTAAAATAAATCTCGTCCCGAGATTTGGGAGGCTAGGGGTTACAAGTTGGCTCAAAACAACTAGGGTACTACCACCCTTAAAATTTTTCCAACTAGATTACATATTGGCCTTCTTGGAATCCTGTTGAAACCTCTCTGGGCAAACATCTGCATAGTGTCCTTTGTTTCCACACTTGAAACATGTGACAAGGCTGAGATCCTTCATAGACTTTATCTTGTGCTTCATCTTTTATGGACAATTGCTTGCATAATGTCCTGGTTCTTTGTATTTGAACCATGTGTTTAGGTGATGATGCCCAATGGCACAGTCAATAACCCGAGCACAAAATCGCCGACAATAAGTGCCAAAAGTCACTACTCCAGAATCCACATAAAAACAACAAAGAACGTGTAGACCAGAAAACTTAAGCTAACGCTCGTAGGCGGAATTTTCACAAGTGCAAACGCAATACTTGTGCATAAAGGTTTTACATGATCCAAAAATGAACACTAAAGGAGGTAAAAGACTCAGAAATATGAGTGAACCAAAGAGTTTTATTTCATTGATCATATAAGAGGTACACAATTAGATAAAAATGCTAAGTGTAAAAAGGACGTAGGTGTGCTATGTTCCATGGCCGATCAAGCTCCGGGTAGTGATCATCCGGGTCATGTCGCTTACGCTTATGATCCTCGTTGGATCTATCCTTTAGTTCACGATTGTCAACAAGTTAGTAAGACCCATTGAGCAGCGCCTTGCTTATGATGAACGGTCCTTCCCATGGCGGGGATAATTTGTGTGACTTCTTCTGCTTAAGTCGGAGCACCAAATCCCCCTCTTTAAACGAGCGATGCCGAACGCGGCGACTATGGTAGCTGCGTAGCTTCTGCTGGTAGATGGCGGATCTTTGGCATGCCAAAACGCGCTCCTCCTCGAGAAGGTCTACATCTAGGCATCTGGATTCTTCAGCATCATCCTCGTCGTAGGCGGCAACTCTTGGTGCATCGTGGAGGATGTCGGAAGGCAAGATGGCTTCTGCTCCATATACCATGAAGTAAGGGGTGTAGCCGGTGGATCTGTTGGGTGTAGTTCGTAAACTCCACAGCACAGATGACAATTCTTCCGCCCAGGCTCCAGCTGCTCTAGGTAGCGACGCCTCAAGACGTGGCTTGATTCCCTGCAGAATTAATCCATTGGCTTGCTCAACCTGACCATTGGATTATGGGTGTGCCACAGATGCAAGTTCAAGTCGGATGCCTTTCTCCAAGCAATAAGCCTCCACTTCTCTGAGTGACAAGTTGCTTCCGTTGTCGGTGATAATGCTATGTGGGAGACCAAATATCACAACTAAATCCTGGACAAACCTGAGGGCAGTTGCCCCATCAAGCTTTCTAATGGGTTTAGCTTCTATCCATTCGGTGAATTTATCAACTGCTACAAGCAGATGCTTTAACCCATAAGGTGCCGTCTGTAACGGTCCCACCATGTCTAGCCCCCAGACTGCAAACGGCCAAGTTATTGGTATTGTTTGCAATTCTTCAGCAGGAACATGTGGTTGTCGGGCATAATACTGGCATCCCGTGCATGTCTCAACCAGCTTTTCGTCGTACTATTTGCCCATTGATGATGGTATAACCCTTTGCTCGTCGTACTATTTGCCGTCCTTTGACTTCTAAGTCGGGCAAAGTTCCGTGTTCGAGGTATTCCATGAATGGTTTTGTCCAAGCCGGAGGGATCTTGGTCACCATGTTGACGAAAGAGTCAGCTCTATCCGGGTTGTCGACGTTGGCTCCCTTCACGGATGGTGTGCGCAGGTACTCTAGGAAGACTCCTGGCGGAATTCGCTTGCGCCCTGATCCAAGCTTACACAGCAGATCAGCCACCTCGTTTTGTTCCCTAGGTACTTGGCTATCTCGTCTACTTCGTCTCGATATGCCGCCATCATAGGGTTCCGTGCATTCCAGGTGCCAGCCACCTGCTGGGCAACCAAGTCGGAATCTCCACAGCAAACTATGCGCTTGATGCCAATATCCTTGGCTACACGTAGTCCGTGAATGAGTGCTTCATACTCCGCCATGTTGTTTGTAGCCTCGACGTGGATCTGCAGAATGTAGTGTAGCTTGTCCCCTGTTGGTGACTGTAGCAATACACCAGCCCCCGAGCCGTTGAGCAGCTTTGATCCGTCAAAGTGCATCACCCAGTACTCCAGTTCTGGCAACGGAGTAGAGTCTGGCATCTCCGTCCAATCTGGAACAAAATCCTCCAAGGCTTGTGACTTGATAGCGTCGCGTCTCTTGTAGGTGATCTCAAAGGCGGCAAGTTCAATGCCCCACTTCGCGAACGTTCCTGTAGCGTCGCTGTTGTTGATAATGTCGGACAGTGGAGTCTTGCTCACCACTGTGATTGGGTGCTCCTGAAAGTAATGCCTCAGCTTCCGAGAAGCAAGGAATACTCCATAAGCTATCTTTTGATAGTGCGGGTAACACTGCTTGGACTCCGTCAAGACCTTGCTCACGTAGTAAACTGGTCGTTAAATTCCGTGCTCATAGCCTGGTTCCTTCCGCTCTACCACGACGATGATGCTAATAACCCGGTTGGTTGCCGCCATGTAAATTAACAGGGGCTCTCCAGGATCGGGTGCTGCAAGGATGGGCGCTGAGGAAAGAGTCTCCTTGAGATGCTTCAATGTTGCGTCTGCTTCGTCCGTCCACGTGAATTTGTCCGCCTTCTTCAGCAACTTGTACAACAGCAGAGCCTTCTCTCCAAGCCGGCTGACGAACCGACTAACTGCTGCAACACAACCTGTTAGTCGTTGAATGTCCTTTAGGCATATCGGATGGTTTATGTTTAAGATGGCCTTGATTTTCTCCGGGTTGACCTCGATTCCACGTTGGGAAACGATGAAGCCCAACAATTTGCCAGCTGGAACCCCGAAGACGCACTTCTTAGGGTTGAGCATCATGTTGTATTTCCGGAGATTATCAAAGGTTTCTTTTAAGTCGGAGATTAAGTCGTTTGACTTTCTAGACATCACCGCGATATCGTCCACATAGGCGTGAACGTTCCGACCAATTTGGTCGTGAAGGCAACGTTGCATTGTCCGCTGGTAGGTAGCACCTGCGTTTTTAGCCCAAAGGGCATCATGACATAGCAAAACGTGTCGTATGGGGTAGTGAACGAAGTGGCCAATTGGTCTGACTTCCTCATCTTGATCTGGTGGTATCCTGAGTAAGCATCGAGAAAACACAAAAGTTCCGAGCCAGCCGTCGAGTCAATGACTTGGTCAATGCGAGGCAAAGCAAACGGATCTTTGGTACATGCTTTGTTTAAGCCGGTGTAATCAACGCACATTCTTAATTCATTGGTTCCCTTTTTGGGGACAAGTACAGGATTGGCCACCCGTTGGGTGTGAAGGACTTCTCGGATAAATCTAGCCTTAAGTAACCTAGCTATCTCTTTGCCAATGGCGCGTCTCTTCTCATCTCCAAAGCATCGCAGAGGTTGTTTCACTAGTTAGCATTTTGGATCAATGTTTAAGCTGTGCTCGACAAGTTCCCTAGGTACACCTTTCCTGTCGGCAGGTTGCCAGGCAAAGATGTCCCTATTCTCACGGAGGAACTCGACGAGCGCGCTTTCCTATTTGGGATCCAGGTTCGTCCCAATGGCAACGGTCTTGGAGGCATCGCGTACCACAAGTTCCACCGGCTTGGTCTCGTTGGCGGCCTTGAACACAGGAGCGGAGTCGGATATCTGCTTCTTCGACGCGGGTATCTTTGAGTCATCGACCTTGCTCTGGATCTCTTTGAATTCTTCGCTGTAGAGGACAGCTTCTGCAACGGCTGCTTCATTGATCTTGCAGTCCCTTGCCTTGGTAAAGCTTCCGGATACGGTGATAACACCGCTTGGTCCGGGTATCTTGAGTTTGTTGTAGACGAAGCATGGCTTGGCCATGAACGTGTGGAATATGTCGCGGCCGAATATGACGTGGTACACGCTCTTGAAGGGGACCACCTCGAAGGTCATGCGCTCTTTACGGTAATTATTAACATCGCCAAAGGCAACCTGAAGTGTAATGCACCCAAGGGACCGAGCCTCCCGACCAGGAACTACGCCATGGAAGATGGTGTTGGTCTGCCTTAGGTTTGCCTCCGTCAAGTTCATCTTCTGTAGTGTATCCAGGTACATGATGTTGATGCTCCTTCCACTATCCAGCATGCACTTGGTGAACTCCACGCCATCAATCAAGGGGTTGATGACCATGGCGTACTGGTTCTCCGTGGGTACAAGGTCTGGGTGGTCCATCCTGTCCCAAGTTATTGGAACTTCCGACCAGCGCAAGTACTGGGGACTGGGGGGAGAGTGGCCATCAGGATCCTCAGAGAGGTCTTCTGTTGTCGGACGGTGGGGCTGCCAAGGAAAGTGTGGTAGACTGGAGCCTTCTTTGCGAAGGGTTTCTTGCCCTTTTCGTCTCTCTTGGCGGCGTGCTTGGGGTCAACGTCTTCGTCCATGTCACTTGAATCCTTGGACTCCTCCTCCTTCTTCTTCCCTTTGCCCTTGCCTCGCGGTCTGTTCTTTCGACTTTGCTTGTAGCCGGACTCCGGGTCTTCCTTGAGGTCGTTGACGAACTTGCAGTGTCGATTGGTATGGGTGGCCTTGCCGTTGGCATTGAGGTGTACGAGACACGGCATATCGCGGTACTCCTCGTAGGTTTGGGGAACGCGGAGCGGTGCCGAGCTGGTTTCACTTCCTCGTTGCTGCCCACGACCAGCTCCCTTTCCTCGGCCACGTTGTCCGCCTTCGCCTCGTTCTGCAAAAGTCATAGCGACCATGTCGGTAGATTGCTTTTCTTCTGGAGCGGTTTTCCGCTTTGTACTCCTGTTCCTTCGATCTTGAGTTGGAACGGCCGTTGCCGGCATGGAGCCGTGAGCGTCGTCATCGGCAGCTGCGAACTCACTAGCCAACTGAATCATCTGGTTCAAGTCAAGCTGGTGATTGTCCTGCAAGCGCTTCAGCTTATGTCGGAGCAGCGTGCCCCTTTCCAACCCATCGATGAAGGCGGCCATGGCAGTCTGAGCATGCACTCCTGCGCAGGAATTCTTCATATCCAGCCAGCAGGAGAGGTAGGCGCGAGATGTCTCGTCTTTCTCTTGCACACACCGTTGTAGATCGCCCACAGTGCAGGGACGCTTGTATGTACCCTCAAAGTTCTTGGTGAATGCTTTTTGCATGTCCAGCAAGTTGTAGATAGATATCTCCGGCAAGTCGTCGATCCATTGACGGGCCGTGCCTGCCAACATTAACGGGAGGTACTTGACGACGACGTTGGGTTGCCTCCGGCAATCTCCACCGCGTTGCCGTAGTCCTGCAACCATGTGGCTGGCTTGGCGGTGCCGTCATAGGGTTTGATGGTCTTGTCAATCCGGAAACCTTTGGGGTAAGTTGCAGACCGTATTGCAGGTCCAAAGCAACATGGTCCCAGGTATGGTCCTTCCCGGACCTCGTGGATATTATCAATCCGCCATCATGCATCGTATGGCTCCGGGGTCTTCTTCTTTTTGTCAATAGGGGATGGGCTGTGTGAACGACACGAGCCTCCTCCGCCATGGTGACTGCTTGGTGGTGACGGAGGCGGAGGTGGCGGTGGGTTAGCCTTCTTGCTATTACCCTCCTGTGACGCCTCATGCCTATCCCGGTTGCTTGTCGGACGCGGAGGGTCATGGCGTGACCTGCTCTTGTGTCCTTGGTTGCGCTCTCCATCATGACAGGTCTGCTCCGTGTTGTCACGGATGACGATGCCGCACTGCTTTGGTGGGGGCATATCCGTACGATGGTGATCCTTGTAATCTTCGCGATGTCGGGGGGATCGGGGCGGTGGCGATGGGCGACGACGTCGGGCCTTTTCTCCGTGATTGGAGGATATGGGGATGGCATCCTTCCTGTTGCACGCATCCCTCCGTCTTTGTTCTGATGAACCCGTCTGGGACCTGACATCAAGAGGATATCTGTCCCTTGGCGGCTTGTACTGGCTAGATTGGCAGAGCGCTGGGTCAGACTCAATCCTCTGAGAGGTGGCCTTTTCCTGTTGCTTCACCGCCATGGCCACTAGGTCATAGACCTATTCCACTGCCTCAGGCGATCTATCCTGCTCCAGAAGGGTATTGGCGATGGCGAGGTTAAGGAGTGGGGTGGGCATCACCTGCTTGCCTTCACTGTCAATGTATGGCTTGGCCTGTGCCGGCTTCGAGGGATCCCATCCTAGGTTGCGTCGTACACCAGGATCGTTGATGACGTGAGCTGGAGCTTTCTTACCCTTCTGCTGCTGCAGCAAGGTCTTGTACTCGGCCTCCATTGCTCTAGCTTTCTCTATGGACTTCTGCGCGTTGACCAGATCTCGATCTAGTTCAGCGCCTTGCTCCGTGATGGCCTGTACTTCCTCCAGCAGCTGCTAGCGCTTCTCGTCAAGCTAGGTCACGTTCCGGATATGAGCAACAATTAGTTGCTCGACGAGGAGATTGTCGTACATCACTTTATCAGCTGGAGTAACTTGGGCTGCTGCAGACGTAGATGCTGGAGGCGGCATGTTTGTGGTGTTATTGTTGCTCGGGCCGGTGCCGAGTTCCTGCGGCTGCTGCACTGGGTTAGGCTGAGGAGGCATGACCTTTGCGCGATCATCGTCAGCGGCAATAAGTGGCCCCTTCCCCTTTTCCAGCACCGTAGGCGGAGCTCGTCCGGGTTGATCTTCATTCATCGCCGTCCCAATGGTGACGAACACCCCCTCGAGACGTGACGGTGTTGTTGGCTTGCTCGTCGCGCGAGTACTCCTCCTCCATCTCCTGCATAGCGGAGTCTAGCTCTTCTGGACTGAAGTCTATCTCCTCTAAATCTGCACTGAAATCAGCATAAAGCGCGTCAATGGCCAGTCGGAGGTGCGGGACTTCCTCGATGACGGGCGGTGGAGGTGCAACGGGCTCGACGATGACTGGAGGTGGTGGTGCTGCTGCGACGATGGCGGCCGGAGGCGGTGGCTGGATCGGAGGGGCTCCGTCAATGTGCGCAAGCGCTGTCTGAGCTGCCACTTCGGCCACCGCGTAGTTGTCGACGGTGCTCACCATCTCTTCGAGGGTGAGGCGACCTGTTGCCTGATGCCGTCTTAGAGAATGTCGGAGAAGTGTGCCACGGTCTAGTCCTTCCACGAAGTGTTATAAAGCGTTATCATCGGGGTAGTGGGCCAGATCGGCTCGTATACGGAGCCACCTGGCCAGGTAATCGCGGGGGTTTTCGCCTTCTCTCTGAACGCATTAGGCCAGATCGAAGATGGTAACCACGTCGACGAACTTGGATCTCTGATGTCCAGACGCACGGACGAAGCTGGCGGACTTGCAGTGATCTTCCACCTTTATATTCTTCACAGGGGCGGTTTGGGTGGGCCTTGAATTTTTCCGATCTTTGTCGGCAAGCTCCAAGGAGAGATCCGACATTGATCCTTCCGCGAACGTGTCCTGCCCGTAGGCGGTCCGTGCGGGCCTTGATACTCCTCCGACTCCCAGGGAACTAGTGCCCGAGTCGGTTTCGCCGATGAAGAGGTGGATGTCTCCGATAGGAACGATCGAACACCGTGTAGGGTTCGCCTTCGCCGGGATCCAGAACTCGTTAGGGGGGACAATCGGAACATTGCCGGAGAAGTGAACGCGCCCGATGGCTACGGTTTCGCCGATTCCCACGAAAATCTTGTTCCTCACCCGCTAAAGATCCTGAAGTGCCTCTTGCCCCACGGTGGGCCCCAACTGTCATGGTATTGCCGACGAGTACGCCATGGAGGGGTCCTCACAGTGCGTGTTTAGAGACGTGGGTTAAGGCGGACGGTTGACGGGTACGAGGTAACACAGCTTACCCAGGTTCAGATCCCACGACGGTGGCGGAATCCTACTCCTGCTATAAATCACTATAAGGGAAATACGCCGAGTTACAGAGATAGGCTCGCTGTGCAAGATTGTGTGAAGTTATCTAAGATCGTGCCCTAAAGTCTCCCATAGTCCGGACTTATATAGTTGCCAGGTCCTAGGGTTACAGGGAAAAGTCCTAGCCGGACAGGTTACAGAGTCCTACACTGTCTATTACTAGTCTTGTGTATCTTGCACTCCAAGGCTTCGGGTACATTGGTGACTCCACCGTATCCTTCCTTTATCCGGCATGGGCCTCCCTTCTGGATCCACCTAACTGGGTCGCCCAGCAGGCCATAGGCCATGCTACCGACTATGGGCCACCCGGGTTAGCCGGATAAGAGACATGCTATAAGGATACCCATATAGCATACCCCCAACATTGGCCGGCAGGTGATGTGGCTGGAGGCCGAAGTAATTGAGGAAATCCATGGCGAAGTCGCTAAGAGGGAGGCCGAATCTCCGAGCAAAATGAGACATAAAAACCACGTACTCACCCTCATTGAATACGGGCGAGGATTCTTTGCCGGGTAAGCGACAAGTTACCTCGGCAGGAATTCGGCGCATCCTAATTAACCATTCTACCTCTCGACGGGAAACAGAAGAATCTTTCCAGGAACCGCGCTCTGGGCCAGACGCAAAGTCATCCTCCCCGACGACGGCGTCGCTAGCGAAACTGGACATAGGCTCGTCGGAGGAGTCGACGGAGGAGAAAATAGCGGCGGAGACGGGCTTGGAGGAACAGGTCCCCGTCGTGGTGCTAACAAGCACGGCGGCGGAATAGAAGAACCGCCACGGGGAATCTAGGAAACAGAGAGATTCCTAGCACGGCGACCTAGCGGCGGTACCGTTGCAAAACTCACCGGTGAGAGCGCCAGAACGAGGGCACGGCGGTGAGGTCGCAGGAGCTGGAGAATGGCGGCGTGACCATCGGAGAGGACGACGAAGGCGAAAGCACAGGAACACGCAGAAGAGCGGTGGCGCGAGGAAGGAGATGAGGGAGAGTGGAAGGGGAAAAGCAAACTTCCCAAACCCCTCTCCCCTCTTATAACCGCGCCACAGTAACCATAGTGGGATCATGGCTATGCCACGATATCCAGGTAATCGCGTGTATCGCGAAACCATGCACAGCTAGTGGAGCCACACCATAGGCCACACGGCACAGGAGAGGATCGGGCCAACTGACCGATGCGGTACTCGAGGCGTCATTGCGCCAACGCGACGGGCGCAGTAATCACTGTAGCTTGTTAGTGGACACTGTAGCAGAACAAAAAACTAGAAGAGCAATGATGAGTAGTACACGTAGGAAGAGGCGTACCCAGGAAGCTGCACGGATACCTCGAACAGAGAGAAATATCTCGGAAAGAAAGAGAGAAGAATGTCGGGAAACTGATGTGGCTCGGCCGAGGTTACCGGCAGGACCACACCAGCTTTAGGGACTAATGTTTGGGGGGGTGACCCCGGATAGGGTCAAGACAGGGGAAAGACGAAAGGAATACCCCTTGTCGTGAGCCGAATTACTGATTGTGTCGGCCGAATCATGTGAGAGTCGGCCGAGATAAGTAGGGCCATGACGAATGTAGACTGAGTAACGCCTTATCCGGCCGACATATGAGTTAAGTCGGCCGAATGACTCTGACTAATACAAATATAGGTCAAGGCCAGGCCGAGTTATGCGAGACAAGGCCGAATAACACGAAGCTTGCAGGAGAAGGAGGTTCCTATAGCCAAACCCTAGTCTCTAGCTAGGAGGAATCTAGACAGAGCCAAGCGAAAAGGACAAGGAGCAGAGCAGTAGAAGGGCAGATGAACATCACGGAGGTGACAGTGAGGGAGCCCGAGGCGCGCCTGTGAAGGTTTTTGGAACATTGCCGCCGATAGAAGGGGGACACGGAAAGGAGGCTGCCAAGTTACCATATTGGGACAAGCATATTCCAAGAATATGCATGCCACATCATCCCTAGAAGGAACCAAGGCACCCCTTTATAAGGGGAGACGTGGGCTCCTGAGAAGGGATCGACTAATTCTACACCGTAAGGCTCGTGTATTAGGGTTCTTCATCTCTATGAGAAAGCTCTAGGAGAACTTGTATTCACTGAGAAGAGGAATAGAGATTCATTTGTAGAACTTCTGAGTGTAGAAATCACTGAATCTTCCCTCCCCGGATCCCTCTAGCATCCATTGGCCCCATACTTTAGCCTACCCATGGCATCTTTTTTTTCCCGTGCCACCACCACGACAGAACCTTTCCCCAATAATATCTTAGTGCTTAGCAACTACGCGGCGCTCTGCGAGGGATACTTAGGGATAAGGCCTAGGTTAGACCTCTTTGTGTACTTCTTCACCGTCAAACATAAAGCCGGACATAGCAAGGAAGAACTTAGGAACTGTGGCACCATAAGCTTCAAGATTCGACCTGGCCGGTGGTTCGCCAACATCGTCGGCCACGAGTCCTGCAAAAATTGGCAACAGACGTACTTTTACGGCCCAGACATCCCTCTGGCTGTCTGACAAGTTACGTACCCGGACTTCGTTGACGGAGCCGCCGCTGAAGCCTCGTCATGGAGATCACAGGCCTCCCTTCCCTCCGACCTCGACGCTTGTCCCGCTATAAGGCGATCGAATGGTTCGTAGAGACGGGTTTGACCGTCTTGGACCTCGTCATGTGCTGGTTCATCAGGCGAATACAACCTCTGCAGCACCGCTTGAAGCTCATGCACGAGTATACCAGCGACAGAAGGGATAGTCTCCGCATCTCCGTGGACAACTTCTCGAGCGAATCCGTCAAGCTTCGCCTTAAGGACATCGTCAAGGTGAAGGATAAGAAGCGCGGCTTCACCATCACCTACGACATGTTCGTAGACGGCAAGTGACCAAAGGTAGGTATTGTATTTTCCGTGTATGACATATACTCCAGTTCTTCCATCTTCCAAATGTCATCTTATCTAACATGGTGATTTCTTACTTAACAGCTTAGCGATCTAAAGGAGGGCAACCTGGCTGCCCAAATCTATGATCCAAAGATGAAGGAAGTCACGGTCGTGTCCGACGACGAAGCTCCATTGGCGCGAAAGCGGAATAGCTCCACCTCTGACGCTGCCGACGGAGGCAAGAAGAAGACGGAGGGTGGAGCCTCCAAAAAGACTACCGCCGCCCTGGAGGCAGAAAAGAGAAGAGTTACCGGGATCCCCTTTGCCAAAGCACCCCCACTTGTGTAAGCTTCTCATTCTCTGACATTGTCTATTTATCTGTCTTGCTCCTGTACTTATGCATTTTGCACGTTTCAGGAAGAAAGCCACGACCAGCCTCAAGAAGACCTCCAAAACATTGGGGGCTTCTCGAAATATTAAGGACATGCTGCATCGTGATGCCTCCCCCGCCATCACCCCTGCCACTCCTGCCGGCAAGCCCCCGTCTACCCTGACAAGCTCACAAGCTAAGGAGGCATCTGGCCCTTCCGCCATGGAAGTGGACTCAGGTGCTTCTCTGGTGCTTCCAGGTTGAAAGCAAGCTGACGCAAGAGAGTACCGCCCAACAAATGGCTGAAGCTCTGGCTAAGGATGCCATCGGTGGCGGCAAGGCGGTGGTGGGAGCTGGTACTTCTGCCGAAGGCAGTGCCCTTGCTCCCTGGAAACCTTTTGAGTTCCCAAAGATAGTCTACCCGGCACTTACGCCGAGTAGCACGACTCTAGTTCCTGGAGCAGCACCGACATCTCCGACATGTGGTCTTGAGGAGCTCCTCCGACAAGCAGAAATATTGCAAGGAAACAGCACCTCCTTTGGCAAGCTGCTGGCCGAGAGCGCTACAAACCTCAAGATCATTGCACTTGTAAGTTTTATTTGCCTTTTGCATTTCATATGAGTATCCCACTGTAGCCCCCGAGGATGTAGACGGAAAATCATAAGTTTTTGCGTCTAGATGCTCTAAGAGTGACTAAGCTAGAAAACTTATCACTGTAGCCCCCAAGCATTTAGATGGAATGAATTATTCTGACTAGATGCTTTAAGAGTAGCATACACAGTGTTTGTAAATTTCAGTACTATAGCCCCCAAGCTTCTAGTTGCAACTGAATTAGTTCCGACTAGATTCTTAAAAAAAGCTAATCATATATCTGAGTTAAAAACTTTATACTATAGCCCCCAAGCTTCTATTTGTAACTGAATTAGTTCCTACTATATGCTTAAAGAAAGCTAAGCATATTGTCAAGTCAAAAACTCTCGTTGTAGCCCCCGAGCATCTAGGTGGAAAATTTCCGGCTAGGTGCTCCAAGAAGACCAAACAACGCTTTAACTTTGTCCTTTCTTCCATAGAACGAGAATGCTCAGAGGGGCATGGCAAATGACAAGTACCAGAAGATGCGCGCAGATCTTGAAGCCGAAAAGGGTAAAACTGCCATCTTGAAGGAACAGATCATCGAAAACAAGAGTCTGTTTTATTTTTGCGCATTCCGTCTTGGTTTTGTGCCTATATTTTCCGAGTACTTACTGTGTATTTTGTTTTCTCCGACTTTACAGAACATGTTGCCAAGGCCAAGGACATTGTCGAGCAATCCAAGCACATTCAGCAGCTGGATAGCGAGAACGAGATCCTTAAGGAGGATAGGAAAGACATGCTGAAGATGCATGAGGAGTCAATGAAGGCCCTACAGGACTCCGACACCGAGGAAATCAATCGCTTGAAGGAGGAGATTGCGATCTTAAAAGATTAGTAGCAAGATGCCGATGAGCAGAATCAATGCCATAGCGAGGCGTACCAACTCCTCCAACAAGAGAAGCAATCCTTGGCGGACACCCTCTCGCAAGTTGAGGCCAGCATCTTCAGTAAGTTTTCCGTCTTGGATTTCTGTAGTGTGGATACTTTGAATTGTTGAACTCATGCGTTCCTTGTCAGAATTTGCAGCTCCTATGGTTTTAACCCGATCGCCTCCTCCAGCCAAGGAATGCATGGTTCTTGCCGGCAACTTCATCAACACTGCCATCATGCAAGCCAGGGAGATCTCCAAGCCCCTCCAGATAAACATCAAGGCATCGGACTCCGTGGCGAAGTACTCGGAGATTCTACGCCGAGCCCCCGAGCGTATCACAAGTTGGAAAGCTTCGTGTGCACGAGCTGGCGCAAGGATGGCGCTATCAATGGTCAAGGCACACTATGAAGATGTCGACATCGACATGGTGACCTTTGGCATCCCCGACGTCGACGATGATGGCAAAGAGATTAATCATGAAGCCATCTTGTCGTCACTCGCGGGCTATGACACCAGAGTTGCCGAGTTGGTGGACATCAACGTCTTACTGCCCATGAACATCATCGACAGTGGCAACCAAGATTCCTCTGAGTCCCACCACAGCGCCGACTTTGAGGGTGGCTCTCTGGCTGGTGATGATACTGCCTCCAGGTCACCTGCGCCAAAGGAGTGAAGAACAACTTTGTAATATTTGTTTCACCTTTGGTGTATATGCGGAAAGAAACTTTGTTTATGTATCTTAAGGCAGAAAACAATGGTTGTTACTTCCTGCTGCTCAAGAACTAGTTTCCAGCATGTATATATTTTGTAAGCAAGTGCTGGCTTATCCATTATTTTGGTTCTTATGCTTGATTTTTCGTGAGTCGGAAGACTCGTTGTCGGAACCATGCGCTTAGGTGATGATGCCCAATGGCACCATCAATAACCTGAGCACTAAATCGCCGACAATAAGTGCCAAAAGTCACTACTCCAGAATCCACATAAAAACAACAAAGAATGTGTAGACCAGAAAACTTAAGCTAACGCCCGTAGGCGGGATTTTCACAAGTGCAATCACAAAGCTTGTGCATAAAGGTTTTACATGATCCAAAAATGAACACTAAAGTAGGTAAAAGACTCAGAAATATGAGTGAACCAAAGAGCTTTATTTCATTGATCATATAAGAGGTACACAATTAGATAACAAATGCTAAGTGTAAAAAGGACATAGCTGTGCTATGTTCCATGGCTGATCAAGCTCCGGGTAGTCATCATCCGGGTCACGTCGCTTACGCTTATGATCCTCGTTGGGTCTATCCTTCAGTTCACGATTGTCAACGAGGTAGTAAGACCCATTGAGTAGCGCCTTGCTTATGATGAACGGTCCTTCCCATGGCGGGCATAGTTTGTGCGACTTTTTCTGCTTAAGTCGGAGCACCAAGTCCCCCTCTTTAAACGAGCGATGCCGAACGCGGCGACTATGGTAGCTGCGTAGCTTCTGCTGGTAGATGGTGGATCTTTGGCATGCCAAAACACGCTCCTCCTCGAGAAGGTCCACATCTAGGCGTCTGGATTCTTGAGCATCATCCTCATCATAGGCGGCAACTCTTGGTGCATCGTGGAGGATGTCGGAAGGCAAGATGGCTTCTGCTCCATATACCATGAAGTAAGGGGTGTAGCCGGTGGATATGTTGGGTGTAGTTCGTAAACTCCACAGCACAGATGACAATTCTTCCGCCCAGGCTCCAGCTGCTCTAGGTAGCGACGCCTCAAGACGTGGCTTGATTCCCTGCAGAATTAATCCATTGGCTCGCTCAACCTGACCATTGGATTGTGGGTGTGCCACAGATGCAAGGTCAAGTCGGATGCCTTTCTCCCAACAATAAGCCTCCATTTTTTCGAGTGAGAAATTGTTGCCGTTATTGGTGATAATGCTATGTGGGAGACCAAATCTCACCACTAGATCCCTGACAAACCTGAGGGCAGTTTCCCCATCAAGCTTTCTAATGGGTTTATCTTCTATCCATTTAGTGAATTTATCAACTGCTACAAGCAGATGCGTAAACCCACAAGGTGCCGTCTGTAACGGTCCCACCATGTCTAGCCCCCAGACTGCAAATGGCCAAGTTATTGGTATTGTTCGCAATTCTTCAGCAGGAACATGTGGTTGTCGGGCATAATACTGGCATCCCATGCATGTCTCAACCAGCTTGTCGGCGTCCGTCTTCGCGGTCAACCAGTAGAATCCTTGCTGGAAGGCTTTCGCAACCAACGATTGAGGAGCGGCATGATGCCCGCAATCTCTGAGATGGATTTCGCGTAGGATTTCCATACCTTCTAGCTGGGAAACACACTTTAGGTATACACCAGTAGTTCTACTTTTGTAGAGTTGCTCATTGATAATGGTATAACCCTTTGCTCGTCGTACTATTTGCCATCTTTCGACTTCGTCGTCGGGCAAACTTCCGTGTTCGATATATTCCATGAACGGTTTTTTCCAAGCCGGAGGGACCTTAGTCACCATGTTGACGAAAGAGTCAGCTCTATCCAGGTTGTCGATGTCGGCTCCCTTCACAGATGGTGTGCGTAAATGCTCTAGGAAAACTCCTGGCAGAATTTGCTTGCGCCCTGATCCAAGCTTAGACAGTAGATCAGTCGCCTCGTTTTGCTCCCTAGGTACATACTTGACTTCGTAGCCCAAGAAGCTCTTGGCTATCTCGTCCACTTCGTCTCGATATGCCGCCATCATAGGGTTCCGCGCATTCCAGGTGTCAGCCACCTGCTGGGCAACCAAGTCAGAATCTCCACAGCAAACTATGCGCTTGATGCCAATATCCTTGGCTACATGTAGTCCGTGAATGAGTGCTTCATACTCCGCCATGTTGTTTGTAGCCTCGAAGTGGATCTGCAGAACGTAGTGTAGCTTCTCTCCTATTGGTGACTGTAGCAATACACCAGCCCCCGAGCCATTAAGCAGCTTTGATCCGTCAAAGTGCATCACCCAGTACTCTGGCTCCGGCAACGGAGTAGCATCTGGCATCTCCGTCTAATCTGCAACAAAATCCGCCAAGGCTTGTGATTTGATAGCGTCGCGTCTCTTGTAGGTGATCGCGAAGGCGGCAAGCTCAATGCCCCACTCGCGACCCTTCCCGTAGCGTCGCTGTTATTGATAATGTCGGACAGGAGTCTTTCTCACCACTGTGATTGGGTGCTCCTGAAAGTAATGCCTCAGCTTCCGAGAAGCAAGGAATACTCCATAAGCTATCTTCTGGTAGTGCGGGTAATGCTGCTTGGACTCTGTCAAGACCTCGCTCATATAGTAAACTGGTCATTGAACTCCGTGCGCATAGCCTGGTTCCTTCCGCTCTACCACGAGGACGATGTTGATAACCCGGTTGGTTGCCACCATGTAGATTAATAGGGGCTCTCCAGGCTCGGGTGCTGCAAGGATGGGCGCTGAGGAAAGAATCTCCTTGAGCTGCTTCAATGCTGCATCTGCTTCGTCTGTCCACGTGAATTTGTCCGCCTTCTTCAGCAACTTGTACAACGGTAGGGCCTTCTCTCCAAGTCGGGTGACGAACCGACTAACTGCTGCAACACAACCTGTTAGTCGTTGAATGTCCTTTAGGCATGTCAGACGGTTTATGTTTAAGATGGCCTTGATTTTCTCCGGGTTGACCTCGATTCCTCTTTGTGAAACAATGAAACCCAACAATTTGCCGGCTGGAACCCCGAAGACGCACTTCTTAGGGTTAAGCATCATGTTGTATTTCCGAAGATTATCAAACGTTTCTTTTAAGTCAGAGATTAAGTCATTTGACTTTTTATACATCACCGTGATATCGTCCACATCACCGTGATATCGTCCACATTGTCCAATTGGTCTGACTTCCTCATCTTGATCTGGTGGTTTCCTGAGTATGCCTCGAGAAAACACAAAAGCTCCGAGCCAGCCGTCGAGTCAATGACTTGGTCAATGCGAGGGAAAGCAAACGGATCTTTGGGACATGCTTTGTTCAAGCCGATGTAATCTAAGCACATTCTTAATTCATTGGTTCCCTTTTTGGGGACAATATAGGATTGGCCACCCATCGGGTGTGAAGGACTTCTCGGATAAATCTAGCTTTAAGTAACCTAGCTATCTCTTTGCCAATGGCGCATCTCTTCTCATCTCTGAAGTGTCGTAGAGGTTGTTTCACTGGTTTGCATTTTGGATCAATGTTTAAGCTGTGCTCGACAAGTTCCCTAGGTACACCTTTTAGGTCGGCAGGTTGCCAGACAAAGATGTCCCTATTCTCACAGAGGAACTCGACGAGCACACTTTCCTATTTGGGATCCAGGTTCGTCCCAATGGCGGTGACCTTGGAGGCATCGCCTACCACAATTTCCACCGGCTTGGTCTCGATGGTGGCCTTGAACGCAGGAGCGGAGTCGGAGATCTGCTTCTTCGACGCGGGCATCTCTGAGTCACCGACCTTGCTCTGGATCTCTTTGAATTCTAAGTTGTAGAGGACAGCTTCTGCAATGGCTGCTTCATTGATCTCGCAGTCCCTTGCTTTGGTAAAGCTTCCGGATACGGTGATGACACCGTTTGGTCCGGGTATCTTGAGTTTGTTGTAGATGAAGCATGGCTTGGCCATGAACGTGTGGAATATGTCGCGGCCGAATATGACGTGGTACACGCTTTTTAAGGGGACCACCTCGAAGGTCAAGCGCTCTTGGCGGTAATTGTTAACATCGCCAAAGGAAACCTGAAGTGTAATGCACCCAAGGGACCGAGCCTCCCGACTAGGAACTACGACGTGGAAGATGGTGTTGGTCCGCCTGAGGTTTGCCTCCGTCAAGTTCATCTTCTGCAGTGTATCCAGGTACATGATGTTGATGCTGCTTCCACTATCCACCATACACTTGGTGAACTCCACGTCGTCAATCAAGGGGTTGATGACCATGGCATACTGGTTCTCCGTAGGTATAAGGTCTGGGTGGTCCGTCCTATCCCAAGTTATTGGAACCTCCAACCAGCGCAGGTACTGGGGAACTGGGGGGAGAGTGGCCATCAGGATCCTCAGAGCGGTCTTCTGTTGTCAGATGGTGGGGGTACCAAGGAAAGTGTGGTAGACTGGAGCCTTCTTGGCAAAGGGGTTCTTGCCCTTGTCGTCGCTCTTCGCGGCGTGCTTGGGGTCAACGTCTTCGTCCATATCACTTGAATCCTTGGACTCCTCCTCCTTCTTCTTCCCCTTGCCCTTGCCTCGCGGTTTGTTCTTCCGACCTTGCTTGTAGCCGGACTCCGGGTCTTCCTTGAGGTCGTTGACGAACTTGCAGTGTCGATTGGAATGGGTGGCTTTGCCATTGACGTCAAAGTGTACGAGGAACGGCATATCGCGGTACTCCTCGTAGGTTTGGGGAACACGGAGTGGCGCTGAGGTTGTTTCACTTCCTCGTTGCTGCCCATGGCCAGCTCCCCTTGCTCGGCCACGTTGTCCGCCATCACCTCGTCCTGCAAAAGTCATAGCGACCATGTGGTAGATTGTTTTTCTTCTGGAGCGGTTTTCCGCTTTGCACTGCTGTTCCTCCGAGCTTGAGTTGGAACGGCCGTTGCTGGCAAGGAGCCGCGAGGGTCGTCGGCAGCAGCTGCGAACTCACTAACCAGCTGAATCATCCGATTTAAGTCAAGCTGGTGATTGTCCTGCAAGCGCTTCAGCTTATGTCGGAGCAACGTCCCCCTTTCCAACCCGTCGATGAAGGCAGCCATGGCGGTCTGGGCGTGCACTCTTCCGCATGAATTCTTCATGTCCAGCCAACGGGAGAGTTAGGCGCGAGATGTCTCATCTTTCTCTTGCACGCACTGCTGTAGATCACCCACAGTGCAGGGACGCTTGTATGTACCCTCAAAGTTCTTGGTGAATGCTTCTTGCATGTCCAACCAGTTGTCGCTAGATTTCTCTGGCAAGTCGTCGATCCATTGACAGGCCGTGCCCTCCAACATTAATGGGAGGTACTTGACGGCGATGTTGGGGTTGCCTCCGGCAATCTCCACCGCGTTGTCGTAGTCCTGCAACCATGTGGCTGGCTTGGCGGTGCCGTCATAGGGCTTGATGGTATTGTCAATTCGGAAACATTTGGGGTAAGTTGCGGACCGTATTGCAGGTCCAAAGCAACGTGGTCCCAGGTATGGTCCTTCTCGGGCCTCGTGGATCTTTTCGATCCGCGAACATGCATCGTATGGCTCCGGGTTCTTCTTTTTGTCAACAGGGGATGGGCTGCGTGAACGACTAGGGCCTCCTCCGCCATGGTGACTGCTTGGTGGTGATGGAGGCGGAGGTGGCGGTGGGTTAGCCTTCTTGTTGTTACCCTCCTGCGACGCCTCACGCCTGCCACGGTTGCTTGTCGGACACGGAGGGTCGTGGCGTGAACTGGTCTTGTGTCCTTGGATGCGCTCTTCGTCATGACGGGTCTGCTCCATGTTGTCGCAGATGATGATGCCGTACTGCTTTGGTGGGGGCATATCCGTACGATGGTGAGTCTTGTAATCTTCGCGATGTCAGGGAGACCGGGGCGGTGGCGATGGGCGACGAGGTCAGGCCTTTTCTCCATGGTCGGAGGATATGGGGATAGCATCCTTACTGTTGCGCGCATCCCTCTGTCTTCGTTCTGATGAACCCGTCTGGGACCCGACATCAAGAGGAGATCGGTCCCTTGGTGGCTTGTACTGGCTAGATTGGCAGAGCGCTGGGTCAGACTCAAGCCTCTGAGAGGTGGCCTTTTCCTGCTGCTTCACCTCCTTGGCCACTAGGTCTTAGACCTGTTCCACTGCCTTGGGCGATCTATCCTGCTCCAGAAGGGTCTTGGCGACAGCGAGGTTAAGGAGTGGGGTGGGCATCACCTGCTTGCCTTCACTGTCAATGTATGGCTTGGCTTGTGCCGGCTTCGAGGGAGCCCATCCTAGGTTGCGCCATACACCAGGATCATTGATGACGCGAGCCGGAGCTTTCTTAGCCTTCTGCTGCTGCAATAAAGTCTTGTACTCGGCCTCCATTGCTCTAGCTTTCTCTATAGACTTCTGTGCGTTGACCAGATCTCGATCTAGCTTAGCTCCTTGCTCCGTGATGGCCTGCGCTTCCTCCAGCAGCTGCTGGCGCTTCTCGTCAAGCTGGGTCACATTCCGAATATGAGCAACGGTTAGTGTCTCGACGAGGAGATCGCCGTACATCAATCTATCTGCTGGAGTAACTTGGGCTGCTGCAGACGTAGATGCTGGAGGCGGCAAGTTTGCGGTGTTATTGTTGCTCGGGTCGGTGCCGAGTTCCTGCGGCTGCTGCACTGGGTTAGGCGGAGGAGGCATGACTTTTGCACGATCATCGTCAGCAGAAATAAGTGGCCCCTTCCCCTTTTCCAGCGCTGTAGGAGGAGCTCGTCCGGGTTGATCTTCATCCATCGCCGTCCCAATGGTGACGAACAGCCCTCGAGACGTGACGGCATTGTTGGATTGCTCGTCACGCGAGTGCTCCTCCTCCATCTCCTGCATAGCGAAGTCTAGCTCTTCTAGACTGAAATCTATCTCCTCTTAATCTGCATTGAAATCTGCATAAAGCACGTCAATAACAGAGTCGTAGGGTGCTAGGACTTCCTCGATGATGGGCGGTGGAGGTGCAACAGCCGCGATGATGACTGGAGGCGGTGGTGGCAGTTTCTGAATCGGAGGTTCTCCGTCCCTGAGCGCAAGCGCCATCTGGGCTGCTGCATCAGCTTCCGCGTAGTTGTTGACGGTGCTCACCATCTCTTCGAGGGTAAGGCGTCATGTTGCCTGCTGCCGTCTTAAAGAATGTCAGAGAAGCGTGCCACGGTCCAGTCCTTCCAAGAAGTGATACAAAGCGTTATCATCGGGGTAGTGGGATAGATCGGCTCATATACAGAGCCACCTGGCCAGGTAATCGTGGGGGTTTTCGCCTTCTCTCTAAACGCAGCACGCCAGATCGAAGATGGTAACAACACCGACGAACTTGGATCTCTGCTGTCCAGACGCATGGGCAAAGCCGGCGGATTTGCAATGATCTTCAACATTTATATCCTGCACAGGGGCGGTTTGGGTGGGCCTTGAATTTTTCCGATCTTTGCCGGCAAACTCCGAAGAGAGATCTGACATCGATCCTTCCGCGAACGTATCCTGCCAATAGGCGGTCCGTGTGGGCCTTGAGTTTTTCCGATCTTTGTCGGCAAACTCCGAAGAGAGATCCGACATCGATCCTTCCGCGAACGTATCCTGCCCGTAGGCGGTCCGTGCGGGCCTTGATGCTCCTCCGACTCCCAGGGAACTAGTGCCCGAGTCGGTTTCACCGATGAAGAGGTGGATGTCTCCGATAGGAACGATCGAACACCGCGTAGGGTTCGTCTTCGCCGGGATCCAGAACTCGTCAGGAGGGACGATCGGAACGTTGCCGGAGAAGAGAACACGACAGATGGCTACAGTTTCGCCGATTCCCGCGAAGATCTTGGTCCTCGCCCACTGAAGAGCCTGAAGCGCCTCTTGCCCCACGGTGGGCGCCAACTGTCGTGGTATTGACGACGAGTACGCCATGGAGGGGTCCTCATAGTGCGTGTTTAGAGACGTGGGGTAAGGCGGACGGTTGACGGGTACGAGGTAATATAGCTTACCCAGGTTCAGATCCCATGATGGTGGCGGAATCCTACTCCTGCTATAAATCACTATAAGGGCAATACGCCGAGTTACAGAGTTAGGTTCGTTGTGCGAGGTTGTATGAATCGATGCCCTAAAGGCTCCCATAGGCCCGACTTATATAATCGCCAGGTCCTAGGGTTACAGGGAAAAGTCCTAGCCGGACAGGTTACAGAGTCCTACACCATCTATTACTAGTCTTGTGTATCTTGCACTCCAAGGCTCCGGGTACGCTGGTGACTCCACCGTAGCCTTCCTTTATCCGGCATGGGCCTCCCTTCTGGATCCATCTAACTGGGCCGCCCAGCAGGCCATAGGCCATGCTACCAAATGTGTGCCACCCGAGTTATCCGGATATGTGACATGCTATGAGGATACCCATATAGCATATCCCCAACACTCAGCTTCCTCATTCACCACAGGAACCACTGGAGTTCTAGTGGATTAGGAGCTATCATCATTACCTCAACAAAGAAGAGTTGGTGAAGTTTTCCTGAGGCAGGAACCGCAGGTGGATCTGGCGCCAGGATGACGCGCTACGGGTACGAGTGCTCCACGCGCCCCGTGATGTAGACCTGGTGCTCGCCGAACTTGATGAAGCAACCGCCCCTAGGGAACGGCTTGGTCCCAAGCAGCCTGCGTTGTCACTGACGAAGTTGAGTGCCCCGAACCTCTAGATGAGGCCGGAATAGACGCGCTCGCCGGTCTTGGCGATGATGTTGCCCGTCTGGATGAAAACTCCAGCAAGCGCCTGCTTATGCCCCACGGTGGGCGCCAACTGTCGTGGTGGTGTCACGGCAAATACCATGGGTAGGCTTAAGTTGGGGGGCGAATGGACGCTTGTGGTAACTGGGGAGGGAGTGCACGGTCGAGCCGCGCACAAAGAACAAGATGAACTCTCCACCCTTAGGATTTTTATTGGCCCTTGTGGTTTACAAGTGCTCCTAGAGCTGTTTGAGCATAACCTCAGGGCACTAGTTTCCTACTTGGTCCAACCTCCTCAAACCCTAGCTATGCCCCTCCTTATACAGGCGAGGGCCAGATAGGTTACACCCCTTTGGGTCCTAGGGTTACTGTTTGGATCTTGGTCCTTACTGTACGGGTCGGGTCATGGGCTAGCCTTGAGCCCCTCGACCCAGTCCACAAAGCTAGACAGCTAACGGTCTTCTCGTACGTAGCCTCCTTCTTTTGGCGTCATACAGTGACTTTGTACGTCAGCCCTTGCTTTAGGCGTCACCCGGCTCCTTTTGTGTCACCCGACATCGCCCTTCTCTTTTGACCGTGCTTTACCATGGTCCCTCCTGAACCTCACTCGGAAAGCTGCCACACCTCCTCTCTGACTCGGCCTTCCCTCGTGAGACTCGGCTCGTTGCTTCCTGCAAGGTAAACAAACTTATCTTATACGGGATGACATAATTCTTATGTCGGCTGTATATGACCTTCTTACCCGGTCGTTGTTATCCAACCAGATTTATTCTTCACTTAGCATAAGCCAAGCTAGGAAATGTTTTATCCCTTATGACCCTACCGGGGGTTATTCTCCCGACAACTGCCCTAGGAATACAGCAGTAGTAGGACACCACTGCCCTCTACTCTCTAGTGCTTGTAGAACATCTGCAGATGTTACTTTCATCATACAATGGGCACAACTAATTGGTCATTCTTATGAAATCTTTATAAATTGGATGGATTTTTTTCTGCATTTGGATATTAATTATAGTGGGCACAACTAGTGGCCATTACATGTGTGTTATGTTACATCTGGATATTAATTATTGTGAGCTTGAGAGGCATTGGGATTATGGAGGTGTGTTTGGTTGTGATCGTGCACCATTCAGCCGGGACACGCCTGCACTCTTGTGATTGTATGCTGGCACAACAAGGACCACTTTCCTTGAACAGCTGAGTTATACAACTACTTGTAGAAGAGATGTTAGATTCATTGTAGAACATGCTGCTAAATTCATTGTAGTTGATTAGCTTGTAGGTTAGCTTGTAGGTTTTATTTGTTCTGCTTGTAAGTTTTATTTGTTCATACATTGACACTAGTAGGTTATCTTGTAGTTAGTAGTAGCTTGTAGTTAGGAGTAGGTTAGTTAGAAATAGGTAGTTAGCAGTAGGTTAGCTTGTAGTTGTTGTAGTAGGTTAGCAGTAGTAGTTGATGTAGTAGGTTAGTCTATCTAGAATGAAACAGAAAATGAATAGAATTTTACTTCTCGTTCTTGAATAGAATGAAACAAAAAATGAATTTTATTTGCTGTCATTTGCTTGCTGTCAAGTTGAATATCTGTTTAAAATGGAACTTTGCTGTCATTTGCTTGCTATCAGTTCCTAGCTGTCAATTGCTTGCTGTCATTTGTTTGGTTGCTATCATTTGTGCTTCTAAGTTATATGCTGTAAGATTGCAACAAATGACAACAAGCATTAACGTATACTTTCTTATGTTGTGTATGCAGGTATGAAGCAAGCACTTTTGTTATTTTTGTAGCACATGAAATTGTGTTTGTGCTTGTATGAAGCACGTTCTTATGTTGTGTATGTAGGTGCTTGTATGAAATGAGTCCCGATTTTTTCTGAAATGTTGATTAAATTCCATTTCGGCAGAAATCGTTCACTCCTAGTTTAACAAAATTAGCACAGGTCATGCCAGATTTTTCCTGGCACTTTACTAACCATTATTAGCACAAACATGTGTGACAAAAAAGAGGCTGGATCTTCTAAGCACATCAACATTGAAGGATAAGTCACCGCTCAAAAGAAACAATTGTCATTCTGGGAGGAGGCCCAGCAGCTAGAACAAGATGAAGAATAGCATCCTTCCGAGAGCGATGATGATGAGATGGAACACACGGAGGAAGAAGAAACCTAAGGAACGACGGATGATGAAACCACTGATGGCAGCGAGGGAACAACAAGTGGTAGCAATCCACCTAAGAAGAAGAAGGAACAGTGCCCAAACACGGTCGGCATCGTCAGAGAGGAAATTACCAAAGTAAGCCCAACAGGGGTTCCTTTGGCGCCGGACCATGTCGTCAAAGGGTACGGTGGGAAAATGGCGGCTATCACCCATCTCGATAAACACCATGAATCTATGACATAAATATAATGGCCATTTGCGCACACTCCTCTTCGAGAAGCTGTACACAAGATACAAGTTCCCCACTCAGTATCGGAACACAAATTACCATGGGAATGAAGTAAATAAATCTGCCCTCACGAAGATGAGCACCGCCCTGGCCAGCTGGAGAACCCGGATAAAGAATAAGATCTTTAAAGAAGGGAAAAGTATCGAGGAGATCCAGAAGATTGACCCGTAGATCACCGAAGATCAATACCGGGATCAAGGACAGGTGCAAATCCAAAGCAACCGCGGACAAGAGTAGGTGCGGAAAGGAGTTGAAGGTGATGAATATAGGTCACCACCATCTCGAATATGGTGGTTACAGAGCTACGGAGCCCAAATGGGAGAAGGAGGACGACAACTATATAGCTAAGGGGCAACCTGCGGTGACTCAGCATTCCACTTCATGATGTAGTACACTATAGTCATTGACATAACACCAATGAAACACCGTTCACTAGTATTACATCCCTCAGAGTGGTACAACAGAAACACAACAGGTCCAAGACATGACTATAGGTTACAACTCAACTCTTTACACAAGATCCAGAGAACACTCTAGGTTAAAGAGAGAGAAAGAAACTTCTTACAAAGAAGAATCAGAAATAAACAACTCGAAAACTATCATATTAGTAAGACTAGTATTTTAGCTAATGGTCTAGCATTGCTGCTATTGCAATACGCTACAGAAATAGGTTCTATGGATAGATATTATATTCCTATCTAATCAGTAACTTCGTCTTCACTTGAGTTGATGTATATGTTGACTTTCTTGAGTTCATTGAAGAGCTTTAGCCTTTTGATGATGATTCCTAGAGCATATCTTGATGTATACATCGTCTGTACTAGCTTTAGAACCTAGCAAGGGCTAAGAAGATACGTGGTGTATGAGCGTAATCAGCAAGTTCACTAGAAAAGGAGTGTTTGATGCACTATATCTACAGCCATAGACCATAGGTCGTAGGCAATGAAGGTTTTCGTAAACATTTCTTCAAAGGTTGCTTTTATTCTGAAAAGCTATGTCCGTCAGCCTTCACGGGTTTACTTGAACTTTCATGGAGTTCCTTTCCCGCAGCGTTCGTAGCTCCTTCCCGGAACATGGAGTAGCAAGTTACAGTTCTTACACTCTGTAGATGTGCGTGTAGGGTTTCGTAGCATGGAAAACAAAAAATTTCTATCGCATACAAACAAACAAGCCAAGATCTATCTACTAGATTGTAGCAACGAGTCGATGGAATAACTCACCCTCGAAGATTCCAAAGTGTTTAACGAGAGCGGATTCTCGTGGGTGATGTAGTCGTACTCTTCCCGATCTCAAGATCGCGTAGACGATCCTTCCGGCGCTGCGGCGCTCCCTTGATCGGTCACACGTTAGATTTTCGACGAAGACCTTCCTCTCCCTTGTTCCAGCAGGCAGCGGAGGTTGTAGCACTCTCCTCGTGATTCCGGCAGCACAACGGCGTGGTACCGGAAGTAGAGGGGAGATCTCGCAGGGCTTCGCCTTAAGCCGGAGAGAGTATGGTGGACTATGAGAGAGCTCCTCGGCAATCTAGGGTTTAGACACACCGAGGAGGAGGCTTGGCCGGCGGCTAGGGTTATCTAGGTGGTGGCGGCTTGCCTTAGGGCGGCGGCGGCTGCAGGTGGGCCGGCGGCTTAGGGCTAGGGTTTGCGGGTGGAGTTGTTGGGTGCTAGGAGGGGCAGCCCTGCCCCTCCTTATATAATTGAAGGGGGCGCGCCAGGGGAGGGGAGTCCCTCCCCAACTCGGTTTCCCAAGGGGGCCGGCGGTGGAGGGGAGGAACTCCTCCCCAACTCGGTTTCCACCTTCCCCTCTATTTCCCAAAATAGTCGTTTGACTTTTCAAATTGGCGTTTGACTTTTCAAACTAGGATTTGATTAAACCCTTTATTTTGTTCAGCGATGACACCTAGTACATGATGCAATCATTCAAACTTGGTATGACACATTCATGTACCCTTCCCCTCCGGAGTGCCGGACATTCCGGAACCTTCTAGAACATTCCCGATGAAAACACCGGAACCATTCTCCAACTCTGAAATAGGACTTTCCTTATATGAATCTTATTCTCCGGACCATTCCGTATCTCCTCGTGATATACCGGATCCCATCTGAGACTCCGAACAACATTCGGTCTCTTTCTCATCATTCCATAACTACTCAAACAACGTCGAATCCTTAAGTGTGTCTCCCTACGGTTCGTGAATTATGTGGACATGATCGAGACACTTCTCCGAACAATAACCAATAGAGGAATCTGGAAATTCATATGGCTCCCACATATTTCTACGATTACTTTGCGATCGAATGAACCACATACATACAATACCAATTTACCTTTGTCTCACGATAGTTTACTTATCCGAGGTTATGATCGTCGGTATCTCTGCATACCTAGTTCAACCTCGTTACTGATAAGTACTCTTTTCTCGTTCCCGTGATATGTGATCCCTTGTGAGCCAGTCACATGCTTGCAGGATAATTGGATGACATTTCACCGAGAGGGCCCAGAGTATATCTATCCGTCATATGGATGGAAAAATCCCACTCTTGATCCATGTGTCTCAACCAATACTTTCCGAACACTCAATGCCACCTTTATAGCCACCCAGTTACGGTGTCGTGTTTGATGTCATCAAAGCATCCTTCCGGTGAAGGTGATATGCATGATCTCATGGTCAAAGGAATTAGGTTACTATGTATCAGAAAGCATATAGCAATTGAACTATTAAAATGACTTGATCTTTATGCTATGCTTATCTATAGGAGTATGTCCACCATATCATTCTCCTAACGATATGATCTTGTTGTTAATAACATCTCAATGTTCATGATAGGGAAACCACAATCATTTATTAACCAACAAGCTAGTATTATATAGAGGCTTTACTAGGGACTTCATTTTAAGTTTACAAATCACACAAGTATTAATGTTTCCTTGTTAATACTATTATAGCATGAATGTAAACATTTATCATAAACACAAAGATATAATAATAACTACATTTAATATTGCCTCTAGGGCATATCTCCAACAGTCTCCCACTTGCACTAGAGTCATCTAATCTAGATTACATGGTAATATAACGAACACCCATGGCAGTTTGCTGCTGGTCATGTTTTGCCCTCGGGAGAGGTTTAGTCAACGGATCCGCCACATTCAGATCTGTGTGTACTTTGCAAATCTTTATGTCCCCATCTTGGACATGTTCTCGAATAGCGTCAAAAGGTAGCTTGATGTGCTTCAGCTTCTTGTGTGACCTTGGTTCTTGCGCATTGGCTATGGCGCCCATGTTATCACATTAGATAGACATTGGGTCCAACGCACTAGGAACCACACCCAGCTCTGTAATGAACTCTTTCATCCATATCGCTTCTTGTGAAGCCTCCGAAGCAGCCATGTATTCCGATTCAGTTGAAGATATCGCCACAATGCTTTGCTTTGCACTCCTCCAGCTAACTGGTGCACCATTCAAAGTAAATACGTATCCAGATTGTGATTTAGAATCATCCGGATCGGTGTTCCAACTAGCATCAGTGTAACCATTAAAAACGAGCTGTTCATCACCTCCATAAGAAAGAACCATATCCTTAGTTATTCTCAAGTACTTAAGGATGTTTTTGACCGCTGTCCAATGATCCACTCCTGGATCACTTTGATATCTGCTAGTTAAACTAACAACATATGCAATGTCGGGTCTAGTACATAGCATGGCATACATTAGAGATCCTATGGCTGAGGCATAGGGAGTCTTACTCATCCTTTCTCTATCTTCTGCTGTTGTCGGACTTTGAGTTTTACTCAACGTCAGATAAACATGGGCAAGAACCCTTTCTTGCTATCTTCCATTCCAAACCTCTTTAGAACTTTGTCCAAATATGTACTTTGTGATAATGATATTAGGCGTCTCGATCTATCTCTATAAATCTTTATGCCTAATATGTAAGCTGCTTTGCCAAGATCCTTCATTGAAAAACTATTATTCAAATGTTCATTGACACTATTAAGAAGGTCTACATCATTCCCAATCAACAATATGTCATCTACATATAGTATTAAGAATGCTACAGAGCTCCCACTCACTTTCTTGTAAATACAAGCTTCTCCATAAGTTTGTATAAAACCAAAACTTTTGATTACCTTATCAAAACGTTGATTCCAACTTCGGGATGCTTGCTTCAATCCATAGATGGATCGTTGAAGTTTGCATACCTTGTTAGCATCTTTAGGATCGACAAAACCTTTGGGTTGCATCATATACAACTCTTCATCAATGTCACCATTGAGGAATGTTGTTTTGACATCCATCTGCCATATCTCATAATCATAATATGCAGCGATTGCTAACATAATCCTCACAGACTTTAGCTTCGCTACTGGTGAGAAAGTCTCATCGTAGTTAACTCCTTGAATTTGTCGAAACCCTTTTGCGACAAGTCAAGCTTTATAGACAGTAACATTACCATTAGCATCTGTTTTCTTCTTGAAAATCCATTTGTTCTCGACAGCCTTCCGGCCATCCGGTAAGTCCACCAAAGTCCATACTTGGTTTTCGTACATGGATCCAATCTCGTATTTCATGGCTTCTTGCCATTTATTGGAATCTGGGCTCATCATCGCTTCCTCATATGTCGCAGGGTCATCGGTGTTGTCCACCAACATGACACTCATAACGGGATCATACCAATCTGGAGTGGTACGAGTTCTCGTTGACCTGCGAGGCTCTGTAGCAACTACAACCGAAGTTTCATGATCATCATCATTAGCTTCCTCTCTTATTGGTGCAGGCACCACAGGAACTTCTTCCGGTGCTACGCTACTCGCAATTTCGAGAGAAGGTTCGACAACCTCGTCGAGTTCTACTTTCCTTCCAGTCACTTCTTTCGAGAGAAATTCCTTCTCTAGAAAGGATCCATTCTTGGCAACGAAGATTTTGCCCTCGGATCTATGATAGAAGGTATACCCAATAGTTTCCTTCGGGTATCCTATGAAGACGCATTTTTCCTCTCTAGGTTCAAGCTTGTCCGGCTATAACTTCTTTACATAGGCTTCGCAACCCCAAACTTTAAGGAACGACAATTTAGGTTTCTTCCCAAACCATAATTCATACGGTGTCGTTTCAACGGATTTAGATGGTGCCCTATTTAAAGTGAATGCGGCTGTTTCTAATGCATAACCCCAAAATGATAGCGGTAAATCTGTAAGTGACATCATAGAACAAACCATATCTAAGAGAGTTTGATTACGACGTTCGGACACACCATTACGCTGTGGTGTTCCCGGCGGTGTCAATTGTGAAAGTATTCCGCATTTCTTCAAATGCTCGCCAAACTCGTAACTTAGATATTCACCTCCACGATCAGAACGTAGAATTTTAATCTTCTTGTTACGTTGATTCTCTACCTCACTTTGAAACTCCTTAAACTTGTCGAAAGTTTCGGACTTATGTTTCATGAAATAGATATACCCATATCTACTCCGTGAAGGTAAGAACATAACGATAACCACCACGCGATGCTACACTCATTGGACCACACACATCGGTATGTATGATTTCCAATAAGTCCGTAGCTCGCTCCATCATACCAGAAAATGGAGTCTTAGTCATTTTACCCATCAGACATGCTTCGCATCTTTCAAGTGATTCAAAATCAAGTGATTCAAGAAGTCCATCGGAATGGAGTTTCTTCATACGCTTCACTCCAATGTGACCAAGACGACAGTGCCACATATAGGTCGAGTTATCACTCGATTTCAAACGTTTAGCCTCAATGTTATTAATATGTGTATTTCCACTATCGAGATTAAATAAGAATAGACCATCTATCAAAGGTGCATGTGCATGAAACATATTACTCATATAAATCGAACAACCATTATTCTCGGACTTAAACAAGTAACCGTCTCGCAATAAATAAGATCCCGATATAATGTTCATGCTTAACGCAGGCACCAAATAACAATTATTTAAGTATAAAACTAATCCCGATGGTAGATGAAGAGGTAGCGTGCCGACCGCGATCACATCAACCTTTGATCCGTTTCCCACTCGCATCGTCACCTCGTTCTTCGCTAGCTTCCGTTTATTCTGCAGCACCTGTTTCGAGTTACAAATATGAGCAACCGAACCAGTATCAAATACCCAGGCACTACTACGAGTACTAGTGAGATACACATCAATAACATGTATATCAGATATACCTTTCTTCTTGATGTTGTCGTTCTTCAAATCCGCCAAGTACTTTGGGCAATTCCGCTTCCAGTGACCTTCTCCCTTGCAGTAAAAGCACTCAGTATTAGACTTAGGTCCATCCTTGGTCTTCTTCGTCGGCGCGGTAACTTTCTTACCACCCTTCTTGAAGTGTCCCTTTTGCTTAGACTTGCCTTTCTTGAATTTGGTGGTCTTATTGACCAACAACACTTGGTGCTCTTTCTTGATCTCCACTTCTGCAGATTTCAACATGGCAAAGAGTTCTGGCAACTGCTTGTTCATGTTTTGCATATTGTAGTTCATCACAAAGTTCTTGTAACTTGGTGGTAGTGATTGGAGGACACGATAAATCCCCAAAGCATTAGGAATCACTATACCCAAGCTTTGAAGTTTGTTTGCGTGCCCAGACATCTTAAGCACATGCTCACTGACGGAGTTGCCCTCTTCCATCTTGCAGTTAAAGAACTTTTCAGAAGCCTCATAACTCTCAATCGCCGCGTGAGTCTCAAAAATCAATTTGAGATCACGGACAATATCATGTGGGTCTGAATTCTCAAACCTTTTCTGAAGCTCCGATTCTAAACCATACAAGATAGCACACTGAACTGTGGAGTACTGAGTCTTCCGAGCGAGGTAAACATTCTTTACTTCATCGGTAGCAGTATTTCGTATGGTCACCCAAATGTGCATCCAAAGACATAGGTCAAATTACCAGCTGTGAGGACAATCCTCAAATTTGTAACCAATCCAAGTTGCTTCCATTGTTTTCAACTTTTCTTTCTCTAGGAACGCATTAAAATTGATGGTAGGGGCCGCCATTGATCTACAACATATTTGCAATAGTTTAGACTAAGTTTATGACAAATTGAGTTCTAATTAATAGTTAAATTAATCTAGGTGAACTCCCACTCAAAACAATATCCCTCACATTGTTTTAGTGATCACACGAACCAAATCCACCACATCAACACCGATCATCACGAGAGTTGATATAGTTTCAATGGCGAACAATCGACATGTTCATCATATCTACTATATGATTCATGCTTTACCTTTCGGTGATCCGTGTTCTGAGACCATGTCTGTACATGCTAGGCTCGTCAAGATCAAACCTTAGCTTCCGCATGAGCAAATCTGGCTTGCTCACGTTGTATACACTTGCGGAATCTAACACACCCGATCATCACGTGGTGCTTCGAAACAACAAGCTTTAGCAACGGTGCTTACTAAGGATGAACACTTTAGAACTTGAAATTCATGTGCATGAGGGATCATCTTATAATGCTACCGTCGTTAACTAAGCAATACAAGATGCATAAAGGATTAACATCACATGCAATTCATAATATGTGATATGATATGGCCTTTCTTCTTTGTTCTTCCGATCTCCATCTTCAAGCACGAACATGATCTCCATCATCACCGGCATTGCATCAAGGTCAATGACGCTTCTCCATGGTTGTCGTCCACCGGCTTCAACTATTACAACTACTTTGAATAGACACGCGGGTCTTAACAAAAATTAAAGACAACCATATGGCTCCCGCTGCCAACTTACAATAAGGAACATTGCATACATCAAATATAATCACAATCATGGCCATATCACATCACAGCACACCCCTGCAAAACAAAGTTAGACGCCTCTACTTTCTTTGCATGTTTTACGTGGTTTGGGGCTTTCAATAAGTGTCGTTCTAACTTACGAACAAGAACCACAACATTGATACTAGTATTGACAATCACCCGTTGTAAATTGGATCTTAACTATGCTGGGAGAAACAGACACCCGCAAAGCCACTTATGAAATACAAGTTGCATGTCAAGCGTGGAGCAAGTCTCATGAACGATGTCATGTAAGGTTAGCCCGGGCCGCTTCATCCCAACTCCCGCAAGATGCAAAGTACACAAGAAGCAATCGACAATAAAAGCATCAATGCCCACAATGATCATTGTGTTCTACTCGTGCAACAGATCTACATATAGACACGGCTCTGATACCACTGTAGGGTTTCGTAGCACGGAAAACAAAAAATTTCTATCGCATACAAACAAACAAGCCAAGATCTATCTACTAGATTGTAGCAACGATTCGATGGAATAACTCACCCTCGAAGATTCCAAAGTGTTTAACGAGAGCGGATTCTCGTGGGTGATGTAGTCGTACTCTTCCCGATCTCAAGATCGCGTAGACGATCCTTCCGGCCATGCTCCTAAGAGCGCTCCCGCAATCGGTCACATCGTTCGGGTTCGGAAGACCTTCCTCTCCCTTGTTCCAGCAGGCAGCGGAGGTTGTAGCACTCTCCTCATGATTCCGGCAGCACAACGGCGTGGTACCGGAAGTAGAGGGGAGATCTCGCAGGGCTTCGCCTTAAGCCGGAGCGAGTATAGTGGACTATGAAAGAGCTCCTCGGCGATCTAGGGTTTAGACACACCGAGGAGGAGGCTTGGCCGGTGGCTAGGGTTAGGTAGGCGGCGGCGGCTTGCCCTAGGGCGGCAGCGGCTGCAGGAGGGCCGGCGGCTTAGGGCTAGGGTTTGCGGGTGGAGTTGTTGGGTGCTAGGACGGGCAGCCCTGCCCCTCCTTATATAGGTGAAGGGGGCGCTCCAGGGGAGGAGAGTCCCTCCCCAACTCGGTTTCCCAAGGGGGCGGCGGTGGAGGGGAGGAACTCCTCCCCAACTCGGTTTCCACCTTCCCCTCCACTTCCCAAAATAGCCGTTTGACTTTTCAAATTGGCGTTTGACTTTTCAAACTAGGATTTGATTAAACCCTTTATTTTGTTCAGCTATGACACCTAGTACATGATGAAATCATTCCAAATTGGTATGACACATTCATGTACCCTTCCCCTCCGGAGTGCCGGACATTCCGGAACCTTCTAGAACATTCCCGGTGAAAACACCGGAACCATTCTCCAACTCCGAAATAGGACTTTCCTTATATGAATCTTATTCTCCAGACCATTCCGGATCTCCTCGTGATATCCCGGATCCCATACGAGACTCCGAACAACATTCGGTCTCTTTCTCATCATTCCATAACTACTCAAACAACGTCGAATCCTTAAGTGTGTCTCCCTACGGTTCGTGAATTATGCGGACATGATCGAGACACTTCTCCGAACAATAACCAATAGAGGAATCTGGAAATTCATATGGCTCCCACATATTTATATGATTACTTTGCGATCGAATGAACGACTTGCATACGATACCAATTTCCCTTTGTCTCACGATAGTTTACTTATCCGAGGTTATGATCGTCGGTATCTCTGTATACCTAGTTCAACCTCGTTACTGATAAGTACTCTTTTCTCGTTACCGTGATATGTGATCCCTTGTGAGCCAGTCACATGCTTGCAAGCTAATTGGATGAAATTTCATCGAGAGGGCCCAGAGTATATCTATCCGTCATATGGATGGACAAATCCCACTCTTGATCCATGTGTCTCAACCAATACTTTCCGAACACTCAATGCCACCTTTATAGCCACCCAGTTACGGTGTGGTGTTTGATGTCACCAAAGCATCCTTCCGGTGAAGGTGATATGCATGATCTCATGGTCTAAGGAATTAGGTTACTATGTATCAGAAAGCATATAGCAATTGAACTATTAAAATGACTTGATCTTTATGCTACACTTATCTATAGGAGTATGTCCACCATATCATTCTCCTAACGATATGATCTTGTTGTTAATAACATCTCAATGTTCATGATAGGGAAACCACAATCATTTATTAACCAACAAGCTAGTATTATATAGAGGCTTTACTAGGGACTTAGGTTTAAGTTTACAAATCACACAAGTATTAATGCTTCCTTGTTAATACTATTATAGCATGAATGTAAACATTTATCATAAACACAAAGATATAATAATAACTACATTTATTATTGCCTCTAGGGCATATCTCCAACAGTGCGTTACTTTATCCATGAGAGATCTTAGCTTTGTTGCACATCCGAGTGGCCAACCTGTTCATACTTCCTTGGTATGAGGCCCAGACTAAGATCCAAGCCAATCGCTGCCCTCTTCGCAACCTCATATTTCTGCATGATCGTTCGGGGCCGGCTCACCTCCGTTAAGCCCCCTATCAGGAAGGCTAAAATCATGGTGAGTTCCCGAAGACTCTATGACCTGGTGCTGCCCTCGCAAGTACCATATTAAATGGTCCATCAACTAAGCACCATCCATAGATAATCTAGACACCAAAAGTGTGGGGCATAAGGGTGCCCACCCATATTTTAGATCCGCACAAGGAATCACAGCTTCACGTTAAGGTCGTCTTGCCTCCATACGAGAGGAAAAGGAACATCTGACTTCTTCGTCCCATTCCAAATCTCATGGTTAACGCGTAATATACGGCGCAAGAATCACTGGCGACATTGGTTGTTAAGTCCTAAATAATATGTTCCTTTACCACCGGAACTTTCATAGTAGGTTATTACCTCATGGTAAATAACCTATAATCATATTATTATGAAAATAGTGTTTTATGACCTTTTCAAATGCAGTTGATGACAACACTAGATTTGCAAAATACTTTACAGAAAATAATCAAAGGACTTTTCTTATTGCAAGATTATGCACTCCCGGTCTTGAAGACAACATAAGATCCAACATCTGAAATCAGCTTCATTGGTCCAGTAAGGACTAATGTTTAAAGAAGCAAGATGCTTTTATGCATAAGTAATGTAATGCAAGTTGATAAACACGAATCCCGAGGATAACGTTGATTTAGGGTTTGGAAACTAGAAATGGTTCCTGTTAGAATGTGTTGCCCTTTTAGATAAGTTTCACATTTGTGCTTCTTATTAAGGTTTGTGAGTGTGTGTGAAACAACATTGAATTATAATATCATAAAAATAGTAAGATACAAAATTGTGGAATGATATTCAAAGACTACTTATGTAAGAATTGACTTATCTTCAAATCTTGCTTTACAAGTATAGGCATTTATAAGGAACTTAAGTGTTATCAATCTTATGTATATAAATAATGCATAATGTAATGTGCTTATTATTAATTGACATTTGTTGTTTGAAGTGGCAAAAAGAATAACATTTGAAGAAAAGATTTCTTTTCTAAGGTCTAAGCACTCTTTGTGGTTAATCAAGTGTGATTGATGTTGTTTGTGCTTGCTTGAATGGTTTGGAATTGAGATTTTTTATGACTTAACTATAACATACCAAAGTTAACTATAAAGCATGTAATGTAGTCTTTAACATTATATCTAAAGTTTTGTAGACTAAAGTTAACTTTAAAGGCATAGATGGATTTAAGGTGTAATGCTTATGGTATTATACTTTGTTCACTATAATCTTTAAATTTAGTCCATGATAAAGTTGGAAGTGAAACAATGGTAAAAGATTTTATTTGGTTAAAAATATCATTCTTGAAGATTTTATAATTGTTAAAGGTTCTTTTAGAATATAAACTACACATATGGTTGAATGATCATTCAATAAGATTGTATTTAAAATGTGTTGGACCAATTTGACTCTATATTATAAATATTTAAGACTAGTATTACTTATTAGATCTAAATTGGCAATTTTAGGAATATTAACAAATTTTATTTACCATTATATGAATTATCTATTAAGGAAATAAGTTTATATTTAATTTATTAAAGTGTTTAACTTTTTACTTAACTCAAAAGTGGAATATAATATTTTTAACATGTAGGTATTATTTTTGTGATCATTTTGGTATATTACATTTATTTTTGTGATTTATAAATAATAAGATATGATTTTTATAAGATTTATTACTTTATAAACACTTAATAAACAAAAAATATTTAATTAAGTGAAATAATAATGCATGATTATAGTTTTGAATTATAGTTCTTATTTTTCTAAGATTTTTGGTATTTTATTTATATTTTTAACATTTACTAATATTAAAATATGAATTTTTAAAGTATTAATACTTATAAAATACTTATTAAATAATAATAATTTAAATTGTTAACATAATAATGTTTGATAATAGTTTAATGTTATAGATTTTATTTTTCTGAAAATTTTCATATATTACACATACTATTTTGAATTATAAAACAATAGATATTAAATTTATAAGGTTTATTTATTTTCTAAAATTATTAAATGAAATATCTAAAGTATTTACTAGGTCACTGCTGACGTCATCTTCTCTCTTAATTCTTTTACACCGTACCCTAACCTATCCCCCAATCACTGACTGGTGGGGTCATCGCCACGAAATACGCCGCTTTAGCAAAGCAGGACCCGTAGGGGTTGACTGGTTGACTTGATGCAAGCATGATGTCATCATGACATCATCTCGCCGGTGATGCTCTGGTGGCTAGCAGCGGCGGCGATCTAGCGAGGTTTTGCACATGCGGTTATTGAAGTTCGAAAGAGCACATGCCAGAGAACCTACTAGCAGCGGCGCCGCTCTTATTTGGTCACCGGAGGATGTCCGGCGACGAACGTTTGCGGTGCTACAGTCGGAATCCTCGTGGGTCGATGGCTACGGCACGCGAGAAACGAATCGGATAGGACCACGAGGTTCATAGGCTCACCAGGAGCACGATGAAGGGCTCGACGAAGCCGGAGGTGATCGGGAGCGATCTAATCGTCGATGATGGTCTCCGTTGGAGTCGGAGAAGATGGACTTGATTCGATCGACCTAGTGCATCTCGACTCGATTCCTTCCTCCATGATGATGAGGGCGATGGCACAGAGCTCATAGCATCCTTGGATGGCTCCGAGGTGGTCTCTGGATGACGACGTGCATCGGTGGTTAAGGCTAGGGTTTCCAGAGCCTCAGTGCGTGTGCAGCATAGCGCGAGAGAGTGAGGGATTTGGGGATTGAGAGATAGAGGAGGATAAGGGCGTCGACGTGGGGTTCTTATCCTCCTGGTGCGACCTTGGCGGTGGCGGGAATCGCAGCGGCGACGGCGAACGGCATCGGCGCCGCCCACGCATCTGCTTGCCTGCGTGAGGATGACGAAGGGGTGATATGGGTCGAACCGGTATGGGTTGATGCTGGGCCGCGCATGGGCCAACTTGGGCTGCGGTGTGGCGCACGCGAGCAACAGAAATTGAAGAGGAAAGATGGGTCGTGGGCTAGATCTAACTGATGCCTCTTCTCCCTTTATTTTTTTTGTTTTCTATTTTGTATTTTACTTTCAGATTTTTCTATTACTCAATTGTTTGATTATTTCCCATAGAAATTTATCAGTTAGATAATTGCAGCAATATTAAAATGTACTTAGTATCATTTTGTGAAATTTTATTATATAATGTTATTATTTCTTATTTTCTTTATATATATACTCTTCCTTTTAATATTTCATGGGAACCTTTGTGATGAATTTTATTTACATAACATACTATAAATTTACTATAGGTCATACCCTTATTTATTCATGAAACTAAATTCTAATTATATAAATATATTCTAAGGAAAGTTTCTAATGGTGATTCTACATTACTACTTGATACATAATTCCCTATGTATTACTATGATTAACATTAATTGCATAATTCTAAGGAATAACAAGGTATATGTTTTGTTATAACTTGCATATAAGTTAGGGTCTTAGGTTTTAGGAGATTTAATATACCTATATCCTTGGGATAGGCATGGATCAAGATTTATGGTTAAGACATATGGTCTCCATGCTTATGTTTATGAATGGTATCACCATCCAAGATGAACTAATGGGGTTATTCTTTTTGGCTAATTTATGAGGAAGATTTAATGATTGTGGTTTATAAATACATGTGATTTTATGGTTTGGAAGTGATAAGGATATGCTTAAGTGATTTGCTATAGGAAAATATCCCTATTAGCCATTGTGGAAATAACATGGTTGATCAAACAAATGAGATAGATATTAGGTTTGGTTATATAATTAAGGTTGCATGTTTACCAAGAATTCCTAGCTTCCATAATTCACAATCCTTGACTTCTAATTAAGGAATTCCATTCCTAGATATACTACTTCTTCATATCCATCATCATGTGTTACCATGATGAGAATTGCTTCACAAGAATATTCTTATCCACCCTTTTATTCTTCTAAATCCACTTGTAAATCCAATGAGCTTGACACTGAAGCTTTTCATAATCTTCTCATATCCATACTTGGTTATATCAGATACTCTACTGCTGATAACCTCCAATCCAATAAGTAGTTACTTCTAACTCCACTTCCTTCATCATTCAACACTTACATTACTCCAAGAGATGTATACATCATACTACTTAACCTCAAGTGTTTAGTATTTCCCAAGAGGAAACTACTACTTCTACAATCCAATGTTGCTCTAGCATCATCTTAATCATACTATCTTGTCTCTACTTAATCACGGTATCTAATACTCCAACCTCACATTATATTAATGTGACTTGTCATGGCTAACTTAGAATAACATATCTATACTAGGTTTAAATTATGTTCTATCCACCAATGTCACTTATACATGATATAAGCATTCAATCTTGGTGACTAAAGCATGATCATTAGAATCCTTTGATCATTTATGGTTTAGGTTTCTAGTTGACTAATCAAGGCCTTCATCAATACAACACTAAAGTTGTATTATAATTATCTTCTCAGTGTATCTATCTGACTAAGAGAGATTATTCATTTACTATTCCTACTTTATTCAATAGGATTACTCCTGGTAACTTATCTTTATAATTCATCCTTGTAATCTTCTTTGTTACCATTTTGATTTGATTTCCTCCAATCACTCCCATCCTATAGATGATATCTATAACTAGCATTACCACTTAACTCTTCTTACTTCGTATCTAAAGGTATGAAGTGAATGTTATGATAAGTACAAGAGTTGATAGGTCAAGAATTGATAGGTTAAGAATTGGTGAATCAATAGTTGATTACTCAACATTGATAAACAACAGATATTGAGATATGAATCCATAAGGATTGACATGGAAAGCAAGATATATGGTGAATGATCTTGACTTGGTTCCTTTGCTACTTAATCTCACTAGAGAGTTAAAGTCAGGTATTACCATGATACTCATTGTATAAGAAGATGAGATTAAGATAGATCAAGAATTAGTTGTTACATTCTTATTACGTAAGTTATATTTATAATTTGGTATTCATGGTTTGTGTAACGAATACTAGGATATGATTACTTAAGGATCAAATATAAACCATTAAGTAATATATGTGGGTTAACTTTTATTACATTTGATGTACCCTTAGATCAAATCCCCCTTACCGAAAATAAGGTTTTAGCAAAGGTCATATTGAAACTTATCGCAGTCAACTTGATGATCTACTTCAATTCCATCAGGTTAAGATAAGCTTCAATCAATTTGACAAGTTTTTATTTAAATCACGAAAATTATTCGGATTTTCTATGCATGAATGCAATGCACACATCTAGGTTCAGCTTATTTCTAAGCTCTAATGCTGGGATGTTACAGACTCTCCCCCTTAAAATAAACTTAGTCCTCGAAGTTCGTATACTCTCATGTTTTGGAGTAAGGAATTGTCTTGCAATGATTACGATATGTCTCAACTCCATGGTAATCTCAATGGGAATAATTTTAATATCCCATATCCAAATATTTTCCTTGAATCCTTGTCATTCTCAACAATCTTTAACTTGGTGACTCCAATACTCCAAATTCTTTTTACTTTACTCTCTTAGGAATATGTCCTTATTATGTACTTCTTAAATTGGGCTCTCTTCTTTAGTTTATTTTTCTTATTAGGTATCTTAATCCAATTCCTTAACTTGATCATCAATCTTCCTTACTATACTATGTAAGGTCTAGGAAGTCTCACTAAAACAGGTTTTAAATTTTGACAATAGTGGAGGCCAAAAGACTATATTTGGTTTGTCACTGTATGAGTTGTACTGGTGATCCTTCCAAGATTGGATTTGAACTCATTTAGTCCATACCCATTGGAATTTCTTGTTCCTCTATACTTTTCCAATTGGATGTGCTTTGTTCCCTCTTAAGTATCATTTAAGAGTTGTTTTTGTTAGAATAAGTCTATTGGAATTAGTCTATTCTGCCACCTTCAAGTTTTTACTTTATCAGGCTTTTAGACTATATTTTGTTTTTATCTTAAGTACTTTTATAATAATGAGTTTCTTTTAACCTTATGAAAATAAGGCTTACTATTGTTGTAGGTTAGTCCTTTTTCTCCAACCTTTATTCGGAAAGTCAGATAGTAATACTTCAATTTCTATTGTTTACTCTCCCCCTTAGGGTTTACTAATGGTCTTCAAACTGTCTACATAGTATTTATTGGCTTTATAATTAGAATATTGGTCTCTATCCAGCTTATACTCTACCTAGTTAGGGTCTTATGAAAGATTGTACGATGTATCCACACAATTGTGGATCTCCGAAGTGAATCTTTCAGCATTATTTGTCTAACTTACTATTTGCACACTTTCGCTTTGATAGGTCTGACTTCGCAAAGCGTTTTAGAAATCTGTCGCTTAATATTTTATACTCCTTTAGGTCTTACTTAGCTTAAGCCAAGTTTTATGCTCTTTATGCAACCATGAAGATGATCTAGTTAACTATGTCAACCAACACCGGCTGTGGACAAGATACCAACTGTGGATCATAATACCGACAATGGATCAAATACCAGCTGCGGATCATCCTAGGTTGTAGGTATTACCCTACGGTTTCCAACATCCTTATGGCATTCTCTCTGAATTGTCAGATCTTGAATACCATTTTAGTTCCAAAACTTCTTCTTTACACTTACTCATGATACTTCCATGAACTTGGTGCGACTACTTCCTTAACTTCTTAACCACATTACCTACTTTGAGTGGATCTAAAGTTCATTTCCTCTTGTTGCTCCATACATCTTCTACACTAATCTTCCTTCTTATTGCTGTTTAGCAATGATCCAAACTTGGTTCAACCTTCAAATTGTGTTGATACTCCTTATACTTGGCTTCATTCTTCATGTAAGCCTTCATCTTGGTCTTTGGAACTCGTCACTCCCTTACACGAATTCCCATTCCTATCTAGGTCTATAACGTCAAGTAGTAACTAGATGTTGCAACATGCATTTGCACATCGAGTCATACTTCATGTACAGATCTAGTCAATCAAGAAGATCCAAGAAAAACAAATATCTCCAAATGTGGTACATATAACACACAATATTCTAAGCTCTAAATATAGTAGTTGAGTATAATATCTCTAGAATTTAGGCTTAGTTGTGTAGTATAGGACACCTCCTCGTATAGGTTTACATTGTGATACTTAGCACTTAAGGTCAAACTATTCTTTGTCTCATAATTTACCCAAATTGCTCAATTGCAATAGGATAATCTTAAGCAAAGTGGTCTCAATTTGTTTTTGACTAACCTTTAATCTCACTTTTGGAATGGCTAGTATAACCTACTTGTCATTATTTAGTAATATATCCTCACAAAATCTCTCCAAAGGACTAACTAGATTCTTAAACCAGAGATTTATTTATGACACCTATGACTTCTATCATAGTTCTACCATGTTATTTTTTTACTTCTACCTCAAGATAATTTATTGCTTACTTGTCATATTTATACCTACATCATGGTTTCGGAGCTAATCTCACCATGATCTTTTTATGTTTTACCTATACATCATGATTTAAGAGCTAATCTCATCATGATGACTTTACTTCTCATAGTAATATCATAGATCTTTAACATAATTTCACTCCTTCACGTAGAATTCTCAAGTGAATCCACATGATTTACAGCCATTACAACTATACATACTCTAATGGTATTCACTATATTGTCTATTGTTATAATTGAACAATAATATTTTACTGTATTACTTGAAATTTGTAGTTAGGCTACACCATTAGTGTTACTTCAATTGACATACTAAACTTAGTGATAATCTACATTACTGTTTTAGCTTACTTAAGACATCTTAATGGTGTTCTACCATCTTGGGACTAGCACTATACCGAGAAAATATGGATAACGACTTTTAAGAAAGATGACCAAAGCATCCAACTTAAGTGTGACAAGATCATCCTCAAGTGGATACTCATCACAAGTCATAAGAATATTTGGTTTAAATAAGATGGCTTCTATAGTCACTATCCAACCTACAGATCTTACTAAAAGGGTTTTAATCCTAAGGTCAAAGCATATGCTCTGATACCAACTGCAGTGACCCAGCATACCACTACACGATGTAGTACACTATAGTCATTGACATAACACCAATGAAACACCGTTCACAAGTATTACATCCCTCAAAGTGGTACAACAGAAACACAGCAGGTCCAAGACATGACTATAGGTTACAACTCAACTCTTTACACAAGATCCAGAGAACACTCTAGGTTAAAGAGAGATAAAGAAATTTCTTACAAAGAAGAATCAGAAATAAACAACTTGAAAACTATCATATTAATAAGACTAGTATTTTAGCTAATGGTCTAGCATTGCTGCTATTGCAATACGCTACAGAAATAGGTTCTATGGCTAGAGATTATATTCCTATCTAATCAGTAACTTCGTCTTCACTTGAGTTGATGTATATGTTGACTTTCTTGACTTTATTGAAGAGCTTTAGCCTTTTGATGATGATTCCTGGAGCATATCTTGATGTATACATCGTCTGTACTGGCTTTAGAACCTAGCAAGGGTTAAGAAGATACGTTGAGTACGAGCGTACTCAGCAAGTTCACTAGAAAAGGAGTGTTTGATGCACTATACCTACAGCCATAGACCATAGGTCGTAGGCAATGCGGGTTTTTGTAAACAGTTCTTCAAAGGTTGCTTTTATTCTGAAAAGCTATGTCCGTCAGCCTTCACGGGTTTACCAGAACTTTCATGGAGTTCCTTTCCTACAGCGTTTGCAACTCCTTCCCGGAACAGGGAGTAACAAGTTATAGTTCTTACACTATATAGAGGTGTGTTACTTTACCCATGAGAGATCTTAGCTTTCTTGCACATCCGAGCGTCCAACCCGTTCATACTTCCTTGGTATGAGGCCCAGACTAAGATTCAAGCCAATCACTGCCCTCTTCGCGACCTCATATGTCTGCATTATCCTTCGGGGCCGGCTCACCTCCGTTAAGCCCCCTATAGTGAAGGCTAAAACCATGATGAGTTCCCGAACACTCTATGACCTGGTGCTGCCCTCGCAAGTACCATATTAAATGGTCCATCAACTAAGCACCATCTATAGATAATCTAGACACCAAAAGTGTGGGGCATAAGGGTGCCCACCCATATGTTGGATCCGCACAAGGAATCACAACGTCACGTTAAGGTCGTCTTGCCTCCATACGAGAGGAAAAGGATACATCTGACTTCTCCATCCCATTCCAAATCTCATGGTTAACGCGTAATATACGGCGCAAGAATCACTAGCGAAATTGGTTGTTAAGTCCTAGATAATATGTTCCTTTACCACCGGAACTTTCATACTAGGTTATTACCTCATGGTAAATAACCTATAATCATATTATTATGAAAATATTGTTTTCTGACCTTTTACAAATGCAGTTGATGACAACACTGGATTTGCAAAATACTTTACAGAAAATAATCAAAGGACATGAGCAAGTGTGAACTTGCCTTTTGTGTGCAAGATTATGCACTCCCGGTCTTGAAGACAATATAAGATCCAACATCTGAAATCAGCAACATTGGTTCGGTAAGGACTAATGTTTAAAGAATCAAGATGCTTTTATGCATAAGTAATGTAATGCAAGTTGATAAACACGAATCCCGAGGATAACGTTGATTTAGGGTTTGGAAACTGGAATTGGTTCCTGTTAGAATGTGTTGCCCTTTTAGATAAGTTTCACATTTGTGCTTCTTATTAAGATTTGTGAGTGTGTGTGAAACAACATGTAATTATAATATCATAAAAACAGTAAGATACAAAATTGTGGAATGCTATTCAAAGACTACTTATATAAGAATTGACTTATCTTCAAATCTTGCTTTACAAGTATAGGCATTTATAAGGAACTTAAGTGTTATCAATCTTATGTATATTAATAATGCATAATGTAATGTGCTTATTATTAATTGTCATTTGTTGTTTGAAGTGGCAAAAAGAATAACATTTGAAGAAAAGATTTCTTTTCTAAGGTCTAAGCAATCTTTGTGGGTAATCAAGTGTGATTGATGTTGTTTGTGCTTGCTTGAATGGTTTGGACTTGATATGTTTTATGACTTAACTATAACAGACCAAAGTTAACTATAAAGCATGTAATGTAGTCTTTAACATTATATCTAAAGTTTTAAAGACTAAAGTTAACTTTAAAGGCATAGATGGATTTAAGGTTTAATGCTTATGTTATTATACTTTGTTCACTATAATCTTTAAATTTAGTCCATGATAAAGTTGGAAGTGAAACAATTGTAAAAGATTTTATTTGGTTAAAAATATCATTCTTGAAGATTTTATAATTGTTAAAGGTTCTTTTAGAATATAAACTACACATATGGTTGAATGATCATTCAATAAGATTGTATTTAAAATGTGTTGGACCAATTTGACTTTATACTACAAATATTTAAGACTACTATTACTTATTAGATCTAAATTAGCAATTTTAGGAATATTAACAAATTTTATTTACCTTTATATGAATTATCTATTAAGGAAATAAGTTTATATTTAAGTTATTAAATGTAGGGTTTCGTAGCATGGAAAACAAAAAATTTCTACCGCATACAAACAAACATGCCAAGATCTATCTACTAGATTGTAGCAATGAGTCGATAGAATAACTCACCCTCGAAGATTCCAAAGTGTTTAACGAGAGCGGATTCTCGTGGGTGATGTAGTCGTACTCTTTCCGATCTCAAGATCGCGTAGACGATCCTTCCGGCGCTGCGTTCCGGCAGCGCTCCCGCAGTCGGTCACACGTTCGGTACTCGACGAAGACCTTCCTCTCCCTTGTTCTAGCAGGAAGCAGAGGTTGTAGCACTCTCCTCGCGATTCCCAAGCTGTGACAACCATGGTACCCAAGTAGAGGAGATCTCGCAGGGCTTCGCCTTAAGCCGGAGCGAGTATGGTGGAGTATGAGAGAGTCCTCGGTGTTCTAGGGTTTAGACACACCAAGGAGGGGGCAAGCCGACGGCTAGGGTTTAGCTAGGTGGCGGCTAGGGTTTAGCCCTAGGGCCGGCGGCGGCTATGGAGGCGGCGGCGGCTTGGGGCTAGGGTTTGGAGGAGAGGATCTTGTGTGTCAAGGAGGGGAGCCCTGCCCCTCCTTATATAGGTGGAGGGGGCCGGCCGGCCAAGGGTAGGGAGAGGAGTCCCTCCACAACTCGGCTTGGGTGGGCGCCGCCGGTTGGAGGAGGGAACTCCTCCCCAACTCGGTTTCCCACTCCTCCTCTTTTCCTCTTTCCAAATTTAGCCGTTTGACTTTTCAAACTAGCTGTTTGACTTTTCAAACTAGGATTTGAATTAATCCTTTATTTGGTTCAGAGATGAAACTTAGTACATGATGCAATCATACCAACTTGATATAACACATTCATGTACCCTTACCCTCCGGAGTGCCGGACATTCCGGAACATTCTAGAACATTCCCGATGAAAACACCGGAACCATTCCCCAACTCCGAAACGGGACTTTCCTTATATGAATCTTATTCTCCGGACCATTCCGGATCTCCTCGTGATATCCCGGATCCCATCCGGGACTCCAAACAACATTCGGTCTCTTTCTCATCATTCCATAACTACTCAAAACAACGTCGAATCCTTAAGTGTGTCTCCCTACGGTTCGTGAATTATGCAGACATGATCGAGACACTTCTCCGAACAATAACCAATAGAGGAATCTGGAAATTCATATGGCTCCCACATATTTCTAAGATTACTTTGCGATCGAATGAACCACTTACATACGATATCAATTTCCCTTTGTCTCACGATAGTTTACTTATCCGAGGTTATGATCGTCGGTATCTCTGCATACCTAGTTCAACCTCGTTACCGATAAGTACTCTTTTCTCGTTCCCGTGATATGTGATCCCTTGTGAGCCAGTCACATACTTGCAAGCTAATTGGATGACATTTCACCGAGAGGGCCCAGAGTATATCTATCCGTCATATGGATGGACAAATCCCACTCTTGATCCATGTGTTTCAACCAATACTTTCTGAACACTCAATGCCATCTTTATAGCCACCTAGTTACGGTGTGGTGTTTGATGTCATCAAAGCATCCATCCGGTAAAGGTGATATGCATGATCTCATGGTCGAAGGAATTAGATTACTATGTATCAGAAAGCATATAACAATTGAACTATTAAAATGACTTGATCTTTATGCTACGCTTATCTATAGGAGTATGTCCATCATATCATTCTCCTAACGATATGATCTTGTTGTTAATAACATCTCAATGTTCATGATAGGGAAACCACAATCATCCATTAACCAACAGGCTAGTATTATATAGAGGCTTTACTAGGGACTTCAAATTAAGTTCACAAATCACACAAGTATTAATGTTTCCTTGTTAATACTATTATAGCGTGAATGTAAACATTTATCATAAACACAAAGATATAATAATAACTACTTTTATTATTGCCTCTAGGGCATATCTCCAACATTAAATTGTTTAACTTTTTATTTAACTCAAAAGTGGAATATAATATTTTTAACATGTAGGTATTATTTTTGTGATCATTTTGGTATATTACATTTATTTTTGTGATTTATAAATAATAATATATGATTTTTATAAGATTTATTACTTTATAAACACTTAATAAACAACAAATATTTAATTAAGTGAAATAATAATGCATGATTATAGTTTTGAATTATAGTTCTTATTTTTCTAAGATTTTTGGTATTTTATTTATATTTTTAACATTTACTAATATTAAAATATGAATTTTTAAAGTATTAATACTTATAAAATCCTTATTAAATAATAATAATTTAAATTGTTAACATAATAATGTTTGATAATAGTTTAATGTTATAGATTTTATTTTTCTGAAAATTTTCATATATTACACATACTATTCTGAATTATAACACAATAGATATTAAATTTATAAGGTTTATTTATTTTCTAAAATTATTAAATGAAATATCTAAAGGATTTACTACGTCACTGCTGACGTCATCTTCTCTCTTAATTCTTTTACACCGTACCCTAACCTATCCCCCAATCACTGACTGGTGGGGTCGTCGCCGCCACAATCGCCGCTTGAAAGCAGACCCGTGAGTTGGGTACGTTGACTTGATGCAAGCATGATGTCATCATGACATCATCTCACCGGTGATGTTCTGGTGGCTATCAGCGGCGGCGATCTAGCGAGGTTTTGCACACGCGGTTATTGAAGTTCGAAAGAACACATGCCAGAGAACCTACTAGTAGCGGTGCCGCTCTTATTTGGTCACCGGAGGATGGCCAGCGGCGAACGTTTGCGGCGGTACAGTCGGAATCCTCGTGGGTCGATGGCTATGGAAAGCGAGAAATGAATCAGACAGGACCACGAGGTTCAGAGGCTCACCAGGAGCACGATGAAGGGCTTAGCAAAGATGGAGGTGGTCGGGAGCGATCTAATCGTCGACGATGATCTCCGTCGGAGTCGGAGAAGATTGTCTTGATTCGATCGACCCAGTGCATCTCGACTCGATTCCTTCCTCCATGACGATGAGGGCGATGGCACAGAGCTCACAACATCCTTGGATGGCTCTGAGGTGGTCTCTGGATGACGGCGTGCATCGGTGGTTAAGGCTAGGGTTTCTAGAGCCTCAGTGCGTGTGCGACATAGCGCGAGATAGTGAGGGATTTGGAGATTGAGAGATAGAGGAGGATAAGGGCGTCGACGTGGGGTTCATATCCTCCCAGTGTGACCTCGGCGGTGGCGGGAATCGTTGCGGCAACGGCGAACGGCATCGGCGCCGCCCACGCATTTGCTTGCCTGCGTGAGGATGACGAAGGGGTGACATGGGTCGAACCGGTATGGGTTGGTGCTGGGCCACGCATGGGCCAACTTGGGCTGCAGTGTGGAGCATGCGAGCGACAGAAATTGAAGAGGAAAGATGGGCCGTGGGCTAGATCTGACTGATGCCGCTTCTCCCTTTATTTTTTTATTTTCTGTTTTGTATTTTACTTTCAGATTTTTATATTACTCAATTGTTTGAATATTTCCCATAGAAATTTATCAATTACATAATTGCAGCAATATTAAAATGTACTTAGTATCATTTTGTGAAATTTTATTGTATAATGTTATTATTTCTTATTTTATTTATATATATACTCTTCCTTTTAATATTTCATGGGAACCTTTGTGATGAATTTTATTTACATAACATACTATAAATCTACTATAGGTCATACCCTTATTTATTCATGAAACTAAATTATCATTATACAAATATATTCTAAGGAAAGTTTCTAATGGTGATTCTACATTACTACTTGATACATAATTTCCTATGTATTACTATGATTAACATTAATTGCATAATTCTAAGGAATAACAAGGTATATGTTTTGTTATAACTTGCATAGAAGTTAGGGTCTTAGGTTTTAGGAGATTTAATATACCTATATCCTTGGGATAGGCATGGATCAAGATTTATGGTTAAGACATATGGTCTTCATGCTTATGTTTATGAATGGTATCACCATCCAATATGAACTAATGGGGTTGTTCTTTTAGGCTAATTTATGAGGAAGAGTTAATGATTGTGGTTTATAAATACATGTGATTTTATGGTTTGGAAGTGATAAGGATATGCATATGTGATTTGATATAGGAAAATATCCCTATTAGCCATTGTGTAAATAAGATGGCTGATCAAACAAATGAGATAGATATTAGGTTTGGTTATATAATTAAGGTTGCATGTTTACCAAGAATTCCTAGCTTCCATAATTCACAATCCTTGACTTCTAATTAAGGAATTCTTTTCCTAGATATACTACTTCTTCATATCCATCATCATGTGTTAACATGATGAGAATTGCTTCACAAGAATATTCTTATCCACCGTTTTATTCTTCTAAATCCACTTGTAAATCCAATGTTGCTCTAGCATCATCTTAATCATACTATCTTGTCTCTACTTAATCCTGGTATCTAATACTCCAACCTTACATTATATTAACGTGACTTGTCATGGCTAACTTAGAATAACATATCTATACTAGGTTTCAATTATGTTATATCCACCAATGTCACTTATACATGATATAAGCATTCAATCTTGGTGACTAAAGCATGATCATTAGAATCCTTTGATCATTTATGGTTTAGGTTTCTAGTTGACTAATCAAGGCCTTCATCAATACAACACTAAAGTTGTATTATAATTATCTTCTCAGTGTATCCATCTGACTAAGAGAGATTATTCATTTACTATTCCTACTTTATTCAATAGGATTACTCCTGGTAACTTATCTTCATAATTCATACTTGTAATCTTCTTTGTTACCATTTTGATTTGATTTCCTCCAATCACTCCCATCCTATAGATGATATCTATAACTAGCATTACCACTTAACTCTTCTTACTTCGTATCTAAAGGTATGAAGTGAATGCTATGATAAGGACAAGAGTTGATAGGTCAAAAATTGATAGGTTAAGAATGGGTGAATCAATAGTTGATTACTCAACATTGATAAACAACAGATATTGAGATATGATTCCATAAGGATTGACATGGAAAGAAAGATATATGGTGAATGATCATGACTTGGTTCCTTTGCTACTTAATCTCACTAGAGAGTTAAAGTCACGTATTACCATGATACTCATGGTATAAGTAGATGAGATTAAGATACAAGAATTAGTTGTTACATTCTTATTACGTAAGTTATATTTATAATTTGGTATTCATGGTTTGTGTAATGAATACTAGGATATGATTACTTAAGGATCAAATATAAACCATTAAGTAATATATGTGGGTTAACTTTTATTACATTTGATCTACCCTTAGATCAAATCTCCCTTACCCAAAATAAGGTTTTAGCAAAGGTCATATTGAAACTTATCGCAGTCAACTTGATGATCTACTTCAATTCCATCAGGTTAAGATAAGCTTCAATCACTTTGACAAGTTTTTATTTAAATCGCGAAAATTATTCAGATTTTTTATGCATGAATGCAATGCACACATCTGGGTTCAGCTTATTTCTAAGCTCTAATGCTGGGATATTACAGACTCTCCCCCTTAAAATAAACTTCATCCTCGAAGTTCGTATACTCTCACGTTTTGGAGTAAGTAATTGTCTTGCAATGATTACAATATGTCTCAACTCCATGGTAATCTCAATGGGAATAATTTTAATATCCCATATCCAAATATTTTCCTTGAATCCTCGTCATGCTCAACAATCTCTAACTTGGTGTCTCCAATACTCCAAATTCTTTTTACTTTACTCTCTTAGGAATATGTCCTTATTATGTACTTCTTAAATTGGGGTCTCTTCTTTAGTTTATTTTTCTTATTAGGTATCCTAATCCAATTCCTTAACTTGATCATCAATCTTCCTTACTATACTATGTAATGTCTAGGAAGTCTCACTAAAACAGGTTTTAAATCTTGTCAATAGTGGAGGCCAAAAGACTATATTTGGTTTGTCATTGTATGAGTTGTATTGGTGATCCTTCCAAGATTGGATTTGAACTCATTTAGTCCATACCCATTGGAATTTCTTGTTCCTCTATACTTGTCCAATTGGATGTGCTTTGTTCCCTCTTAAGTATCATTTAAGAGTTGTTTTTATTAGAATAAGTCTATTGGAATTAGTCTATTCTGCCACCTTCAAGTTTTTACTTTATCAGGCTTTTAGACAATATTTTTTTATTATCTTAAGTACTTTTATAATAATGACTTTCTTTTAACCTTATGAAAATAAGGCTTACTATTGTTGTAGGTTAGTCTTTTTTCTCCAACCTTTATTCGGAAAGTCAGATAGTAATACTTCAATTTCTATTGTTTACTCTCCCCCTTAGGGTTTACTAATGGTCTTCAAACTGTCTACATAGTATTTATTGGCTTTATAATTAGAATATTGGTCTCTATCTAGCTTATACTCTACCTAGTTAGGGTCTTATGAAAGATTTTACGGCGTATCCACACAATTGTGGATCTCCGAAGTGAATCTTTCAGCATTATTTGTCTAACTTACTATTTGGACACTTTTGCTTTGATAGGTCTAACTTCGAGAAGAATTTTAGAAATCTGTCGCTTAATATTTTATACTCCTTTAGTTCTTACTTAGCTTAAGCCAAGTTTTATGCTCTTTATGCAACCATTAAGATGATCTAGTTAACTATGTCAACCAACACCGGCTGCGGACAAGATACCAACTGTGGATCATAATACCGACTATGGATCAAATACCAGCTGCGGATCATCCTAGGTTGTAGGTATTATCCTACGGTTTCCAACATCCTTATGGCATTCTCTCTGAATTGCAGAGCTTGAATACCATTTTAGTTCCAAAACTTCTTCTTTGCACTTAGTCATGATACTTCCATGAACATGGTACAACTACTTCCTTAACTTCTTAACCACATTACCTATTTGATTGGATCTAAAGTTCATTGCCTCTTGTTGCTCCATACATCTTCTACACTAATCTTCCTTCTTATTGCTGTTTAGCAATGATCCAAACTTGGTTCAGCCTTCAAATTGTGTTGATACTCCTTAGACTTGGCTTCATTCTACATGTAAGCCTTCATCTTGGTCTTTGGAACTCGTCACTCCCTTACACGAATTCCCATTCCTATCTAGGTCTATAACATCAAGTAGTAACTGGATGTTGCAACATGCATTTGCACATCAAGTCATACTTCATGTACAGATCTAGGTAATCAAGAAGATCCAAGAAAAACAAATAACTCCAAATGTGGTACATATAACACACAATATTCTAAGCTCAAAATATAGTAGTTGAGTATAATATCTCTAGAATTCAGGCTTAGTTGTGTAGTATAGGACACCTCCTCGTATAGGTTTACATTGTGATACATAGAACTTAAGGTCAAACTATTCTTTGTCTCATAATTTACCCAAATTGCTCAATTGCAATAGGATAATCTTAAGAAAAGTGGTCTCAATTTGTTTTTCACTAACCTTTAATATCACTTTTGTAATGGCTAGTATAACCCACCTGTCATTATTTAGTAATATATCCTCACAAGATCTCTCCAAAGGACTAACTAGATTCTTAAACCAGAGATTTATTTATGACACCTTTGACTTCTATCATAGTTCTACCATGTTATTTTTTACTTCTACCTCAAGATAATTTATTGCTTACTTGTCATATTTATACCTACATCATGGTTTCGGAGCTAATCTCACCATGATATTTTTATTTTTTACCTATACATCATGATTTAAGAGCTAATCTCATCATGAAGACTTTACTTATCATAGTACTATCATAGATCTTTAACATAATTTCACTCCTTCACGTAGAATTCTCAAGTGAATCCACATGATTTACAACCATTACAACTATACATACTCTAGTGGTATTCACTATATTGTCTATTTTTATAATTGAACAACAATATTTTACTGTATTACTTGAATTTTGTAGTTAGGCTACACCATTAGTGTTACTTAAATTGACATACTAAACTTAGTCATAATCTACATTACTGTTTTAGCTTACTTAAGACATCTTAATGGTGTTCTCCCATCTTGGGACTAGCACTATACCAAGAAAATATGGATAACGACTTTTAAGAAAGATAACCAAAGCATCCAACTTAAGTGTGACAAGATAATCCTCAAGTGGATACTCATCACAAGTCATAAGAATATTTGGTTTAAATAAGATGGCTTCTATAGTCACTAACCAACCTATAGATCTTACTAAAAGGGTTTTAATCCTAAGGTCAAAGCATATGCTCTGATACAAACTGTGTTGACCCAGCATACCACTGCATGATGTAGTACACAATAGTCATTGACATAACACCAATGAAACACCGTTCACTAGTATTACATCCCTCAGAGTGGTACAACAGAAACACGGCAGGTCCAAGACATGACTATAGGTTACAACTCAACTCTTTACACAAGATCCAGAGAACACTCTAGGTTAAAGACAGAGAAAGAAACTTCTTACAAAGAAGAATTAGAAATAAACAACTCAAAAACTATCATATTAGTAAGACTAGTATTTTAGCTAATGGTCTCTCATTGCTGCTATTGCAATACGCTACAGAAACAGGTTCTATGGCTAGAGATTATATTCCTATCTAATCAGTAACTTCGTCTTCACTTGAGTTTATGTATATGTTGACTTTCTTGACTTCATTGAAGAGCTTTAGACTTTTGATGATGATTCCTGGAGCATATCTTGATGTATACATCGTCGGTACTGGCTTTAGAACCTAGCAAGGGTTAAGAAGATACGTTGAGTACGAGCGTACTTAGCAAGTTCACTAGAAAAGGAGTATTTTATGCACTATATCTACAGCCACAGACCATAGGTCGTAGGCAATGCGGGTTTTCGTATACATTTCTTCAAATGTTGCTTTTATTCTGAACAGCTATGTCCGTCAGTCTTCACGGGTTTACAGAACTTTCATGGAGTTCCTTTCCCGCAGCGTTTGCAGCTCCTTCCTGGAACAGGGAGTAACAAGTTACATTTCTTACACTATATAGAGGTGCGTTACTTTACCCATGAGAGATCTTAGCTTTCTTGCACATCCAAGCGACCAACCCGTTCATACTTCCTTGGTATGAGGCCCAGACTAAGATCCAAGCCAATCACTGCCGTCTTCGCGACCTCATATGTCTGCACGAACCTTCGGGGTCGGCTCACCTCCGTTAAGCCCCCTATTGGGAAGGCTAAAACAATGATGAGTTCCCGAAGACTCTATGACCTGGTGCTGCCCTCGCAAGTACCATATTAAATGGTCCATCAACTAAGCACCATCCATAGATAATCTAGACACCAAAAGTGTGGGGCATAAGGGTGCCCACCCATATTTTGGATCTGCACAAGGAATCACAACGTCACGTTAAGGTCGTCTTGCCTCCATACGAGAGGAAAAGGATACAGCTGACTTCTCAGTCCCATTCCAAATCTCATGGTTAACGCGTAATATACGGCGCAAGAATCACTGGCGACATTGGTTGTTAAGTCCTAGATAATATGGTCCTTTACCACCGGAACTTTCATAGTAGGTTATTACCTCATGGTAAATAACCTATAATCATATTATTATGAAAATAGTGTTTTTGACCTTTTTCAAATGTAGGTGATGACAACACTGGATTTGCAAAATACTTTATAGAAAATAATCAAAGGACATGAGCAAGTGTGAACTTGCCTTTTGTGATTGCAAGATTATGCACTCACGGTCTTGAACACAATATAAGATCCAACATATGAAATCAGCATCATTGGTCCGGTAAGGACTACTATTTAAAGAAGCAAGATTCTTTTATGCATAAGTAATGTAATGCAAGTTGATAAACGCGAATCCCGAGGATAACGTTGATTTAGGGTTTGGAAACTGGAAATGGTTCCTGTTAGAATGTGTTGCCCTTTTAGATAATTTTCACACTTGTGCTTCTTATTAAGGTTTGTGAGTGTGTGTGAAACAACATGTAATTATAATATCACAAAAACAGTAAGATACAAAATTGTGGAATGTTATTCAAAGATTACTTATATAAGAATTGACTTATCTTCAAATCTTGCTTTACAAGTATAGGCATTTATAAGGAACTTAAGTGTTATCAATCTTAAGTATATAAATAATGCATAATGTAATGTGCTTATTGTTAATTGTCATTTGTTGTTTGAAGTGGCAAAAAGAATAACATTTGAAGAAAAGATTTCTTTTCTAATGTCTAAGAAATCTTTGTGGTTAATCAAGTGTGATTGATGTTGTTTGTGCTTGCTTGAATGGTTTGGACTTGAGATGTTTTATGACTTAACTATAATAGACCAAAGATAACTATAAAGCATGTAATGTAGTCTTTAACATTATATCTAAATTTCTGTAGACTAAAGTTAACTTTAAAGGCATAGATGGATTTAAGGTGTAATGCTTATAGTATTGTACTTTGTTCACTATAATATTTAAATTTAGTCCATGATAAAGTTGGAAGTGAAACAATGCTAAAAGATTTTATTTGGTTAAAAATATCATTCTTGAAGATTTTATAATTGTTAAAGGTTCTTTTAGAATATAAACTACACATATGGTTGAAGGATCATTCAATAAGATTGTATTTAAAATGTGTTGGACCAATTTGACTTTATATTATAAATATTTAAGACTCGTATTACTTATTAGATCTAAATTGCCAATTTTAGGAATATTAACAAATTTGATTTACCTTTATATGAATTATCTATTAAGGAAATAAGTTTATATTTAAGTTATTAAAGTGTTTAACTTTTTATTTAACTCAAAAGTGGAATATAATTTTTTTTAACATGTAGGTATTATTTTTGTGATCATTTTGGTATATTACATTTATTTTTGTGATTTATAATTAATAAGATATGATTTTTATAAGATTTATTACTTTATAAACACTTAATAAACAACAAATATATAATTAAGTGAAATAATGATGCATGATTATAATTTTGAATTATAGTTCTTATTTTTCTAAGATTTTTGGTATTTTATTTATATTTTTAACATTTACTAATATTAAAATATGAATTTTTAAAGTATTAATACTGATAAAATCCTTATTAAATAATAATAATTTAAATTGTTAACATAATAATGTTTGATAATAGTTTAATGTTATAGATTTTATTTTTCTGAAAATTTTCATATATTACACATACTTTTCTGAATTATAAAACAATAGATATTAAATTTATAAGGTTTTTTTATTTTTTTGAAATTATTAAATCAAATATCTAAAGGATTTACTAGGTCACTGCTGACGCCATCTTCTCTCTTAATTCTTTTACACCGTACCCTAACCTAGCCCCCAGTCACTGACTAGTGGGGTCGTCGCCACGAAATACGCCACTTCAGCAAAGTAGGACCCGCAGGGTTTGACTGGTTGACTTGATGCAAGCATGATGTCATCATTACATCATCTCACCGGTGATGCTCTGGTGGCTAGCAGCAGCGGCGATCTAGTGAGGTTTTGCACACGCGGTTATTGAAGTTCGAAAGAGCACATGACAGAGAACCTACTAGCAGCCGCGCCGCTCTTATTTGGTCACCGGAGGATGGCCGACGGCGAACGTTTGCGGCGGTACAGTCGGAATCCTCGTGGGTCGATGGCTACAGCACACGAGAAACGAATCGGACAGCACCACGAGGTTCAGAGGCTCACCAGGAGCACGATGAAGGGCTCGGCGAAGCCGGAGGTGGTCGGGAGCGATCTAATCATCGACGATGGTCTCCATCAGAGTCGGAGAATATGGTCTTGATTCGATCGACCCAGTGCATCTCGACTCGATTCCTTCCTCCATGATGATGAGGGCGATGGCACGGAGCTCACAACATCCTTGGATGGCTCCGAGGTGGTCTCTGGACGACGGCGTGCATCGGTGGTTAAGGCTAGGGTTTCCAGAGCCTTAGTGCGTGTGCGGCATAGCACGAGAGAGTGAGGGATTTGGAGATTGAGATAGAGTGGAGGATAAGGGCGTCGACGTGGGGTTCGTATCCTCCCAGGGCGACCTTGGCGGTGGCGGGAATCGTAGCGACGACGGCGAACGGCATCGGCGCCGCCCACGCAGCTGCTTGCCTGCGTGAGGATGACGAAGGGGTGACAGGGGTCGAACCGGTATGGGATGATGCTAGGTCGCGCATGGGCCAACTTGGGCTGCAGTGTGGCGCACACGAGCGACAGAAATGAAAGAGGAAAGATGGGCCGTGGGCCAGATCTGACTGATGCCTCTTCTCCCTTTATTTTTTTCTTTTTGTTTTGTATTTTACTTTCAGATTTTTATATTACTCAATTGTTTGAATAATTCCCATAGAAATTTATCAGTTAGATAATTGCAGCAATATTAAAATGTACTAAGTATCATTTTGTGAAATTTTATAGTGTAATGTTATTATTTCTTATTTTCTTTATATATATACTCTTCCTTTTAATATTTCGTGGGAACCTTTGTGATGAATTTTATTTACATAACATACTATAAATTTACTATAGGTCATTGATGGGGATATGCCTACCGGGGTATGCCCAGCAGGACGATTCCGACTGGCCCAGGCACCAGCGAGTGGGCCTGCGGTAACGGCGACTGGATCACGACCCGGCGTGGACTCAAGCGACTGGAAGCTGAAGGCCCAGAAGCGTAGATAGGACCAGTCGGATTAGGTTAAACGATTGCTGAAACCTTAACTGATTCGGTTGAGATCTGTAAACCCTAGGGGGGTGAGTCTATATAAACCTCCCTAGAGGGCGTGTAGAGGATACGTTCCATCATCCACCCAAGCGACTCACTGCCTAGCCGCTGAGCTCGCCCCATTGTACTTCACCATAATACAATCTATCAGGAGTAGGTATTTACCCTTCGGGGGGCCGAACTTGGGTAAATCCTTGTGTCTCCGCCCTCATCTCGCACCGCAGATGGCTGGCTGCCCTTGCCCCATGTTCTACTACTCGCTGCCGATTGCAGCATCTGCCGTGGTCATTCCCACGACAGTGGCGCCCACCGTGGGGCCTGGCCGGTCTGGCCGGTGTTCTACCGCGAGATCCAATCTACCCATCAACGAGTCGGTCGCCACCGGCCGCATGATAGCGATCGGCGAGATGCTCCAAATCTTGCCAAGCAGCTACATCCCGGCGGCGCGACCCGTCACGCATAGCATGATCCTGCAGGTCGGCACGATCAGTCTCTTCGTCGGCCTCACCGACGTCATCGTCTCGGAGGACTCGGCTCGCATCCACGAGTCGACGCCACGCGACCGGCTCTCCGAGAGTCAGGTCCGCACGATCCACCGCCTCGCCTCCGAGTACAACTCAGCCCATAGCGACGTGGCTGAAACCACCGCGGCCGCGGAAGAAGCGGCCCTCAACGACGACGCCGACTCGGCGACCCCGGCGTCACTCGCCGGATCCATCGTCGCCACGTCGCCCGCGGGCTCCATCACCCAGGTCTCCAACGTCGGAGACTTCGAGGATCCCTCCATCCTTGGGATCTTCGACTACGACTCCGGGTCGGAGAACTCCGCCGATCTCCGCGACGGGACCGGTCGCCACGCCACGACCTACATGGCGACTGGCGCCGACCCGCCGGAGGATCCATTCTCCACCCTGATCCCTCCCAACACAACAGCAATGGAGGTCGAGGAACTCTGCCTGAAGCTGGCGAAAGCAGTCCGCAAGGAGCAAGCCAAGCGCGAAAAAATTCGCCTCGAGCAGGTGACGGCACAAGAGCTATCGCGCTACCACCAGCAACGAATCAGGTCGCGCCTGAACCCCACCATCCAGGGGCACGCCCTGAACTTCGACGACGAGAGCGACCCGGCCCGCGCGGCCGAGCGCGCGATCTGCGAGAACGCGCCACCAGGAGGAAGCGCCCGGCCCCCACCGGGGTCGATGGTGAATGGCACCCCACCTCCACCCAACCGCGCACCTCCTAGGGACCAGCCGCGGATCGTGGTCTCCTCACGTGAGCGAGACGCGAATGGCCTACCACTGTTCTCCACCCCAATGGACAACCTCGTGGCGGGCCGAGAAGCGGCCGACAACATCACGGCCACCGGTGACGGCGCCCTACAGATCCAGTACGTCAAGGCCTTGCTCGCAAAGGCGGTCGAGCAACAAAACGCAGGCGTCGACTCACAAGGTCGGATGTACTCGCGTTCATCGGGCAGCAGAGCGGCCTCAAGCGGCCGCCCCTTGGCGGCAAACACCCTCAACTGCTCGCCACCCGAACCACTACAGCTCCAACACTGACCCGCGAACACGGCACTCTCCACCAACGACCCCCGGCCGGCGACCAACTTCGTCGCCGCCAACGGTCAGCCCGTCGACGCCCGCACCCACATCATCAACAACCAGTCGGGAGGATAACGCCGCACGAGCGGCAACGACAACGGACGACGATCCGACCTACACTACAGCAACACTCGCCTCACCGGCAAGCGCCGCAGTGACGGGCGAGTCGACTTCGTCGCCAATGCTGGGCACGCGTAACGCGATCCCAAGAGCTTGCGCCGCGACGGGGGGCAACGCCGCGACGGCGGTAACTACAAGGCGAAACCAAGGTTCGACCCCGCGGCCCGCCTTAACCAACCTTGTGCATTTCACAGCAGGGAAGGAAAGCCCGCCACGCACACCACCGCCAACTGCCACTCTCTCAAGGAGATCGAGAAGGCACGGCGAGCACGGGAAGACCCCGACAACAACCCGCCAAACGGCGGAAAATTCGGCATCATGGCTGGCTCGCTCCACACCTTCACGGGCTTCAACACGAAGCGCGAGAAGAAGGTCATCGCCCACGTCGTCGCCGTCAACACGGTGGCCCAGGTGGACGTTCCCCAGTTCCTCAACTGGTCGGAGCAACCAATCACTTGGAGCCGCCAGGACCACTTGCCACGCATCGAGTACCCAGGCCGAGTCGCCCTGGTAGTTAAGCCCAAGGTGGGAGACTACTGGCTCCCCAAGACATTGATGGACGGCGGCAGCTCCATCAACATCCTGTACCTGAACTTCAAAGCGCCGAAGGAAATAGAGAAGTACGACCCCATGTACGATCCCTCCGTGTGGCTGGATACTTACCTCATGGCAATGGGGATCGCCGGCCACATCGATCTACTCGCAGCCTGCTACCTCCCCCTGATGATGGAGGGGGCGTGCAGGCAGTGGATCAACACTCTCCCCGCGGATAGCGTCGACTCCTGGGAAGAGATGTGCGACGCCTTCGTCAGGCACTTCTAGGCTTCATACACCCGCGCCACCACCATCGAGGACCTGGAACGATGCGTCCAGGGACCTCGCGAGTCGACCCGCAGCTGGGTCCAACGATGGCAAGAACTGTGGTACAACACGGTCGGTATCCACCCAGACACCACAATCCACTGCTTCAAGACCTCGTGCCGTTACGAGCCCCTGGTCGCCAAGCTCAAACGAGCATACCGCACACTCGACAACATACCGGACCTCCTTGAGATCGCCAAAAGATACGCGGAGGAAGACCCAAATCAAGAAACCGACGACGAGTCGGGAGGATAACGCCGCACGAGCGGCAACGACAACGGACGACGATCCGACCTACACTACAGCAACACTCGCCTCACCGGCAAGCGCCGCAGTGACGGGCGAGTCGACTTCGTCGCCAACGCTGGGCACGCGTAACGCGATCCCAAGAGCTTGCGCCGCGACGGGGGGCAACGCTACGACGGCGGTAACTACAAGGCGAAACCAAGGTTCGACCCCGCGGCCCTCCTTAACCAACCTTGTGCATTTCACAGCAGGGAAGGAAAGCCCGCCACGCACACCACCGCCAACTGCCACTCTCTCAAGGAGATCGAGAAGGCACGGCGAGCACGGGAAGACCCCGACAACAACCCGCCAAACGGCGGAAAATTTGGCAGCATGGCTGGCTCGCTCCACACCTTCACGGGCTTCAACACGAAGCGCGAGAAGAAGGTCATCCCCCACGTCGTCGCCGTCAACGCGGTGGCCCAGGTGGACGTTCCCCAGTTCCTCAACTGGTCGGAGCAACCAATCACTTGGAGCCGCCAGGACCACTTGCCACGCATCGAGTACCCAGGCCGAGTCGCCCTGGTAGTTAAGCCCAAGGTGGGAGACTACTGGCTCCCCAAGACATTGATGGACGGCGGCAGCTCCATCAACATCATCCTGCACTGACACCTTCAGCGGCTCCGCGTCGATGGTCGAGACGACCTACACCATGTTCCACGGCATCGTCCCCGGTCGGAAGGCGTACCCGATCGGCAAGGTCACGCTGCCAGTCACCTTCGGCACACCGGCAAACTTCCGCACCGAGCGGATCGTCTTCGAGCAGGTGCCCTTCGACAGCCCCTACCACTACGTCCTGGGGCGCTAGGCGTTCGCCAAGTTCATGGCGGCACCCCACTACGCGTATAACGCGATGAAGCTCCCCGGACCGCGTGGCGTCATCACCATCCACGGCGATCCTGACATGTCCACCGAATGCGAGGCCAAAGGAGCCGAACTCGCTGACGCCGTCATCGTGGCAGAGGCCAACCACGCCAATGAGCTCGCTAAGTACGCGAGCAGGGTCAACAACGACGACCCCACTATACTCAAGAAGCCCAACTCGGAGGGCGGCAACACCTTAGCCTTCGAGGCAACGACGCATACCCGCACCGTCGAGCTGGTCCCAGGCGACTCCAGCCAGACGGTGACGATCGGGACGGGCATGAGCCCAGCATAGGAAGGCGCGCTCATCGAGTTCCTCCGTGAGAATAGGGACATCTTCGCATGGAAGCCCTCTGACATGCCTGGTGTCCCTAGGTAACTCATTGAGCACAAACTCAACGCCGACCCCAAAGTGCAACCTGTCAAGCAGTCGCTGTGGCCCTTCAATGAAGAGCGCCGCCGAGAAATCACCGAGGAGGTGCAGCGTCTACTCGCTGCAGGCTTCATCCGGCCAATCAAATACTCCAAGTGGCTGGCAAACCCAGTCCTGGTCGAGAAGAAGAATGGGACCTGGAGGATGTGTATCGATTACACAAACTTAAACAGCGTCTGCCCGAAGGAGCAATTCGTCCTCCCGCGGATCGACCAAATAATAGATTCCACCGCGGGCTCGGAGTCCCTATGCTTCCTCGACGCCTACTCTGGGTACAACCAGATCAAAATGGCCGTTGAGGACGAAGAGAAGACGGCGTTCATCACGCCATTCGGAGCCTTCTGCTACACCACCATGACCTTTGGCCTCAAGAACGCCGGGGCGACCTACCAGCGGTGCATGCAGGAGTGCCTTGCAAGCCAAATCGGCCGCAATATCCACGTCTACATCAACTACGTGGTAGTGAAGTCCGCCCGCCAGGGCGACCTACTCGCCAACCTGGCGGAAACATTCGCCAACCTGCAGAAATACAAGATAAAGCTCAACCCAAGCAAATGCACCTTCGGTGTACCAGCAGGGCAGCTAATGGGATACATCGTCTCCAAGCGCGGGATCGAGGCGAATCCCACCAAGATCGACACGATCGCTCGACTCGGCAAACCCGAGTGCCTGCGCGACGTCTAGAAGCTGGCCGGGCGAGTCGCGACTCTCAGTCGCTTCATCCCCTGATTGGGCGAAAAGGCGATGCCCCTGTACCGCCTGATGCACAAGAACCCCACCTTCCAGTGGGACAAGGAGGCGGACGACGCGCTCCGCGACATCAAGAAGGTGCTACTCGCAGCACCGCTACTCACCGCCCCCGTCGACAAGGAACCCATGCTGGTCTACGTCGCGGCTTCCGAGCGCGTCGTCAGTGTCGTCATGGTCGTCGAGCGACCAGAGGAAGGAAAGGAACGATCAGCGACAAAGGTACTATATCAGCGAGGTCCTCACCGAGTCGCGCCAGCGATACCCGCAATACCAGAAGCTGGTATACGCGGTCTTTAGAGCGCAGCGGCGAATGTCGCACTACTTCCAGGAGCACCCGATAACGGTCGTCTCTTCAGCACCGTTGCAGGACATCATCCGCAACCGTGAGGCGACCGGGCGAGTCGCCAAGTGGGCCATCGAAATCGGCGTCCACAACATCAAGTACGAGCCGCGCAAAGCGATCAAGTCGCAGGCTCTCGCGGACTTCATCACCGACTGGGAGGAGGCCCAACAGCCAGAAAAGCTTCCATACCTCCACTACTGGAGTTTACACTTCGACGGCTCCAAGAATGCGGACGGTGCAGGAGCAGGGATCGTGCTAACCTCTCGAAGGGCGACAATCTACGCTACGTCCTCTGCCTCGATTTCACCCCCTGCACCAACAACATGGCCAAGTACGAGGCACTACTCCACGGCATGCGAGCCGCCAGGGAGATGAATGTCAACCGCCTACGCTGCTACGGCGACTCCGACCTCATCGCTGGGCAAGTCGCTGGCACCTGCGACGCCGTTTCCCCCACCATGGCGGCATACCGCCAAGCAGTGAACAAGCTGGGCGAACACTTCACAGGCTATTCCGTCGAGTGCATCGACAGGCGGAAGAACGAGGAGGCCGACGCACTCTCTCGTATCGGCTCGGCTCGACTCGCACCACCCGCCGGCGTCTTCCTCGACACCATCACCAAGCCTTCCGTCTCTCCCCCAAGGGAGATCGACATCGGAGTCCCGCTGCAACCAGAGGCAGCCCTGGTCGCACTCATCGCCGAGCCAGAGGATTGGACTACGTTGTACATCGCCTACCTCGAGGGAGGCACCTTGCCAGCACACGAAACAGACGCCTGGATGATAGCACGCCGCTGCAAATATTTCGTCATCATCGACGGCGAGCTCCACAAGCGCAGCATGACCAGCGTGTTCCAACGCTGCGTCCAACCCGCTGAAGGACGCAAAATCCTCCACGACATCCACTCCGGCGACTGCGGCCACCACACTGGCGCCCGCTCTCTGGTCGCAAAGGCTATGCGACACGGTTTCTACGGGCCAACCGCACACGCAGACGCTGTCGACATTGTCCAGCGGTGCGCCGGGTGCCAGAAGTACGCCAACCAGACCCACGTATCGAGCTCGGTGCTCAAGACAATCCCCATCACCTGGCCGTTCGCCATGTGGGGTATGGACATGGTAGGCCCTTTCAAAAAGGCCCCCTCCGGCTTCACCCACCTCCTGGTCGCAGTCGACAAATTCACAAAATGGGTGGAGGCCAAGTCAGTCTGGAAATGCGACGGGAAGACCGCCACCAAGTTCCAACGCGAGCTCATCTATCGCTACGGGTTCCCAAACAGCATCATCACGGACAACGGCACCAACTTTGCCAAAGGAGCCATGGCCGAGTTCTGCGAAGAATATCACATCCGACTCGACCTCGCCTCAGTCGCTCACCCGGAGTCCAACGGCCAGGCGGAACGGGCCAACCAGAGCATCCTCCATGGCCTGAAGCCACGGCTCCAAGTACCACTCGAGCGCACCGTCGGGTTTTGGGTCGAGGAGCTACCCTCTGTCATCTGGGGCATCCGCACCTCCATCAACAGGTCGACATGGTTCACCCCCTTCTTCATGGTGTATGGTGCCGAGGCAGTCATGCCCACCGACCTAGAGCACGACTCGCCCAGGGTTGTCCACTACACGGAGGCTGCAAACGAACTCGCACGCCAGGATGGAGTCGACCAACTCGACGAGGCACGCGACCTAGCCCGCTCCCGCACCGCCATGTACCAACAAGGGCTCCGCCGCTACCATAGCCGGCGAGTAAGGACTCGCACGTTCCAAGAAGGCGACCTGGTGCTACGCCTCATCCAGGACAAGAACGGCATGCACAAGCTGTCCCCCCTTGGGAGGGACCATTCGACATCGGGCGAGTCCTCAGCAACGACGCCTACTACCTCATTGACGTCTGAGGAGACGGGAAACTCGACGTCAAGCGACCGTGGAACGTAAACCTACTACGGAAATTCTACTCCTAGAATTCCATACATGTACTCTCCACCTACTATGAAATAAAATAGACCGGTTACCGCAAATTGCGCCTACTCTCCATGCCTTTTGCCACTCGCACTCGTAATAACAACGTCAAGCGAACTGCAGAAGTCAACCTCTGGTACAGCGATCGGCACGGCCAAGTAGTGCGTTCCGAGGGCACTAGGTTACCCCAGGACTCGTAACGTCCACGAAAAACGCCAACCTGGAGCACCATTGGAGTCTCCTAGCTCGACTGGCTCAACGAGCCAAGACAGCTGCCCTCGTTCCTCACAGCGACCAAGGTCCTCCGCATCCTCGACACAGCGACTCGAACGGCCAAGTACCATGCTCGGGGACTGACGACTAGTCGAGCACGAGCGAATAGGGAAAAACGCCAAGTATGAGAGCGTGCCCAGGATTCGCCATGCGACTGACCCTACGGGTCAGGCAGGAGTGACGCGCTTACTCTAACACGCTCAGTCCTCACCCACCCTGGAGTTGTGACTCGAACCACCAAGTACCACGCTCGCGGACTCGACCACCCGACCTCTTTCGCGCAAGGGAAAACGGTCAAGTAAAGAGCACTCATGGGAGTCGCCCTGCGACTGGCTCTCCAAGATCGGGCGAGTCGACCTCAATAACAAAACAACTGACAAAACATTCAAAACCACAAACACATAACAAACGAGGTAAACCCCATAAAAAGGGCGGACGCGCTCGGGGACTCGTCCAATCAGCAATCAAAATCGCGAACCAATTCGCAAAATAACACGAAGTTTCATTACAGCAGAACAACGACGTTCCAACATACAAGTTGAGTCCAATGACTAATCGCTACTAACGCCCCAGGGCACAGTGTTTCTACTCCACAGGTTTCGACGGTGACTCGCCGCCACACGCTGCGGTTGCGAATGAAGGGCGTGTACGGGTTCGATGGGTACGTCGTCAACTCACCCGCCATCGCCGCACGGAAGGGTTGCTCGACCTTGAAGTCCCGATGCGGTGGCTCAGGATCGTTGGGGGAGACAGTCGTCTCCTGATAGGGGAGGAGGTCGCCCATCGCCCAGACGCGATCGGAGTACACCGCGGCCCGATCCATCAGCTTCACCACCTCGGCGATCTCCACCGAGCCCGTCGATGAGGGGTAGCCACTTGTCACGTCGTCGAGATCGAAGTCCTCCGGGAAGTGGGTAAGCCCAAGGCTGAGAGCCGTCGCCGCCCCGCGCCGAAACACCGACCATGTCATGAACTCAACGACTGACAGCGCCTTCTCCAGATACCGCCATACTACGACGAGGTCGCTGGGAATGACTTTCGTGGGTGATATCTCCTGAAGATATGCCCAAATGCAAGCCGCGGACAACGTGGCCGAGTCGACCAGAGTGGTCACACACTGCCGTGCGTCGTACGACTATGCTTCCTCCGAGTTGTCGATAATCCGACCTGTGGACAGAGGGTGGAAGTGAGTATAACAACAATTACATAATGCAGCTACTACAGGCAGAGGCAGAAAGTTCACCAATTAAAGGACGCCAGAGGCCCGTGATGAAGCTTTGAAGCGAGGAAAAGTCGTTCTGTAGCCCATTAACGAGGGCGTCAGAGACCTTTCGCTCTTCAGCGGCAGCCGTAACAGCAGCTTTTGCTCACCCACCCGCGGAGCTCGCCTCCGCCTTCGCTTCCTTGAGCTCATGCTCCAGATCAGCGATCCGCTTCTCAGCTATACTCAACGCAGACTGAGCCGCCGTTAGCTCACCCGCCAGGACAAGGCCCTGGTGGACCTCCTTTCCCTTGGCAGCGATTTCTTGGAGTCCCTTGTTCGTTTCTTGGACGGCAACAAGTTCCTTCTCCACGCGACACTTCGCAGCAAGCCGATCGGCTGATTCACGCTGCAAGCCCTGCGCACAAATCAAACAGTCAACAACAATAGAAACCTAAGTGCCCACCCGCTGAAATTCAGCGACTAGGCACTCGGGGACTGGAGATCAAAAAATCCTAAGTGCCCACCCGCTGAAATTCAGCGAATAGGCACTCGGGGACTAGAGATCAAAAAATCCTAAGTGCCCACCCGCTGAAATTCAACGAATAGGCACTCGGGGACTGGAGATCAACAAAAAAACCTAAGCGCCCACCCGCTAAAATTCAGCGACTAGGCACTCGGGGAGTGGGTGCTACAAATAAAAACAAACACTAAAAGAATCTGACCACTGAAATTCAGTGGCCCGATCCTCGGGGACTGGACATACCTGGATGGCTGCGCCCAGCATGCCATGGAGCTGTAGCGTGTACACAGATGCGAGAAGAGTCGGAGTGTGTCCGCGACGCTGCTCGACTTCCGTTTCGGCGACACCAGGCGTGCGGCTCGATGGCGCTGCACCACTCGCTGCACCCGCTTTGGCCATAAAGCGGGGGAAGGTCGCGGCGGATGCTCCAGCACCACTAGGAGCCGGCTCGGCCATTCTAGGCGAGGAAACAGCCTCCTTGGTCTTCAAGGACACCTCCGTCGCAGTCGGAGGATCACTCGGAGCAACCGTCATATCGTCAGAGACCGTGACGACATCATCGTCCTTCGCCCTCTTAGCACTCTCTGCGGGGCCAGCTACTTCATCAGCTTTCCTCTTCCGTGAGGGGTCCTCCTCAGCGACGACTAGAGGCACCTTGGCCACGGAAGGGTTGCCAATCTTCTTAACTCCAGTCCTGTGAAACAACGATATGAGCAAAATTGTCCAAGTACAACGGAAGGCAAGCAGACGAAAAAAACTTACTTGGCGACCAGTATGAACCACAGTCACGTGCGGATACTGGCCGGTTTCTCCATGTAACATCCCAAAAATACCAAACTTAGATCATCAAATTCTAATCATCAAGATTAGGGTTAACAAAAACTTTTCTAACTAAACCCATGAATGCATGCATAGTTTTTGAATTTCTTTAAAACCACTTTGTTTGTGTGATCCATTGCTTGTAAAATGTTTCTTAGATGAAATAAACATCATCTAAAACATTTCCCACACCTTTCCTAAAGACAAGTAAATCAAAACAAATATATTTAGTGAATGGTCATTTTGGCCAATTTAACTCCCATGCCTACTTTGCTGTCTCAAACTTTTCAGAACCTAACAGAAACTTTTCTGGATCTTTGCACCCCTTGGATGTACTCATAACAAGGTATCAAGGCCCACTTTGTGATCATCCAGAAACTTTCAAATGCATAGTTTAAATGACATTTCAAAATTGAATCTTCTTCATATGGGAAGATCCCACTTTTTCAAAACCCACTCAAACAAGCTCAACTTTCAAAACCCAAGCATCTGCAGACTCACCAGCACCAATCTAGCAAACCCACCAAAATTCATTTCAAAATTCAAAACTTGATTTCATGCGGCCATTTCATCAAAACAGGTTGCAGACACAAATCAAACAAAACAACAAACACTATAGTGTGCAGTGATTCTTGCCTAACTTGTTCCCTAGTTAGCTCACACACAACTCAGTAGATCATCTAGAAAGATTAGCCCAACACTAGCACCCCTGTGAGCTTGCCATTGCCATTAATGGTGAACAACCGAGCACACCCATGTCACCCCATTGTGGACAGCAAGCTAGGAGCAGCAGCAAGCCTAGCCAGCATGTCTGGGAGGCAGCCCACCGTCCACCGCCACTCACATCCCAGCCAGCGTTGCCAAGCCATGGACCACGCGCACAAGCCACGCCAGACCATGCCGGCGTGCGCGAGCGCCACCCTCGACCATCACCCACAGCACGCGCCGCATGCACACACGATCACCACCAACCCAGAGACCGAGACATCCCGTTTGCCGCCCATGCCATACAGCCACCGCCTCGCCCGTCGAAGCAGCCGCCTGCACGCAAACCACACCGCCCCATGCCTCGTGAACATGTCGTTGAGCATCACCAGGAGACACAGCACCATCCCCTACCCATACCCATGCCTTTAGCCGCCTGTAATGTCGCTCCCGACGAGCTCACCGTGCACCCCGACGGTCCCCTCGCTCGACTATAAATAGAGGCCACCCCCGCACGAATTCATCACACCATCTCACCCCCTCTCCTCACTGATCATGCCACACCATTACCAGAGCAAGGCGAGCACCACCTCGCCGGAATTTCACTGGAGCCTGCCGCTGCCGGAGAAGAAGGGAGCCATCGATTTCGTCCACCCCAGGAGCTACCGCGACCACCCCTGAGTTCGCCGTCGTCGACTTCGTCGTTCGCCCGCCTCGCCGACCCTTGCCAGTACCGCGGTGGGGCCCCAGCGACCCTCACTGGCCGCGCTAGGTTTCGTTCTTGCCGGAGTTGTCTCGCGTCGACGATGACTCCCAGCCGTTGGATTAGAACTAGATCGAACGATCCACGTTGCCCCATACCGCTTCGCCCAGCCCCGTGTCACTGACGAGTGGGGACACCCACTTACGCAGCCCGCGGGAGCACTGCGCTTAGCAGGCCATCCCGTTAGATTTTCCCGCGCAGCCCAATATATAAACCTTTTTCTATTTCAATTCAAACACACTTCAGCACCCAACTTCAAAAATCAACCCAGATCGATTCAGTGCATCAAATTGGATGAAACCAATTTTGTTGGAAAGTTCCGTGAATGCTGAATCCAAGACCGTTGGATTCAAGTCATTTGGATCTGTAGATCACCCATAGTAAAAATAACAAGGCAGAAGCTTTTCTGCATTCAAACATTTTTCAAATTTAAACCATAATAGCTTTTGAGTTGATTCCAACTCTCAAAAATCACATTTAACCATACCTTTCAAAATATATAAAAATATATAGGTTTACTTGCAGAAATATTGCTCAAGTAATAAAAGAGTGCTCCATAAGCATTTCTAGCCACTTTAATTAATTAAAATAAAAGGGTAAAACCTTATTAAATTGTGACACCACTTTAAATCACATTCCCATGGACTACAATATGTGGTGATGACATGTGTCAACATGATCCCATGTTTAGTTTGGAGAATATTAAATCTTAAGTAGTTTTTCAATGAGTAGAAATTACTTTCTAAAAATAAAATTTTAAACCAAGCCTTAACCTTGTAAGGTTAGAGATGATGTTAGATCATCTATAAAACCCTTGTGTGTGATGATTGCAAGTAGTTAAGTATTGTTTGGTGATTGTGTACCTCGTATTTATTCATAGACGCTAGTACCGACCAAGGATACGAGGAGAAAGGAGGATACTACGAAGAGGAAGCCGAGGAGAACTTCAACCACTGCTCTGCACAAGGCAAGCCTTACTAAACAAGTTGACCTATGCAATCTTATACTGATGCAAGCTAAAACTTGCAAGACACTCTACTTTAGCAAGCCAAATACTACTAGTAATGGTGCAAACTGATACCCTACCTATGCAACCTACCCCTTGCAAGCTTACCCATTTGATAAACCAATCCTAGTTTATGTGCAAGCTTCTTACTTTATTTCTTTACCAAAGTACCTAGAGTTTACTTAAGTGACTGGTAGATCTTGGAAAGTGCTGAAGGTTGCATAAAGAGCATAAAATTTGGCCTAAGATAGAAACCTTGATCTCAGCCTAAGACATGAGTTTGAACTTAGTTAAAACCCCACTAGTTTACCACCCCTCATTAGTACTACCCCCACCTGTAGATGCTAGTGCTAAGCATAAAACTTGATCAACTTTAGGTGGGAATACTTGGTGGAAAAATGGTTATGAAAACCTTGGAATGATGGATCATTCTATTGAAATGTTTTGTACATGTGTTTCCAAACCCTTGATGATTTTGGTGATGAAAATGTTGAGGCATGAGCCTTAGCCCTTTATAAAAATGATGGTTGTCTGGATGCGATACCATTCCAATTTTAGCGTACAACCACAATACCCGAATATTGGGTAGGGCTTGACTGGAAACTTATATACCTTAGTATTAGTTCCCTCACGGCCAAGGTCTGAGCTGAGGCTACCTTGTGACGATTGTCCACCTGTGCAGTACCCAAGATGACAGTGAGTCATGGTTAGGAGGCCAAACTCACATGAGAGGTGCTTATACTAGGGCGTGTAATTGAAAGGTTAGGATTGATTATCCGCATACTGAGTATGGTGAATTCAGGATTTGTTCCTGACGGATGTATCGAATGTTGTGGTGAAAGTGTACAATCTCTTCAGTGTCAAACTATTGAATAGCCGCGTCCACGGTTATGGACAGTTGGAGGCCATCTGTTCCCCGTCGGACTTTTCAAAATGACTTGTGAAATGAATTGAGACTTTGACTTGACCACAATAGAGTTGTGACCTGAATTACAAGATCCCACTTAGGAGTTATAAAATTGTGACTAGCTTTGGAACTAAGTAGAGATAAATCTGGCTTTTGCAAAACAACCTTAGAGCCTAGTGTCCCATTATCCCCAAAACCCCTTACCTGTTAGTATTAGTTTGCGAGTACTTAAAGAGTACTCATGGCTTTGTCCCTGGCTATTCCCATGGCCAGACTATGAAGAGGAGTACCTAGAGGATGGACCCCAGGAAGGTTACGACAACTAGGATCATCTCCCATCGTCAGCATTGCCTGTGACCCCGAAGATGGAGCTTCGCCTATGCTACCGTTATTATTGCGTATTCCGCTGCTTGAAGTTGTATTAAGAACTAGATCATGAGATACCTATTTGTGTAAGAACTTATGTATCGTTTGTAATGGATGATGTACTATGGTATCCAATTCTGTTATGTCTCGCAAAAATGGTAATCCTGGGATTGCGATGTATGGCATAACAGGCATCTAGGATTGAAAAATCCGGGTGTTGACAAGTTGGTATCAGAGCCATCCTGACCATAGGAGACCCTAGTTAGACTGGACGTCGAACCAAAAACTTAGTTTCAAAACCAAAGAAAACAAATATTTACAAAAACCTATTCTCATTCTTATCTCTTTGATTCTTTCATAAAAATTCATGTTCCTCAAAAACTCTTGCAAAATACATAAAATTTTGACACACTTGATCACTCTGCTAATCTATTCATCCTCTATTTTTATAGATGGACGTGAAGTACAGCAAGTTTTATCAGTTGGGGAATGGAGGAGACCTTATCTTTGAGAGGGATCTGGATCAGCTTTCGGAACTTCTGGAGCGTCCACACCCCGAGTTCTTCGGACTCAGCTCAATGATCAAGGAGGAGAAGATCTGTAGTGGCTAATTGTTGCAAGTCTCCGAGGAAAGATTGAACCTCCCACTATGGAAGGAATTCAGTTTACCTTAAGGGAAAACAACTGGCTCGATGGACTGGCCAGAGCAATGCAGGAATCTCTCTCCCGTCTGTGTGGGCAGAGCATCAATCAGATCAAGGGAACCCGCTTTGAGTTTTTCCCAAGGCATGATGCAAATGGACAACCACTGGAAGCACCATACCACCCCGAGCTGAAGACTCAATTGGACCACCTTAGCTTCATGATGTATGATCGTCAGCAGGAGTTGGACAACTGCCGTGACTATTGCAACCACAAGTCTGCCATCATCAAGACGAAGGATTAGACCTTAGCCATGCTAGCAAAGGATCACAAGTCTCGTCGCCGTCAACTCGACAAGAAGGAGCGCATTATTGCCCGTCTTCGCCACCGCATCTCATCTCTGGAGGAGACCATCCACCAGAGAGACATGCAGTTGGAGGAAAGGGAGAATGCAAGAGAGGATCTTCGTGGAGACCCTTACTCTTATCTTAGCGATGACGATGATTTTCTGGAGGATCAGGCCATGGACTTCTTCACCGATGAGGATGATTTCGCCTTCATCGATGATAATGAAGATGATGAAGCCACAGACTCCAAGGAGTAGTATCACTGAGCACTAGCGTAGTGAGTAGTATTTGGTCCCACTGTATCGTAGATTTCAGAATGGTTCTTAAAACCATCTGTTTTTCCTTGTTGTGGTGTGTGTTGTACTGTGTGCTATGAATGAATGAATGAAAAAGCAAGTTGCTAGAAAAATCCGAGTCAAACCTTTAAAAACTTTTCAAAGACCCAAACCTTAGAAAAATTCCCTCTTTTCTCACGAATTATCTGAATCTTCAGATGCCACGTGGAGGAAGTGGTTCAGCCCCGGACCCGATGTTGCAGATTCTGCAAATGTTGACCTCTGACCGCGAAGCTGAAAGAGCGGAACGTCAAGCCAACCTAGCCACTCTGCAACAGATAGCCTAGCTAGCCCACAACAACCAAGGCCACGGAAATCAGGACAACCATGGATCTAAGCTCAAAAATTTCCAGAATACCAACCCACCCGTTTTCACCAAGTCAGAAGAACCCCTAGATGCCGATGATTGGCTGCAAACCATGGAAAACAACCTAGAAGTAGCAGGAGTCGAAGCCAATGAGAAAGTTCTATTTGCCACCCATTATTTAGCCGGAGATGCCAGGGCATGGTGGAACAGTGTTCGTGCCATGACCGGAGGCCAACTGATGACCCGGGAGGAATTCAAGGTCAAGTTTAGCAGAACCCATGTGCCACCAGGTTTGATTAAGATAATGAGAGACGAGTTCAGAGAGTTGAAGCAAGGGAGGATGACTGTAGTGGAATACCGTGACAAATTTTTGTCATTAGCTAGGTATGCCCCGGACGAGATAGACACCGAAGCCAAGAAGAAAGAAAGATTCCTGAATGGTCTGCATGACGAGATGCAGACGGTGTTAGTCAATATCCCCTTTGCTGACATTGAAGCCCTTGTCGATTCAGCCATCCAGATGGAAGGAAAGATCAACCAAGCCAATGAAAACCGCAAGCGTCGTATGATGCATCAACCAGGAACCCATCAGACCCCAAAGTATCGCCCCAACCCATCTCCAGGATTTGCCCCAAGAACCAACAGGCCCCCTATGACCTGTCCAACCTATCCCAACCGTGGAAACCCTAGAACCGGAGGAAATCACAACAACCCTGGCAACTCTAGCAATTTCACCCGTGCCCAATCCAAGTTTAACACCAACAATGCTACCGCCAATCCCAACACTGCCCCGAGGACTAGAAGCAATGCTGTGCCTGTCGCGGCCAAGGACAAGTCACAAGTGACCTGTTATGACTGTGGGAATAAAGGCCACTATTCCAACGAGTGTCCCAACAAGAAGAATGCTACAGCACCCAATACCAACGTCCCAGCTCAGCAGCAGCGTCGTGTCCAGCCAGGGAGAAGATTTGCCCCAGGAAATTCACTCAACCGCAATGGCCGTCTTTTTCTCATGCATGCTGAAGAAGCTCAGGAAGCGCCAGACGTCGTGCTGGGTATGTTTTCTGTTAATTCAGTACTTGCAAGAGTGTTGTTTGATTCTGGTGCATCGCATTCATTTGTCACCGAAGAATTTGCCTGCACTAGTAAAATTCAACCAACCAAATTGAAGCATGTGATGATTGTACAAATTCCCGGATCAACCACCAAGGCTAGGAAAATTTGCAAAGAATTCACTATCCGAATCCATGGCATAGATTTTTATGCTAATCTAATAGTACTCGGAACTAAAGGTTTGGAAGTAGTACTAGGAATGGATTGGATGTCCAAACATAAGGGATTGATTGACTGTGCCAAGAAAGCCATCACCATGACCAGTACCACCGGAATATCAGTCGAGCATATATCTGAAACCTTACCTCGCCAATTCAAGTGTAACAAGAGTCTAGCCCAACCTACCATTGACCAAGTCCGGATAGTCTGTGAATACCCCGATGTATTTCCAGATGTTTTGCCCGGTATGCCCCCAGATCGGGATATCGAGTTTATCATTGAACTAATCCCCGGAACAGGACCCATAGCCCAGAGACCCTATAGTATGAACCCATCGGAGTTAGAAGAACTGAAGAAGCAACTGGATTCTATGCTCGAAATTGGACTAATTCAACCAAGTGCGTCACCATGGAGATCACCTGTCTTGTTTGTGGACAAGAAAGATGGAGGTAACCATCTGTGTACGGATTATCGAAAGTTGAATGATGTCACCATCAAGAACAAGTACCCCTTGCCCAAGATAGAAGATTTGTTTGATCAGTTGACCGGTGCCCAGGTGTTTTCTAAGATTGATCTTAGAACTGGCTATCATCAACTCAAGATTCGTGCAGAGGATATTCCAAAGACTGCCTTTACCACCAGATATGGATTGTACGAGTACACAGTCATGTCTTTTGGATTAACCAATGCCCCCGCTTATTTCATGAATCTCATGAATAAGATTTTTATGGACTTCCTGGATAAGTTTGTCGTTGTTTTCATCGATGACATTCTGATTTATTCCAAATCAGAAGAAGAACATGAGCTACACCTAAGGACCATTCTTGGAACCCTTAGAGAGCATCAGTTGTATGCAAAGTTTAGCAAATGTGAATTCTGGTTACAGGAGGTAGGATTCCTCGGTCACATTGTATCAGCCGGAGGAATTGCCGTTGACCCCGCCAAAGTGAAAGATGTAGAAGATTGGCAAGCCCCAACCACTCAAACCCAAGTTCGTGCATTTCTCGGATTGGCGGGATATTACCGCAAATTCGTAGAAGGATTCTCGAGTATCGCCCGACCCATGACCCAATTGCTGAAGAAGGACAAGAAGTTTGAATGGACCGACAAATGTGAAGCGAGTTTTCAAGAACTCAAGAGGAGATTAATCTCAGCCCCAATCTTGATCATGCCGGATATCACGAAGCCCTTCGATGTGTATTGTGACGCATCCAAGATTGGTCTCGGATGTGTGCTAATGCAAGAAGGCAAAGTTATATCTTATCTATCTCGACAATTGAAGCAACATGAGCAAAACTACCCAACCCATGACCTCGAACTCGCAGCCGTAGTTCTAGCCCTGAAGACATGGAGACATTACCTGATGGGAAATCGTTGTGAGATTTATTCGGATCACAAGAGCCTAAAGTACATATTCACTCAGAAGGAGCTAAATATGAGGCAGAGAAGATGGATTGAGCTAATCAAGGATTATGACCTGGACATTCACTATCACCCTGGTAAAGCCAACGTGGTAGCCGATGCCCTTAGCAGATTGCCGTGCCGCTTGAACTCCATGATTTTGAAGGAGCAACCAAGTCTGCACAAGGAGATGGAAGATTTTCGAATGGAATTAGTAAGTGAAGGATTTTTGGCTAGCATAGAACTTCAGCCCACTTTGATCAGTCAGATTAAAGAAGCGCAGAAGGGAAATGCTAGTATCGACGGAATCAAGCGTCGTATCGGTACAGGCAAAGTACCCGGATTCACCGAGGACGAAGAAGGAGTTTTGTGGAACAAAGGACGCCTTTGTATACCAGCAGATTTGGAGTTGAAAGAAGTTATCTTGAAGGAGGCTCATGATACTCTTTATTCTATCCATCCCGGAGGAACTAAGATGTATCAAGATTTGAAAGAGCAATTTTGGTGGCATAAGATGAAGAGAGAAATTGGAAGCTATATCGCCAAGTGTGATATATGTCAACGAGTCAAGGCAGAACATCAAAGAACCGCTGGATTGTTGCAACCTTTGCAAATTCCGGAATGGAAATGGGATTCTGTAGGAATGGACTTTATCACTGGACTACCTACTTCTAGTAGAGGAAATGACTCTATCTGGGTCATAGTGGACAGATTGTCCAAAGTCACCCATTTCTTGCCCGTCAAAACCACCTATCAGAGTTCGAAGCTAGCCGAGTTGTACATCGCTAGAATCGTTAGTTTGCATGGAGTCCCCAAGAACATAGTATCGGATCGAGGAATCAGTTTACCTAGAGATTCTGGAAGAAAGTCCAAGAAGGTTTAGGAACCCGCCTAGATTTCAGTACCGCGTATCACCCTCAGACCGATGGACAAACGGAGCGAGTAAACCAAATACTCGAAGATATGCTTAGAGCATGTGTGCCAGAATATGGATCCAAATGGGAAGACTGTCTGCCTTTTGCAGAATTTTCTTACAACAATAGTTACCAATCCAGTTTGCAAATGGCCCCATTTGAATTCATGTACGGAAGAAAGTGTCGCACCCCTTTGAACTGGTCGGAAGTAGGAGAGAGTCAGATCTTCGGACCCGACATCCTACGAGAAGCAGAAGAGAAGGTTCACAAGATTCGTGAGCATCTCAAGACCGCCCAATCCCGACAGAAGAGTTATGCCGACAAGAGACGTCGAGACCTTGCCTTCAACATCGGAGATTTTGTTTATCTGAAAGTGTCACCATTGAAGGGAATGCAGCGTTTCCAACTCAAGGGAAAGTTAGCCCCCAGATATATCGGACCTTTCAAAATTTTGAACCGTCGAGGAGAAGTATCTTATCAACTGGAACTACCTGAAGAGATGTCATCTGTGCACAATGTGTTCCATATCTCATTACTTCGCAAATGTCTCGAAGTCCCCGAGAAGACCGAAGTGTTCAAGAATATCGATCATCAAACCATAGAGATCAACGATGACCTGACCTATCCCGAAGTGCCCATCCGCATTTTGGAAGAAGCTTTTCGAACTACCCGAACCCGAAGCATCAAGTTTCTCAAGATTCAGTGGAGCAACCACACAGAAGAGGAAGCTACCTGGGAGCGTGAAGATCACATCAGGACGGAGTTTCCCGATCTCTTCAAATCCTAGGTAATCTTTTCGTCCTTTTTCAAATCTTGGGACGAGATTTTGTTTAAGGGGGGAAGGTTTGTAACATCCCAAAAATACCAAACTTAGATCATCAAATTCTAATCATCAAGATTAGGGTTAACAAAAACTTTTCTAACTAAACCCATGAATGAATGCATATGTGTATGCATAGTTTTTGAATTTCTTTAAAACCACTTTGTTTGTGTGATCCATTGCTTGTAAAATGTTTCTTAGATGAAATAAACATCATCTAAAACATTTCCCACACCTTTCCTAAAGACAAGTAAATCAAAACAAATATATTAAGTGAATGGTCATTTTGGCCAATTTAACTCCCATGCCTACTTTGGCTGTCTCAAACTTTCAGAACCTAATGTAAACTTTTCTGGATCTTTGCACCTTGAATGTACTCATAACAAGGTATCAAGGCCCACTTTGTGATCATCCAGAAACTTTCAAATGCATAGTTTAAATGACATTTCAAAATTGAATCTTCTTCATATGGGAAGATCCCACTTTTTCAAAACCCACTCAAACAAGCTCAACTTTCAAAACCCAAGAATCTGCAGACTCACCAGCACCAATCTAGCAAACCCACCAAAATTCATTTCAAAATTCAAAACTTGATTTCATGCGGCCATTTCATCAAACAGGTTGCAGACACAAATCAAACAAAACAACAAACACTATAGTGTGCAGTGATTCTTGCCTAACTTGTTCCCTAGTTAGCTCACACACAACTAAGTAGATCATCTAGAAAGATTAGCCCAACACTAGCACCCCTGTGAGCTTGCCATTGCCATTAATGGTGAACAGCCGAGCACACCCATGTCACCCCATTGTGGACAGCAAGCTAGGAGCAAGAAGCCTAGCCAAGATGTCTGGAGGCGCCCACCGCCCACCGCCACTCGTCCCCAGCCAAGCGTTGCAAGCCATGGACCACGCGCACAAGCCGCGCCAGACCATGCCGAGCGTGCGCCAGCGCCACCTCGACCATCACCCACGTATCACAGCCGCCGCAGGCACACACGATCACCACCGACCCAGAGACCACCAGACATCCCTGCTTGCCGCCGTACATACAGTCACCGCCCGCCGTCGAAGTCGCCGCCTCTGCCGCGCAGAGCACCGGCCGTTCCAGACCAAACCACACCGCCCCATGCCTCGTGAACATGTCGTTGAGCATCACCAGGAGACACAGCACCATCCCCTACCCGTGCCCATGCCTTTAGCCGCCTGTAACGTTGCCCCCGACGAGCTCACCGTGCGCCCCGACGGTCCCCTCGCTCGACTATAAATAGAGGCCACCCCCGAACGAATTCATCACACCATCTCACCCCCTCTCCTCACTGATCGTGCCACACCATTACCAGAGCAAGGGAAGCACCACCTCGCCGGAATTTCACTGGAGCCTGCCGCTGCCGGAGAAGAAGGGAGCCATCGATTTCGTCGACCCCAGGAGCTGCCGCGACCACCCCTGAGTTCGCCGTCATCGACTTTGTCGTTCGCCTGCCTCGCCGACCCTCGCCAGTACCCCGGTGATCCCCCAGCGACCCTCACTGGCCGTGCTTGGTTTCGTTCTCGCCGGAGTTGTCTCGCGTCGACGATGACTCCCAGCCGTTGGATTAGAACTAGATCGAACGATCCACGTTGCCCCATACCGCTTCGCCCAGCCCCGTATCACTGACGAGTGGGGACACCCACTTACGCAGCCCGCGGGAGCATTGCGCTTAGCAGGCCGGCCCATTAGATTTTCCCGCGCAGCCCAGTTATTCAAATTAAACCTTTTTCTATTTCAATTCAAACACACTTCAGCACCCAACTTCAAAAATCAACCCAGATCGATTTAGTGCATCAAATTGGATGAAACCAATTTTGTTGGAAAGGTATGTGAATGCTGAATCCAAGCCTGTTGGATTCAAGTCATTTGGATCTGTAGATCACCCATAGTAAAAATAACAAGGCAGAAGCTTTTCTGCATTCAAACATTTTTCAAATTTAAACCATAATAGCTTTTGAGTTGATTCCAACTCTCAAAAATCACATTTAACCATACCTTTCAAAATATATAAAAATATATAGGTTTACTTGCAGAAATATTTCTCAAGTAATAAAAGAGTGCGCCATAAGCATTTCTAGCCACTTTAATTAATTAAAATAAAAGGGTAAAACCTTATTAAATTGTGACACCACTTTAAATCACATTCCCATGGACTACAATATGTGGTGATGACATGTGTCAACATGATCCCATGTTTAGTTTGGAGAATATTAAATCTTAAGTAGTTTTTCAATGAGTAGAAATTACTTTCTAAAAATAAAATTTTAAACCAAGCCTTAACCTTGTAAGGTTAGAGATGATGTTAGATCATCTATAAAACCCTTGTGTGTGATGATTGCAAGTAGTTAAGTATTGTTTGGTGATTGTGTACCTCGTATTTATTCATAGATGCTAGTACCGACCAAGGATACGAGGAGGAAGGAGGATACTACGAAGAGGAAGCCGAGGAGAACTTCAACCACTGCTCTGCACAAGGCAAGCCTTACTAAACAAGTTGACCTATGCAAGCTTATAATGATGCAAGCTAAAACTTGCAAGACACTCTACTTTAGCAAGCCAAATACTACTAGTAATGGTGCAAACTGATACCCTACCTATGCAACCTACCCCTTGCAAGCTTACCCATTTGATAAACCAATCCTAGTTTATGTGCAAGCTTCTTACTTTATTTCTTTACCAAAGTACCTAGAGTTTACTTAAGTGACTGGTAGATCTTGGAAAGTGCTGAAGGTTGCATAAAGAGCATAAAATTTGGCCTAAGATAGAAACCTTGATATCAGCCTAAGACATGAGTTTGAACTTAGTTAAAACCCCATTAGTTTACCACCCCTCATTAGTACTACCCCCACCTGTAGATGCTAGTGCTAAGCATAAAACTTGATCAACTTTAGGTGGGAATACTTGGTGGAAAAATGGTTATGAAAACCTTGGAATGATGGATCATTCTATTGAAATGTTTTGGACATGTGTTTCCAAACCCTTGATGATTTTGGTGATGAAAATGTTGAGGCATGAGCCTTAGCCCTTTATAAAAATGATGGTTGTCTGGATGCGATACCATTCCAATTTTAGCGTACAACCACAATACCCGAATATTGGGTAGGGCTTGACTGAAACTTATATACCTTAGTATTAGTTCCTCACGGCCAAGGTCTGAGCTGAGGCTACCTTGTGACGATTGTCCACCTGCAAGATGCAAGATGACAGTGAGTCATGGTTGGGAGGCCAAACTCACATGAGAGGTGCTTATACTAGGGCGTGTAATTGAAAGGTTAGGATTGATTATCCGCATACTGAGTATGGTGAATTCAGGATTTGTTCCTGACGGATGTATCGAATGTTGTGGTGAAAGTGTACAATCTCTGCAGAGTGTCAAACTATTCGAATAGCCGCGTCATGTTATGGACAGCTTGAGTGGCCATACTGTTCCCCGCCGACTTTTCAAAATGACTTGTGAAATGAATTGAGACTTTGACTTGACCACAACAGAGTTATGACCTGAATTACAAGATCCCACTTAGGAGTTATAAAATTGTGACTAGCTTTGGAACTAAGTAGAGATAAATCTGGCTTTTGCAAAACAACCTTAGAGCCTAGTGTCCCATTATCCCCAAAACCCCTTACCTATTAGTATTAGTTTGCGAGTACTTAAAGAGTACTCATGGCTTTGTCCCTGGCTATTCCATGGCAGACTATGAAGAGGAGTACCGAGGATGGACCCTGAAGGTTACGACAACTAGGATCATCTCCCATCGTCAAGCATTGCTGTGACCTCAAGATGGAGCTTCGCCACGCCACGTTATTATTACGTATTCCGCTGCTTGAAGTTTTATTAAGAACTGGATCATGAGATCCCTATTTGTGTAAGAACTTATGTATCGTTTGTAATGGATGATGTACTATGGTATCCAATTCTGTTATGTCTCGCAAAAATGGTAATCCTGGGATTGCGATGTATGGCATAACAGGCATCTAGGATTGAAAAATCTGGGTGTTGACACTCCAGCTCAGTTCCCAGCTTCTGACTGAGGCCCATCTCAAGCACGTCGTGTGCCCAAGACACAGAGGGCCTCTTCGAAGACGAGGCCACGACAGGAGCCTCCATGACGACGTCTGCGGGAGCTCTCCTGGGAGGCGAAGCCACTGCGGCTGGAATAGCCCCCAACCCAGAGACCGGGGCGAACGGGGGTGGAAGCGAGGCCAGAGGTACCTCATCAAGGAGGGAAGCGGCTTCCGGTGTTGCCATCGGGTGCTCCGCTTCACCCTTAGCCGAGTTGCTGGCGTCAGAACTAGTCGCAGAGCGAGGCAGAGACGCCTGCTTCACCGGCTTCGTCTTCCTCCTTGGTGGAGCCTTCACTTCCTTCTTCTTCTTCTTCGACAACGTAGCCTCATGACGCGAGGTGTGCTCGGGGAGCTCAACATCATCGTCGTCGTGCTGTTCGAGGCTCTTACTCGCCTCGAGCTCGCGCTGATGCTGTCCGCGAGTTTTGCCAACCATCAGGGCGGCGTCCGCCACAGGCTCGTCTTCATCATCATCGTCGTCATCACCCGCGTCGCTCCCGGCGTTGCCTCTGGCGGGTGGCGACTCTCTCCCATCCCGAACGGATGAGCTCGAGTTTTCATCATCTGCGGGTGGGAGCCATCCTTCCACCACTTGGAACAGCTACAATAAAGATGAAACAACGTCAGCATAACCGCGACTGCATCATCTGCGACTGCGAATGGCGACAAAAATGGCGACTTACCGTCGGAGCTGGGCGCCTTGTGGTATACGGGGCGACCCCGGCCTTCGGCGTGCACGCCGCTGGTGATCTTCTTCAGAGCCAGGATATAGTCCTCGAGCTTCCACTCGACGAGGCAGGATTTTGTTGGGTCGTCCCTACCCGCGTACTCGTACATATAATGGTCGCGGCGGGCCAAAGGCACGAGCCACCGCCCGAGCCAGCAGTTGTAAAGATTGATGGTTTGGAGGCCCTTCTTCTTCAGGCCGCGGATGGTTTGCAACATTTCGTCGACAACCATCCGCTGGTTCAGCGGGAGCCTGCCGGCCTGGAGCCGACGCGGTTCAGGCCAGTTGGCGGAGTACCTTGGAAGCGCCACCTCGCCATTTGGAGTCACCTCGGTGACGTAAAACCAGGATTTCTTCCACTCGCTTGCCGCCTTGGCCGGCAGCATCAGATCGAAGAAGGACGCCTTCGAATTCATTTGAAACGTCAGGCCACCCGCTGCCAGCATCGGGCCGCCTGATTCTTTGCGGCTAATCCTCCCATGGAATAGATCTTGTCATAGGGGGAAGTAGGGCCTCCAGCCCAAATAGCACTCGCAGAACGCCACGAAAATGGCGAGCTGCTCGATGCTATGCGGGCCCAGGTCCGACGGCTGGATCCCGTAGAAGGCGCAGAACCGCCGGAAGAATAGAGAAGTGGGAAACCCCAGCCCCCGCTCCAGGTGGCTGGGGAAGCAAACGAATTCTCCCTCGCGTGGGTTTGGAGTCACCTCTCCGGCCGCGGGGATGCGCAACCTGCCGGCGCGCAGGATCCCGACCTCTTCGAACGACGCCAATAGCGCCCTGGTGCATTTGGATCGGCCCCATGGTTCGGTGGAGGGGGCCATTGGTTGGAAGATTTGCGGAGGTCGGGGCTCTCTGGATCGGTTGGATCGCGATGCGGAGTGGAAACAGAGATGGGCGATGTCGGAGGAAAGATGAAGGAGAGTTTCCCCGCTCACCCTTCATTCCCCTTATATAGCGGTTGTTACCCGCCAATTTCGGGAGCCGTTACTCCGCGGTGATTACGCCAGAAAGTTACCGTTGGATTACCCCAACGGCTAGTTTGACCCCACTTGATGGTCCAACTTCATCCACTCGACTCGTCGTTCCGCGTGACTTGCTAATTCGCCGACCCGTTCGCCAAGCTGCGACTGAATATTCGCCGACCCGTTCGCCAAGCTGCGACTAAATTGGTCGCTGTTAATGTGACTAGAATAACTAGTTTTTCCTTTATTCAGGAGTCCGTCGCCGATTCGACTGGGCGTCCGCAGTGGAGCCGTATACACCGACTGCCAGCGACCGCCTGCGACCAATCAACGACGGCCTCGGGGACTACTGATGGGGATATGCCTACCGGGGTATGCCCAGCAGGACGATTCCGACTGGCCCAGGCACCAGCGAGTGGGCCTGTGGTAACGGCGACTGGATCACGACCTGGCGTGGACTCAAGTGACTGGAAGCTGAAGGCCCATAAGCATAGATAGGCCCAGTCAGATTAGGTTAAATGATTGCTGAAACCTTAACTGATTCGGTTGAGATCTGTAAACCGTAGGGGGGTGAGTCTATATAAACCTCCCTAGAGGGCGTGTACAGGATACGTTCCATCATCCACCCAAGCGACTCGCTGCCTAGCCGCTGAGCTCGCCCCATTGTACTTCCACCATAATACAATCTAGTAGGAGTAGGTCTTTACCCTCCGGGGGGCCGAACCTAGGTAAATCCTTGTGTCTCCGCCCTCATCTCGCACCGCAGATGGTTGGCCGCCCTTGCCCCATGTTCTACTACTCACTGCCGATTGCAGCATCTGCTGTGGTCATTCCCATGACAGTTACCCTTATTTATTCATGAAACAAAATTCTCATTATATAAATATATTATAAGGAAAGTTTCTAATGGTGATTCTACATTACTACTTGATACATAATTTCCTATGTATTACTATGATTAACATTAATTGCATAATTCTAAGGGATAACAAGGTATATGTTTTGTTATAACTTGCATAGAAGTTAGGGTCTTAGGTTTTAGGAGATTTAATATACCTATATCCTTGGGATAGGCATGGATCAAGATTTATGGTTAAGACATATGGTCTTCATGCTTATGTTTATGAATGGTATCACCATCCAATATGAACTAATGGGGTTGTTCTTTTAGGATAATTTATGAGGAAGATTTAATGATTGTGGTTTATAAATACATGTGATTTTATGGTTTGGAAGTGATAAGGATATGCTTAAGTGATTTGCTATAGGAAAATATCCCTATTAGATAGATATTAGGTTTGGTTATATAATTAAAGTTGCATGTTTACCAAGAATTCTTAGCTTCCATAATTCACAATCCTTGACTTCTAATTAAGGAATTCCTTTCCTAGATATACTACTTCTTAATATCCATCATAATGTGTTAACATGATGAGAATTGCTTCGCAAGAATATTCTTATCCACCCTTTTATTCTTCTAAATCAACTTGTAAATCCAGTGAGCTTGACACTGAAGCTTTTCATAATCTTCTCATATCCATACTTGGTTATATCAGCTACTCTACTGCTGATAACCTCCAATCCAATAAGTAGTTAATTCTAACTCCATTTATACTCTTGCTTCATCATTCACCACTGACATTACTCCAAGAGATGTATACATCATACTACTTCACCTCAAGTGTTTAGTATTTCCCAAGAGGAAACTACTACTTGTATAATCCAATGTTGCTCTAGCATCATCTTAATCATACTATCTTGTCTCTACTTAATCCTAGTATCTAATACTCCAACCTCACATTATATTAATGTGACTTGTCATGGCTAACTTAGAATAACATATCTATACTAGGTTTCAATTATGTTCTATCCACCAATGTCACTTATACATGATATAAGCATTCAATCTTGGTGACGAAAGCATGATCATTAAAATCCTTTGATCATTTATGGTTTAGGTTTCCAGTTGGCTAATCAAGGCCTTCATTAATACAACACTACAATTGCATTATAATTATCTTCTCAATGTATCTATCTGACTAAGAGAGATTATTCATTTACTATTCCTACTTCATTCAATAGGATTACTCCTGGTAACTTATCTTCATAATTCATCCTTGTAATCTTCTTTGTTACCATTTTGATTAGATTTCCTCCAATCACTCCCATCCTATAGATGATATCTATAACTAGCATTACCACTTAACTCTTCTTACTTCGTATCTAAAGGTATGAAGTGAATGTTATGATAAGGACAAGAGTTGATAGGTCAAGAATTGATAGATTAAGAATTGGTGAATCAATAGTTGATTACTCAACATTGATAAACAATAGATATTAAGATATGATTCCATAAGGATTGACATGGAAAGCAAGATATATGGTGAATGATCTTGACTTGGTTCCTTTGCTACTTAATATCACTAGAAAGTTAAAGTCAGGTATTACCATGATACTCATGGTATAAGTAGATGAGATTAAGATAGATCAAGAATTAGTTGTTACATTCTTATTACTTAAGTTATATTTATAATTTGGTATTCATGGTTTGTGTAATGAATACTAGGATATCATTACTTAAGGATCAAATATAAACCATTAAGTAATATATTAGGGTTAACTTTTATTACATTTGATCTACACTTAGATCATATCTCCCTTACCCAAAATAAGGTTTTAGCAAAGGTCATATTGAAACTTATCGCAGTCAACTTGATGATCTACTTAAATTCCATCAGGTTAAGAGAAGCTTCAATCACTTTGACAAGTTTTTATTTAAATCGCGAAAATTATTTGGATTTTCTATGCATGAATGCAATGCACACATTTGGGTTCAGCTTATTTCTAAGCTCTAATGCTAGGATGTTACACAACCTAACCCCTTTGTGAAATTGAAAAACAGGCAGTTTCGAAACTTTATCAGGTCCCGTTACCATGTGGACCCAAAAACCAAACAACTCACCTCAGATCCTAAGGTGAAGGAATTCGTGGTTCTTGTGGTAAGTAATTGAATTACCGTGGATCAAGTCGGTTGCATTATAATCTATGAAGTCGAATTTCTAAACAGTTCACGTTACTTCTTCTGCAGGAGCAGGAAATTGCTAGTCAGGGATCCTAGGATTCCTTATCCCAAGGGTCGAAGGCGGCCACCCGGTGGTATAACCCTTTTAACAGGGCGATGAACCGGGCCAAGGAAATCATGTCGGTTATGCAGAAGCCATTGTTGGCTGCCCGTCTAGCCGGCTTCGGGCATAAGAATTGGGTGGATCATTTTGGTCCACCACCGAGGACACGTGTGGCGGGAAGGAGCGACGAGGAAAATTGCAAGGTTCAAGAACTTAAGGAACAAGTAGCGCGGATCCCGTAGATCATCCAAGACAACCTGGCAATCACCCTCACCTTCATCTTGCCTACCTTGGTGGAATCAATAGCAAACTGGAATGCGAGTGGTCGACAAGGGCCGTTCCAAATTCCAAGCATGGTCAGCAGCCACTTGAACAACACGGCGCCACCGAATCCGGCAAATTATGTGTTCGTGACTCTGCTCGCTAGGACAACGATGCTAGAAGCGTTAGTGACTCCCCTGCCATCACCGCGGTGCCAGGCACGTTGGTGACTCCTCCTGCCATCATCGCGGCGACACCAGAGCTCCATGCACCCGGTAGGGAGAATACACCAGTAGCCGGCACCGCGCCATCAAGCAGCCCCTCCGTCTCTTGCATGCCCGTCGTCGTATGCGGTGCCTCGACATTAGACGAGCTCGACGTCATCATGGTAAACAGATTACTTTACCGCTTTGCCATATATTACTCTTATGGCATCTCTTACGCCATACATGCTTTCCGCAGACGGATGTTCCTTGCACTCTCTTAAGCTATGTGAACAACGAGATGAGGGATGTTTCCAAGGTTAACATCATTCAACCCTTTCACCGCCAGATAGCGTGCACAGGGTTAAAATTATTCAGGTGCTAAGGGGCTGTGACGACCTGAAACCTACCATTCAACCCCCAGGAGCGGATGAAGAAGAGTCGACTATCCTCAGAAGTTGCTTCGGCTTATTCATGTTATGTCCAAAGAGCATGATTCGTTTGGGGATGGCAGGGCCATCACCCCACAGGCAACAACACCGCCTGTCGTGCCAGCGCCAAGCCATGGCAAGACCCCCACACCGCTACCACCGTCACCTCCACGCGGTGGGTCGGATGACCATGTTGATGATATGATCATGGCGCAGGATCCAAACAAGGGCGACGAAGATGACGACGTCGATCAGTTCTTCGACACTCAGTTTTGCAACGACGGCCCAAACAAAGACCCAGCTAGTGGCCCCGCAGAGAAACCCACTTGCAACAAGCGTATGTTTGGTTCTTAGGAGACCCGTCCAGCTTGCGCCTTCAGCGAGCCAGCTGATACAACCAACCACCCTTTATTCTAAGCCCTGACACACTACATAGGGAGGCCAGTGCTCAGATTATGGTGCCTGCCCACTCTCCAAAAGTCAAGAAGGTCAGGAAAAGAAAATCTAGCACCTCAAGCCAGCCTGTGGCGTCAACTGTGAATCTGATCAGGTTTCAGGACAGGCCACCTAGACCCAAGGGTATTATGTAGAGGATGCATGTGGCGGGTGAGCCCATGATAACTAAGAAATTGCTCAGGTTCGCTAGTTCGGAAATGAAGAGTGTGCATGACGGTGTGCTAACGGTATAGAAACGCCTTCTTGCGGAGAAAGATCCCTTGCACCTGGTATTTGTGGTTAAGGTGCCACTAGCAGCAGCAGAGCCACCTCCCGGCCAACCCGGGCAGCTGCCCGGGCTCTAGCTACAATGTCAGCTGGAATCATAGCAGGAAATGAACAGTCGATGTGTAGCTTCCATGGAAAAAAAATGTGTGTCATCATGTGCATGTGTACTTTGCCTGGGCTCCATGGATGAGCTAGCTCCACCACTTACCACTAGGCTTGGGATTCGTTGACAATGTCCCTGCGGATCTGTTCTTCTTGCGGTTTGACGACATCTTCAATATGTTCCACCTGTACCCGCTGCACTATACCATGGTCCACCTGTTTTCTCTCAGCCTGGTCATGTAGATCATTAGAGAGAACACCCCGGGCATCGCGATAGTGGACCCCTACTACATGCGTGCCGGCTTCTTGGGAAGCTCCATTGAACGGAGATTCGTGGCCTCGTACCTACAAGGCATCTTGGTGGCAAACAAGACAAATGAATACATTATCGTGCCTTACTTTCCCAAGTAAGTCATTAGTCACTCGCCACCATAACATGCTTTATTATATTTTCATCATTCTTTTTCCAACATATTCCGTTTGAATTGCTTTGCGTAGAGATCAACACTACACACTCATGTACTTATCACCAAAACATTCACAAGCCACGTATTTCGACTCGGGGAGTCGAGAAAAGAAGAAAAACTATGAAAAGATCAAGGAAGTTTTGGATGATGCTCTCACTGGCTATGCTTCAGCGGAAGGCACCACCTTCATGCGTAAGAAGGTCAAGTTCGGCAGGCACATCTTCACCCCCGTAATGGACTTCCCCTGCATGAAGCAGCCGGAAGGCAGCTAGTACGAATCCTACTACGCACTCCATCACATGAGGGCGTTCATACTAGAGCAACATAATTCTACGCTTCCAGATCATCTCAAACAGAGGGCCAAATCCCAGGCCAAGATCACTGATTCAGATATTTGACAAGATATGTATCGCATCTAGCAGCAGTTTGGGGCAATCATCTTTCGTGATGTCATGACTTCAGGGGGATCTTCCATGGAGGCAATCCGTCGAATAACCGTGACATAGTAGATCATCTAAACGTGCAGGGTGACTATAGGAAGTTCATGACGAAACAAGGTGTCCTCTCATTCCCTGAGCCAAGTCAGAAGTCTTGATGTTGGCCTAGTTGTAGTTCTGAACTATAGATGAGCTTGTGTGATGTAAACTTTATTCCCGCAAGTACTTGAATACATGCTACTACTTATTAGGGTTATGAATCAACGCTAACTTATTTTGCTTATTATTAGGGTTATATATGAATCAATGCTTGTTTTTTTGCTTACACTTTGGTCCTTCTTTGCTTACATTGGTATTTCTTTTTTCCTTACTTTGGTCTTTTTCGAGAATGTCAATCATTAAAATGTCGTGGCACACTATATATGTGAATATGCTGTGATGGGATTGTAAGCCTTATGTCATGCACAAGTCCAAGTCTTGTTCATCCTACTTGTCTTACGATTCCATCATAGCATATTTCCGTGTCCAACAACCTAGTTATATATGAGGCATTCTTTTTGAGTTGGGACTACTTTCTTTTTTCAGGAATGAGGCACGTTACTTTGGTATTTTTAGATAATGTCGATGATTGAAATTTCGTGGCACATACTATATATGTGAATGTGATGTGATGGGATAGTGAGCCTTGTTCTATACACAAGTCCAAGTCTTGTGCATCCTACTTGGCTCACTGTTTCATTATAGCATATTCCTATGTCCAATGTCCTATGTATATATGAGACATGCTTTTTGAGTTGGGACTACTTCCTTTTTTTGAGAATGAGGCACAAATCCGAGTTACTTTGGTCTTTTATGAGAATGCCGATGATTAAAATATTGTTGGACAGTATATATGTGAATATGCTTGATGGGCTGTCCGGCCTTGTGCTTTGCACAAGTCCAAGCCTTGTGCATCATACAATTATGTGCTTTTAGCCCATTAATGCTACATAACACTGCCAATTATACATAAGCCTTGTGCATCATACGATTATGTGCTTTTAGCCCATTAGTACTACATAACACTGCATGGGCTGTATACTGAAGCCGATCGGGAGCTTTTTTTTTTTTCATGTTCGATTTTTTTGTACATAGACATAAACAAAGAACTGTACAGTCGATATTGTCAGCGGACCAGAGCCTCTCATCGTAGGGAACTTGTTGTGGCAGCGGAGTACCTTGATGCGGCGGCTGGAAACTATTGGCTGCGGCATTTGAGCTCCAGGCGGCGGGGATTTCACTGGCCAGATTCATGCGGCCCGCGATATCCTGGCAGCGGATGGAATCTGTCCGTGTCCTGCAGCTTGATTCAGTGGCCGACGAAACGGATTCGGCAGCGACGGTGCAGGCCGAATCGGGAGAGCTCTAGGGGGCCCTAGGTTCAATCGGGAGAGCTGTAGGATGGGGAGGGTTGTAGGGTGCCGCCATGGTTATTCACTCGGGAGAGACACATGACAAATGAGAGAGATAACGAACCGTATGGTTGACTTATCGGTGGCAGCGGGATGTAATTTGCAGCCGCTCCACGATTTTGTTTTCGGAGGATAGCCAGAACACTCGCTCCGCAATTTCGCAGAATAGGCCGGATCGCTCCATCCTTTCCGGTCCGTACATCCTATGCGTTCGAGGCAGCTCCTCTCGCTCCGCCTGCGGAGTAAGGAGCTGGAGCGTTGCCGAATAGACCCGAGTGTCCAAGTAATCCTTCGAAAGACCAGTACCCAAGTGTATCATCCTATTTGGGATATAACAATGTCCCTCTTGCTACACTAATAGACATTATGGAGGCATAAAACAAAATGCACAATACGTGAAATATGGTGTGATGTAATAGTATAATTCCTTACTTTATTCATCCACTAGTATATATGCGCCCAGTGGTAGGAGATACACATATATACTTTAGCGTGCGTCGATCATTACACTTCATCGTGTTTATACACGCCTACGTGGCAACTAGATAAGCACATCATGGGCAGAAAACGATGCGGTAGCTCCGGTTGCCGCTGCAGGACTTGGTCTTGACGTCGTTCGGGTGGTGGTACGCGTCGGGGCAGTTGGAGTTACGGCACCGCAGCGCCACGCCGGTGCTGCACGAGAAGTCCATGCCGATGTTGAAGCCGTCGATCACGGAGATGTCGTAGAAGTCCTGCGAGCCAAGGGTGAACTCGGCCAGGGTTGCCGGCGGTTGTCCCGACAGGCTGCAGGACAGCGCCGGGCCGCAGTCGCCGGTTGCGCAGCTACCGGAGTTGCCCTTGAAGTTGCAGCCCGTGCGGGCCCAGATCCTGGCAGCGCTGGTGCCGCCGGGGATGTTAAGGTTCCACGTGTCGCCGCTGTTGAGCCTCCTGCCGCCGCCCACCGGGATGGCTGCCGGCCACACGGGGAAGGAGCATCGGTTGGTGATGCTGAAGGAGGTGGCGCTGGCCCCCGCGGTCAAGGCAGCGGACAGGAGGAGCATGAGCACTGAAGACGAGGCTGCCATTGTTTTGTTCCACCAACGTGCTAGTGTTGCTGGTTGCTGTGGTGGCCGTGCTAAGCATGTGCTTATTTATAGGTAGATTTTGTGGACGAGAGCTCGAGAGAAAACACAAGATTTGTAGGTTTTGAACTTACAGAAATTTGTCTTGTTAACAGGCCTTTTACAACGGAGTGTATCTTAGCACCTTACAATAAAAGTTATAAATACTTAAGAGAAAAACCCTCTAATGCATTGTACATGTTAGAGGTCGTATCTTAATTTAATATTTTTTTTTCTCATACATGCATTTGATGAGCTATAAACTTTGTTTTGCCTATGATTATATAGGAGGGCTGTATCTTAGTTAAACTACAACAATCCTCTCTCTTTCTTAATTAATATGCCATATTAACATTTTGCCTAGGATGCTGCTAGGATGCCCCATTGTAAAAGACCTTACAATTGCGACCGAGAGCGACAGTATATTTTGAACTTTATAGGCGTGTGTTAGTTTGGTTGTGGAAAATTGCAACGGTAGTGCTTGGAAAATAGCAGAGTGCATTTGACAGAGACGTACATTTGAATCGACATGTCTCTCTTGTATACGGTGTATAGTGTGTTCGGTTTGAGACCACTGCAATGCCACTAGGAATACGACCAGTCACGATTGGTTGATATTGACCACTGGCGCTGAGCTAATTAAAGTTCACGTATGCATGCATCGCTCCCGTGAGGCGCCGTCGCGCCGCACCGGGGCTCTCCAGCCCCCTTCCTCCCGCTCCCCCTCAGACGCCCCTCGCTCCCTCTCCGCCGCCATCAGCAACATCGTCAGGGCAAAGCCTAGGCGGCACAGCGGCGGCGGCAATCTCCTCCTCGCGCGTCAGGGTTTGGGTATATCACGGCGGTTGACTCCGCTCCAACTCTGGCGGTGATGGTAGTTCGGCGTCGGCCGGATCTAGGTGACGAGAAGTTGTAGCAGCGTCAGCAGGGTGTGATCGATGGGTGCTCGTTCCAATGGGACAGCCCCTGCCCTGTACTCTTCCATCCATTGTCGGCATTTTGCTGCTGATGGTCCTGGTCTTGATCTGCATCACGAGTACACTCGGGGAAGCGACCATGGGTATGGCGGCGGTGGTCATCTTCTCCGTCGAAGGTGACCGGCCTGAGGCTGGTTTCCCGGATCTCAGGTTCTCGGGATCTATCAACGAGCCCCGGTGGTGAGTTCGGAAGAGATAGTCACCGATGAAGATCGAGCCAATCCTGGCCGACGATGGTGGCGTTTGCGTCGTTTTCCTTGTTGAAGGATTCGTCGCGTGACTATTGTCAAACTACTTGCGCTGCTCCGGTGGAAACATTAGACCCAGGGGCTCCGGATCAGGCGATGGTGGCATTTTGGGCATCGATCTACCTCTTGGGGGCATCGTTTTTGGAGCAACTGCTGGATGGTGGAGGCAAGAAGGTGGAGCAGTGCTCATCTACCTCGTCGACGACGGCGAGTATCGGTGGCGTGGTGTAGTGGAGTCTTGGTATCAGACATGCTATATATGATGGACTCGCGTAGGGCCGGTGCGTTGTCTAGCATCGAGGTGGCGTCAGCGGCAGGACCGCCAAAGTCTATGCGCATCATAATCATGAAGACTTCTGAGAGGTTTGATGGCGGTGACGGCTTATTTGGCGTGTACATAAGGTGTTCGCTAAGAGTCTGATATTCCAGATGTACGCTCTCTCTTTGCCTAGCGGGCACCTCAGGGTATGTGATTGTTTCAGGTCTTACTAGTGGAGTATCGTCGTTGTCTTTCTGCACAGAGAGGGGCCCCAATGACACGAATTACTTCCATTATCAAGTTTGTAGGTGTGTGTGGTAGCTTCGGATTGTGTGATGTATGTTCTTTTTCATGTCTTTGTCGGTCGTTATAATAAAGCAATAAATACCATATGCATCATTGATGCAGAGGCTGGGGGTCGCATCCTCCATTTTGAAAAAAATGTTACCTCCTGGCCACCTGAAAAAAGCTAGCCCTGCAGTCTCGCATGTGCAACGGATCCATTAAAGGCGTGTTTGGTTCCGGTGTGAGTTTTTTCCCATGCATGCAACTTGCATGCGCGGATACTGCACGCCGGGATCAGGCTCTAGGCCAAATCCCCCCCCCCTTATTTTGTTCCCCGCATTGACACTATTTAGGACTTGGGCAGAACTAAGGCCCTGTTGTTTGGTGGGCTATATTAGGCCCGGGAGAAAGAAATGCGCGTGTTTGCTTTCAGCTATGTCATGTGCTCTGGTAACCTCTTCCTAGATGGTGAGCTTACCACACATCACAAGTAAGTCTTAACCACATCAAGCACAAACCAAAGTACATAAACATTGTAGCAACAACACGACATAAGTTCACAGCAATCAAAGTCACACAACAAAGTAAGCAGCAAATATCAGAGGTCGATCAAGGAAAGGGCTGGATCATGCTACGGGAACTTCTTCATGACTTCAGTCATGGTGTACTTGAAGATGGTGACCTTGAACAGGCCACCCTTCAGCATCTTGAAGGTCAAAAAGTACCCGATCTTGACTTGGTGTGCAATGGAGAAGCCAGCCCACCCCTGGTCAAGGCAGATTGATGTAGCCCGACCTACGGTCGTTGCCCCATCAAGGTCTCCAACTTATGCCAAGTCGTCATGGACTCTAAAGTTGAACCCTATCCTCTTTGAGATCCCACTTCCTACCCTATTGAATGGTATACTACTTCATTCTCCATCCTATGACCATGATAGGTTCACACCGACGAGTACGGAGACGAGGGATGAAGCCCGAGAACTCGTGCCCGACAAGACAGAGGCTTGGAAGAGGAGACGGAAGAAGCTCTAGCTGGAACCGGTGACAGGACCGGCGAACCGGAGCCACCGCCGAAATCTCCGGCGACAGCCCCGGCGAACCGATCTCATCGCCGGAATCCCCGGAGCCAGGACCGGTCGACCGGAACCATGGCCGGAACCGCTTACAGAGAGTCCTTTCGGCGCGCGATCGGAATATTCGGCGACGACCGGAAATCTTAGCGCCAGATCCGGCGTAGCCGGACTTAACGCCGGAACTTCCCATCTGCGTGCGGATCTAGGTTTGATGCCCTGGAATATTCCCTTTACTTACCCCTTTGCCTAGTTTATTCCCAAACTACCCCCTTGTTTAGAGGCTGGCCTATAAATAGATCCCCCACCCCTCATGTACCCCTTAGGCATAGATGATAGACTAAAGACAACCCCCTTGTGTGGAATCTCTAGTTTTGCCTCATCCCCTTACAAGGGGACCGACTATCGTCACTAACCTCGATTGGACTTTGCATCACGCATCCATTGTTGAACAAGGCCTTAGAGTTTGGTGTCTCGTCTCCAAGTTGTCAAGACCCTCCCCAAAGTGTTCTTCCCTCTCCGATGTGGATTTGAGGGAGCACGTTGACCGATCTTTCCTTGTGAGGATTCTATTGTACCGGTGGCCGCCGTTCGGGAGCAATCGTCCTTGTATCGTGTAAGTTTGCCGTGTGTTCATCGTGTTCTTCGTGAGGTGTGTGTTCGCTTTCGCTACCTTCTCCCTTTCCCCTCGCTTTCCCATCGATTTGACCACGAGATCCGTGAAGATCGGGCCACCCAAGAGGTTATTGTAGGGTTTCGTAGCATGGAAAACAAAAAATTTCTATTGCATACAAACAAACAAGCCAAGATCTATCTACTAGATTGTAGCAACGAGTCGATGGAATAACTCACCCTCGAAGATTCCAAAGCGTTTAACGAGAGCAGATTCTCGTGGGTGATGTAGTCGTACTCTTCGCGATCTCAAGATCGCGTAGACGATCCTTCCGGCGCTGCGTTCCGGCAGCGCTTCCGCAGTCGGTCACACGTTCGGTACTCGACGAAGACCTTCCTCTCCCTTGTTCCAGCAGGCAGCGGAGGTTGTAGCACTCTCCTTGCGATTCCGGCAGCACAACGGCGTGGTACCGGAAGTAGAGGGGAGATCTCGCAGGGCTTCGCCTTAAGCCGGAGCGAGTATGGTGGAGTATGAGAGAGTCCTCGGTGTTCTAGGGTTTAGACACACCAAGGAGGGGGCAAGCCGGCGGCTAGGGTTTAGCTAGGCGGCGGCTATGGAGGCGGCGGCGGCTTGGGGCTAGGGTTAGAGGTGTAGGAGTTGTGTGTCAAGGAGGGGAGCCCTGCCCCTCCTTATATAGGTGGAGGGGGCCGGCCAAGGGGAGGGGAGTCCCTCCCCAAGTCGGCTTGGTGGTGCACCGGCGGTTGGGAGGAGGGACTCCTCCCCAACTCGGTTTCCTCCTCCTTTCCCACTTCTCAAAAATAGCCGTTTGACTTTCAAACTAGCCGTTTGACTTTTCAAACTAGGATTTGAATAAACCCTCTATTTTGTTCAGCGATGACACTTAGTACATGATGCAATCATACCAACTTGATATAACACATTCATGTACCCTTCCCCTCCGGAGTGCCGGACATTCCGGAACCTTCTAGAACATTCCCGATGAAAACACCGGAACCATTCCCCAACTCCGAAACGGGACTTTCCTTATATGAATCTTATTCTCCGGACCATTCCAGATCTCCTCGTGATATCCCGGATCCCATCCGAGACTCCGAACAACATTCGATCTCTTTCTCATCATTCCATAACTACTCAAACAACGTCGAATCCTTAAGTGTGTCTCCCTACGGTTCGTGAATTATGCGGACATGATCGAGACACTTCTCCGATCAATAACCAATAGAGGAATCTGGAAATTCATATGGCTCCCACATATTTCTACGATTACTTTGCGATCGAATGAACCACTTACATACAATACCAATTTCCCTTTACTTATCCGAGGTTATGATCGTCGGTATCTCTGCATACCTAGTTCAACCTCGTTACTGATAAGTACTCTTTTCTCGTTCCCGTGATATGTGATCCCTTGTGAGCCAGTCACATGCTTGCAAGCTAATTGGATGACATTTCATCGAGAGGGCCCAGAGTATATCTATCCATTCTTGGCAACGAAGATTTTGCCTTCGGATCTATGATAGAAGGTATACCCAATAGTTTCCTTCGGGTATCCTATGAAGACGCATTTTTCTGCTTTGGGTTCAAGCTTGTCCCAGAACTTCTTTACATAGGCTTCAGATCCCAAACTTTAAGGAACGACAATTTAGGTTTCTTCCCAAACCATAATTCATACGGTGTCGTTTCCACGGATTTAGATGGTGCCCTATTTAAAGTGAATGCGGCTGTTTCTAATGCATAACCCCAAAATGATAGCGGTAAATCTGTAAGTGACATCATAGAACGAACCATATCTAAGAGAGTTCGATTACGACGTTCGGACACACCATTACGCTGTGGTGTTCCCGGCGGTGTCAATTGTGAAAGTATTCCGCATTTCTTCAAATGCTCGCCAAACTCGTAACTTAGATATTCACCTCCACGATCATAACGTAGAAATTTAATCTTCTTGCTACGTTGATTCTCTACCTCACTTTGAAATTCCTTAAACTTCTCGAAAGTTTCGGACTTATGTTTCATAAAATAGATATACCCATATCTACTCAAGTCATCCGTGAAGGTAAGAACATAACGATAAACACCGCGCGATGCCATACTTATTGGACCACACACATCGGTATGTATGATTTCCAATAAGTCCGTACCTCGCTCCATCATACCAGGAAATGGAGTCTTAGTCATTTTACCCATAAAACATGCTTCGCATCTATCAAGTGATTCGAAATCAAGTGATTCAAGAAGTCCATCGGAATGGAGTTTCTTCATACGCTTCACTCCAATGTGACCAAGACGATAAAGGTTACATATAGGTCGAGTTATCGCTCGATTTCAAACGTTTAGCCTCAATGTTATTAATATGTGTATTTCCACTATCGAGATTCAACAAGAATAGACCATCTATCAAAGGTGCACGTGCATAAAACATATTACTCATATAAATCGAACAACCATTATTCTCGGATTTAAACAAGTAACCGTCTCGCAATAAACAAGATCCCGATATAATGTTCATGCTCAACGCAGGCACCAAATAACAATTATTTAAGTATAAAACTAATCCCGATGGTAGATGAAGGGGTAGCGTGCCGACCGCGATCACATCAACCTTTGATCCGTTTCCAACGCGCATCGTCACCTCGTTCTTCGCTAGCTTCCGTTTATTCTGCAGCACCTTTCTTCTTGATGTTGCCGTTCTTCAAATCTGCCAAGTACTTTGGGCAATTCCGCTTCCAGTGACCTTCTCCCTTGCAGTAAAAGCACTCAGTATCAGTCTTAGGTCCAGCCTTGGTCTTCTTCGTCAGCGTGGTAACTTTCTTACCACCCTTCTTGAAGTGTCCCTTTTGCTTATACTTGCCTTTCTTGAATTTGGTAGTCTTATTGACCAACAACACTTGGTGCTCTTTCTTGATCTCCACTTCTGCAGATTTTAACATGGCAAAGAGTTCTAGCAACGTCTTGTTCATGTTCTGCATGTTGTAGTTCATCACAAAGTTCTTGTAACTTGGTGGTAGTGATTGGAGGACACGGTAAATCCCCAAAGCATTAGGAATCACTATGCCCAAGCTTTGAAGTTTGTTTGCGTGCCCAGACATCTTAAGCACATGCTCACTTTGGACTGCCCTCTTCCATCTTGCAGTTAAAGAACTTTTCAGAAGCCTCATAGCTCTCAATTGCCGCATGAGTCTCAAAGATCAATTTGAGATCACGAACAATATCATGTGGGTCTAAATTCTCAAAGCTTTTCTGAAGCTCCTATTCTAAACCATACAAGATAGCACACTGAACTGTGGAGTACTAAGTCTTCCGAGTGAGGTAAACATTCTTTACTTCATCGGTAGCAGTAGCTGCAGGTGGGTCACCCAGCGGTGCATCCAGCACATAGGTCAAATTACCAGCTGTGAGGACAATCCTCAAATTGCGGAACCAATCCGCGAAGTTGCTTCCATTGTTTTTCAACTTTTCTTTCTCTAGGAACGCATTAAAATTGATGGTAGGGGCTGCCATTGATCTACAACATATTTGCAATAGTTTAGACTAAGTTTATGACAAATTGAGTTCAAATTAATAATAAAATTAACCTAGGTGAACTCCCACTCAAAACAACATCCCTCACATTGTTTTAGTGATCACACGAACCAAATCCACCACATCAACACCGATCATCACGAGAGTTGATATAGTTTCAATGGCGAACAATCGACATGTTCATCATATCTACTATATGATTCATGCTTTACCTTTCGGTGATCCGTGTTCCGAGACCATGTCTGTACATGCTACGCTCGTCAAGATCAAACCTTAGTTTCCGCATGAGCAAATCTGGCTTGCTCATGTTGTATACACTTGCGGAATCTAACACACCCGATCATCACGTGGTGCTTCGAAACAACAAGCTTTAGCAACGGTGATAACTAAGGGTGAACACTTTATGATTTGAAATTCATGTGCATGAGGGATCATCTTATAATGCTACCGTCGTCTACTAAGCAATACAAGATGCATAAAGGATTAACATCACATGCAATTCATAATATGTGATATGATATGGCCTTTCTTCTTTGTGCTTCCGATCTCCATCTTCAAGCACGAACATGATCTCCATCATCACCGGCATTGCATCAAGGTCAATGACGCTTCTCCATGGTTGTCGTCCACCGGCTTCAACTATTACAACTACTTTGAATAGACACGCGGGTCTTAACATAAATTAAAGACAACCATATGGCTCCAGCCGGTTGCCAACTTACAATAAGGAACATTGCATACATCAAATATAATCACAATCATGGCCATATCACATCACTGCACACCCCTGCAAAACAAAGTTAGACGCCTCTACTTTCTTTGCATGTTTTACGTGGTTTGGGGATTTCCATAAGTGTCGTTCTAACTTACGAACATGAACCACAACATTGATACTAGTATTGTTAATCACCCGTTGTAAATTGGATCTTAACTATGCTAGGAGAAACAGGCACCCGCAAAGCCACTTATGCAATACAAGTTGCATGTCAAGCGTGGAGCAAGTCTCATGAACGATGTCATGTAAGGTTAGCCCGGGCCGCTTCATCCCAACATCCCGCAAGATGCAAAGTACACAAGAAGCAATCGACAATAAAAGCATCAATGCCCACAATGACCATTGTGTTCTACTCGTGCAACAGATCTATATATAGACACGGCTCTGATACCACTGTAGGGTTTTGTAGCATGGAAAACAAAAAAATTCTATCGCATACAAACAAACAAGCCAAGATCTATCTACTAGATTGTAGCAATGATTCGATGGAATAACTCACCCTCGAAGATTCCAAAGCGTTTAACGAGAGCGGATTCTCGTGGGTGATGTAGTCGTACTCTTCGCGATCTCAAGATCGCGTAGACGATCCTTCCGGCGCTGCGTTCCGGCAGCGCTCCCGCGGTCGGTCACACGTTCGGTACTCGACGAAGACCTTCCTCTCCCTTGTTCCAGCAGGCAGCGGAGGTTGTAGCACTCTCCCCGCGATTCCGGCAGCACAACGGCGTGGTACCGGAAGTAGAGGGGAGATCTCGCAGGGCTTCGCCTTAAGCCGGAGCGAGTATGGTGGAGTATGAGAGAGTCCTCGGTGTTCTAGGGTTTATACACACCAAGGAGGGGGCAATCTGGTGGCTAGGGTTTAGCCAGGCGGCGGCTAGGGTTTGCCCTAGGGCCGGCGGCGGCTATGGAGGCGGCGGCGGCTTGGGGCTAGGGTTAGAGGCGTAGGAGTTGTGTGTCAAGGAGGGGAGCCCTGCCCCTCCTTATATAGGTGGAGGGGGCCGGCCAAGGGGAGGGGAGTCCCTCCCCAAGTCGGCTTGGTGGTGCGCCGGCGGTGGGGAGGAGGGACTCCTCCCCAACTCGGTTTCCTCCTCCTTTCCCACTTCCCAAAAATTGCCGTTTGACTTTCAAACTAGGATTTGAATAAACCCTCTATTTTGTTCAGCGATGACACTTAGTACATGATGCAATCATACCAACTTGATATAACACATTCATGTACCCTTCCCCTCCGGAGTGCCGGACATTCCGGAACCTTCTAGAACATTCCCGATGAAAACACCGGAACCATTCCCCAACTCTGAAACGGGACTTTCCTTATATGAATCTTATTCTCCGGACCATTCCGGATCTCCTCGTGATATCCCGGATCGCATCCGAGACTCCGAACAACATTTGGTCTCTTTCTCATCATTCCATCACTACTCAAACAACGTCGAATCCTTAAGTGTGTCTCCCTACGGTTCGTGAATTATGCGGACATGATCGAGACACTTCTCCGATCAATAACCAATAGAGGAATCTGGAAATTCATATGGCTCCCACATATTTCTACGATTACTTTGCGATCGAATGAACCACTTACATACGATACCAATTTCCCTTTGTCTCACGATAGTTTACTTATCCGAGGTTATGATCGTCGGTATCTCTGCATACCTAGTTCAACCTCGTTACTGATAAGTACTCTTTTCTCGTTCCCATGATATGTGATCCCTTGTGAGCCAGTCACATACTTGCAAGCTAATTGGATGACATTTCACCGAGAGGGCCCAGAGTATATCTATCCGTCATATGGATGGACAAATCCCACTCTTGATCCATGTGTCTCAACCAATACTTTCCGAACACTCAATGCCACCTTTATAGCCACCCAGTTACGGTGTGGTGTTTGATGTCATCAAAGCATCCATCCGGTAAAGGTGATATGCATGATCTCATGTTCGAAGGAATTAGGTTACTATGTATCAGAAAGCATATAGCAATTGAACTATTAAAATGACTTGATCTTTATGCTACGCTTATCTATAGGAGTATGTCCACCATATCATTCTCCTAATGTAATGATCTTGTTGTTAATAACATCTTAATGTTCATGATAGGGAAACCATAATCATTTATTAACCAACAAGCTAGTGATGTATAGAGGCTATACTAGGGACTTCAATTTAAGTTTACAAATCACACAAGTATTAATGTTTCCTTGTTAATACTATTATAGCATGAATGTAAACATTTATCATAAACACAAAGATATAATAATAACTACATTTATTATTGCCTCTAGGGCATATCTCCAACAGTTATCCCCTTTCATCATCTGGTATCAGCAGCTTTTCGTTGCCACGAATTCCTCATCGATTTGGTCTTTTCCCCGTAAATTCAAAAATTTCACCAAAAATAGCCCCAATTCGTGTTTTGGATCGATCTATGGTTTGAGTGAGTTTTGGTAGGTTTTGATCCACGGATTACTTGCTAAACTTATTGATCTATGTTCCCCTGCGTTCCCATGTCCTAATTCCATCGTTTGCCCCTCCGATCTGAAGTTTTCCATCGAGTTTTTCCGTAGAAAATCGAGTTTTCGCGTTCCCGAACTCGTTTCGGCGCCAGATCCGGTGAACCGGAGCTCCCGCCGTAATTTCCGGTCAAAACGGACCTACCGTCGGAATTTCCGGCGAGATTTCCGGTCCGCCGACCTGGTTGCCAACAGATTTAGCTCCGCACGGTTTTAAGCATAACTTTTGTATTCGAACTCGGATTTTGGTGTTCTTTAGCTCGTTTCGAAGATGAGAAGGAGCTCTACATCATCATCCACGTTGTTAATGCTATCTATTCCGTCCAAATTCCGTGAGCAAGGAGGAATCCAACAATAAAGGGTGAAGATCGTCGATAAAAGGTATGAACATTCCGCGACTTCTCCCCACTTGCATTCCTTTGGGAACCCCACTATCTTTGCGAGCAACAAACACCTATTGAGACTAGTTCCTCTTATGATTGCTTAGGATATGCACATTTGATACCTTGTAGATTCCGAGCAAACATTGTGAACGCTATCTCATATAGTTATCTTGTATAGTTGTTGGCACAAGGAAGAGGCAAGTAAAAAATAAAAAGAAAGAAACAAAAAAATATAGAAAAAAGAAAAAGCAAGAGAAAAAGAAAGAAATATACATGTGCCTCGTAGAATAGGAAGTGCAAGCTCGATGAACATCATATAGGTGGTACTTATTGTGCATATCTTGTAGCCCACCAATTTTGTGCAATCAAACTAGTGTCTCTCCTTGTACTTATGTGACACGAGCCTATAGTCTTTGCTAGGTAATCATTTGGTTCTTAGCTCACTTTCTCCGTCGCACAAGTCCCATTTATCCCAACGTGTGTGTTTCCTTGTACATATTTCCTATCTTGTGGATTGACTTGTTTCGCTTTTTGATCATTGTGGTTCTTTACTTTCCAATACAACATCTTGATTTTGGATTGGTTCTTGACATGCCACTTTCCATACCTATCCACCATAGGCCTTGTGTGTGTGTGTTTTTTTGGTTAGTACTTGGTTTTGGTGTTCCGCGTGAACTTCACTTTGCTTGGTTTATTGCTCTCAAGTGTGGCCACTTGCACGATACTATCTTCCAAGGTAAAGTAAGGTTTGACGTTTCATCCCCAACACCCTCTACCACTTCCATATACAACACTTGGTCTTGTGAATCATGTCTAGGGACTCTGGAACCGAGGATGATATCTATGAAGAATCCATGATGAGCCACCATGACTATGACTCCACAAGTATAGAGGACATGACGGAGCACAACACCGAAAATGGCTCCGCATGCTTTGAGGACCCGGAGAACTTTTCACCTACGATGACTCCACATGCATGGAGGATATGGAGCACTACACCGACAATGGCTCCACATGCTTGGGTGATATGGAGTACTACAACAACAATTACTACCCAAGCATGGACGACTTCGAGTGCGACATCGATGATGCCTCGCCGAGCATGGAGGACACGGAGAACTTCCTCGACTTTGATGGCTCCTCCATGAGCCATGACGAATTACTCCACCGTGTGGAGATGGAAGCCTACTACACCAAGCAAGAGGAGGCGCATCATCAATATTCCATGACCTTCAAGACCAAGCGTGCCATACCAAAGGGCACAACCTACTTTGATGATCCACCTCCAAGGCCACAAGCGCCACCACTTCCAAGGCATCAAGTGCCACCACCTAGATGGCGTCAAGCTCCACCATCTGCAAGGTGCCAAGATCGATCACCTCCAAGGCGCCAAGCTCCACCTCCTATCCAAAGAAGAGTGACGTCCAAACATTATATACAACAAGAGGCGCCAAGAAAAGAGAATCTTCATCGACAAAAATCCTCTCATGAGCATCGCCACCATAAAGAGGATACAAGACATCGACAAAGGCATCTTCGCCACCAAGACGAAGAATTCGTGATGAGCACCAACCATAATGCTCAATCAATCTCAAGAAGGCACCACAAGCACAAGAAGAGTGCAAAGGCAAGTGATCATCATCGCGAGTGTCATGTGGGTAACCAAGTGCGCCACCTACATCAACCATCGGCCAGGCACGCCAATGACCTCCGTCGACACCATCATAGGGCACCTTCAACTACTCGTGCCACCACCACAATGGCACCAAGAGAAAGCCTTCCTCCACGCCATCAAGCTTCAACGCCTACGCTTGAATTCCGCGACCTCGTGAACGAGGAAACTGAAGACCTCTACTTCGCCAAGTTGGCTGAATTCGGTAAGAGGATGTCTACACTCCAAGATGGAGGAAGCCAAGGCAACATATGTGATGAAGTCGATCCGAGCACCGCTCTCGACAACACCATGAGACTACTTCCACCACTACTAGATGGCAAAAGATGGTCGAGCATGGGATTTTCCCTTCGACTATGGAGGTGAGCGATGATGCCCATCTTATGGCATCCAACCTTGAAGGCGACAAGGTCAAGAATGGTGAGCATGGGATTTTCCCTTCACCAAATGAGGCACATGGAGTTGAGTAAACCGAGCATACTCCTATATGCTTGAGTGATGATGTGGTACCAATCCCATGTGAGTATGAGAGCCACTTAGCCCACTTGAGTGAGAACAAGAGTGATATGAGTGACTCAACCTTATGTGAGATTGAGTGATTCCACTTTGAGGGCATGAGTGATACTCCTAGTGAGTTGAGAGTGGTAGTTGATAGGTCAAGTGAGACCATTTCGATTTCTAACAACTTACCCTCTATCTCTAGTGTGTTCTCTTGTGTTGTGCTAGGTTCCATGGATGAAGATGCGCCAAGCCATGAAGCAATGATGCCTCCATTATAGAAGATATACATGGTGCACGAAGATGATGCTACTTCCATGGCTACATCAAGAAGACGAAGTCGTCCATAAGGAGGCCACTACTTCCACAACACCCACTTCATATGAGAGGTATGAACAAGGTAACAATAAGGGTGTTGATGATTCCATGATCCCACTAGTGGACATGATGAATTGTGAGGATATGCATGCTATGGATGATACTTGTGACATTACATGTGCTTCATTACTATTCCCATGTGATGCTTTGTCTTTGCATAATATTGATCATGTGGAATTGTTTGATTGTGATATCATTGCCATAAACATGCCATGCTATGCATCTTGTGTGTATCCTCCAATTGCTTTGGACATGCTCTTTCATGCTAGTCATTCAATTTCTCCCGTTGCTTATTTCACTTGTTTTTCTTGCAACAACATTGATCATATGCGTTATAATGAGATGCCCCCCATAGCTTTCTCAATTTTTGGAGATTTTGATGATTGCCATGATAAGCATGTTCCCCACTTGCATACTCACCATGCATCTATTTCATACTTGATTGACATTAATGGTGATGTGCACAAGAAGAGATACGTCATGATGGATGATGTGTATCTCTACCATGCACACACGTTCTTCCTTTTGTGTATGATGTGTGTAGGTACCCGCACTATCATGTCAACCTCAGTTGAGCACGAGTTGACAAAAAGAGCTCTTGAGAGCATCCCACAAGTGAGTTCAAGATCGAATCCAGCTCTGATACCTTTTGCATGCTTTGCATCTTTCATGTTGGAAAATTGCTCTTTCCTATGGTTTGATTGCAAGCATGTTGATGGTATTATCTCACCTTGTGACATTAATGTTTCTTTGCTATTGGATAATGATGCTTTGTGTGTTGCAACAAAAATGTTGAACATTTTATCTTTCCGATGTTTTATGTGCATCCATAATGCCATTAAGAGCATGTATTGTCATGAGAGTGTCCAAGTATCTCGGCTAGTTGTTGCAACAAACATAAAGGACCATTTTCCCTTTCATATGGTTTTTTGCAAAAAAGTTGTTTTTGCTTCCGCTTGGGATACTCATATTCCCATGATATTTGCTTTCGATGATTTGTGTGTGCCATTCAACATGTCGAACAATTTCTCTTTCCAATGGTTTGTACACATAATGATGTTGTTTTGGATATTCTTCCTTTTGTATTTTTGCCAAATTCTCCTAGCTTTGCATCAAAGATGTTGATCAAATTTCTATTCGATTGCTTTGAGTGCCACAATAGGATGTTATATGGAGTTTTTGAGTTCCCACATTTGGATGATTTTTCAAAGATTTCCATGCACTTTGACCTTGCATATGCATCCCGTTTGCTATACTTGTGTTTTGCTAATAGTGTTGTGAACAAGAATGGACATGCCACAAATGACATGCTCCTCTATCACACACAAACATATGTTGCTTGGTCTTTGTTGTATGAAGGTACAAATGCATACACGTTAACCTCTACCAACCATGTGTTGACAAGAAGAACCGAAGAGAGTTACATATGGCTACCCTTCGTCGAGCTATGTCTACAAGCTAAGGTGACTTCCTTCTAATTGAGGACTCATGCAATAATCTTCATGAATTGGCTACGCTTTGAGTGTTGCTTTCCTTTTGTTGTGAGCTTTGTAGGCTTCAAGGAAGGTGAAGGAACATTGAAGTATTGTCAAGTCAATATTTCCGAGGACGACTATATGGTGAACCCCGGGATCAAGAAGGTCTCTCGACCTCTTCTACTTTGTGATGAGCATGTAGAGTCGAGGACGACTCTTTTTGAAGGGGGGGCTGATGTAGCCCGACCTAAAGTCGTTGCCCCATCAAGGTCTCCAACTTATGCCAAGTTGTCATGGACTCCAAAGGTGAATCCTATCCTCTTTGAGATCCCACTGCCTACCCTATTGAATCGTATACTACTTCATTCTCCATCCTATGACCATGATAGGTTCACACCGACGAGTACAGAGACGAGGGAGGAAGCCCGAGGACTCACGCCTGACAAGACAGAGGCTTGGAAGAGGAGACGGAAGAAGCTCTAGCTGGAACCGGCGATAGGACCGGCGAACCGGAGCCACCGCCGGAATCTCCGGCGACAGACCCGGCGAACCGAGCTCATCGCCAGAATCCCCGGCGCCAGGACCTGTCGACCAGAACCATGGCCGGAAATGCTTACAGAGAGTCCTTTCGGCACGTGACCGGAATATCCGGCAATGACCGGAAATCTCGGCGCTAGATCCGGCATCGCCGGACTTACCGCCGGAACTTCCCGTCTGCGCGTGGATCTGGGTTTGATGCCCTGGAATATTCCCTTTACTTACCCCTTTGCCTAGTTTATTCCCAAACTACCCCCTTGTTTAGTGGCTGGCCTATAAATAGATCCCCCACCCCTCATGTACCCCTTAGGCATAGATGATAGACTGAAGACAACCCCCTTGTGTGGAATCTCTAGTTTTGCCTCATCCCCTTACAAGGGGACCGACTATCGTCACCAACCTCGATTGGACTTTGCATCACGCATCCATTGTTGAACAAGGCCTTAGAGTTTGGTGTCTCGTCTCCAAGTTGTCAAGACCCTCCCCAAGGTGTTCTTCCCTCTCCAATGTGGATTTGAGGGAGCACGTTGACCGATCTTTCCTTGCGAGGATTCTATCGGACCGGTGGCCGCCGTTCGGGAGCAATCGGCCTTGTATTATGTGAGTTTTGCGTGTGTTCATCGTGTTCTTCGCGAGGTGTGTGTTCGCTTCCGCTACCTTCTCCCTTTCCCCTCGCTTTCCCATTGATTTGACCACGAGATCCGTGAAGATCGGGCCACCCAAGAGGTTAACCCCTTTCATCATAGATCCTGCCGATAACATTTCGGAGCTTCACCATCCAGCTGCATTTGGTGTTCGTCTTCAGCACGATCGTCCTTGACACATTGCCGAGGAAAGGCCTGAAGCCATCAGGGATTGGCAGCAGGTATAACCCAGGTGCCAAGATCACCTTGGTAAAATGGGTTTGACCTACCTAGTCGTGGAAGTGGCCTATCATGAGAGGCTTGCCTCTCGGCCTCTTGCCGCCGCTGCCCTCACCACCATCGTTCCCCCTCTTGCAGGCACTACCCTCAGCAGCATTCCTGGAGTATGCTCCTCCATTGGTGGGGAGAGCACCTCCGATCAACGTCTTCGAGCACTACAACAACAATTATCACATGTGATCGGACATGACCAATCAACATAATACATGTGATCAGACATGTACAATCAACATAACAAATGTGATTAGACATGAACAATCATCATCACACATGTGATCAGACATGAACAATCAACATAACACATGACCTAATATCACTACAAGAAATGTTTCCTTCCGCAACTACTTGGCATGTCAGTCGTCGTAGAAGGCGCGTCTTCCGCGACGAATTTTTTGGCTTGGCCATGGCCGATGTAAAACTTTTTTTCGGTTTCGCGCCCCTCTACTATGTCGAAACCGCTAAAAACATGGACGAAACTCGATGGGCGCATGGAAGAAGCGAGATTTCCGGTTCCTCGGGCAATGTTGACTCGCCGAAGTATTTAAAGGCGTGTGGTTCTCGAACATTAGTGAATCTAGTGGATAGTACTTTTCGGTCGCGCCTCCCTAATTTGAGCTCGATAAAGTTGTTCGATGCCTCTTCCGTTTAGTCAGGTTGTTGGGTCCCACATGTCTTCCTCACATTAGAGGAATCGTGTGTATGATGGAATTTTTTTCCTTCCCTGCTTTGAACTTGATAGTGTTTCTCGATGCATCTGCCGTTTAATCAGGATGCTGGGTCTCACTTGCCATCCTCACACTAGAAGAAACGTGTGGATGAAGGATTTTTTCCTTGGATCGTGCCTCCCTGATTTGAACTCGATAACGTTGCTCGATCTATCTATCGTTAATTACGTTGCTGGGTTCCACATGTGAGCCTCACATTATAAGAATAGTGTGTATGATGGAATTTTTTTCCTTCGCTCCCGCTACCCTCTTCCGAACATGATAGCGCTTCTAGATGCATCTACCGTTTAATCACACAGCTGGTCCTCACATGTCATCCTCACATTAGAAGAAACATGTGTATGATGAATTTTTTCTTGGCTCGCGCCTCTCTGATTTGAAATCGATAACGTTTCTTGATCTATTTGTCGTTAATTACTCTGCTAGGTCCCACATGTCAGCCTATCATTATAAGAATCGTGTGTATGATGAATTTTTTTCCTTAGCTCCCGCTATCCTGTTCCGGACTTGATAGCGCTGCTAGATGCATCTACCATTTAACCACACAGCTGGACCCCACATGCCAGCCTCTCATAATCATGTGTATGATGGAAATTTTTTCTCCGCTCACGCTACCCTATTCCTAACTTGATAGCACTGCCATATGCATCTACCGTTTAATCACACAGCTGGGCCCAACATGTCATCCTCTTATTAGAAGAAACATGTGTATGATGGAATTTTTTCCCTTGGTCGTGCCTCCGTGTTAACTTGATAGCGTTGCTCGCTGCATCCGCTGTTTATTCAGGCTTGTGGGTCTCATATGTTAGCCTCACATTAAAAGAATCGTGTGTATATGATTAATTTTTTTTTTGCTCTAGCGCTATCCTGTTCCTAACTAGATAGCATTGCTCGACGAATCTGCCGTTTGGTCACGCAGCTGGGTCACATATGTCAGCATCTCATTAGAAGAATGTGTGCATGTTGGACTTTTTTTCTCGCTCGCGCCTTTGTGTTTCGAACTTGGCAACGTTGCTCGATGCATCAGCCGTTTATATAGGCTGCAGGGTCCCACATGTCAGCATCTCATTAAAATAAATGTGTGTATGTTAGACTTTTTTCTCGCTCGCGCCTCTGTGTTTCGAACTTGGTAACATTGCTCGTTGTATCAGCCGTTTATACATGATATGGGTCCTCGTGTCAGCCTCTCATTAGAAATAAACGTGTGCATGCTGGAGTTTATTCACGCTTGCTCCTCCCTGTTTTGAGCTTGGCAACGTGGCTCGATGCATCAGCCGTTTATACAGTCTAGTGGTTCCCCCATGTCAGCCTCTCATTAGAAGAAATATGTGCATGCTGGACTTTTTCTCGCTCGTGCCTCCCTTTTTTGAACTTGGTAATGTTGCTCTATGCCTCCTCTGTATTAGGTCTCTCCGATGGTTCCCACATGCCAGCCTCCTCTGTAGAGGACACGTGTGTATGTTGAACATTTTTTCAGTCTCCCCCTGGTTTGAGCTTCGTAACATTGTTGGGTTCCAGACGTCAGCCTTCTCTGTACAAAAAATGTGTATGCTGCAAAAAATGTATAAGTACAATAGAGATTATATATATTGATAAACCTAGGATTCAAATCGAACTCTGTTAATCTATACATTGTTGTTGGGTCGCATATGTCAGCGTTAGTATATAATAACAGAAATTGTCACGACCACTATTTTGACCTTGGTATATTGTTGGGTCCCATATGTCAGCGTTCTCTGTATTGGAAATGTGTCTATAATGGGTCCCACATGTCAACCTCTATTTGAAAGAAACGTGTGTATAGTTGGAATATTTTCTTGGGTCGAGTCCGTGCTAGATGCAGTAGCAGTTTATCATGCTTCAGATGTTAGCCTTAGAGAACAAAAAATGTTAATCTATACTTCATTGTTGGGTCCCACATGTCAGCCTTAGTATATAATAATAGAAATTTCAACGACCACTATTTTGACCTTGGTATGATGCTGGATGCCACATGTCAGTGTTTGCTATGCAGGGAAACGTGTGTATGATATGTCCCACGTGTCAGCCTCTATTTGAAAGAAACGTGGTATGTATGTTGGACTATTTTTTCGGGTTGAGTCCATCGTTCTAACCTTGGCAAATTGCTAGATGCAGCAACAGTTTATCTGGATCCCAGATGTCAGCCTCAAAGTACAAAAAAATTGACTCTTTAATAACACAAATTGCCTTGGATTTGAACTCGACACCTCAGCAGCGGTCAACTGTGTGCTTGCCACTTCGAAAGAAACTGTTAATACAATAGAATCGTTCAACGGTACTGCTTTTACTTACAAATTTGTCTCCTTAAAAAGACTTGTTTTGATCATGTTTATCTTCCATTAATTAATAAGGTGGCGCTCCTAGAAGCTAAACTAAAAACTGCTACATAATGAAATAGTTTTTACACAAAAAGGTCACATAATGAAGTAGTTTCTTACAAACATGGGTAGGCATAGTTTTTTTAAAAAAATTGAGAGGTGGGGGGCAATGCCCAAAAGGACGAATTAAAATGGGTTTGGCTATTCTACATGGGCCGAATTAAAATGTTCACAGCTATGCTCCATGGGTTCCTTGCTAAATTTCTCTGGGCTGTGGTCAGCAGTCCCTTGACCTCGAAAAGGATGAATTGAAATATTCTAAGCTAAAGAGGGACCGAATGGGCTTAGATTTCTTCTCCTGGTATATAAAAATTGCATTGTATTATGGCTCGATCGGATTCAAAGAAAATACCTCAGCGAGGAAGGGGAAAGAACAATAATTCTTTTTGGCAGATATTGATGTAAAATTCAGCAGTACAGAATAAGATAGAAAAATTATAGATAGATTCATATTCATCAGCACTTGACCAATTTAGCAACATTTCAAAGTGAGCGATTCAGCAATAGAGACACAAAACATAAAATAGCAGTACATAGAGAATCAGTTCTTGTTTCAGCTCTAGAAATCTTATCACGCAACCAGTTTTCCCTTTTCTCGAAACACACTAGATCACTGGAGCATGCAAAACTGACGATCAAGTCTGCTTTGATTATGGTCTACTCACATCAATGCATGTGACACACGTATGCAACCCAAAATGCCCAAGTTTCATCTAGATTGTGACAAGGCCATGTTTCAAATACAACCCAAAATACCCAAGTTCCATCTAGATTGTGACAAGGCCATGTTTCAAAAGAAAAGCAAGACTTTCGACTACCCTTAATTTAAATAAGTACTAATACATAAGTATTAGCTCCACAAAATTCTTTAATAATAGAAACGACAGAACATTTGAGAGATTCAGTAGCTTTCCTGCGTGAAATTTAATAGCAGTACTGAGAGAATAAGTTCTTGTTCCATCTCAAAAAACCTTGGGGCACGATTAGTTTGTCCTGTTCTCCGAACAGACTCGATCATTGGAGTAAGCAAAATTGACGATCAAGTCTGCTTCTGTGCGAATACCACCTCAGTTTGTCAATGCATATGTGACCCCCCATATACAACCCAAAATGTCCAAGACTCATCTAGATAATTGTGACAATGCTAGGTTTCAAAAGAAAAGCAAGACAATCTGTTGCACTTGATCTAAACAGGTAACAATACATCACTATTAGTTCAATAAAATAGTTTGGTAATAGCAACGATATAACAAAGGCAAAGCAAGACCATCTCCTGCCCTTGACCTAAACAAGTACTAGCAGTATATAGTACAAAATACTCCGAAGTACAAGAACTAGTACTATACTAGTATTACTTCATGGCTAGCCTCACTTTCTTCATGGCTAGACTCACTTTCTTCCAATTTTTTGTCAATTGGGGATTCTTCCCTGCGATTGATGCATATTGAGTAATGCACGCCCTGAGTAATATAAGATGTTTCATGGTACAACAGCAGGGAAAGATTTATCTTCTGCATGATGGCCACCCTGTTCCCAGGCGTGGAGGAACTGCAGATTGTATCCTGAAACCCCAGCTCTATTGATGGGGTACAGGAAGTGAGGTTCGTATTGTACAAGACTGACGAGCACGCTTCCTGCCTGACGCACACGACGGATACGACGATGCCGCCCAACTCGCATATGTCAAATAGCGCAGCAAACACCGTACCATCATCCCCTCATCCGATCTTCTCTACTCTTGATGAGCGCGGTGCCAACAGCGGCTGAGAGACTAAATTGCAGCATGCGAAATATTATAAGAAAAAATGATAAAGTAAATATGAGTAACCTGACTAAGATAAAACATATTTAGTACTCCCTCCATTTTATAATATAAGATGATTTAGCTTTTGTGAAGTGTATCGAGACCCCTATATAGTATATGGGTTCACTCCGAACTACAAATTAAAAAGAGTCTAGATACACTCGTTTGATAAAAGATAAAACATCTTAGGGCCTTTTTAATTCAAAGGATTTCTAAAGGAATTATATATCCATAGGAGTTTATCCTATAGAGTGTGTTTGTTTTAAAGGAATGAATCCTACAAAATTCCTATACATTGCTTTCCTACACTACAATCCTATAGGATTTTTAAGAAGAGGTGAGACCTCTTGGAAAAATTCCTATATCTCTATGACAACTATGCCATGTACTTAAACCCTACAAATTTAGTGTGTTTTCCTGCAGTGCAATCAAACAACTAATTTTACTGATCCCTACAATTTTTATTCCTATAGGATTTCAAGTGTCATGCCATTCTATTCCCACATTTTTCCTATTCATGTGTTCCACAAATCCTTTGAATATATTTTGAAACGGAGGGAGTACCTACGGAGTACATGTGCAAGACCATTGTTTCAAAGGAAAAGATACTTGATCTAAGCAAGTAGTGCTAGCTCCCAGTATAGAGAAATGTTTGAAAGGAAATGCTAGATCATCTCCATCGATTTGATCCAAACAAGTACTATCAGTACATATTGCAAAATACAATAGCATAAGCAGAACTAGAAACAATATATTCCCAAGTACAAGAACTAGTACAATAGTGCTGTACTGTACTACTTTGCAGCAAAAATCCATATTTCCGACACACTAAAACCCCTCGACTAGAATCAACATCAATATTTAATCCCAAATTTGAATGACAGATCATCATCAGAATCAAGACGGTTATATTTGTCATCTACCACCTTGTGGATGTAGAATGAGTAATCCAGGATGAACCTATCATGTTTATTAATCAGAAAATTCCAATAATCATTAGTCATCCTGACGGCGATGCGCTTCTCTTCGGTTCGAAAAACAGGCTATCTTCGGCGAACTCCTCCATGTACCTTTCCATCACTAAAGGTTTATATAAGTGTAACTCCACCATGTACCGCGGAAACTTGCATGCCGCCGACCTGTTGCACTGGACAGATACAGCGAGGCCATAGTGGAGCATGTAAAATCACACGGCGAACACTATACCATCATGCCCGGATACGACGGTCTCTACTCTCCATGAGCCAGGTGCCAGCAAAGGATGAGAGATGTACCTGTGTTCCACGCCGTAGTGGAAACTGTGCACTTCCATCGAGTGGGCATTTTCGAGGTGGGCGAGGAGTGTTGTGGGCGGGGTGGAAAACTCGCAGCCAGGCTCAGGGCAGTTGCACGGGCCATGCGGGCAAGCCATGTTGTGTTTGAGGAAGTCGTGAAAGGAGACCAATGTCCCGCACCCACCGTTGGGGCATCTACTACCTTTTCCGCTAGCGACTTGGCATCTCAACTCCTTGGAGCATGCGGACAGCCAGATGGCGCTGGTAGTGTTCATACGCACAACGATTTCTCCGAAGGTGTCCTCGCCGAACTTGCTCCAGCCACCATACCAAATGTTGTGCATTGAATCTTCCATTGAGTCCGGATGGACTAGGGGCGAGGGAGGATTCCAATATTATTATTGGAGTTTCTTGGAGGAGAGTGATGGTGGTCTGCTTGAACCGATGCAGCGGGCGAGAAATGGCTAGGAAAATTTTCCAAGTGCGCGCTCGAGAGGATCGATGGAGATGGAGAAGATGGGAGGCTCTTTGAATGAGGGGTGTTTGTGTGTTGCATCATCGGTCTTGTGCAGTGCACAACTGTATCGAGGACATCGGCTGGAGTTATAGCTAGACTAGCAAGCGGTCATGTCCTGGCTCAGTATTGTATTGTCTCATCACATAGACTAGCTATAAATAATACCATAAATAAGGTTTATTGTGTTTTAGGAAAGGACGTGAACCCACATTTCTCGAGTAAATTTCATTTAGTGCCACAACTGGGGCCAGGGTAACAAGTTATTGTCACTTCTGCAATTTTTTGCGGATATGTACCGCATTTTGGACAAGCTGTTATAAATAGGTAAATGTTATTTGGCTAATCATGTTTTAATAGCTAAACTAACATGATGGACCCACAATTAAGCATTGATATGGAACTAGGGACGACCTATCATCCCTCTCATATTTTTTCCTCCTTCCTCTCTCTTCTCTCGTATCCTTCTTCTGGAGCAACTTCTCTCTTTATTATTTATTGTTCCTTTTGCCCCCCATTTTTTCCTAATCTGGTAGAAAATCTAGAGAAGAAAATATAACCAGCAAATTTAGTAAACAAAACAGACGTAGGCAAAGTAGCTAACATAGGATATATAGTACATTACTTAATAAGGTTCGATAATTAGGCTGCTCAGTAGCAGCAGACTAGTTCAACACAGATAATACAAAAAAGCTGATTTACAGCAACAACAGCACACAAGATCAGTGACACCTCCTGGCCTCGGCCTCCTCCCTCTAGCGCTTCCTCTAATTCTTGCTTCCCATTACCTTGGCCTTTTTTATCCTTGGTCTTGATCGGGGGCATGCGACCCTCCTCGATGGCCACCTTCTGGAGGTTGCAGAGGTGAAAGCCGAGCGCCTTGTGCTTGGCTCTAAAGGCGTCAACATTCACGATGTGGCCGCATGTGGTCACGTTCTTGGCATGCTTCATGAGGTAGTTGAATTCAGTAGGGTGGAGTCTCCTCTCGCAGAAGGGGCACATGTAGACGTCGCCGCCGAAGTAGTGGTCGTACTGGCCAGACTTCATCCTCCTCAGCACCCGACGAGTCTTTGTGTGCTTGGACTCGTCGTCGCTGCTATCCACCTGTTGGAAAAAAAAGTAGTGTGCAATAAGGACATGATTGAGATCCCATGATTATTGCGATTGATTATTTGCATAAATTAACCAATTGAGATCCCATGATTATTTGCATAAATTAAGCGAGTGGGTTAAATTCCCCAATCCACAAATCTCAAATAAAATCTAATACTAATCCCAACTATAGATCGGTGCTAGTACCAACTAGGAAATCCTTTAACTACAACTTGGAGGACAAATAAAATACGATTGAAATACGAACATGGGGATTCATCGAAACACGAGAGCATTACCTTATGTAAAAAGATCTAGCATCCAACGATTTAAATGCGAACAGCCAAACCCTAATAACATATGATCTAGCATCCAATGATGGGAATGGGGGAGAACAAGGGAAGTGGAGAACACCCTAGTTACCTACAACCATAGGTCGATGATGCTGGGGTCGTAGGGGTTCTCTAGGCATATGTACTCCTGCTCCTCGTACGGGTCCCAATCGAGAGGGATCTTACCGCGACCGGTAGGGGCCTCCTGGCCGGCAGCTACAATGTTAACGGGGACGGGGGCTAGGACGGGGACGACGGATAACTGGGATGTCTCGACGGGGGCCTGGACGAGGAATATGAACTCCTCGCCGATGGCCTTGGAGGCGACGATGGCCAATGCGCCATTCTTATCCATCGCCAGTGCGGTTGGGGTTTTCCTGAGGGTTTGAAGAAGGTGATGGGACAGTGAGACGGTTGTGTGAGAGAGTTAGAGTGGGGAGGCAGAGAGGAAGAGTGCATCTATAATAAAGGTGAAGGGAAGGGACATTTCGTTGCACCATCGTGCACCGCGTAACCATATACGCTACTGCACCGTGCACCACGACATGCGTACCGTTCTCACATTTTTTTCCTTGTGTATAAAACCCTGGCGAGTTAGGTGTACTTAGATATACCCTCGAGAGTAACACTGAAAATTTGGTTATACTCAGTTTTATCCTCGAGTACTAACACTACCGCGTACAATATACTCAGTTTTATAATCTGGTGGCTGAGTCATGCTCTTCCTAGTAGTAACCAGTAAGTTGCATATGCCTTGCACGTGAGACATGCATAATATATAGAAGTATGACATATCATCAATATATTTAATTATAATAGGTAAGCCTCAAGACATTTATAAAACTAAGCCATATCTATAAAGTGTGGGTATATATTTGGTTAGTTGCACATCTATAAATCGTGGTCGTTCTGGTTGAAACCCAATAATGTCTATATACATGGTAGGACAATATTGCGAAGCTATTTTTTCCAAACCTCGTCAAATCCCATGGTTAACGTTTTCATGGCACATAGCGCACACGACATGATAGGGCGTGTCATGCGTAAATTTTTTATTTTGTTTTTTTATTTTTCTATTTTCATATGATCATTTTCAAAAGGTGTTCAAAATTACCAAGATGAAAATCTTAGCAAGAAGTCAAATCAGTCGTCAAAACTCTCGGTGGTTTCTGATATATTAATTGACCGCCCGATGGGTACCTCCAAACGCTTTTTCAAAAAACTCACTAAGCATGCTACGATTTACTAGCAGTAGTCAAATTTGACCTAATTTCGATAAATCGGCATAAAGTCATTCAAGTGGGCGGATTTAGCTAGAAAGTTTGAGAACTCATAAAATATGGGAAATCATAAGTACAATATGTATATGTCTAAAAATTTTGGCTTGTTCTATTAAGATCCATGTTCTTCGAATTTTCTTTATGGGAAAGAACAATATCATCATCACTCAGAAAATTGAGAATATTCTTTCGTCATAGTTGGAAACTCACGCTGACGGTATTTTTTAATACAATAAGATGCACCCATCAACTTCCGAAAAGACATTTAATTCAAGAGCAATCTATCGCGCTTACTGGTATATCAAGTTTGACCTTATTTCATTAAATTGTCAAGATGCAAAATATTAGCAAGAAGTTGAATCTATCTTCAAAACTCTCGGAGGTTTGATATATTAATTATGCCCCCTATGGGTACCTCCAAAAGATTTTTTTGCAAACTCTCAATGCAACCCACAATTTACTTGTAGTTTCAAATTTGACCTACTTTCAATAAACTGACATAAGTTCATTCAAGTGTGGGCTCAGTTAGATAGGAAGTTTGAAAAATCATAAAACATGGAAATCGTAAGTACAACATGTTGGTACAATATATATGTCTGTAAACTTGGCTTCTGGCATCTAGATCCAATATTCTTCGAACTTTTTTTATGGAAAATAAGTATGTTCCCATCACTCAAAAAATTGAGAATTGAATGTTCTTTCCTCATAGTTTGAAACTCACACCGATGACATTGTTTACTATAATAAGATGCACCAATTTATTTCTGAAAATACATTTAATTCAAGATAAATCTATCGCGCTTAGTTGTGTAGCTCAAGTTTGACAAATTTTGTTAAATTTTCAAGATGAAAATTTTAGCAATAATTTTGACCTGTCATCTAAAATCTCGATTGTTTCTGATATATTAGTTGTGACTCCCTGGTGGGTACCTCCAAAAGTTTTTTCATAAACTTTCAAAACAACCTACAATTTACTTGTAGTTCAAAATTTTCACCTAATCTTGGTAAAAAGACATAAAGTCATTCAAGTGGACAGAGTTAGCTAAGACAAAGTTTGAAAACTACTAAAACATGGGAATTAATTATAAGTACAATATGTCGGTCCACTATATATGTCTGAACGCTTGGCTTGTGGTATTCAGATCCATATTCTTCAGACTTTCTTTTCAAAAATGAACAATCTCGATCGTCATCACTCAAAAAAAATTAGAATGCTATTTCCTGATAGTTGGAAACTCACACCGACGACATTGTTTACTACAAGAATATGCACCCATCTACCGCTCTAAAATACATTTATTTCGAGAGCAATCTATCGCGCTTACTTGTAGCTTAAGTTTGACCTAATTTCGTTAAATTGTCAAGATGAATAATCTTAGCAAGAAGTTGAACCTGTTGTCAAAACTCTCGGTGGTTTCTCATATATTATTTGACCCCCCAATGGGTACCTCAAAAAGATTTTTTAAAAAACTTTCAAAGGAAACAAAAATTTACTTGTTGTTCAAATTTGACCTATTTTTGATAAATCAGCATAAAGTCATTCTAGTGGGCAGATGTAACATCCCAAAATGTTAATCAAGATTATCAAGTTCTAAGTACCCAAGTTTAGGGTTCACAAAAACTTTTATTATTAAACCTAATGTGAGTGAATGTGTGAAATGCATTAGTGTATGAATGAGTGCAATTGCCATGTTTGATTGCTACAAATCAAATATAAGAAATATAAGAAAATGGCCATTTTGGCCAAACTTGTTCACTAGACTACTTTGGGTGTTTCTTGTAAAAGATTTCTATTAGAAACTTTCTCAATTCTTTCCACCCCTTGCTAGAGCAAGTAAAAGTGAACCCAAGCCCACTTTACAAACCAACAAAAACAAATTCCAAATCTATTTAAAGGACAATTCAAAATTAAATCAAGTGTATGCATTAAGATCACCACTTTTAAAAAACCACTCAAATCAATTCACCTTGGGAAACCCAAGCAACCTTAGACACTCAAGCCTGGGACAAATACACTCACCAAAATTTAGACAAAAATTCAAATTTAAATTCCATTCGACCATTTGGTCGAACACCTGGCAGACATAGATAATCCTTGCCTTACTGTGGTGAGAAGTAATTGATCAAGCCTTTGTCCCCATTTCACTGCCTGGTCACCCCCAGCACCTAGCAACGCAGCCTACCAGCACCCCCTCTGCCGGTTGCGCCAGTGTCATGCCGCCCGACGCTCACTCACCGGTCGAGCATGGACAACTCGTAGCAGCCAGCCTCGCGCCCGTCCACGATGTCTAGAAGACAGGGCACCGTCCATCGCCACTTCCCGTCGACCCCTCAATCGCAGCCCAGTCGTGGACCACCTGAGAAACGCCATGCCCAGTTCTCTGCCACCATGCCAAGAGCGCGCAGAGCGCCGCAGCCGACACACACGCACACGCCGCGCCTCGCCCTCACCGCGCGTGCCTGCATTCGCCGTGACCCTAGCTACCCCCTAGACATGCCCGTTCGCCACCATGCTACCAGTAGCCCTTGTATGCCGTCTCAAACGCTGCCGGTTCCATGCAGAGCGCCGACCAGTCCCGACCATCCTAGACCGCCCCATGCTGAGCCATTAACCGTGCGATGACCGCCAGGAAACACTGCACCGTCCTACGCCCTTAGCCATGCCGTTAGCCCCCTGTATCATCGTCACCGATGAGCCCACGCCACCCCGCTCGGTCCCCATCACCTGTGTATAAATAGAGGCCACCCCTGCCTCTATTCTTCACACCATCTCACTCCCCACTCCTCAAAGAACATCCCACACCTCTCCCCGGAGCAAGGCGAGCACCAGCCGCCGGAATTTCATCGGAGTTCTCCGCTGCAGAGGAGAAGAGGAGCCATTGATTGCGACCGCCCCAGGAGCCGCCGCGACCACCATTCGAACTGCCTTTGTCTCCAACGTTGTTCGCCCCATTGTCGGCCCTAGCTGGAGCCCAGGTGAGCCACCGCGTACCCCCACCGTCGTCGTTAGGGTTCGGTCTTGCCGGAGCTATCCGACGTAGATGACGAGCGTCGGCCATAGATCTTGGTCTAATCGCACGACTTAGATTGAAACGTACTATTTCGGGTTAAATGAGCCACTAACTAGCGGGACCCCACCCCCCCCCCCCCGTCAGCAGTCCGCTGCGCGCGCAGTGTAGCTGGGCCGGCCCATTCCCTTTCCCACGCAGAGCCGTTGATTCAAATAATCTTTTTCCATTTTAGTTGAAACTATATTCTGTCAGTAGATTCAAAAATCAATTAAAAGAGATTTACTTAACCAAATTGCTTGATTACGATTTCTTTAGAAAGGTTTTCAAATTATCTATCCAAGAGCATTGGATTCAAACCATTTGAAATTATAGATCACCTATATTAAAAATAACAAGACAGAGACTTTTCCACATTCAAACATTTTTCAAAAATCAACCATAAATTCTTTTGAGTTGATTCCAACTCTCAAAAATCACATTTGACAAGACCTATCTGAATATGTAAAAATATTTAGGTTTACATGCAGTGATCTTGGACTAGTACTAAAAGAATGCTCTATAGGCATTTACAGTCACTTTAATTGTATAAAATAGTAATTTTAAACTTTATAAAATATGACCACCACTTTAAATCATGTTGCCAAGTATTAGAATATGTGGTGATGACATGTGTCAACATGATCCCATATTTTAATTGGAGAATATTAAATCTTAAGTACTTTCAATAAGTAGAAATTACTTTTCCAAAATAAGAAAGATAAGCCTAGGTCTTTATTTCATGTGATGATTGTGATGATGCTAGATCATCTAGTGTGAACCTTTGTGCGCCAAATAGAGGTAGTTAAGTATTGTTTGGTGATTGTGTACCTCTAATTCATTTATAGACGCTAGTACCAACCAAGGCTACGAGGAAGAGGAGTACTACGATGAAGAAGAAGAGAACTTCAACCACCGCACTACTCAAGGCAAGCCTAACACTACAAGTTAACTATGCAAGCTAACACTTGCAAGTTTCTTAACTATGCAAGCCATCACAAATTGCAAGATAACCTATGCAAGTTGCTTTAGGCATGGTTTGGTTATGCAACTTTGATTATACCAATCCCAAGTTTTACTTGCAAGCTTTATTCTTTTATTTTTACCAAAGTTATTTACTTTTAGTTAGTGCTTTGTGAGTATTAGAAAAATAGTATAGATAGCATAAAGAGTATAAAACTAGGCCTAAGTAGTTATACTTAGATGCCACCAAGAGTATAAAACTAGAGTTGGATAGTTACACCTGATTATCACCCCTCATTAGTGAATACCCTCAACTTTAGTGGCTAGTGCTAAGCATAAAAGTTGATCACTTTAGATGGGAATACTTGGTGAAAATGATTATGAAAACCTTAGAATGAGGATTCATTCTATTGAAATGTTTTGACATGTGTTATGGACATAAGATGATTTGATGATGAAAATATTGAGGCATGAGCCTTGACCCTTTATAAAAACTGATGGTTGGGTTCAGATGCGATACCATTCCAATTTTAATGTACAACCACAATACCTGAATTAGGTAGGGCTTGACTGGAAGTTTATATGTCTTAGTATGGGTTCCCTTGCGGAAGAGGTTGAGCTAAGGCTACCTTGTGATAACTGTCCACCTATGCAGTACCCAAGATGACAGATGGTCATGGTTGGGAGGCCAAACTCATAGGGGAGGTGCCTATACTAGGGTGTGTAATTGAAAGGTTAGGATTGATTTTCCGCATACTAAGTATGATGATTCAGGGTTGTCCCTGACGGATGTATCGAATGTTGTGGTGAAAGTGTACCATCTTTGTAGAGTGTCAAACTATTCAAATAGCCGCATCCTCGCTCATGGACAGTTGGAGTGGCCATACTGTTCCATCGTCAGATATTTTCAAAATGACTTGTAAAATGAACTATGACTTTGACTGGACCACAACAGGGTTGTGAACATGAAAACTAAGTTCCCACTTAGGTGTTGTAGAACATTAAACTAGTTTTATTTTCTTTTGAACTCAGTATGAAATAAACCTGGCTTTTTGTAAATAAACCTAGAGCTTAGGAATCCTACTCAAACTACTTTACTTGTTAGTGATAGTTTGTGAGTACTTAAAGAGTACTCATGGCTTTGTCCCTGGCTATTCCCATGGCCAGACTATGAGGAGGACTACCAGGATGATGGACAGCAGGAGGTCTGTGACAACTAGGATCATCTCCCATCGTCAGCATTGCCTGTGACCCTAAAGATGAAGCCCCGCTACGTTTAATTTCCGATGCGTTGATTGTATTAAGACTGGGTCATGAGATATTTTATTTTTAAGACCTTTATTATGGTTCATAATGGATGATGTACCGTGGTAACAATTCTGTTATGTCTCGCAAAAATGGTAATTCTGGGATTGCGAGGTATGGCATAACAGGCATCTGGGATTAAAAATCCAGGTGTTGATAGCAGAGTTAGCTAGGGAGTTTGAAAAATCATAAAAAATGGAAATCTCAATTAAGTACAATATGTTGGTTCACTTAATATGTCTGGAAGCTTGGCTTGTGGCATTCAGATCCATATTCTTCAGACTTTCTTCTTGGAAAAGAACAATCTCGTCATCTCTCTGGAAATTGCGGATGTTTTTTCTATATAGATGGAAACTGACACCAACAGCATTGTTTGCTACAAGAAGATGCACCTATCTACCTCTGAAATTACATTTAATACAAGAGCAATTAATCTACCGCGCTTACTTGTAGTTCAAGTTTGACCTAATTTCATTGAATCGGCAAGAAGTCAGTGAAGTATGCGAAGTTAGCCAGGAATCTTGAAAAAAGAAATTATATAAGAAACCATGGTCCACTTTGTGTGTTAAATTGGGAGGGTTGCATTTTCTTCCTGTGGTTGGTCCATTGGAGCGAGGTGCTTCAGTTAACATGGTCGGTTGAAGTACAAGTTACATCAAGGACCTCATAAAAAATGAAAATTGTATCCAAGTCCATGCATTTAGTACTAGGTCCCTGAAATTAAGCAATAAAGTGTGTTTTGAGGTTTGCGCACACTAGCGTTAATTGTGCAATAGAATATTCTAGATACTAACAATGGAAAAGAAGATCCAACGGTTATCAATGTTTGGATTTTCCAGTCTTGATCCAACGTTCCATGTTCAAAGTTATTCATACACTATATGGTTTTTTTTGACGAAAAAATAAGATAAGAAGTACTACTGCGAATGGCCGGTTCTTTGAATTACCTTTCCCTCCTGATGTTTGGGAAGCAAATGAAAATTTCCAAATCGGAAAAGTTTGAATCATTTTTCCGCCAAGCACCAAAGTGGTTTCTTTCATATGTACTACTCCTACACTAACACCGCTGCCGAACACACCAGAGAAACAGAGGCGCCCTCTCAAAAAAACAAAGAAACAGAGCCATCGTACCGAGGCGCATGTGCGCAGTGCCACGCTATGGACAAGAGAGAGATCAGGCGGGCCGGTGCGCGAGGGGAGAGGGGTGGAGAGATGAGAGGCACCGAAAGATAGGGAAAATACATTTCCAATTTTTTTTTGCGTGCATAGGTCCTGAAATTTACTACTAGTAGAGTCAGGAGTACCTCATATCATGAACTCATCATAAACTTTGTTCTGACATTGAACCGCCTTCAACTCCTCTTCTCTCTTCGCTGCTGCCCTCTTTTCATGCCTACGTTTTATTCTCTCTGCATTTACAACGCGTGGAGTGAGGTTAGCATATTTCTAAGCAAACGAAATACTATACTACGAGTAATAGGCTCCACTAGTGTCTAAACGAGATGATTCGTGGCACCAACTAAAGTGAAGAAGTTAACTTTTTCATTGGAGTTTTATAGCTTGGTCATACACTAACAAGTGTGCCCATTATTTGCTTTTTTTCTTAGGTCATCCGCAATGTGTAAAAAAAAGGACACCTTAAGGCATATAGTAGTACATTGTGGAGAAAATAAAGTTACCTCAAGCTTGTGGGTTGTCCATGGTCAATAAAAAATCATTTCCCCTCCCTCCACTCTCTTGCATGAAGCAATATGACCAAGCTATGTGGGTCCTACCTTGTGGCAAAATGTTGATCTTATACATTGTGGTAATTTTCATAAGCCGGTGGATCCTACATTATGGATGTCCTTAGACACTCGTGCTTTGTACTCTCATCTCCACCGTGCTAGACTCGATTATTTTCGCAAAATTCATTTAACTGATGTAGTTAGATAGGAAGCATGATCCACTATATATTTGAAAACTCTCACTTTCAACAATTCCTACTATCCCAAGATGCACCTGTAGGGGTTCGTAGCATGGAAAACAAAAATTTTCTATCGCATACAAACAAACAAGCCAAGATCTATCTACTAGATTGTAGCAACGAGTCGATAGTGGAACTCACCCTCGAAGATTCCAAAGTGGTTAACGAGAGCAGATTCTCGTGGGTGATGTAGTCGTACTCTTTCCGATCTCAAGATCGCGTAGACGATCCTTCCATAGCGCCCCTTGATCGGTCACACGTTCGGTACTCGACGAAGACCGTCCTCTCCCTTGTTCCAGCAGGCAGCGGAGGTTGTAGCACTCTCCTCGCGATTCCGGCAGCACAACGGCGTGGTACCGGAGGTAGAGGGGAGATCCCGCAGGGCTTCGCCTTAAGCCGGTGCGAGTATGGTGGAGCTTATGAGAGAGGCTATTAGTGGTCTAGTAATTAGACACACCAATTAGAAGGCTCTAAACCAATTAGAAGGCTCTAAACCGAATAGCTCTAAACCGGGGTCTAGATCTAGGGTTTAGATTAGAGGATAGGAACTTGTGTATGTAAGGAGGGGAGCCCTGCCCCTCCTTATATAGGTGGGAGGGGGCTGGCGCGCCAGGGGAAGGGAGTGGAGTCCTCCCCAACTCGGCATTGAGTTGGCGCCGGTTGGAGGAGGTCTCCTCCCCAACTCGGTTTCCTCTTCTCCTCCTCTTTCCACTTTCCAAAACTTGCCGTTTGACTTTCAAACTAGCCGTTTGACTTTTCAATTTAGGATTTAAATAAACCCTTTATTTTGGACAGCGAGAACACTTAGTACATGATGCAATCATTCCAATTTGCAATGACACATTCATGTACCCCTTCCCCTCCGGAGTGCCGGACATTCCGGAACATTCTAGAACATTCCCGATGAAAACACCGGAACCATTCCCCAACTCCGAAATGGGACTTTCCTTATATGAATCTTATTCTCCGGACCATTCCGGATCACCTCGTGATATCCCGGATCCCATCCGAGACTCAACAACATTCGGTCTCTTTCTCATAATACCATAACTACTCAAACAACGTCAATCCTTAAGTGTGTCTCCCTACGGTTCGTGAATTATGCGGACATGATCGAGACACTTCTCCGAACAATAACCAATAGAGGAATCTGGAAATTCATATGGCTCCCACATATTTCTACGATTACTTTGCGATCGAATGAACCACTTACATACGATACCAATTTCCCTTTGTCTCACGATATGTTACTTATCCGAGGTCATGATCGTCGGTATCTCTGCATACCTAGTTCAACCTCGTTCGATAAGTACTCTTTTCTCGTTCCTGATATGTGATCCTTGTGACCAAGTCACATGCTTGCAAGCTAATTTGGATGACATTTCACCGAGAGGGCCCAGAGAATATCTATCCGTCATGTGGATGGACAAATCCCACTCTTGATCCATGTGTTTCAACCAATACTTTCCGAACACTCAATGCCACCTTTATAGCCACCACATTACGGTGTGGTGTTTGATGACATCAAAGCATCCATCCAAGAAAGGCAATATGCATGATCTCATGGTCAAGGAATTAGGTTACTATGTATCGTAAAGCAGCTAGCAATTGAACTATTGAAATGACTTGATCTTTATGCTACGCTTATCTATAGGAGTATGTCCATCACATCATTCTCCTAATGATATGACCCTGTTGTTAATAACATCTCTATGTTCATGATCAGGAAACAATGATCATATATTAACCAACAAGCTAGTTTAACAAGAGGCTTTACTAGGGACTCTTTTATGTTTACAAATCACACAAGTATTAATGTTTCCTGTTAATACAATTATAGCATGGTATGTAAACATTTATCATAAGTGTGAAGATATGATAATAACCACTTTATTATTGCCTCTTGGGTATATCTCCAACAGTCTCCCACTTGCACTAGAGTCAATAATCTAGTTTCAAACCTTGTGTATTCAACACCTATGGCTTTCCGGTGTTGTATGTACACGATTGCTAGTGGTCAATCGATCTCCGGATCGACACTTCCAGTCCGTGTAATTGCATGTCTTTATGCCTCACGCATCACTCATTCTCTAATGAGATGGCTTTGTATAAATTTGGTCTTTCGTGTGACCTTTAGTTCTTTGGGGTTAAAACATGTTGACAATATTGTCGTACAATATATCTTCATAGTATTATCCTCATGAACTACACCTAGTTTGATAACAAACTACTTGACACAAATGCCCTCTTTTGCTGCTATAATAGCAGTCATATACTTAGCCTTTTGTTGTAGTATCTGTCACAATGTCTTAACTTTGGAATTCATCCAAATCCATTATGGAACTCACTTTCCATTATATTGTGCCACCCTTAATTTAGATTGAGATAAACTAAATTTGTACTTTGTGACAAAACTAGTATCAATGTAGTACTTCTACAATGAACTAACCATCTATTTGTCACTTCTACAAATAATATACTCTTAGTTCTTCCAAAAGATCATAAGAATATCCTTACTATTGTCCAATGATCATCTTACAAATCATTACGTATATGCTCACAACATTTAGAGCATAGGACATATCTGATTTGTACATATCAAAGATGATTGATATAAATACTCTTTGTGATTTCATATATCAAGTATCAATCTATACTTGAATCTTTGTTTCACTTACCAAATGTCAATACACTTGAATATATCATCAACATTGAACTCTTTCAATCCTTTCTGCAACAAGAACCTTTCTTGTAGTTTCTATATTGAATTCATTCAATATCTCGTTTATGTACTTCGGCACAACCATATTAGCGTCTATTGATGCCAAATATTTGTTTTGCCTAAGTCTTTCATCGGGATGAAATTCTTAATATGTGTTAATAAAAGATACATTATTTCCAATCAACAATATGTCTTCCACATAATGTATTAGAAACATGTCTTAGCGCTCCCACTTAATTTCTTGCAAATGCAAGCATCTTCATTGTCTCCGATGAAATTAAACTCTTTTAACAGTTTCATCATAGTGAAGATTCCAACTCCGCTATGCTTACTTCAACCATTGAAGTTTACATATGCTTTAGCATCCTTTGAATTAACAAAACCCTTTGGACCGTGTCATGCACACGTCCTAGGTAACCATTCTATTAGAAGAACTTGTTTTGTTTATTCTACTACCACATAACAAATTATATGTAGTGGTTGCTACATTAATCCGTCTAGACTAAAAATCGCTATGAAAGATCAAATCTTGTCATATACAACCTTTGAACGTTGTTGTGAACTCTTTCCCAACATGTCGACTATTTCATAGATGTGAAACATCCATGTCTACTTCTTTATAGATCCAAACACAACTGCAAGGTCTTACACCTTTTTCGAGGGTCCTTCAAGTTCAAAACTTGATTTCTCGTGTATGGAACTATCACGGATTATATGGCTTCAAGCCATTTGACGGAGGTTCATTATTCTTTGCATGTAGTAGGTTCATTATTCTCAAATAATGATTCAACCCTCAAATCTTGGTATTTGATTGTTCATCCGACCTACTTGTTTCAATAGAAACTTAGACCTCCGTGACCACAACCTTTGAGGCACGTGAGCCATGAGCATTGTTGCTGCCTCCTAACACTTTTCTTTGCGCAACTTTGCACATATAGCTAAGGTTCTTTTAACCTTATCAAAGTTCTATTGTCCTCCCACTTAACTTTTCACAAAAATTCCTTCTCAAAGAAACTTGACGTTCTAAGCGACAAACACTTTTGTCTCCGTGTTTATGGAGGAATACTTAATGAGAATACAAAGACAATTTTATCCGACTTTGGTTGCAAACATCTTTCTTATGCATAGCATACCAATGTTTAAGAAAGGACTACTTGGGTTTTATCCCAAACCATAACTTTATATGGTGTCATTTCAGCGGATTATGATGGAGCTCTTTTAGTGGAAAACGGTAGTCTCTAAAGCTTTTAATCTTTAAAATATAATAGCAGTTTTATGAATTATACCTTGATCTTACCATGTCAAACAAGGTTCAATTACATATCTCGAACGCTCCATACTCTTATGGTGTTTCGGGAAATGCAAATCCACGGACCGATTCCTTAAATCTTAGGTATTATGCTAAACTTGTAACTTAAATATCTTCCTTTATGATCTTATCATAAACTATTTATATTCTTGTTACAATGATTTTGCACTTCATCTTGAAAATCTTTCGAACTTTTCAAATATTTCACACTTCATCCTTATTAAGTAAATATTCACATATTCACTCAAATTTTCGGAGAAAGCATATGAAGTTGAAATCCATCGCTCTTGACTACACATAATGGAGTTCGTACAATATGCACAAGTTCCAATAAGCTAGTCTTTCGTTCCCTTTTGGCCTATGAACGAAGTTTTAATTATCTCTAGGAAAGTTTCACAAACGTCATTTGATCAAAAATCAAAAGACTCCAAAATTCCATCCACATGGAGTTTCTTCATGTTTTCTTTCCAATATAATTTAAACTGCGATGTCACTTCCTAAGTGATCTTTCAATCAATTTGTCTTTCGACATTTTTAGCACTAGTTTTATGGATGTGATTTTTCCAACGAGATTTGTGAATCATCCATCTTTTATGGATTACGGCAATTATTTGAACAACCCTTTTGTTCTCATAATACCTGATAAAACAAATCTTGAAGGCAAGCTTTTTGATGTTTAACGAGCAACACAATAACCCTTTATTTTGTTCTCGATGAACATCATCACATATTCTTTTGCTAATTACTTAGGCCATTGTAGTTCATGAATTGTGTTGTTTCGTATGACGATTCATACCAACAAATTCAGTATCAAGTACTTAAGAACCACATTGTTTAATAAGCAAAGAATATAGCCATAACATGTATATCATCTATATACTTTAAACTGAACAATTCTAGTCTTTTCTTTTCTGCCATATATTTATGAGATTCTCTTTCAGTATTTCTGTTTGAAAGAATCTATCAACATCAATAGTGGAGTCATACATATGACACATAGTCCAAAGCGTGTATAGTTAAATACCAATGTCTTTGAACTTGCACTTTGAAGTAGATCACCATTATCAAATATTTGGTGTTCTTTCAAATTCCTTTCTTTAGTAATCTCTTGGTGTAGTAAACATTTTACCTACATCAAATATTCACCCTCATCATGGACTTATCCATGATCTAGCTACTTTTAGCTTGTAACGGTGAATCGCGAGTATAATGTTGCTCTCCAAAACCTTTTGGAAGATTAGGACAACTAGTGTCTCCAACCTTTTGCAAATTCTCATCAAACATGAGAACATGACTTTGCCATATTATACTCTATCATGTTGTAACCAAAACTTCGTTTCAGATATCACAATATCTTCCACACATCATGGTTTCTGAAACAACTCTTTCAGATCCTAGATAACCTTGATATTAAGACAATCTTTGAATATCAAGAATCATGGAGACAAACATGATACTTATATACTAACATTTGGAATTGTTACTCTTGATTTAATACCAATTATTAAACTTCATGGAGTAACCGGAACTTACTGAAAGTTTGCAATAGGACTTTAAACTTTAGATTAACACTTCAAAACAATACGATACCAGTTCGTAAAGTAACTAACCAGAATTCTATAGTTCTATCATCTCAATTATAACTAAGCGCCAAGGTGGTAAAGCGGATGCCAATGACTACAACAACTATGCAAATTCACTTTGATTTAGTTTATGATAAATTGAGTTCTAATTAATAATTAAATTAATCTAGGTGAACTCCCACTCAAAACAATATCCCTCACATTGTTTTAGTGATCACACGAACCAAATCCACCACATCAAAACCGATCATCACGAGAGTTGATATAGCTTCAATGGCGAACAATCAACATGTTCATCATATCTACTATATGACTCATGCTCTACCTTTCGGTAATCCGTGTTCCTGAGGCCATGTCTGTACATGCCAGGCTCGTCAAGATCAACCTTAGCTACCGCATAAGCAAATCTGGCTTGCTTACGTTGTATTCACCCGCGGAATCAAAGACACCCGATCATCACGTGGTGCTTGACAAGCAAGCTTTGCAACGGTGCATACTAAGGGTGAACACTTTAGAACTTGAAATTTATGTGCATGAGGATCATCTTATAATGCTACCGTGCCTACTAAGCAATACAAGATGCATAAAGGATTAACATCACATGCAATTCATAATATGTGATATGATATGGCCTTTCTCCTTTGTGCTTCCGATCTCCATCTTCAAGCACGAACATGATCTCCATCATCACCGGCATAGCATCAAGGTCAATGACGCTTCTTCATGGTTGTCGTCCACCAGCTTCAACTATTACAACTATTTTGAATAGACACGCAGGTCTTAACAGAAATTAAAGACAACCATATGGCTCCTGCCGGTTGTCAACTTACAATAAGGAACATTGCATACATCAAATATAATCACAATCATGGCCATATCAAATCACTGCACACCCCTGCAAAACAAAGTTAGACGCCTCTACTTTCTTTGCATTTTTTACGTGGTTTGGGGCTTTCAATAAGTGTCGTTCTAACTTACGAACAAGAACCACAACATTGATACTAGCATTGTTGATTACCCGTTGTAAATTGGATCTTTACTATGCTAGGAGAAAGCAGGCACCATAAAGCCACTTATGCAATACAAGTTGCATGTCAAGCGTGGAGCAAGTCTCATGAACGATGTCATGTAAGGTTAGCCCGGGCCGCTTCATCCCAACATACCGCAAGATGCAAAGTACACAAAAAGCAATCTACAATAAAAGCATCAACGCCCACAATGACCATTGTGTTCTACTCGTGCAACAGATCTACATATAGACACGGCTCTGATACCACTGTAGGGGTTCGTAGCATGGAAAACAAAAATTTTCTATCGCATACAAACAAACAAGCCAAGATCTATCTACTAGATTGTAGCAACGAGTCGATAGTGGAACTCACCCTCGAAGATTCCAAAGTGGTTAACGAGAGCAGATTCTCGTGGGTGATGTAGTCGTACTCTTTCCGATCTCAAGATCGAGTATAAGATCCTTCCGGCGCCAGCGTTCCCTTGGCGCTCCCTGATCGGTCACACGTTCGGTACTCGACGAAGACCTTCCTCTCCCTTGTTCCAGCAGGCAGCGGAGGTTGTAGCACTCTCCTCGCGATTCCGGCAGCACAACGGCGTGGTACCGGAGGTAGAGGGGAGATCCCGCAGGGCTTCGCCTTAAGCCGGTGCGAGTATGGTGGAGCTTATGAGAGAGGCTATTAGTGGTCTAGTAATTAGACACACCAATTAGAAGGCTCTAAACCAATTAGAAGGCTCTAAACCGAATAGCTCTAAACCGGGGTCTAGATCTAGGGTTTAGATTAGAGGATAGGAACTTGTGTATGTAAGGAGGGGAGCCCTGCCCCTCCTTATATAGGTGGGAGGGGGCTGGCGCGCCAGGGGAAGGGAGTGGAGTCCCTCCCCAACTCGGCATTGGAGTTGGCCGCCGGTTGGAGGAGGTCTCCCTCCCCAACTCGGTTTCCCTCTTCTCCTCCTCTTTCCACTTTCCAAAACTTGCCGTTTGACTTTCAAACTAGCCGTTTGACTTTTCAATTTAGGATTTAAATAAACCCTTTATTTTGGACAGCGAGAACACTTAGTACATGATGCAATCATTCCAATTTGCAATGACACATTCATGTACCCCTTCCCCTCCGGAGTGCCGGACATTCCGGAACATTCTAGAACATTCCCGATGAAAACACCGGAACCATTCCCCAACTCCGAAATGGGACTTTCCTTATATGAATCTTATTCTCCGGACCATTCCGGATCACCTCGTGATATCCCGGATCCCATCCGAGACTCCGAACAACATTCGGTCTCTTTCTCATAATACCATAACTACTCAAACAACGTCGAATCCTTAAGTGTGTCTCCCTACGGTTCGTGAATTATGCGGACATGATCGAGACACTTCGAACAATAACCAATAGAGGAATCTGGAAATTCATATGGCTCCCACATATTTCTCGATTACTTTGATCGAATGAACCACTTACATACGATACCAATTTCCCTTTGTCTCACGATATGTTACTTATCCGAGGTCATGATCGCGGTATCTCTGCATACCTAGTTCAACCTCGTTCTTGATAAGTACTTTTCTCGTTCCCGCGATATGTGATCCCTTGTGACCAAGTCACATGCTTGCAAGCTAATTTGGATGACATTTCACCGAGAGGGCCCAGAGAATATCTATCCGTCATGTGGATGGACAAATCCCACTCTTGATCCATGTGTTTCAACCAATACTTTCCGAACACTCAATGCCACCTTTATAGCCACCCTGTTACGGTGTGGTGTTTGATGACATCAAAGCATCCATCCAGTAAAGGCAATATGCATGATCTCATGGTCGGCGAATTAGGTTACTATGTATCAGAAAGCATATAGCAATTGAACTATTGAAATGACTTGATCTTTATGCTACGCTTATCTATAGGAGTATGTCCATCACATCATTCTCCTAATGATATGACCCTGTTGTTAATAACATCTCTATGTTCATGATCAGGAAACAATGATCATATATTAACCAACAAGCTAGTTTAACAAGAGGCTTTACTAGGGACTCTTTTATGTTTACAAATCACACAAGTATTAATGTTTCCTGTTAATACAATTATAGCATGGTATGTAAACATTTATCATAAGTGTGAAGATATGATAATAACCACTTTATTATTGCCTCTTGGGTATATCTCCAACAGCACCCATCTACTGTGGGAACTCCATAAGGTTGTAAAATATGATGTTGATCGATATGGCTTTGATAACCTTGGTCGTTCGGCTCAAAACCCAATAATGTCTATACATAGCAGAAAAATACTACAAAGCTATTTTTTCCAAAACTCGTCAAATCCCATGGTTAACGTTTTTATGGCACGTAGCGCACACGACATGATAGGGCGTGTCATGCATAAATATTTAAATTATTTTTCTTTTTCTTTATTTCGTGTGATCATTTTCAAAAGGGGTTTAAAATTATCAAGATGCAAAATCTTAGCAAGAAGTCAAACCAGTCGTCAAAACTCTCGATGATTTCTGATATGTTAATTGACCGCCCGATGGGTACCTCCAAACAATTTTTCAAAAAACTCACAAAGCAGCCTAAGATTTACTAACAGTAGTAAAATTTGACCTAATTTCGATAAATCAGCATAAAGTCATTCAAGTGGGTGGAGTTAGCTAGGAAGTTTAAAAATTCATAAAACATGGGAAATCGTAAGTACAACATGTTGGTCCACTGTATATGTTCGAAAATTTGGCTTGTGGTATTCAAATCCATGTTCTTTGGACTTTCTTTATGGGAAAGAACAATCTCGTCATCACTCGGAAACTTGATAATTTTCTTTACTCATAGTTAGAAACTCACACTGACGATATTGTTTAATACAATTAGATGCACCCATCAACCTTCAAAAATATATTTAATTCAAGAGCAATCTATCGCGCTTACTGATAGCTCAAGTTTGACCTTATTTCGTTTAATTGTGAAGATGCAAAATCTGGTTTGATATATTAATTATGTCCCCCGATGGGTACCTCAGAAAGCTTTTTCACAAACTTTCAAAACAACCTACAATTTATATGTAGTTTCAAATTTGACCTAATTTCGATAAATCAAAATAAATTCATTCAAGTGTGGGCTCTCGGTGGTTTATTATATATTAATTGACCCCCCAATGGGTACCTCCAAAAGATTTTTCGTAAAACTTTCAAAGCAACCTAAAATTTTCTCACTTTTCAAATTTGACCTAATTTCGATAAATCGGCATAATGTCACTCAAGTAAGGGGCCTGGAAGTTTATGGTCCATCGCTGGCCTTCTTTACTCTGGAACAGTAACGGGCTCGAAAGTTTATGGTCCACCACTTGCTATATAAATAGGCTCATTTCAAATAGTGAAGGGCTGTACAGTAAAGGGCCTAGAAATGTACGGGCCAAAGCAGGCTGGCCAATGGGGCCGATTTCAAATAATACATGTCCAAATAATAACGGGCCCTATGACTTACGGGTCGCAAAATGGTCCCATTTGAAACAGTGCAGTTCAAAACAGTAACGGGCCAAAAACTTTACGGGCCACAGCGGACAACACTGATGGGCCCATTTCAAATAGTGTCGGTCGAAACAATAATGGGTCGTCTTTCTGTTGGGATCTCATAATGGTCCGGCACACTTAATAATTATCAGGCCTTGGTTGGGCCTGACTTCTACCATGGTTTTATTGACAGTTAACGGTGCTAACTGACCGTTAATAGCGTTCGCCATGTGACATTTTGCCCGATGTCAGTAGTCAACGCGGCTAGCGAACAGATCTACGACAGAACGAATTTTCATGGCTAAAGGGTGCGTTCCGCTATGGTCGAAAAAACAGTGGTAGATTCATTTGTGATGGGGCTTCCACCATGAAGGGCATCCGAAAATCGTCCGTTATAAAAGGACATTTTTGTTGTAGTGTATGCAATGACACAAAGGCAAAGGGATTCTCCTCATGAGCAATAAAAATGAACAATAAATTTGGTTAGAACACAATTTTGTTTATTGAGAGGATCCCATTGCATGTCATTGTGCTCCTTACTAATCATCGGCCAAAGGAAGCAAAACACGACCAAGCCGATGTTCGGCTTCAGAATAACTAGCACAAACAAGGTAGAGCTGGTGTTACAGGGAACCATAGGACATGCACAACCAATTTTGCTGTGTATACCATCCGGTTCGTATAGCACCAGCTCCATGAACGCATTATACTAGGTTTCATCATGAGTTGCGTTCATATAATAAACAACAATTGCCTCATAGTACATAGCATTGACAACATGAAGCGATGATCCTACCGAACCAAGTTCCGTCACCTTGAATAAATGACAGAACCAGGTTCGGAAGGATCATCGCTTCCACTTGCTTGCAGTGCATACGCAATCATCGCCAGTCACATAAATTGTGCCTCATATTAGACACTGTGTGTCCAAGATCAATCATAACAGGCATGCTACAAACCAACCTATAGGGATCTTGTCCACAGAATGCAAGTAATCATCGGCCAAAGAAGAAGAACATGAAGAGTGATGTGCAAATTAATCAATGCCTCATATATAATGTGCACACAAACACATGGTAGAGGACTCTGTACTACTTAGTACAATGCACAATAAGATTTGTTATGAACGAATTGCAGGTCGTATAGATTCACACCTCGGATATCATTTCGTGACAGATTTAATCATCGGCCTAAGAACAAGAAGACGAGTAGTGCAATAAAGACACTAATTTTCCCCAATTTTTCCAATCGGAGGAACCCTAATCACAACATCAGCTAGAATCTAGCTGCTAACAAGCAAAGATGGAATCAATGTATCGGTAGATATAGTTCTTGCGAAGTCACAACCACGAAATAAAAGACCCTAACACATCAAATCGACCAAAACTAGCACAAATCTGTATAAATATACCGTGCATGTCACTCATACTCGAAGAATAAGTCGGTAGGAGATAGATCTGAACTGCGAAAAACTTAGAGAGTTGGTGGTTCGAGGCCTTACCGTCATTGATGTAGGATTCGAGCTTCGGGTTTGCCGAGGAAGAAGAAGAAGCAGTCGCAGTAGCAGATCCGCTCCGGCCACGAAAAGTGCAGTACTCGCCTAGATCTACCTCCGTCTGCTGCCCTCGCGGTGGTCTTCGATCTTCCGAAGGGTGAGGAACCGCCGATTGTGAGAAGGAAGGAAGGTGCGGTTGTGAATGGGGGAGTGAGAAAGAGTTGTGAGCGAGCAGTAAGGGGATTTATGGCGCGCATTCTCGATGCGTCATGCCGTCTCCCGCCCTTCTCCCCATGTGCAGCCGCGTGTCCGCTTTTGGCTCTCAGGGCCTGTCTTTACAAAAACGCCCGATTTTGACGATTCTAGCAGGCCATAATTTCTTACGATTTAAGACCCGTATGATGCAAGCTCGACCCGGCATATGATTCTCCAAACAGCCTTATTTCTTACAGCTCGGTGCGGAAACGGCCGTATGACCCACCAAACACGCCCTGACCTGCCACCGATGTTCCTAGCCGGCCGCTGAGAAAAACTGACCATGCAGCTTCACAGATGCGACGGAGGTTAATCTATCTGCTCTCAGATTTGTCCGAGCGTATGTCACAAAATCAGCACTATGCGTTTAGAAGCAGAGGAGGGCGGGGCATAACACATGTAAAGCCAGAACGTATATTGATGTTTTGTTTCCTAATTAAGTTGGATGTCATCAGCTATCAAGTTTTCACTCGGTAATTAACTCTGCAAAGTGGTGTTCATATAATTGCTTGGCGGCCAAGCTCCTCCCTCCTTGCTGTTTGGCGGGAGAGCGGCCGCGTGATCGGCCTCGTCCGATGGCAGTATGGACAAAAATAACCTAAAATTAAAAGGATTTCACGAAATGACCCATCTAAAAAACTATTTCACTGAAACTAACCCTTTGGGTAACTCCTAACAGCTAGGCGCTACACTCTACAGTGTAGCTTCTTTCAGCTAGGCGCTATGCCCCACCCGGCCATGTGACGCCCAGGCGCTGGCAGGGAAAAACTCTAAGTCAGAGTGTAGCGCCTGTCTGATAGGCGCTACACCTCAGAGCATAGCGCCTGTCTGATAGGCGCTACACCTCAGAGCATAGCGCCTAGCTGTTAGGAGTTACCCAAAGGGTTAGTCCAGGAAAATAGTTTTCTAGATGGGTCATTTTGTGAAATCCTTTTAATTTTGGGTTATCTGTGTCCATACTGCCTCGTCCGACAAGCGGCTGGCGGCCTGCTGCTCACGGGCGAAACTATTTGGGGACCATACAGGTCATTGGCTAGCTGCTCATTCCCCCCCCCCCCTCCCCCCAATCAAGTGCCATGTCCGCTACTCTCCCAACCATCAACCCCAAGCGATCAGGTGTGTTCTGTTTGATTTCTTAATTTCTATTCATAGACTGATTTTTTTTTTAAAAGGAGCATATATTAATATATTAATATCAGATGATACCAATTACATCCGGTCTCTACAACAACGCATTGCCCTAGCGGCCACACGGATGCACATAGTCAAGAAAAGAAAAAAAAATTAAAGAAAGAAAAGTCCCGCTACAGTGACTTATTTATTGAAACAACATTACTACCACCACCAAGACAACAACAGAAGTCCAGCTTATCTAAAAACGATGCCTTCAAGAAGGGAATAGTGCATAAACACCGCCAGCGTCCGATCAAAGATCTAGGTTTTCACCCTGAAGAAAGTCCGCGCTCTCAAAACAATACCTTCAACAAGGCCATTGCCAGGCACAACCAATTAAGATCAGACCCTGAGTTTTCACCCTGAGAGGTAGGACCATAAACCTCTCCTGTGCAGTCGCCCCCACTTGCATGTCACTGATCCAATTCACAAGTCACATAGCCAATTCCTCATCACCACCCAGATTCGAACCACCATTGTTTGTCCTCAGATCTCGGTCTCCATGACTTTCTCCATCAGCACCATGGAACGAGAACATGCCCCATGATAATAATAGCCAACAAAGCTTCGAAGCACACCCTCTGGAACCAAACGGTCAGGGTAAAACATGAGTGCGTACGACCGAATTCAATCCTTCCAGCAAACTCACAGCATAATAGCACTTATGGTGTTCGCCGGCAGAGCCTTCCGGAACACGACACAAAAACCAAATCAATGGAGACCAACATCCGGCTGAACATCATCTTGGCTTGAGAGGGATCCAGGACCACCTCCTTTATTGAAACCGAGCCAGTAGCCCCCACGCCACCCGCCGGAAACTAGCAGGATCCGCCACAAGACGACAAGAACATCGGGCCGACCATTCCGACGGAGAAGGAGGCCACCACCACCATGCCGGGGGCAGATGCCCCAAGCGCCCTAGTGTCACGGACAAGGCCCGGGTCGCCTGGGCGTCGGCGTCGAGGCCAACGTACGGGACAGATCATGGCTAGGCCTAGATCCCCGTCGCCGCCTGCCGCCATCTGGGCCGAGGATCACCGGCCACCGCTCGCCACAAAACCACCGTCAAACCAGCCGGGACGGACGCCGCCGTCTTCCCGCCGGATCGCGATCAGGGACGCCGCCGTCGCCGCCACGCCACCAGGTCTTTGCCTAGCGACGATCCGGACGGCGACGGCGGGGAGGAGAGACCACGGGAGGGAGGAATCGGCGGGAAGGGGAGGCCGCTCGGCGCGGCGCGGTGCTGCCGCACGGGCGCGGAAGGCTCATAGACTGATTCTAATTGAATCAAACGGACTGTATCACAGTATCACACCAACGTGTGTCATGATGACATAACATACATCTAACTTGCTTGATAGACTGTTCCGTTTGCTTGTCACTCTGCCAGTTTCCACCGCTAGTGCCGAGCGTGCATTTTCTAGCATGAAGATCATTAAGACCAGACTGCGTAACAAGATGGAAGATGGATTTCTTGCCAATAGTTTGCTGGTACAAGTAGAGCAAGAAATTGCGGTGCAATATAGTTATAATGAGATAATCGACGACTTCAAGGGCCAGAAGTACAGAAGAGCGACTCTTTGATCACTATCCACGGATTGATTTGCATTTTGGTATCATTTCATTGCCTTAGGCTACAAGACTAAAACATGAGCATATTTCTTAATGCAAGCTATTTCGTGAACAACTGATATATGTATGTTAATATATGGTTCATTTCTGATGATTCCTTCTTGTTGTAATCCATTGGCCTGTTCTAAGTTGCCTGTCACGGTCCACCAGTGCTGCTACTCCCACCATTACACCGATTGGATGGAGGCGAGGAGCATTCGCTGGTCGATTAGATCCTCCGCTGACTCGTAGTCGAAGTAGAAGTCGCCCTCCTCCTCGACGTCGGCAACGTCGATCTCCACTTATATAGTTTGATCCTATGGGTACAGGTCGAGACCCCTATCGGCAACGGGCAATCGATATGTGCCAGGACCGGTCGCTGACGTGAAGACTTCTATGGCAATAGAGAGCGAAAACCGTCGTCATCGATAAGGGGTTTTTTGGCAACGGTTTACGTCATCTGTCCGTTTCCTTAAGGGGTTCTCATCAGTTACGGTTACTTGGCTTTCAACTGTGGTGCACACACGATAAGCCACACATGCATGTGTGCACGTACTATTGTTGGAGCACCGAGCACGCGTCTCCAGGTGGCCATGCTGCTGATGGCATGTCGGGAATATTATTTTGAAACGCATGTCGAGATTTGTTGGGTCCCTGTATGATCAGTTCAAATGTCGGGCTCGCTCGGCACATTTCTCTCTCAGCTCAGGGTTTGACTCTTGTTCATTTCTCGTACGTTTCTCATACACCGGCCCAGTACTGTCCGTTTTTTCAGCCTCCTGGTGCTTGACTTGTTCCCGTAGACCAAGTACTTGCGCAGCTGGTCGGTGTTCCAAGTGTTATCCATCTTGTTATCCATCATGTTACCGTCGGTGTTCCAGGTGTGTTCCTGGTGCCTGACGTGTATTCTATATGGATTTATAGTTTCCATGTGACGTTTTTCCGTAAAATTGGACATAACAAGGTTGTAAAAAATAGCTCGCATGCGACGTTTCTAAGACAACAAATATCTCAGGGCCACACGGACCATAAAACGGTCGTTAAGGACACATTTAACTTTGTTTCAAAATTAGGTTAAGCCGAACCGGTCGGTTAGGACAGCTAGTCAAACCAACCGCTTCTGACCGAGCGCGCGCGTCACACTTACTGTAGCTTTCCCGACGGCGACGCGGACCTGACCCATCGTTCTCAGCGTCGGTCATGGCGGCCGGGCAATTCTTTTAGGCGGCAGCGCTTTCGTTCGACGACGAAGGTGGTGAGTGCCATTTGAAACCTAAGTCCTCTCCCATTCTTCTCAATTCGAGATCTGAGCGTGCCCATTGATGCTAGATTATGGAGGCCGGGCGGGTATGCTCAATGAGGGGAACGAGATGGAGCCCGAGGGGGGAGTTCTAATCGGTATATCCCGCATCTTCGACACTTAATTTCTGTTAGGTTTGGCTCCTTATTCGCTTCCGCTAGCTCACAGTGCCCGCCAAAAATAGGGGAGATGTAATGCCCCAAAAATATTCCAAAATAAAATTGCGTGTTATTTTCTATTTTACATCATCATGACATCATGCATACTTTTTACCGAAAATATTTTAACCAAAAACCTATTTTGTTTTCTAATTAGTCCCCTCTTTTATTTCAAATTAAAACTTCGGCCTTTTCTAGATATTTTATTTGTCTAAAAACTATTTACAAAAATCTTTTAAAACTAAAACAAATAAAAATAAAAGAGTTTGGGGAGGCAGCCAGCCGTTTAGGCCAGGCCGCCTACTACCCGTCAAGCCCAGCCCGTTTCAAAACCTAAACCTAGCTCTAAGACCAAACCCTAGACAAACTAACCCTAACCCTAACATCCCATCTACCCCTGACCAAACCAGCTCCCGCCGCCACACTCCACACCACGCTCCTATCGCTGCCACACCCCTGGCACACACGCACACTACATGTTCATGTCACGCTAAACACCTGGCATGAACACACGCTTGAACCACACCAACCCAAGTCGCTACACACGCAACACCACACACGCACTGCACGCGACGCACGCACACATGAGTCAAGCGATGCGGGCCCATCGCGTTCCCCAGACACAAATCCCGCGATCCCTTCCTTCCTCCACCAGCGCCGCCTCCTTCCTCTCGAGATTCGTGTCGCCTCCCCTCCTCTCGAAGCTCGAAGCCGCCCCGTGTTCGGATGCCGTCGCATGCCTCCTCTCCGTGATGCCCGAGCGCCTCGTCACCCTGCGCCGCCCCTTCCCCGTTCGCCCTCGAGCTCCTGTGCACGTCCCGCCACCATGGCTCGGCCTCCCGAGAGCTTCGCCGCCGGGCGCTCCCTCTCCGCCGGCCTCGACCTCCTCTCCGGTCGCCATGCACCCTGTCCGCGAGCCCCAGCGTCGTCGCCTCCGTCGCTGGCAGCCTCGCTGCTCTCCTCGCCTCCTATGCTCGTCAATCTCCATGTGTGAGGCCGTCGTCGGTGCTCGTGAGCGCCGCCGCCCGCTCGATCCCCATCGCGGTTCCCTGCTCCTGGCCGTCCCTCCACCTCCATCCGAGCACGCCCCCTGTCGACCTGCGCCTCAATGTTTGTTCTACTTAGGTCTTCTGCCTTCCGCGACAGCAGCATTTGGCCGCCTCCTCACTGCCGGAAATCACCGTTTCATGCTGTCCTGGACAATGTGTTTCCCGTACGTGCGACTCGTACACTTGTCTCTGTCCTCATGTGTCGAAGTTCAACATCCATGTTTCCTGTCTGATTAGATTGTGGTGTCCATATGCCCAGCTCTGATGTTAAGTGGCTATCCAAGATCTTCTAGTTGGTGTGCCGATGTGGAGATGTTGATGTGATGCTGGGTGTTATTCTTCCTACTGCCGATGCCGAACCAAGTTCTCCATCGATAACAAAGCTGGAACATAAGGTCTTCTTCATGGAACCTGAAGATCCCGGAACTCTAAGGACCGATCTTGTCGAACCGAAGATCTCCGAACCTCAATGTGTGACCCTTCCCGATATCCTATTTTTATAAATATAATATAACTTGTTGCATATTAAATCATTCATACTCGCATACATATTTATTTGTTTGGGATACTTTGTCGATTCACCTTGTAATTAAATATGGAGGCTATATGCGGGATAATCTTGTCTTATCTCGACCCCATTTAAATTGCGTAGTTCATGAATGCCATGCTTTGCCTTGTTAATACAACATTTAAATTGCGGGGTAGTTAAATAACTCAAACCTAATAATAAATGTTGGATTCCCGATTCCTCTTAACATTGCTAAGTTAGGACGCATATTGGCATGCCATGCATCATATCATAAGCATGCTGGATCTTCCGCACTAGTATTAAATATTGCACCGGGTGTTCTTTCTAGTGCTTTGCTTCTTCATCGGATAGGACGATGAGCCGATGCGAGATACGACAAGCCTTCGGTCACCGACTTTGTCTCACAGGCGAGCATTCTCCCCTTTCTACCTATTTTGCGTTTATAGTCTTTACTTCCTTCCTTTGATCTATTGCTATCCTTATTGTCGATGCTATAGTATCGTTACTTTATTTACCCGTTCCACTATATTGCCTTGGTTATCCTATTGCCTTGTTTGATTAGCTAGCTTTGTCCTTGCGAGTCGTAGGCATGCTTAGTACCGCTCTCATACAGGTGGCACACGATACTCGAATATGGTTGATGATAAGATAATTAATCTGATGTTGTTGGTTATGGTTTCACCTAATGATAAGGCCCCGGCAGGGACCACCTTTGGGAACTGCTAGAGCCGCCCTAGGACCCGTTCGTTCTACGATACCAGTTCTGAGTTGATCGCGCTAACCAAACATGGGGGCCTCAGGGATCCCCCCTCAACTAGCGGCGCTATTCGTATATCCAGAGGGTTACAAAATTGGTTTTCCATTTGGTGCATACGCATAATATGTCCTCGGACATGGGTGAGTTGATATGTCTTCGGACTTGATATTTTGGTGGACCGCCATGGCTTGCATTGCATAAAACTGGGATATCGTGTCGGAGGTGGGATGGAGCTCTACAAGTTATCTTCCGATAATCGCCCGACCGTAGATTCAAACGCTGTGCCACCTAGAGAATCAGTTGTATCTCTTGTGTGGGTAAAACACAGTAGGTGATGCCTCTGGATATGCACGTAGTTAAGGGACAGTTCTTGTTGTGAGATTCGGATGGCATGCGTGATATGTTGCCTGATGGGTTGAGCATGCGTTTGGGTACAGTAGTGCACCCCTGCAGGGTAAATCTTTTCGAGAAGCCGTGTGTCCACGGTTATGGACGCCTCAGGAGTATAGTGTCATGATCATAGATAACGCCACTAATGATTTGCCTCTTTAATAATATGACTAGTAATTAGCCTTATCAACTATACACCTGCTTAACTAAAATTGCCACTGTGTGTTCCGCAAGGGGACTTCCTCGACTGGTCTTCGAGGAGGAAATCTTTGGATGGGTTATGTTTGGTGTTATATTGTTGTTACCGTATAACGCTCTCTTATCTCGCTCTAATAGCCGAAGTTTTAGCGTGTCTCTATAAGTTAGATAGTGCAAGCTTTGCTGCCGCTGAGCCCACCATACCTATGTAGGCGAGGACCGCCGAATTCTAGTCTCTCCGTGTACTGGCCTCAGTACTGACCGCTCTCTTTCTGTTTTCCTTTGCCCTTTGTCGGCACCCTTTGGTTTGACAGGTATGTTATTGACGACGTTAGCAAGGTTACCCTTCCGGCTTGGCCTGGGCAGGGTTATGGACACCGCTTGGTTATTCTTCAGGACTCTTAGTCCCATTTGGATCTTGTCCGTACTCGGATACTATTTGGCTTTTTTATGATTTGTATTATTTGTATTCTTGACTCGTTGAGTCGTTGTTGTATATATAAGTTCTTGTGGACTCTGTTGTAAACCACTGTGATGTAACTACTTGTATTCAAATCCCACCCACACGAAAGTGTCTCGTGGGCGTCATTGAATCGTTTCTATGCGGATTTTGGCGGGAAATGCCGAGATCTGCATAGACCCGATTCGGGGGCGTTACAAGTGGTATCAGAGCAAAGGTTTACGATACCCCACTGGTCCAGCCTGTAGGTTAACCTTGCCAACGGACGATGTCTAGTGTCAAAACTATTTTGCTACAAATGCGTGGGATAGATCTGATTAGCTCTGATTTTACTCCTTATCTCTATTCTTTCTCTTCTTATCTTTGCGTGTTTTAATCTTCTCTCTTACCTTGTTTAAGTATAGGATTCTCGTGGTTGAGTTTCCATTGTACCTTTAGGGTTCCACTTCGCTCCTTTTGCAACGGAGGTGCTACATCTGGTTTTTGCTCTACCGAGCTTTCTTCATATGTTTCCGGTGTTGTGGCTTCTAGTACGACGATCTACCCCTATCTATATATTTCTATGAAGCTTGCCAAATACCGTTTGTCAAGATCTTTAATCTGAATTCCCAGGGTTTGGGTGCACGATTCCCTAATTCATGTACAGAGTAATGGTTTGAGTGCGGGATGGAGTAGATACCATACCACTACACTTATCAATAGCTCTTGGGCATTGAACGTGTGGATTAATGTGACTAATACTCTTTCCTTGGAAGTTAGAGATGACCTTGTGATCTCTTTCTTTGCCTTTGTCTCTCCGGAGTGTTCTCTCGAAGAACGTGAGAAACAACCCTTGTTGCTGGTGTCGACAATTTCAAGACGGAGCCAGAATTCTTGCTAGTGGTGTCGCGACCATCAACCCTACTCAAGAATATCCAATCATCAACCTCTTTCCCCGGTGTCTTTGCTAGGATCTCGGGACGAGATCCCTTGTTAGTGGTGTCGAGTTGTAATGCCCCCAAAATATTCCAAAATAAAATTGCGTGTTATTTTCCATTTTGCATCATCATGACATCATGCATACTTTTTACCTAAAATATTTTAACCAAAAACCTATTTTGTCTTCTAATTAGTACCCTCTTTTATTTCAAATTAAAACCCCGGCCTTTTCTAGATATTTTATTTGTCTAAAAACTATTTACAAAAATCTTTTAAAACTAAAACAAATAAAAATAAAAGAGTTTGGGGAGGCAGCCAGCCGTTTAGGCCAGGCCGCCTACTACCCGTCAAGCCCAGCCCGTTTCAAAAACTAAACCTAGCTCTAAGACCAAACCCTAGACAAACTAACCCTAACCCTAACATCCCATCTACCCCTGACCAAACCAGCTCCCGCCGCCACACTCCACACCACGCTCCTATCACCGCCACACCCCTGGCACACACGCACACTACATGTTCCTGTCACGCTAAACACCAGGCACGAACACACGCTTGAACCACACCAACCCAAGTCGCTACACACGCAACACCACACACGCACTGCACGCGACACACGCACACAGGAGTCAAGCGATGCGGGCCCATCGTGTTCCCCAGACACAAATCCCGCGATCCCTTCCTTCCTCCACCAGTGCCGCCTCCTTCCTCTCAAGATCCCTGTCGCCTCCCCTCCTCTCGAAGCTCGAAGCCGCCCCGTGTTCGGATGCCGCCGCGTGCCTCCTCTCCGTGTTGCCCGAGCGCCTCGTCGCCCAGCGCCGCCCCTTCCCCGTTTGCCCTCGAGCTCCTGTGCACATCCCGCCACCATGGCTCGGCCTCCCGAGAGCTTCGCCGCCGGACGCTCCCTCTCCGCCGGCCTCGACCTCCTCTCCGGTCGCCATGCACCCTGTCTGCGAGCTCCAGCGTCGTCGCCTCCGTCGCTGGCAGCCTCGCTGCTCTCCTCGCCTCCTATGCTCGTCAATCTCCATGTGCGAGGCCGCCGTCGGTGCTCGTGAGCGCCGCCGCCCGCTCGATCCCCATCGCGGTTCCCTGCTCCTGGCCGTCCCTCCACCTCCATCCGAGCACGCCCCTGTCGACCTGCGCCTCAATGTTTGTTCTACTTAGGTCTTCTGCGTTCCGCGAGAGCAGCATTTGGCCGCCTCCTCACTGCCGGAAATCACCATTTCATGCTGTCCTAGACAATGTGTTTCCCGTACGTGCGACTCGTATACTTGTCTCTGTCCTCATGTGTCGAAGTTCAACATCCATGTTTCCTGTCTGATTAGATTGTGGTGTCCATATGCCCAGCTCTGATTTTAAGTGGCTATCCAAGATCTTCCAGTTGGTGTGCCGATGTGGAGATGTTGATGTGATGCTGGGTGTTATTCTCGCGACTGCCGATGTCGAACCAAGTTCTCCATCAATAACAAAGCTGGAACATAAGCTCTTCTTCATGGAACCTAAAGATCCCGGAACTCTAAGGACCGATCTTGTCGAACCGAAGATCTCCGAACCTCAATGTGTGACCCTTCCAGATATCCTATTTTTATAAATATAATATAACTTGTTGCATATTAAATCATTCATACTCGCATACATATTTATTTGTTTGGGGTACTTTGTCGATTCACCTTGTAATTAAATATGGAGGCTATATGCGGGATAATCTTGTCTTATCTCGACCCCATTTAAATTGCGTAGTTCATGAATGCCATGCTTTGCCTTGTTAATACAACATTTAAATTGCGGGGTAGTTAAATAACTCGAAACTTATAATAAATGTTGGAATCCCAATTCCGCTTAACACTGCTAAGTTAGGCCGCATATTGGCATGACATGCATCATATCATAAGCATGCTGGATCTTCCGCACTAGTATTAAATATTGCACCGGGTGTTCTTTCTAGTGCTTTGCTTCTTCATCGGATAGGACGATGAGCCGATGCGAGATACGACAAGCCTTCGGTCACCGACTTTGTCTCACAGGCGAGCATTCTCCCATTTCTACCTATTTTGCGTTTATAGTCTTTACTTCCTTCCTTTGATCTATTGCTATCCTTATTGTCGATGCTATAGTACCGTTCCTTTATTTACCCGCTCCACTATATTGCCTTGGTTATCCTATTGCCTTGGTTGATTATCCAGCTTTGTCCTTACGAGTCGTAGGCATGCTTAGTACCGCTCTCATACAGGTGGTACACGATACTCGAATATGGTTGATGATAAGATAATTAATCTGATGTTGTTGGTTATGGTTTCACCTAATAATAAGGCCCCAGGAGGGACCACCTTTGGGAACTGCTTGAGCCGCCCTAGGACCCGTTCGTTCTACGATACCAGTTCTGAGTTAATCGCGCTAACCAAACATGGGGGCCTCTGGGATCCCCCCCTCAACTACCGGCGCTATTCGTATATCCAGAGGGTTACAAAATTGGTTTTCTATTTGGTGCATACGCATAATATGTCCTCGGACATGGGTGAGTTGATATGTCTTCGGACTTGATATTTTGGTGGACCGCCATGGCTTGCATTGCATAAAACTGGGATATCGTGTCGGAGGTGGGATGGAGATCTACAAGTTATCTTCCGATCATCGCCCGACCGTAGACTCAAACGCTGTGCCACCTGGAGAATCAGCTGTATCTCTTGTGTGGGTAAAACACAGTAGGTGATGCCTCTGAATATGCGCGTAGTTAAGGGACAGTTCTTGTTGTGAGATTCGGATGGCACGCGTGATATGTTTCCTGATGGGTTGAGCATGCGTTTGGGTACAGTAGTGCACCCCTGTAGGGTAAATCTTTTCGAGAAGCCGTGTGTCCACGGTTATGGACGCCTCAGGAGTACAGTATCATGATCACGCCACTAATGATTTGCCTCTTTAATAATATGACTAGTAATTAGCCTTATCAACTATACACCTGCTTAACTAAAATTGCCATTGTGTGTGTTCCGCAAGGGGACTTCCTCGACTGGTCTTCGAGGGGGAAATCTTCGGATGGGTTATGTTTGGTGTTATATTGTTGTTACCGCATAACACTCTCTTATCTCGCTCTAATAGCCGAAGTTGTAGCGTGTCTCTATAAGTTAGATAGTGCAAGCTTTGCTGCCGCTAAGCCCACCATACCTATGTAGGCGAGGACCGCCGAATTCTAGTCTCGCCGTGTACTGGCCTCAGTACTGACCGCTCTCTTTCTGTTTTCCTTTGCCCTTTGTCGGCACCCTTTGGTTTGACAGGTATGTGATTGACGACGTTAGCAAGGTTACCCTTCCGGCTTGGCCTGGGCAGGGTTATGGACACCACTTGGTTATTCTTCAGGACTCTTAGTCCCAGTTGGATCTTGTCCATACTCGGATACTATTTGGCTTTCTTTATGATTTGTATCATTTGTATTCTTGACTCGTTGAGTCATTGTTGTATATATAAGTTCTTGTGGACTTTGTTGTAAACCACTGCGATGTAACTACTTGTATTCAAATCCCACCCACACGAAAGTGTCTGGTGGGCGTCTTTGAATCGTTTCTATGCAGATTTTGGCGGGAAATGCCGAGATCTGCATAGACCCGATTCGGGGGTGTTACAGGAGATGATGTTGCGCGGCACACCTTCGAATTTTGCATCAAATTCTTTCCTTCTATGGCTGTTTTAGTTGATGGCACACTAGTAGAAAAAAAGCTATCCGTTCGTGCCTCCTAACAGCATTAGTCCCGGTTCCGTCACGAACCGGGACTAATGCTGGCACGCGTCCCGGTTCGAGCGGGCACGGGGCCCGGAGGCATGCGTCCCGGTTGGTAGGGGAGCATACGTCCACAAACCGGGACTAAAGGTTGGGCGTCAGCCACGTGGCGTGGCATACACCTTTAGTCCCGGTTTGTGTTACAAACCGGGAAGTATGCTCCCGCCCTCTATAAATGCAACGCCCCAGCCATCTGCCTCCACTCTGTTTTTTCTTGGTGGAAGGTGTGAGGGGTGTGCTAGTTTTTCCCCCTATGCATGCATTCAAGGTGTTTGATGAAATGTTTGAGTGAATGTTCCCGTTCAATTTCTCATAGAACAAAAATATAGAAGGTGTCCGAGACGCACTTGAGCTTTCTCCTCTTTATTTCCCTCGATCGAGGTTAGCAATCTTATCTTTTCTCTGTCATTGATACAATGCATGTGTCGATGTGAATTGGTCATTTCACTATTTATGATGTCCTGTTTTTGATAAACTTACTTATATGATGCAGATAAACGGTCAGGAATGGATGTACAGTGACCGGCGTGTACACGGGTATATGAAAGGCGTGGATAAATTTATCGATGTGGGTACGGCAATCAAAGAGAATGGTTTTATACGTTGTCCATGTGTTCAATGTCGGAACAACAAGGAGTACTCTTCCTCGAAAATCATTCGCGGCCACCTGATTATGAAAGGTTTCATGCCCAACTATAATTGCTGGACCAAGCACGGGGAAAGAGGAGTTATGATGGAAGATGGTGAAGAAGAAGATGATGATAACAACTATCATCATATGTTTCCTGAATACAGTGATACTGCAATGGAAGACAATGAAGAGGAAGGAGGTGAAGAACGGGCATCAGATGAGCCGGCTGATGAACTTGGTAGGGTCATTTCTGATGCAAAGCGAGACTGTGAAACAGAAAATGAGAAGTTGAAGTTAGATGGCATGTTAGAAGATCACAAGAAATTGTTGTACCCAAATTGTGAAGAGGGAAGCACAAAGCTCGGTACCACACTAGAATTGTTGTGATGGAAGGAAGAGTGTGGTCTAACTGACTCCTCATTTGAAAAGATGCTGAAAATAATGAAGCCGAAGTTTTCAAAACATAACGAACTTCCCGAGAGTACCTACGAAGCAAATAAGACTCTCTGTCCTCTAGGATTAGATGTGCAAAAGATACATGCATTCATTAATGACTGCATCCTCTACCGCGGCAAGGAGTATGAGAATTTAGATAAATTCCCGGTATGCAATGCATTGCGGTATAAGATCAGACGAGATGACCCTGGTGATGTTGAGGGAGAGCCCCTCCGGAAGAGGGTTCCTGCTAAGGTTATGTGGTATGCTCCTATAATACCAAGGTTGAAACGCATGTTCAGAAAAAAAGAGCATGCCAGGTTCTTGTGATGGAACAAAGAAGACTGTAAGAAAGATGGGAAGTTGAGACACCCTGCTTATGGGTCACAGTGGAGAAAAATCAAGAGAGACTTCCCAGACTTTGCAGATGACGCAAGGAACTTATAGTTTGGTCTAAGTACGGATAGCATGAATCCTTTTGGGGAGCAGAGCTGCAGTCAAAGCACCTGTCCCGTGACTCTATGTATCTACAACCTGCCTCCTTGGTTGTGCATGAAGCATAAGTTCATTATGATGCCAGTGCTCATCCAAGGCCCGAAGCAACCGGGCAACAACATTGATGTGTACCTTAGGCCATTAGTTGAAGAACTCTTACAGCTGTGGGGCAAACCAGGTGTACGTGCGTGGGATGAGAACTAATAGGAGCCATTTGATCTACGAGGGTTGCTTTTCATAACCATCAATGATTGGCCTGCTCTTAGTAACCTTTCAGGACATACAAACAAGGGATATAAGGCATGCACACACTATTTAGATAAGACTGAAGTTACATATTTGCATCAATGCAAGAAGGTTGTGTACCTGGCGAATCGATGATTTCTTCTGACCAATCATCCCGTAAGAAAGAAAGGCAACCATTTCAAAGGTGAGGCAGATCACCGGAAGAAGCCTGAACTCCCTCCCTGTGATGATGTATTTGGTATGGTCAAGGACATAGAATTAATCTTTGGAAAGGGTCCCGGCGATTAATCAGTTCCGAACGACGTCGCTACAGGACACGCACCCATGTGGAAGAAGAAATCTATATTTTGGGAGCTGCCATATTGGAAAGTCCTGCGTGTCCGCTCTTAAATCGACGTGATGCACGTGACGAAGAATCTTTGCGTGAACCTGCTAGGATTCCTAGGCGTGTATGGGAAGACAAAAGTTACTCCAGAAGCACGGGAGGACCAAAAAATTATGAAAGACCCAAAGAACATGCATACACAGAACAAGACGGATAAAGGGCGTCACTTAAGTCGTGCCAGCTATGCTCTTACCAAAGCAGAGAAGGAAATCTTTTTTGAAGTCCTTTACAGTATCAAGGTGCCGTCTGGCTTCTCATCTAATATGAAGGGGATAATAAATATGGCAGAGAAAAAGTTCCAAAACCTGAAGTCTCATGACTGTCACGTGATTATGACGCAGTTTCTTCCGATTACATTGAGGGGGCTTCTACCAGAAAATGTTCGAGTACCCATTGTGAAGCTGTGTGCATTCCTTAATGCAATATCTCAGAAGGTAATCAATCCAGATATTCTGCCAAGGTTACAGAAGGATGTGGTACAATGTCTTGTTAGTTTTGAGTTGGTGTTCCCACCATCCTTCTTCAATATTATGACACATCTCCTGGTTCACCTAGTGGAAGAGATTGCCATTCTCGGTCCGGTATTTCTGCACCATATGTTCCCCTTTGAGAGGTTCATGGGAGTCTTAAAGAAATATGTTCATAACCGTGCTAGACCAGAAGGAAGCATCTCCAAGGGATATGGAACAGAGGAGGTCATTGAGTTTTGTGTTGACTTTATTCCTGACCTTAAGCCGATTGGTGTTTCGACTCATGCATGAGGGAAGACTAAGTGGAAAAGGCACTGGGAAAGAAAGCAATTATATGTAGGGACGGGATTCTTTCACTAAAGCACACTACAGTTCTACATAATTCCACCTTGGCAGCTCAGATATCGAGGAACACAAGAATATTGTATGCTCCAAAAACCCGGGGAAGCCTGAATCATGGATTACAGATGAACACATGAAGTCTTTCGGTGGTTGGATGCGGACACATCTCTTGAATGACACCACTGTTGGAGATCAGCTATACTTGTTGGCCGTGTCACCATCTTCTACTGTATTGAATTTCCAAGGGTACGAAATAAATGGGAATACATTCTACATGATCGCCCAAGATAAAAAGAGCACCAACCAAAATAGTGGTGTCCGCTTTGATGCAATAGACGAGAATGGACAAAAGGACACATACTATGGTTACATAGAGGAGATATGGGAACTAGACTATGGAGTCTCTTTTAAGGTCCCTTTGTTTCGCTGCAAATGGGTCAACCTGAATGGGGAAGGGGTAAAGATAGACCAGTTGTACGGAATGACAACAGTGGATCTCAACAATCTTGGTTATAGAGATGAACCATTCGTCCTAGCGAATGATGTGTCTCAGGTTTTTTATGTGAAGGACATGTCCTCCAGACCGAAAAAAAGAAAAAATATGCAAACAAATACATCATATGATGAGCCAAAGCGTCACATAGTTCTTTCAGGGAAAAGAAACATCATGGGAATCGAGGAGAAGACAGACATGTCAGAAGATTATAATAAGTTTGATGAAATTCTGCCCTTCTCAGTGAAAACTGACCCAAGCATTCCGTTAAGTAAAGAAGATGCTCCATGGTTACGTAGGAAGCGATCATAAGGAAGGACATATGCCAAGAAGTTCATGCTCATATTATGTAACTCTAGTTCATGTCTTTTGCGGTTTGTGGCTTGACCGGGACTATATATAGGGGGGCCTTTAGTCCTGGTTTTGTAGTCTCAGTTTTTAATATTAATAAATGTCTTGAGTGTTAGTCCTGTTTTGTGGCTGGACCGGGACTATGAAGAAGTTGTCCCGATTCGTACTTACCATTAAGATCTGATCTCCAAACGCGCGCGGTCACATATTAGGGAGTGCCTCTATGACCAGTTTCTTGGAGATGCCGGAGGACTGGGATCCGACGGCATCTCGCTGAAACTGGTCGTAGTGGTGTCCCTGCTCTCGAAAACCATCTTGCAGCTTGTAACTTCTCTACCTAGATCAATACACCTGGGAGCTAACTAATTTCACATATTAGGGAGTGCCTCTATGACCAGTTTCTTGGAGATGCCGGAGGATCGATCCGCATCTCCTCAAACTGGTCGTAGTGGTGTCCCCGCTCGAAACCATCTTGCAGCTTGTAACTTCTCTAACTAGATCAATACACCTGGGAGCTAACTAATTTCACATATTAGGGAGTGCCTCTATGACCAGTTTCTTGGAGATGCCGGAGGACTGGGATCTAGCGGCATCTCCCCGAAACTGGTCGTAGTGGTGTCCCTTGTGAGACCAGGCACATGGCTTAATAGGATTGATAGAATACTCATACCAACAAGTTGCAACTTCTTTTCCGGAAGCTCATTCGAAAAGAACTCTAAGGTTAAGCGTGCATGGCCTAGAGCAATTCTAGGATGGGTGACCGACCGGGAAGTGGGTAACCGGGTGCGCAGGAGTGAGGACAAAGTGCGTAGAAAAGACTAGTGTTGGTCTGTGGGGCCAGTCTAGATATCCTATTAAGATGCCAGGAGTGACACCCCCCGGGCCCAGGAGTGGACGGGGTGTTACAAGTGGTATCAGAGCCGACCCTTGCGATTACACGGGTGTGTGCGGGTTAGTGGCGGGACATGTGGAGCATGGCGCGTGTGGCCCGGAGTGGACACGGCATGGCACATGTGCCGGCACTGGACGCACAGACGCGTGCCAAGAGGGAACGTTCCTGGAGTGTGCTTGATCGATGAGGGCATCGATCTTCTAAAGGGTGGGTGTATGTGAGACCAGGCACATGGCTTAATAGGATTGATAGAATACTCATACCAACAAGTTGCAACTTCTTTTCCGGAAGCTCATTCGAAAAGAACTCTAAGGTTAAGCGTGCATGGCCTAGAGCAATTCTAGGATGGGTGACCGACCGGGAAGTAGGTAACCGGGTGCGCAGGAGTGAGGACAAAGTGCGTAGAAAAGACTAGTGTTGGTCTGTGGGGCCAGTCTAGATATCCTATTAAGATGCCAGGAGTGACACCCCCCGGGCCCAGGAGTGGACGGGGTGTTACATCCCTGCTCTCGAAAACCATCTTGCAGCTTGTAACTTCTCTAACTAGATCAATACACCTAGGAGCTAACTAATTTCACATATTAGGGAGTGCCTCTATGACCAGTTTCTTGGAGATGCTGGAGGACTGGAATCCGGCGGCATCTCCCTGAAACTGGTCGTAGTGGTGTCCCTGCTCTCAAAAACAATATTGGAGATGCCTCAATCTGGCTGGAGGACTGGACTCACAAGGATGCCTATTTATAATACAAGCAACTCGGCACAGTGTAGACACTTACGACATAATGTCGACACTCACCCCTATCATTAGTGCCGACTCGTGTTTTGTCCCGGTTGGTGTCTCCAACCGGGACTAAAGGTTCATCTTTAGTCCCGGTTGGTGACACCATCCGGGACAAGGTACACGCTGCATGACATAATGTCGACACTCACCCCTATCATTAGTGCTGCCTCGCCCAGCCTGCCGAAATCCCTCCAACCGGGACTAAAGATGAACCTTTAGTATTTTGAAAATCCGAACAATGAAAATCCTTTGCTTGGTGTCATATTATGTGACATAGTTGAAAGGAAAAATACCAGACTTGGTATATTGATCATGTCTCGAAAAAACCTTCATAAAATGACCTATCATGTTCGAGGTTTCATGGCTTTCGGTCCAAATGACCGATGTTATGTGCTGAATCACGGCATAGTTTTTGATGCTATGCCCATATTATGCATGCATGTGGACATTGGTATGGAGAACATTGTTGCAGGAGGAAGTTTTCCTTTTTGTCGCACGGAAAAGCCCTTTTCCATTTTCCAAGCGCAAAAGACGGGTCGTTTTGTGAAGTAACCACCAAAATGCTGTTTCAGAATGCTACTGTCCCATTTTCCTAAAATACTAGACCACCTTACATGGACTATCTCCCAACCGGGGCATCTCAAACCTTTTCGTCCATCCCGGGTAAAAAGGATAAATGTCTGCCGAATCGGTAGAAAGTGGGTCCTGTTTTGTACTACAGGTACATGATCTATCGCCCGTGATTTTTTAAAAAAATCATTTTTAGACTCGTAATATGTGGTTTCTTCAGAGATCCAATGCAAGTTCTAACGATGATCGTCCCCTATCTTCGTGCACGCCGGTTCGACCATAGTTAGAAATTCAAAAAATTCAAAACAGGCATAAGAAATTCAAAAAAAATCCGAACAATGAAAATCCTTCGCGTGGTGTCATATTATGTGACATAGTTGAAAGGAAAAATACTAGACTTGGTATATTGATTATGTCTCGAAAAAACCTTCACAAAATGACCTATCATGTTCGAGGTTTCATGGCTTTCGGTCCAAATGACCGATGTTATGTGCTGAATCACGGCATAGTTTATGATGTTGTGCCCATATTATGCATGCATGTGGACATTGTTATGGAGAACAATGTTGTAGGAGGAAGTTTTCCTTTTTGTCGCACAGAAAAGCCCATTTCCATTTTCCGAGCGCAAAAACGGGTCGTTTTGTGAAGTAACCACCAAAATGTTGTTTCAGAATGCTACTGTCCTATTTTTCTAAAATACTAGACCACCTTACATGGACTATCTCCCAACCGGGACATCTCAAACCTTTTCGTCCATCTCGGGTAAAAAGGACAAATGTCTGCCGAATCGGCAGGAAGTGGGTCCGGTTTTGTACTACACGTACATGATCTATCGCCCATGATTTTTTGAAAAAAATCATTTTTAGACTCGCAATATGTGGTTTCTTCAGAGATCCAATGCAAGTTCTAACGATGCTCGTCCCTATCTTCGTGCACGCCGGTTCGACCATAGTTAGAAATTCAAAAAATTCAAAACAGGCATAAGAAATTCAAAACAAATCCGAACAATGAAAATCCTTCGCATGGTGTCATATTATGTGACATAGTTGAAAGGAAAAATACCAGACTTGGTATATTGATCATGTCTCGAAAAAACCTTCACAAAATGACCTATCATGTTCGAGATTTCATGGCTTTCGGTCTAAATGACCGATGTTATGTGCTGAATCACGGCATAGTTTGTAATGCTGTGCCCATATTATGCATGCATGTGGACATTGGTATGGAGAACAATGTTGCAGGAGGAAGTTTTCCTTTTTATCGCACAGAAAAGCCCTTTTCCATTTTCCAAGCGCAAAAACGGGTCGTTTTGTGAAGTAACCACAAAAAAATGTTTCAGAATGCTACCGTCCCATTTTCCTAAAATTCTAGACCAGCTTACATGGACAATCTCTCAGCCAGGACATCTCAAACCTTTTGGTCCATCCCGGGTAAAAAGGACAAATGTCTGCCGAATCGGTAGGAAGTGGGTCCGGTTTTATACTAAAGGTACATGATCTATCGCCCATGATTTAAAAAAAAAAATCATTTTTAGACTCGCAGTATGTGGTTTCTTCAGAGATCCAATGAAAGTTCTAACGATGCTCGTCCCCTTTCTTCCCTCCATTTCTTCCCGCCAGTTTTTCCCGCCAGTTCTTCCCCCCAGTTCTTCCCTCCAGTTATCTTCCTGCCATTTCTCACTATATATATATGTAGGGTTGGCCTCCATTGTCATTGCACATCTCTAGACTCATATCTGCAAACTCATCACTCTTTCCCATGACTTTCACCGTAACACTAACTCCTAGGGAGGCGGAGGCGCTTTGCGCCTCGAACTACACCTGCCCCCCGGGCTACTGTGTCCCTGTCGGCTGGATGCTGAGCGCCGGAGGCATGCCGGTTCCTCCTGTCCCTCTAGGTGTGGCACTCCGGATGGCCATCACGAACCACTACTACTTCGAGCTCACGCCGGAGCAGCGGAGGAATCCTAGATGGCATCCCGACTATTTCCCGACTTGGGAAGCCTTCTTCATGGATCGGCGTGAGAGGGCGCTCGCCAGGCACGAGGAGGACGGCCCACCTCCTCCGAACTTCAACGAGGCCAGCCATTGGCTGTGGTGGTGCGACCGGACTCTCCAGAGCGTCATGGCCTACGACACGGCCGCCGACTCTAGCCCCCGCCTGCGCTACCCTCAAGTCCAGCCCACTCGTACTTAGCCTTCAAGGTTCAACTACGGCGACCCCGACAACGACAGCGACGACGGCCGCGGCGAGTACGATGACTACAGTGGCGAGTATTACAGGTGTAGGCAGGAGCATGATTGAATCACTCCAACATTGCAAAACAAATTCGGCCGATTGTGGCTCAATCTGGCCATGTATCTTAATTTTTAGTTCTTCTATGTAACTTTGTGTTAGTTGCGTTATGTACTTTAATTCTAGTTCTATCCGAATAAAATTTTCTTTCCACCCATTATTTCCCGTCCTTTTTTCACGCCCATTAATATATAAAAAATATAAGTTAATTCAAATCCAAATTAAAAATAGAAAATGGTTTTGAATTAGTTATTCAAATCCAAACACTTTTTATGTTTAAAGTTTTTCTAAATTCCAAATTAATATTCAAAAAATATAAGTTAATTCATTTTTAATTGTAAATGGTTCATATTTTAAATGGTTACATTAATTATTTTTTAAAATAGAAAATGGTTTTGAATTATTTATTCAAATCCAAACACTTTTTATGTTTAAAGTTTTTCTAAATTCCAAATTAATATTCAAAAAATATAAGTTAATTCATTTTTAATTTTAAATGGTTACATTACTTATTTTTAAAAATAGAAAATGGTTTTGAATTAGTTATTCAAATCCAAACACTTTTTATGTTTAAAGTTTTTCTAAATTCCAAATTAATATTCAAAAATATAAGTTAATTCATTTTTAATTTTAAATGGTTTATATTTTAAATGGTTACATTACTTATTTTTTTTAAATAGAAAATGGTTTTGAATTAGTTATTCAAATCCAAACACTTTTTATGTTTAAAGTTTTTCTAAATTTCAAATTAATATTCAAAAAATATAAGTTAATTCATTTTTAATTTTAAATGGTTCATAGTTTAAATGGTTACATTAATTATTTTTTTAAAACAGAAGATGGTTTTGAATTATTTATTCAAATGCAAACACTTTTTATGTTTAAAGTTTTTATAAATTCCAAATTAATATTCAAAAAATATAAGTTAATTCATTTTTAATTTTAAATGGTTACATTAATTATTTTTTAAAAATAGAAAATGGTTTTGAATTAGTTATTCAAATCCAAACACTTTTTATGTTTAAAGTTTTTCTAAATTCCAAATTAATATTCAAAAAATATAAGTTAATTCATTTTTAATTTTAAATGGTTCATAGTTTAAATGGTTTGATTAATTATTTTTTAAAAACAGAAAATGGTTTTGAATTAGTTATTCAAATTCAAACACTTTTTATGTTTAAAGTTTTTCTAAATTCCAAATTAATATTCAAAAAATATAAGTTAATTCATTTTTAATTTTAAATGGTTCATAGTTTAAATGGTTACATTAATTATTTTTTAAAAATAGAAAATGGTTTTGAATTAGTTATTCAAATTCAAACACTTTTTATGTTTAAAGTTTTTCTAAATTCAAAATTAATATTCAAAAAATATAAGTTAATTCATTTTTAATTTTAAATGGTTCATAGTTTAAATGGTTACATTAATTATTTTTAAAAACAGAAAATGGTTTTGAATTAGTTATTCAAATTCAAACACTTTTTATGTTTAAAGTTTTTCTAAATTGTAAAGTAATTATCATTTAAAAAACATTACAAATTTAAACCCCAAAATAAAAAATAAGGCGGGAACAGAGAGAAAAATCCTGAATTTTTTTGAAAACAGGGTTATATGTCCCGGTTGGAGCCACCAACCGGGACTAAAGACCCTGCGCGCGCCAACCATTGGTCTGCTGAAAAAAGTGGAGTATACGTCCCGGTTGGTGGTTCCAACCGACGATGATTTTAGTCCCGGTTGGCGCCACCACCCGGGACAAAAGGTCCTTTGGTTATAACTGGGTGCCCCTCCTCTTCTTCCCCATCTCACCATCTCACAGATGATGCCAGTGACCACCCAGACGCCTACCAGCCACCTCGCCCAAAGCGTCTTGAAGCTTCGCCTTGTCGCCCCGAGGCTTCTCCCCGAAGGAATCGGCCCCGCTCGCTCCCAATCGTCTCCGCCGCCGCCGCCATCTCCCTCGAGCCCGACAACCGGCGCCGCCGTCTATTCTCCGGCTCCCGACCTCGCCTTGGCTCCCCGTCACCACCACCGCACACCTGGTGAGCTGCTGGTCCTCGTGGACCCTCTCTCTCTCGCCCCCTCTCGCTCTAGTTCCTCCTCCCCGTCGACCACCTGCCACCACCGCCGCTCACCATCGTCGTGCTCCCCTCTCTGGTGACCTTTTCGAGGCGGCGCCGCTACTCTTTGGCTCGCCTCAACCTCCTATCTCTAGCACACACACGCACACGGCCTAGCTCGCGCTCCACCGCCGTCCCCTTTGTCGTTCTGAGGCTCACCAGCGTCAATGACATCACGGTGACGTCACCCCGGCGTCGGCACGTGGTCAACCCCCAGTCAACCTGGCCTGGGTCCCACCCTGCCCACGTGGAGGATGATTTGGCCTAGGGCCCAACTGTCTGTCTCTCTGGCTAGCTATAGCCCGGGTGTAAAAAGTATATAAGTTGGTTTTAATAATTCCAGAAATTGATTAAATCTTATAAATTTAATAACTAATTATTTATAAGTCAGAAAAATGTGTATAATATATCAAAATGTTCAGAAAAATGAAATCTATCTATTTAAGCTATAATCATGCATTGTTAAACAACTTCAATTGCAATTTAGTTAGAAGAACTAAATGCACCCTCTCCTATGCATCTGGGGCTTCTCCGAATTAGGGTTTGGACCCCTCGGACCCCGATTAAAATGACCAAGTATGTTTAGAGTTTAAATTTCAATAACTTTTAACTTGTCATATCATCATACTTGCTTGAGCATTGCATCGATTCCATGTGTTGATTGTTTCCCTTTCTTTCCGGTGTTTGGTTCTTCCTGGTAGAATACGATATCGAGATTGAGATCGAAGCGAGAGATCAACACAGTCGAAGCTCGAAGACAAATACTTGACCAACTGTAATCAAGTCAAGTACAAGGATCCTGAAGCTCTGCTTTCGGCTATCAATAGGCAAAGGCAAGCATAGCCCTACCATCATATAATCCTATGATTTCGAAAGCATTTCAATTCTTGCCATGATGCATACAATTCTACTGTGGTCTTTTATCGATAGATAGAGTGTCCTATCTGTTGCATACTCCCTTTGAGCTTATATTACCTGATCCACTGCTACTATCATATTAGGTTTATTAGTTTGGATTATTAGGTTTATTATTAGTTAGGTATTATTAGGTTTATTAATTAGTTAGGTATTATTAGTCTTCGGCCCCACTGGTCAGTCACTATGGGTAGCCCCAGACCCGATGAAAAACTACCCCGTGGTGCTGATGTACATATTGATTGCGGATTGTAGTATGCCATGTATTGATTGCCACCTTTCTTTCCGGTATTGGTTCTTCGCGATAGGATCCGAGCCGAGGGTTTCTCCGAATTAGGGTTTCTAATATTGTAAATTCATTTTTATTATTGTGTATGTATATATTAGGGTTTCTCTGAATTAGGGTTTATATCTCTCAACACCGTACCTAACATTCTCCCTTAGCCGCTTTGACTTATCTGTTTTTCCACCTATGCAGAAAATATGGACCCACACGACGGAGACGAAGAAAAGGAAGAGTTGATCCAAGGTGTGATCCACGGGGAAGAAAATTTAGATGTATCGACGTTTCTGAACAACTCCGGTGAGGGTGATCCTCTTTTTTCCGGAAGAGACGACTTGTTTGAGGTTGAAGGTGATGCCTTCCGCGAGGGAGAAGGCGATTCCTTGTGTGATCTAGAAGACGACCGCTCCGGCGAGGTGCATGTAATATAATTAATTCATTAATTAATCATCTTCTATCTACATAGAAATAGTAACGACGATCTTTCTTCTTTTAGCCCTTCGAATCGAAGAAATCTACTGAAAAGAGCAGCCAAAGCCCAACCAAAAAGTTGGGAGACCATGAGAGGTTCAGCATCGAAGATGTCGCTGAAGACGGCAAACCGACGGCTCCCGAAGTTGTCGCAAACAAATTTGTGGCACAATGCAGAGTAATCGTTAGGGACTTAATCCCGATCACCATTCGAAATTGGAATAGGCCCGCTGATGCGGAAGAAGAGGGAACATGTTTATTTGTCCCTAACAAGGCCAAAGATTTACTGTGGAATAGGCTCATGATTAATTTCAAACTACCGAAGATAGAGCTGGATCCAAATGCGGAGGATCCAGTTGTGGACGCCTTAGAACATGGGAGAGCCATGGAGGCTAAGGTCAGGGAGTGGGCTTTGAAGAAGATGGGCCAGTGTTTCACCAACTGGAAGAAAAGATTGCACTTTGAGTATGTCGTGAAAGAGAATACTCCGGATTTCAAGAAGATTCAGTTTGAGAAGATAAAACCATTCTGGGCTGAGTTTGTGAATTACAAGACATCAGCAAAAGCTAAGAAAATGTCTGCAACGAATAAGCTGAATGCTGCTAACAAGAAGTATCACCATACTATGGGGAAAGGTGGCTGCAGGGCTGGCATTCCTAAGTGGGAGAAACTTGAGCAGGAACTGCGTGCTAAAAAGATCATTCCATAGACAGGCGATTGGATCAAACATGCAAGGAATTGGTTTTACGGGCATGGGGTCAAGTTGGACTCGGAAGGGAAGTGTATATATAACATACGACATAAAGAAGACCCCTTGCCAATCGAGAAGATAAGAAAAGCAGTTAAGGCTGTTAAAGATGGGGACTTCATTCCCGATAGAGAGAATGATGAGCTCACACTCGCCCTTGGAAATAAGGAACATGATGGACGAACACGAGGCACAATAGGCCCCAAACCATGGAAGACTGGGTTTCCCGAAGAGAGGAAGAAATATCCTGATAGAAGCCGTCAGAGGAGAAAGGACAAGGCGGAAGTTGAAGCAGATATTCAGAAAGAACGAATGCGTAAAATTGAAGAACAAATAAAGCAACAACAAGATGAAATTAAAGCACTTAAAGAGCAAAGTACTACCAGCCCATCTCAGCAGCACACTGCATACGATGCTACCGGCCTATCGAATAATCGAAAAAGCAGTGTGGCTTCCACCGAGGTCCCGAGTGATGACAATGACGATGACGATGGTGCACCGACGATGGCTCTTGTTGGCTACGCAGTGGATGATATCACACAGATGACACACTACGAGCTACATGTCAAAGTTGTGAACATATCAATGAAGGTTGCGGTCGACTATGCCTTACCAATTGGACCCACACCAACTTACCATTGTCGTCCGGTTCCAGAGGGCTACGCTGTTGTCGGGGTGGATGAAATCATGCCCACCTTTGAAGTTTTGAAGCTTGACTACCCTGCAGGTGAAGGGGATGTGACTGAACTGGGAGACGCAACAAACGTCACCATTCTATGGCCAAAGGAATGTATCATGCTTCGAAATCACACGCCAAGGCCATCTTCACCGCCGCCTCACCCGTCTCCAGCGAGGTCGTCGCCGCCGTGGCAGCCGTCTTCGTCGCCTCACCCGGCTCCATCACCTCACCAATCTCCGGCGTATCCATCGCCGTGGGAGCCATCGCCGGCGCCTCAGGATAAAAAGTGTAAGCGTACCGCTACTCTGCATCGTGGTAAGCGATCGCCGAAACGTAAACAAGAGCCTCTTCCAAAAGTACCAAAGGTTCCTCCCAAGAGAGCTTATGACTGTACTGAAGAGGAGACTACGGCGATCGTTGATGCGGAAACGACAGCGTTTTTCGCTAAGCTGAGGCGGCCGAAAGAGCCAGAGTTCCCCAGCACCAAATAAGAAAAAGCTAGAGTGTTGAAAATGCTAAAGACTCTTCATCAAACCGAGCCAAATCTGTCATCAGACTATGAGCGTTCTATTCTCAAGTCACATGCAACACAACAAGCCTCGAAGAGCAGTACTGATGCAAGCGAGAAATCTGTTGCCCAGCTCGGAGAACAAGCAAAATAGTCTTGCGCCCCTCTCAAGGGGATTTCCCATACCAATGTGGGGTCGAGCAAATATGGGATCGAAGAGCAGTATGATCCAGAGGTAGTTGCACAATACGGAGAAGCCGCCGCTGCTCAAGGTATGAGTATTGCCCAGTACTTATCCCAGTTAGAGTACTTCCTCGTGAGTGAAGTAGCATACAAATACCAGTACGGCAAACCTCTCGTCAAACCTGAGGAGGTAAATAATCTTCCAACAAAAATGCAAAGATTGCATAACTAGTACACGCATGCCACAAAGGCCGGGGCTAACTGGATAGTGCTGAAGGTTACAAAAAAGCATTATGGGAACGAAATAGATGACATGATATCCATTGAATTTGATGAACTATTTCAATTATTCAATCAAGAAGCCTTGGACAAATCGATCATCAGTGCCTATTGTCTGTAAGTACTAATTCTGTAATTAATTTAGTCTCCAGCTATCTCACCTTGTTTATTGAATGTATATAATCATACTGTAATATTCAGAATGGAGATTCTCGAATGCAGCACAGGACAAATCTATGACATTGGCTTCATTGACCCATATTGGGTTCATCAAGCTAATCTCAAAACAAGCCCCCGGGATACGAAGGATAATATAGTACACGCGTTAAGGTTTCAAGTAACCAGAAGGGAAATACTATTTCCTTACAACTTCGAGTGAGTGTTATTTGCTTGTATACACTTTCTATTTCGCTTACTTGATGTTAACTATATAATTGATTAGTTATGCATTCACAGCTTCCACTATATTCTGTTAATCATTCAACTTGACAAAGGGCATGTACTAGTCATGGACTCGAAACATAAACCCCTTGAGCAGTGGAAGGACATGCAGATGCTTCTCCAGCGGTAATTCTAATCATTACGACACTATATCGGCAACGTTCGTGAATTTTATGATATCAAGTAATTAATAACTTCTTTTATTCATTTTCTTCGCCGGGCAGCGCTTGGAAACGGTTCACCAACAAGGCTAGGGGTGTTTGGAAAGCGGAGCTTACATTTCAAGCACTAGATGTAAGCACCACTAGCTATATCCGCGCATCTCTTTGATTCTAGTTTTGATACCGTTATTATCATGCTTGATTATTATTTTGATTGAACTATGTTCTCGTAAAGTGCTTGACGCAGGGACCAGGTAACAATCTATGTGGATACTATGTTTGTGAGTTAATCCGGCAGACGTGCGATGAGAAGGGCAGAAATTTAGAGCAACTCCACGTATGTAAACAATTTCTATAGTTTTTAATTACCATCAAATTGTGTTTAGTTTCATTCATATAGGCTGACTCCTTTTTTATATCAGATCGAACGTCTATCGGACGGTCTTCTGCCAAAGGATCGTGTAAGAGCAATTCAGGAGGAATTGGCGGGATTCTTGGATGCAGAAGTCCTAAACCCAAAAGGTGAATACTATTCGGGTGTGTATAAACAATAGGGATTGTACAAAGAGAAACTTTTGTATGTAATGCATGAACTCGATCCGTGTATCGAATGTAATATTGTCATGATGATCTTGTGTAATATAATGGTTCCTTCATTGATGAGTGCAAATCACTAAATAAACAATAAAACAACATAAATGAATTCTCTGCCGTGGCACAAAAAGTGGCCAAAATGCTTCCGCGGCAACAAAAGTTGCCACAATGAATTCTCTGCCACGGTAGAGAAATGTTTCAAATCTCTGCTGCGGCAGAAGGTTATTTGTCCTAGTTCGTGTTACGAACCGGGACGGTTGCTCCACCCCCCCTCGCCCTCTGTCGCGGCCACGTGTACCCCCTTTTGTCCCGGTTGGTGGTGCAACCGGGACTAAAGGTTGAGGCTTTAGTTCCGATTGCCCTGTCCCGGTTGGGTAACCGGGACTAATGCCCCTTACCAACCGGGACCGATGGGGTTGTTCCCACTAGTGGCAGCACACAACTCATTGAGGGAGAGAGACACAGTTGTTAAATGGGAGGTGGAATTAGAACATGTTGATACCAAAGAGCTAATAAACATGGGAGAGGAGGCGGTGAGGAATATGGTGGAAAAAATGGGGAGAGTGTGGTTTGGGGGCCAGAGCAAGAAGTTTCTTTGTTATGATTTGATGATTGGAAAGGTGAGTATATTAGGATTGAGACAGGGCAATAGATGGTTGATGAAATCGACGAGAGAGACGATTGGACAAGAAAAACTGTTCTGTTTTGAGCACACCTCATTGATCTGGAACCTGATTCGAGGGTTGGATATGTGGAAAGTTGGCTTCTTAGATGGTCGAGGATGACTGGGCTGCAGAAAGGCAAGTAATGCCTATACTTACTGAGTTGGCAGTGTTAACAGTGGAGGTTGATGCTAATGCACAAGGGGAGGCTGCAGATCCTAATGCACAAGGGGTTGCACAAAAGATTGTAACTGTTGATTGGAATTTAGTTGAGACAAGTGCCTGGACTGATTTGGTCATTGTACCAATGTCTGACATTGAAATGGCAAAGCTTTTTGGCGTTCCTATAGATGACAGAGACAAGGAGAAGGAGAGGGATGAAGCTGCAAATGATGGTGACAACCATTCAAGAGATGAAGAGGCATATATAGATCCAGAGTTGCTGGAAAATGCTGTAGTTCATGTAGATGATGGATATGATGATTAGCTAGTAACAATTTATGACAAAGATAATCCAGTTATTGAAGTTGGGAGATTGTTTCCAAGCATGGATGAATTCAGGATGTGTTTCAGGACATATGCAATCAAACATGAGTTTTCTACCAAGACTTTGTGGACTGATAAAAAGAAGTTCTATGCAAAATGCATAGCTTATGATGGTGGTGCCAGGCCTTGCAAGTGGTATATATCTGCTAGACGCCAACCTGATGGAAGGACAATAAGAGTGAATCGAATTCGAAAAGCTCATACTTGTATTACAACTTTTCAAACAGTTACAAAGATGATTATGGGTTGCACAAAAAAATCAAGCCTATTTTAGCCACAACACCAAACAACACTTCAAAGAGACTGAAAACAGACTTGTAAAAGCAGTACCCCATTAAGATGAATTATACTACAGTGTGGAAGGCAAAGAAAAGGGCAATGAAGGAGCTAATGGTGATTGGGCAAATACCTTTCGAATGCTTTATAAATTCAAAGCAGAAGTAGAGAAGAGGTCACCTGTCAGTGTTGTGAAGATAGATACTGAGGTAACAGCTGATGGGAAAGTCTTCTTCTCTAAATTCTTCATGGCTTTAAAGTCTTCCATCGATGGCTTCAAAGCAGGGTGCCGTCCATATTTCAGTATAGACTCATCATTCTTGACTGGAAAGTGGAATGGTCAACTAGCATCATGCAATTCTTTAGATGGACACAATTGGATGTTCCCTGTAGCTATTGGCATGTTTCAGTCTAAGGCAGAGGCATCATGCACATGGTTCATGATGCAGTTGAAAAGATGCATAGGGCCAGTTGATACATCGGAAACGTATCTATAATTTTTGATGCTCCATGCTTGTTTAGTATCTACTTTGCTTTACTTTGTCTAAACTTTGAGGTGTTTATATATATTTTCTGGAACTAACCTATTAACAAGTTGCCACAGTGCCAGTTTACTGTTTTCTTCTGTTTTTGGTTCCAGAAAGGCAGAAAATCAATATTCTCGGAATTGGACGTGACAAAAGCCAAAGTCAATACTTTACCGTGGGGGACACGAAGCTAGAAGACAAGACGGAGAAGCAAACAAGGGCAGCCAGACCCCCCTAGGCGTGTGTGGGCCCACCTCGCGCCTGGGTAGGGTGTGGGGGGCCTGGCCGCCTCCCAGCCTTGCCTCTTCGCCGATAAGAATCCCCCGATGCAGAAACCCTAGGAACCCGATCAAAACTCCACAAAACCTTCTGTAGCCACCGCCACCACCGTCATCCCTAGATCGGGGGGATCTGAAGTTCTTCCCGGCACCCTGCCGGAGGGGAAATCATCCCGGAGGTCTTATCTCCGGTATGAAGCGCGAGTAGTTCCACCTTAGACTATGGGTCCATGTAGTAGCTAGATGGTTGTATCTCCTCCTTGTGTTTTCATGTATAGATCTTGTGAGCTCCTTTCATGATCAAGATCTAATCTATTTGTAATCATGCATGTTGTGTTTACGTGGATCCGATGGATATTGAGATTACTATGTCAGATTGATTAATGTTTTTGTCTATTTGATACTATCATGTATTTGTTGTTTGTGATCTTGCATGCTCTCCGTTGTTAGTAGCTATCTTGGCCAAGTAGTTGCTAGTGACTCCAAGAGGGGGTATTTATGCTCGATAGTGGGTTCATGCCTCTAGTTTCCAAGGGAAGTGACAGAAATCTCTTCGGGTGTAGATGTGTTATTTCTACTAGGGAGAAAACAACGGTCTCTTGTTCATGGAGCAAGTGGAATATTTACCTTACACACTTTGCTTAAAGCAGTTGTCTATTGCTTGCAACTTAATACTGGAGGGGGTTCGGATGATAACCTGAAGGTGGACTTCTAGTCATAGATGCAGTTGGATGGCGGTCTATTTATATTGTTGTATTGCCCAATCGAATCTCATAGGATCTTTTTGTCTGGTATTGCATTGTTATGCCTTGCTCAGTTCCTATCAATTGCCCTGCTGTAATTTGTTTACCCTTCATGCCATGTTGTTTATCTAACGAGAGCACCTCTAGTGAACTATGGACCCCGGTCCAATCTTTACCATTGATACATCTTCCACTGTTACCTGTTTACTTGCTGCAAACCATTATCTTCCACACCATACATTTAATCCTTTGTTATAGCAAACCGGTGAGCTTGACAACCTCACTGATTCGTTGGGGCAAAGTCTTGAGTTTGTGTTGTGCAGGTTTCCACGTTGCTTGCAACACCTATGTGACGTTTCCTTCCTCCTTCTGGTTCGATAACCTCAGTCTCTACTAAGGGAATACTTGCTGATGTGCTCATCACACCATGCTCTTGGGGTTTCCTGACGAAGTGGTTAAGCACCACACATCACCAGTCTCTCCATTGGCAGTGCACACATATGCATGTAAAGGTTTAGAAAGTGCAGTGAAGATTTTTTTTCTCATGCTGAGCAGAGGGAGTGCTTCGGCCGTATGTGGACGAATTTGATCAAAAAATTTAGAGGAGATGATTTTGGACGCATGTGGCCAATAGCAAGATCTTACACCAGACAAACACATTGATATCACCTTGAGAAGATTAAGGAGGCATGCTCTACGGAGGATAGGGTCAAGTTTTGTACATGGTTGGAAACCTACCATTCTCTTTTATGGTACAGGTCAGGTTTTAACACTGCCATAAAATGTGATCATATCAACAATAATTTGGCAGAAAGTTTCGGCAACAAAGTGAAGTAGTTAAAAGACTTGCCTGTCGATGACATGGTTGACCAGATCAGGATCATGATCATGTGGTTGTGGGAATTGAGAAGAAGGCTTGGTGATGTTCTTAAAGGAGATAAGCTTCCTGATGTTGTGCAGCAGGTGGTCAACAGGAGAAGAAATCTTGCACATTTGTAGGTTGATAAATCCTCATTGTGGGGTGCTGAAGTCAGAGATACAAAGACTGGCAGGAGGCATGTTGTTGACACTCAATTGCAGGAATGCACATGCCTTGAGTGGCAACACATTGGGAAGCCTTGTTAGCATGCCATACTTTTCTTGGCCTCGAAACACAATCTAAATATGCACCCATATTTGCATGAGTATTATTATGTAGCAAAATTCAAGGCTGCATATGCAACACCAATTCCAGCACTTACAGACCAGTCTTAGTGGCCTGAAGTGGACATTCAGTTCTCCTTGTGTCCTCCTTTGATGAAAATAAAGGCTAGAAGGCCCAAGCATAGTAGATTCAAGGCTTGGTTTGAGAAAGGTGGGAGCAGCAAGAAGGGGAAGAAAGATGAAAAGAAATATGGCAAGCCAAAAAGGGCCCAAAAAGGTAACAAGAATAGATGCAAACTCTATGAAGAACTTGGACATCGAGCTAGCTCTACCAAGTACAGATACACTGCTGAAAAGCCAAAGTATGTTCATCCAAAATCTATGTAATTTTTGTTGATGATTTTGTCCCCCAACTAACTTGCTTGTTTTCAGGAGGAAGCATGGAGAAAAAGCCCCACCTCTTGTTGTTGAAGAATGTTGGCCAGTGAAAAGGGCAAGAATCAATGGCTCGAGAAAGAAGAGAACTAACCAAATCATGTTTGGTGCTGCTGAGGTGCAAATTGAACCTGTTAATGCTGTTGAGGTGCAATCTGAACTTGTTTTTGTGGATGAAGTGAAAATTGTTGAGTTGCAAAGTGAAACTGTTGATGAGGCTTTAGGGCACACCGATTCTGATTTGGAAGCTCTGGTGCAAAATGAGCATGTTGATGAGGCTATGGTGCAGATTGATGAGCATGTTGATAAGGCTATGGTACAAAATGAGCATGTTGATGAGGCTCTAGTGCCAGCTCTTGAGTTGCAGGCTATTGCACATTCTGAACCATATTGTGTTGTTGAGGAGGTGCAGGAGGTGAAGCAGACTCTTGGACATGTTATGGGGAAGCCAGATGGTTATGGTAAGAAAAAGAAGAGCATAAACCTGTTGTGTGGTGCGAAACTTGTGAAGGAGAAGAAATCGAGGGTTAAGAAGAGCCAAAAGAAATAGACTTTGAATTTGGCACTTGTTGTTGTTGTAAACAATTGTGATTGTAATAATTTGGCACTTGTTGTTGTAATAATTTGGCACTTGTTGTTTTTGTAAACATTTGTTATTGTAATAATTTGGCACTTGTTGTTGTAATAATTTGGCCGAAATTCAAATATGATGGTAAATTTGTATTTCAACCAATGTAGCTATGTGTACTTTTCTATTTTTGTATGAGCTTCCAACGTTTTCTCATATCACCCTGATCCCTTTTGTGAAGTACAACTCACCCTCACCCAAAATATGGTAGAAATGGGCTCCAAAGCTAGGGTAAACCACCCCATTTCTAACCAAGTTTTTTTTCGACCATATATAAAAACAACTTTGATATATTTCCTCACAACTATGTCACATAATATGACACCATGCGAAGGTTTTGTATTTTTTGAATTAGTTATGCACATTTGAATGTTTGGTCAAACTTTGTGAAGGATTTTCATAAAGATTCTTAGCTAGGGGATGAGGCTCAATAAACTAGCATTGGATCTCTGATGAAATAGCATGTTGTGAACCTAAAAATGATTTTTACGAAAAATCACCAGCATGAAATCTTGTACCTGTTGTTCATATCTGACACACTTCCAACCGATTTGGCATGATTTGTCTTTTTCATCAGGGATAGAATAAAAGGTTTGAGATACTCAAGTTGGTACATTGTACATGCAAGTTGGTCTAGTATTTTTGAAAAATAGGATGTTACCATTTTGAAACTTCAATTTGGTGGTTGCTTCACAAACCCCCCTCCTTTTTGACACTCAGAAAATGGAAAATGGCTTTTTTGTGCGTCGAAAAGGAAAACTTCCTTCTACAACATTGTTAGTCATCCCATTATACACATGCATGCAAAATATGGGCACATTATCACAAACTATGCCTTTATTCTAGCCTAGGGGTGGAATCGAGCCAAGCCGAGCCGGCTCGTGGCTTGGCTCGGTCAAGCTTGGTAAAATTCGAGCCGAGCCTGGCTTGGCTTGTGTCTAAAAATTTCTAAAATATTGGGCTTGTGGCTTGGCTTGTCGAGCTTGTGGCTTGGCTTGGAAGGCTCACGAGCCGGCCATAGGAACCCAGTGTTCTAGAACCACTAAGCCCTAAATGCACTCCCCTCCTTCCTAACTCCTGTGTTGCCACTGCCAACATGATTTTGGTCGTCCCTTGCCACCAGATTCCATTTCATCGCATAGGATGCCTCGCCATCGTATTCCCGGCCAGCCGTATCCGGCATGATTTTGTCGATTCCTAGGCCCTCCCATCGCCATGAACATCAATTCATGCATATATCATGTTACTTATTATTGCCAATTGTTTGTTTTAGCAAGGATCATAACGGCTTTTGTGTGTATCGAGCCTTCGAGCCGGCTTGCGAGCTTCGTCGTGCTAGCTTGTCGAGCCTCGAGCCTAAGTAGCAAGGTTTGGGCTTGGCTTGCCCAACCTTCGAGCCAAGCCAAGCTCGAGCCGAACCTTGTCGAGCCTGAGCTAAGCTTCGAGCTTTGTGTCCACCCCTATTCTAGCCATATCATTGGTCATTTGACCCAAAAGCCGGAAAACCTCGGATGTGATAGGTCATTTTGTGAAGGGTTTTTTGAGATATGATCAATATACCAAGTTTGATATTTTTCCTCACAACTATGTCACATAATATGACACCATGCGAAGGTTTTGTATTTTTTTTGAATTAGTTATGCACATTTGAATGTTTGGTCAAATTTTGTGAAGGATTTCCATAAAGATTCTTAGCTAGGGGCTGAGGCTCACTAAACTAGCATTCGATCTCTGATGAAATAGCATGTTGTGAACCCAAAAATGATTTTTACAAAAAATCATCAGCATGAAATCATATACCTGTAGTTCATATCTGACCCACTTCCAGCCGTTTCGGCAGGATTTATCTTTTTCACCGGGGATAGAATAAAAGGTTTGAGATACTCAAGTTGGGACATTGTAGATTGTGACACCCCCGGGATCAGGTATAAACAAATTCCAGACCTCTGTCTGACATAAGCTTAACCTTGAGCTCGAGAATATCCAGTGAAGAATTGGTAACACAATAGTGACCCTACGACATAAAATTTATTACAGCAAGCTCATAACTGAGCAGAGAACCAAATTATTACAAGCAGAGGTCACTGACCACAAACATCAAACAACAGAAGGAAAATTATGCTATTAAGTATAGCAAACATAACAAATGGCCTAAGAGTCCTGAAGCATAACGATGACGTCCCAGCCCATAGATTCCAGGCTACCGGCCGGGAACCCCAAGCTACTCGTCGATGTCGATGTAGTACCAAACTGATCTTCAAGGGAACACTTACTCTGCCAAAAGAATCAACAAAGCAAGGGTGAGTACAGGGTGTACTCCGCAAGACTTATGGCTGGTGGAGTTGTTTTGCATAAAGCCACTTTTGTTTACAAAACAAAAGGGAGAAGAAGCTCGTCTATTCAGAGTATTTTAAAAAGGGATAAGAGAGCGACGTATCCGAAATATTGATCATCATCTTTTGATATCCACCAAATCATCATCATCTACCAACTAGGATCACCCCCTCGTACCCATGAGGAAGCATCCTTAAGCACACGTTGATCTGCCAAGTTTTACGATTAGGTTTAAGTTCTCTATGATCTTAGAATTTGGTCACCAAGCATTCATAACCGTGAACACGACTTTTCGAAAAGATTATTACCCTGCAGGGGTGTACAACTTTACCCAGACGTACTAACCTTCTCTTAATGCCACTAGATAAGCCTTCTTCCTTGGAAGGCCGGCAGAGGGTGGTTAGACACGACCTTTACCTTGCTTTTGCCGAGACCATGAGTCACGCAATAAGTATGGTTCCGCCATAACGGGTCAAATATCGAAGTCGGTACTTAAAGATGTGAGGTGAGGTTGGTTAACAGGGGCTCCATCGACCCCATGCAACCCGGTCCACGCTTGCCTACTTGTTATGAATGCACCAACTTCACCCGGCAAATCTTTCAAAAGATTTTCTATGCATATGTTGAATGGAACACCCAAACTATGTGACTCATGGAATCTACTAGGCAAGTTAGTCAGTCATGAGGTTGTCCAGGCCCCGTGTGGTTGCACGCTCGTCTTGGTTCCAAAGGAAAGAACTCAGGTCCTAGTGGTGGCGAGCATGGGATTAGAAAAACCACATCCCATCGTGGCCTCCCATACAAGCCTTAGCATGCTTAATCTCATATCACCTCTGATATTATTTCATCACGTCCTCCTGTCATACTAGATTATTTGCATCTGATACCTCATCTGGATGGACCAGAACTGACATCTATGCAGGGCTAAGCAGGACTCAAATATAAGCTCTAGCAGTGCACACAAGCCAAACCTAGTTATGCTAGGAGCAGTGGATCAGGTAATATAAGCTCAAAGGTAGTAATGCAATAGATAGGATACTCTATCTATCGATAAGTAGAATCGTATGCAAAATGCCAAGTGTTGAAATGCTTTCGAAATCATAGGATTATATCATGGTGGGGCTATGCTTGCCTTTGCCAGTTGATAACCGTTAAGAAGATCTTCGGACATCTGGCACTTGACTTGGTTACAGTAGGTCAAGTATTGTTCGTCGATCTTTGAGCTTCGACGGTGTTGATCTCTAACTTTGATCTTGATCTCGTATTCTATCGAGAAGAACCAAACACCGGAAAGAGATGGAAACTATGAACACATGGCACCAATGCAATGATCAAGAAAGTATGATGATATGACAAGTTAATTTGCATTGAATTGAAACCCTAATGCATGCTCGACAAATTAATCGGGGTTCCGAGGGGTGAAAACCCTAACTCGGGGAAACTCCGGAACATATGAGAGGGGTGCATTTGTTCTTCTAATTAAACTTGTCATGAAAGTTGATTAACAATGCATGATTATAGCTTAAAGGGGACGGTGGTGGAGGCGATGCGGGGATGCGTGGCTTTGCTCGTTCGATTCAGCGCGTTGAGGCGGACCTAAAAGAGGGAGCGCCGCCCCAAAAGGGTCACCGGAGCTTATCTAGCCACGACGGCCGGTGGAGGAAGATGACGGCGCGCTACGCGGGAGCGGGATGGAGCACAAGAGAGGGTTCGAAGGGGTCCCTGAGGACAAACGACTCACCATGGTTGTGATGGACACGTCGAGGAGGCCGCATGAGGTTATGGACCAAAGAATTGCCGGCGGTGAGGTCCAGTCTAGGATGGGGAAGACAAGGTCGGACCCGACGATTGGATGCTTCCCAGGACACGCGCGTTGACGAGGAGGTCGCTTGATTCACGGCAGAGCTTCTGAGATGCTCGGAGGAGCTCGAGGAGGCTTAACACGGCGGCGGTCGAGGTCCTCTGACAGGCTAGGGTTCGGGCGCGCAGAGAGAGAGGGAAAGAGCACGGGAGAGGAAGAATGGATGAGGTGGGAGAGGGCGCGACTCAGCGACGATCTTATCCTTCCCTGGAGCTCGACGAACGGCGGCGAGGGAGCGGTGGAGATCGATGGCAGCGCACAGGGCACGCAGGTGCTTCTCCAGCGAGGAAGAAGACAACAACGAAGGGGTACTGGGCCTGGGCTGAGCTGGGCCAGATGATGGGCTGCTAGCTACGCGCTGAGCGGCAGACAGAGGGGAGAGGAGAGAGGAAACTGGGCTGCCGCCCAGGGAGCTCTGGATTCATTTTTATTTCCTAAAAACAGTTTTTCCAATTTCTGTTTTTCCTTTTGTATTTGTAATTCCAATTTCATTTCTGTTTTGAGTTATTTCAAAATACTAGAGGCTTTTATAAAGTATATAATATATTTATGAACCCTTTTTAATCCATTTGGGCTCCAATAATTTTGGGGGTCTTCAAAATTCAAACCATTTGAATGAATTTCAAAGAGGGAGGGAACATAGGGTTTTAGGGTTTGATTTGTTTTCTTCAATTCACAATTTAAATTATGATGCTCATGAATGCACAAACAAAACCATAATTAAAGATTAAATAAAACTGGGGTGTTACATCTCTATCCCCCTTACGAGAATCTCGACCCGAGATTCCAAAGGTAGGAAGAGAGACAAGGAGAGAAAGAAACAGGGTCACTCTAAGGATAAGAGGGAACACACTAAACAACTCAGAGAGTATTTCATGGTCAACTCATGGATGGAGTGTTCAAAAACAACTCTGAGATGACAACATGAAACACATCAAGGTAACGGAGGAAACAAGAGGAGGAGGTTTCAATTTGTTAGATAGATGGTGTACATAAGGATTGAGACCATGGAACTCATAAGGGTTTAAGCTTCTGAAGAGAAAGGCTTCAATAGGAAGAACATGACACAGACTTCGATGAGGAACCTCTACTAAATGGGTTAAGTAGAGATATTAGGTTGCAGAGATATGGATCAACAAAACCAAGCTGTTGAATTACTTTTGACACAGAAGGATCACTCTTTCATTCAATAGAAGGCCAAGACAGAAAGGTGTTTTGTGGCGAGGACTCATAAGAGCCACAAGGAAACATGTAATCAAGAGCAACTGCAGATTAACAAAATCATAGCCACTCTTATAACATGGTTAAGAAAATGAAGGAAACTCTTTATTCATCCAGATTTATCAAAATCTTTGCCAAGATCATGATATCACTTTGCACCACCAGATGAATAGTGAAGAAGATTCCTGATGACACGAGAGGAAAGAAACTTCATTCTCAGACTTCAATTACTTGGCACAGCAAGAAGCATGCCAACATAAAAGGGTCTGTAGGATCGACCGAGAGACATTCAACAACACTACTTTAGATGTTCTCCTTGATGTTCGAGAAATGAGGCATCAAGTAAAGGTCAGACTTCGGATACAAAGGAAACCATGAACACAACTCCTATAATTATTTATAGAGGGAGCCTCATGAAGAGTGGTTGATATTGCTGAACCACAGGAATGTGACGGTAGGTCTTTCCGGCTAAGTGTGTCAACCATTACATAAATCTTTCCAGACTTACAAAGAGAACTATGTCAAAACCTTGGGGAACACCAACCATCATTGCTGCTTGAGATTCAGCTTTGGTTAGGCGAGATGATATTTTAGACTCAGCATGTCCGAATAGAAAGTTTGCAACATTTACACAGAGGTAAAGTTACTAGATTCTCAAGACATGGACTTCAATGTTAAGCTCCAGAAGAATGATCTAGATTGCTACACCCATGTATTAGCAACTTGTCGAAGGACAACTGCATACACACAGAGTACTAACAATAAACACGCGTGTCCTTAAGGGGACAAAGATAACTCTACTCGAATCCATGGCGACATCTTTCAACAATTACACATGAATCGGAGAAGGCTACTTATAACATCCAGAACACATACTTCGAGATGACTCGAAGATGGTTCTCGAAGGTTTCCAACTTTAATGCCAAATGTTCCATATGAATCCAATCTTACATGGAGAAAATAAGAATGTCATTGATGGGCTCAATAACAAACATACCAAGACACTCCAATACGATGAACTTATATGTTGTATGAACAAGGCAAAAGTATTGGTCAGACCAAAGAAAATGAAGATGTACTCAAGTGAAACATCACGAGAAGAAACATCATCAAGATAGTCCTTGGAACTGAGTTTGATTTGACGATGACCCAAATCAAATCAAAGATGGGGAAAGATAATATATCCATGAAGGAAATACTACCTTGCTTCAACACGAACAAAACTAGACATCCTTTTAAGAAGGAACAAAGTCATATAGAACTTTTGTCTTACAACTCTCCAAGTTGTTGTTTAAGCTCAACCAACTAGTTCAGGGTATCCAAATACAGATCCTTGGAGAAAAGAGCAGTTTAGAGAACCTACTTGCTCAAGAACTTGACAACACGGTCATGTGACAACATGGCGATACTTCTAGTAGACATCTAGAATATCACGAACCACCGATATGTCACTTAGTTCAAGAGCAAACTTGCTTGGTAAGGCAGGAAGACATAGTATTAGAGCTTCGGCACAAGCCTAACTCTTTGACCGAGGAGACTGCACCAGAATAACGGACTTGGTAGCACAATCAAACATCGCTTAGTGATAGGATTAACTAATCACGCTAAGAATGACACAAATGTCCTTAGAGTTCAAAACAATAATAATTGATAAGAATCTCAGATGACCATATTATTACGCACACGCATCACTCACGAGCACGAAAGCTCGAGGAAGGGTGGATAAAGATGTGTGAAAGCATCACTTTATTAAGGGGTCCTGAAACTCGGCACGACCTCTTAGAATAAAAGAGTGTGGTACTTTAAGGTAGGACAGATAGAAGCTAATCAATGCCTCTTGATCTGCAGTTTACAACACTTTGACCTGGTCCTAGATATGACAAGGTACTGTAGTTTGTTTCTCCTAAACATTCCGAAATGGTTTGTCTTGACGGACCACAAGAGTATCTTACTTCCAAAGACACCGATGCAAATTACTACTTGGCTACCAACTGGTAGATGAAGGTCGGAAAACAACAAGGGGAAAAGAACACGCTCAGGATGGAATCCCAAGATGTGGATTCATAAGTCAACAATCTCCCAAAAACCAATGCATAGAGGAGATAAAGTGTGGCAGAGTCACGAATATAGATGCGAGACTCTCAAGGAGTACTCTTGTCGTGATCTATTTGGTTCCATTAAAGAACATCTGCCATAGCTAGTGGTAGGGGAAGTCCTTAGTGGTCACGATTTAATCGCGACACAGACCACAAGCTTGAAGTCTAGATTTGTATTACCAGCCATCCTAAGGTTATGTGTGAACATTAACGATAGGGGTCAAAGGAATGGATCTTGGATTAAAGGTCAGCTTCATGTACAAGATTCACAACACCAGAATCCAGCACAATCGGGGATCTTAGGTTCAAGTCCAAGGGTTAAAACCCAAAGAAAGGAGTAACCACTACTTGAGTGACACAACATACACTACAAGATAGTAATCACGAGGTAGCTTCCAAAAGAAGAAACTACTTCTGAAGTACCCAAACAAACAAAAGGGAGGCACACGAGGCGAAAGGAAACCTCGAAGCCTAGAACAGAAAACTGAAGATCCAACAATATAATATTGTGTTTCCAAAGGATAGAGAGATCATGATAGAAAGGAATCTCTCATGTGAACAAGAGCAAAGGGAAGCAAGGAATTCACAACACACACAACTCTAGAGAACTTAACACTAGGTCAACTGGCTTAGAAACGACATGACAAGAAGGCACCTAAGTTTTGAAAGACTAGAAGAGATATAAAAACTTTTCCAAAGTCAACACAAGATAAGATGACCCAGAGTTAGAGAGAAACTGGATAAGGAGTAAAATAAGCATACTAGAGTTTTCACAAATACTTTTCATCTTTTAAAATAGTTTTCACAAACACTAGACTCAACATCGACCAATAGCAAGGTTTTCCTATGGTCGGTACTGCTCTGATACCAAGAACTTTGACACCCCCGGGATCAGGGCTAAACAAATCCCAGACCTCCATCTAACATAAGCTTAACCTTGAGCTCGAGAATATCCAGTGAAGAATTGGTAACACAACAGTGACCCTACGACATAGAATTTATTATAGCAAGCTCATAACTGAGCAGTGAACCAAATTATTACAAGCAGAGGTCACTGACCACAAACATCAAACAACGGAAGGAAAATTATGCTATTAAGTATAGCAAACTTAACAAATGGCCTAAGAGGCCTAAAGCATAATGATGACGTCCCAGCCAATAGATTCCAGGCTGCCGGCCGGGAACCCCAAGCTACTCGTCGATGTCGATGTAGTACCAAAATGATCTTCAAGGGAACACTTACTCTGCCAAAAGTATCAACAAAGCAAGGGTGAGTACAGGGTGTACTCCGCAAGACTTATGGCTGGTGGAGTTGTTTTGCATAAAGCCACTTTTGTTTACAAAACAAAAGGGAGAAGAAGCTCGTCTATTCAGAGTATTTTAAAAAGGAATAAGAGAGCGACGTCTCCGAAATATTGATCATCATCTTTTGATATCCACCAAATCATCATCATCTACCAACTAGTATCACCCCCTCGTACCCATGAGGAAGCATCCTTAAGCACATGTTGATCTGCCAAGTTTTACGATTAGGTTTAAGTTCTCTATGATCTTAGAATCTGGCCACTAAGCGTTCATAATCGTGAACACGGCTTTTCGAAAATATTATTACCCTACAAGGGTGTACAACTTTACCCAGACGTACTAACCTTCTCTTAATGCCACTAGATAAGCCTTCTTCCTTGGAAGGCCGGTAGAGGGTGGTTAGACACGACCTTTACCTTGCTTTCGCTGAGACCATGAGTCACGCAATAAGTATGGTTCCGCCGTAACGGGTCAAATCCTGAAGCCGCTACTTAAAGATGTGAGGCGAGGTTGGTTAACAGGGGCTCCATCGACCCCAAGCAACCCGGTCCATGCTTACCTACCTGGTATGAATGCACCAACTTCACCCGGCAAATCTTTCAAAAGATTTTCTATGCATATCGAATGGAACGCCCGAACTATGTGACTCATGGAATCTACTAGGCAAGTTAGTCATTCATGAAGTTGTCTAGGCCCCGTGTGGTTGCACGCTTGTCTTGGTTCCAAAGGCAAGAACTCAGGTCCTAGTGGTGGCGAGCATGGGAATAGAAAAACCACATCCCACCGTGGCCTCCCATACAAGCCTTAGCATGTTTAATCTCATATCACCTCTGATATTATTTCATCACGTCCTCATGTCATACTAGATTAGTTGCATCTGATACATCATCTGGATGGACCAGAACTGACAGCTATGCAGGGCTAAGCAGGACTCAGATATAAGCTCTAGCAGTGCACACAAGACAAACCTAGTTATGCTAGGAACAGTGGATCAGGTAATATATGCTCAAAGGGAGTAATGCAATAGATAGGATACTCTATCTATCGATAAAAGACCACAGTAGAATCGTATGCAACATGGCAAGAATTGAAATGCTTTCGAAATCATAGGATTATATCATGGTGGGGCTATGCCTGCCTTTGCCAGTTGATAACCGTTAAGCAGATCTTCGGACATTTGGCACTTGACTTGGTTACAGTTGGTCAAGTATTGTTCGTCGATCTTCGAGCTTCGACGGTGTTGATCTCTGACTTTCATCATTAAAAAGGTTTGTTACATCATTATGAAATCAGATAGGGGGTCAGGGTTGTATTTCACCTAGGCAGAAGCTAGCCACAGTGGCTGACTACTAGGCCCGAGGCCACATCAGCAAGCCAGGAAGGCAAAGTGGGGCCTATGGCCTGTTTTGACTGGGTCAGACCACGTGCTAACGTCGGGGTGACGCCACCGTGATGTCATTGACGCCGGTGAGCCTCCGAACGGCAAAGGGGATGGCGGTGGAGGCGATGCGGGGATGTGTGGCTTTGCTCGTTCGATTCAACGCGTTGAGGCAGACCTAAAAGAGGCAGCACCGCCCCAAAAGGGTCACCGAAGCTTAGCTAGCCACGACGGCTGGTGGAGGCAGACGACGGCGCGCTACGCGGGAGCAGGCCGGAGCGCAAGAGAGGGTTCAGAGGGGTCCCGGAGGACAAACGACTTTCCGTGGTTGTGATGGACATGTAGAGGAGGCCGCGGGAGGTCATGGACCGAAGAATTGCCGGCGGTGAGGTCCAGTCTAGGACAGGGACGACAAGGTCGGACCCAGCGATTTGAGGCTTCCCAGGACGCGCGCGTTGACGAGGAGGTCACTTGATTCATGACAGAGCTTCTGAGATGCTCGGAGGAGCTCGAGGAGGCTTAACACGGCGGCGGTCGGGGTCCTCTGACAGGCTAGGGTTCAGGCGCGTAGAGAGAGAGAGAGAGAGAGAGAGCATGGGAGAGGAAGATTGGATGAGGTTGGAGAGGGCGCGACTCAACGACGATCTTATCCTTCCCTGGAGCTCGACGAACGGCGCCGAGGGAGAGGTGGAGATCGACGGCGGCGCACAGGGCACGCAGGTGCTTCTCCAGCGAGGAAGAAGACAACACCGAAGGGGTACTGGGCCTGGGCTGAGCTGGGCCAGATGCTGGGTTGCTAGCTACGCGCTGAGCGGCGGACAGAGGGGAGAGTAGAGAGGAAACTGGGCTGCGGCCCAGGGAGCTCTGGTTTCATTTTTATTTCCTGAAAACAGTTTTTCCAATTTCTGTTTTGCCTTTTGTATTTGTAATTCCAATTTCATTTCTGTTTTGAGTTATTTCAAAATACTAGAGGCTTTTATAAAGTATATAATATATTTATGAACCCTTTTTAATCCATTTGGGCTCCAATAATTTTGGGGGTCTTCAAAATTCAAACCATTTGAATGAATTTCAAAGAGGGAGGGAACATAGGGTTTTAGGGTTTGATTTGTTTTCTTCAATTCACAATTTAAATGATGATGCTCATGAATGCACAAACAAAACCCTAATTAAAGATTAAATAAAACCAGGGTGTTACATAGATGAAAGGTGGTCTTGTATTTTTGAAAAATAGTATGTTATGATTTTGAAACTTCAATTTGGTGGTTGCTTCACACCCCCTTTTCGGCACTCAGAAAATGAAAAATGGCTTTGTGCGTTGAAAAGGAAAACTTCATTCTACAACATTGTTAGTCATCCCATTATACACATGCATGCACAATATGGGCATATTATCACAAACTATGCCTTGATTCTAGCCATATCATTCGTCCTTTGACCCGAAAGCCAGAAAACCTTGGATGAGATAGGTCATTTTGTGAAGGGTTTTTGAGATATGATCAATATACCAAGTTTGATATTTTTCCACACAACTATGTCACATAATATGACACCATGCGAAGGTTTTGTATTTTTTTGTTTTTTTGAATTAGTTATGCACATTTGAATGTTTGGTCAAACTTGTGAAAACCCTGTTGACTGCGTCCTAAACCCAGCCAACCCTAAGGCCGAATGAGGAACGTCGATCTAACCCTAGCGTAAAACTGTGGTCGTCCGATCGCGTCTTCTAGACGTATTCCGCGGGTGACTCTGGGCGATCCGTGGGAGGGCTTGTTCTGCAACCTGATTGGTTTGCGTCTCTTAGAAGGATTTCGTGGCTATCTCTTTGCGATCTATGGGAGCCATGATTCTCGAACCTGATTGGCTTGCATAATTTTTTTCCACGAACAGATATGGTACAACATGACACACTCCATTGATCGTTGGGCCGAGCGTGGCATGCATTAACAAGGGCGTTGGGCGGGGCGGGCTGCACGCGACGGAACCATGCATGCATGCCATGCAGCTGTCTCGCGTCGTAGTATAGCTATTTTGCGCGCATCGATACAGCCTATCGTATCGACACAGCCAAGCGGAGCTACAACATAGTTACTCCCTCCGTCCGTAAATAAGTGTACGTCTAAGTTTGTCTTCAGTCAAACTTAATAAACTTCGACTAACTTAGTATCATTAGATTAGTTTTTAAACTTGGTTTCATAACATGAGAAATTTATGTAATATATGTTAATGCATTTATCTAAAAGGTTGGTCAAATTTGACAAAGTTTGACTTAGACAAAACCTAAAAGTACACTTATTTGCGGACAGAGGGAGTAGGTCGCATCGGAATTATTTTATTGTATGAAACAAGGAGACACGTCGATCTGTGCTTCTCACACGCGTCTAAAAGCTTTGCGTTGGACCCACACGTCAGCGACCCAGAGTCACGGAAGGGTAATCCACATCACCTTGGATCCCTCTCTTCGTGCGGTGCGTGAGAGTTTGGACTCAGCGTGACTTTGACCCGACTTTGAATGGTGTGGGCTCACGCGGTGCGCGATGCGTGGGACTTTGGACTCAGCCTGACTTTGGACGTTTTTTCACCTCTTCGATTAATGCACGCATGCATTCAGGGTCACGTCGCATCCTAACTATATTTTTGTAGCCGCATTGATCGCAATGCAGCGCACGCATGCATGCCTACGCGCAACGCAGTGCACATGGCTACGCAACGCAGGGCTATTCCTACGCTTTCACACAGTACCTTCTTCATCTACCCCAATAAATTCACGCTGATTTATTGAGTCAATAAATACTGGCAAAGCACCCTTTGCCTCCTCATCTTCATCTTCGAGTCGAAAAGCCCCTTTGCCTCCTCCAAAAAAAAACCTCTCCGGCGATGGCGACCTACGCCCCTACTCTCTCCCTTCTGACTCTGAGGTCAGCGACGAGGACAACTATCCACTGCATTGGCAATGGTGGGAGGAGCCGGAGCAGCCCCCGAGGTGTCGCCAGCGACGCGGGCGACGCACCGCCCCGACCGACCCCTTCGCCCATGGGCCCTTCGTCCACAACCGAGGCGGACATCGCGCGCCGCTTCGATGTACTGGTGAGGGCGGAGGAGAGGGAGGTGGCTGCTACCGAGAGGAGGGCGGATGCGAGGGAGAAACGCGCCAGGGTGAACAGGAGGAACAGGGCGGAGAAACGGCGCCTAAAAAAAATCTGCGGGAGTTGGAGGTCGCCCAGAAAGCGCAGAGGACGACGGAGTGGCTGGAAGCGGCTGCGGCTAGCCGCGCGGCGGCATCGGCCTCAGCGGCACCGCCCCCAGTGCCGATGGAGTAGGCCAGCCTCCCGGCGGCGAGGTTGGTCGGCTACCCTAGACGTAGTAGCTATGGTTAGGGTTTATGTAATGTGGGGCCCTCTATAAGTAATGTGGGGCCTCTCTTTGTGTAATTATATTGTATCCCTCTCTATGTTTCTTTCTTATATAATATAATATGTTACCTATATGCTCGTGTCTACTATGTGACCGAGATATTTTTTATTTTATTTTATTGTATTGCAAATCTATGTGACCGCGTGTTTACTCAAGAAAGAAATAAACATTTGGCTCTACGTGGCCCTCAAACTATGCAAAGCAAATAAAATCCACTAAAAAGGCCAAGATTACATGTCATTGCACCAAAATTAGGTCAAACTTTGCAAGTAAAATCTACTAAAAAAGACCAATGTTGAACTCATTGCCCCAAAATTTGGCTCAACTATGCAAAGCAACTAAAATCCACTAAAACGGACCAATGATAAACTGAAATTCATCCTTGTGCATCAAAAGGCTAAAAAGGTTTCTCCAAAATATTCGATAATAAGAAATAGGTATCCAAAAAGAAATTCCCACTACAAAACAAACTAAACAATCTAAAAATGAGTTCTCATATAAGAGTCGTGCAATAATCTCAAAATGAGGGAAATGAGATAATATCAAAAGGGGTATACATTTCCAAACATTTCCAAGTTTTTCAATATAATCTCAAAATATCGAATCTACACATGCTCTAACTAATTAGATTGCACCATAAGCATTTTTTCCCTGAATCTACATGTCCTTACTATTGGGCCTAGATACAACCAATTTAGGCCTGACTACGTTCTATTTGGGCCTGGCCGTTTAGCACTCGTTAATTTTTCTTTTCTTAACACTGGACTTTGCCCTCCCCCTGCTCTGCTAACTCACTGAACTTCGCACTTAACTGACAAACTAGAGAGACCGAACATAACAGTTCAAAATTTGCCGAATTTGTGTTACATTTTAATCAAGGCTAAGCCAGAGAGCATAACATCCATAAATATGATTACAAAGCATGGCGATTGTTAATCAAACATTGTCTAACGACTAATCATCTGAAGATAAACAAAACCGAGAAAAATTACCCAAAAATAAAAAATTCCGGCCATCAGATTATACTGCTTCTTCAGATTGACAAGCTTCAGTAGCTGCTTGTTGATCTTCTTCAACTCCTCAGTTGATCCCAACTGTTCCAGTGGAGCCGCACCTGATCCCATCGGGCCCGATCCCACTTGCTCCACCGCCGACGGCAAATTGAGGGGTCCTCCCCCCAAATTGAGCCCCAGGGATGCGTCCTCCGTTTCAATCCTCTTGATGTAATCATCAAGCCACTCGAAATGCCTGCATTTCGGCAGTTTCCGAAAATAGGAAATATTAACCCAAATTCCCAAATCGGATAAAAAAACCCAAAAATTGAGGAAATTAAAATAAAATTTGGAGAGGCCAAACTCAGATCTCACCTGCCCCGATTCTGCTTTGCTCTCGCATTTCACAAAATCGTGCTCGGTGTTGCCATTCTCATCGCTCAGGGTGGTCAGTCGCTTCAGGGGCGCCGTCCGTGGGCAATCAGGGCACCTTCCCAGTGGCACTGGACCGTAGCGTGGCCACTGGTAGTTGCACGCTGAAGCGGAGCTCGACATCTACCACCGGCGTTGCAGCGCGACAAGGTTCGCGATGAAGAAGAGGGAGAAATAGGAGGATGCAACGGTCGGAACTGGCTCCGGCGTGGGGGCGAGATGATCTGTTTCTACGAGTTGTGAGTTCTAGGTCCCACACTGTGAGGTGGACAAGTAGTGGGTCCCATGATCTAAGGTTGATAAGTTTGGGTCCCACTTAGCCTAGCTAAACTGAACTGTTAAGCTGTCAACTGCGGTTCATGATAAGTGTCGCATGCCAGCTATTTTCTACTTCAGAAGCGTCCAATGCAAGCTATTCTTTGCAACGATGTCTTGTTCTGTCCAATTCCGTGGAAAGACGTCGCATGGGAGCTATAAGCCCATTCTATATATAGGACAACAACGACGAAATATGTGTATTTTATATCCTTTAATAAGTATATGTCATGATGGAGAATTTTTAAGATCTTGGATCACAAATTATTCTTCAAGAAAGTCCGATTGTTGGAGAAGACAACTCTCTCGATCGTGTTCACTTTGCTATCGGAGAGGGAGCTCTTAGGATCTACTTGGTCTTTTCTTCATCTGCACATGTTGTTCTCATCGCTCTTGAGCACTGTAACATCCCAGCATTAGAGCTTAAAAATAAGCTAAACACAGATGTGTGCATTGCATTCATGCATAGAAAATCCGAATAATTTTCACGCTTTTAAATAAAAACTTGGCAAAGTGATTGAAGCTTCTCTTAACTTGATGCAATTGAAGTAGATCATCAAGTTGACTGTGATAAGATTCAATATGATCTTTGTTAAAACCTTATTTTGGGTAAAGGAGATCAGATCTAAGGGTAGATCAAATGTAATATAAATTAAACCCTGATACATTGCTTAATGATTAATATTTGATCCTTAAGTAATCATATCCTAGTATTCATTACAAAACTCATGAATACCAAGTTATAAACATAACTTAAGTAATAGGAATGCAACAACTAAATCTTAATATCATCTATTTATACCATGAGTATCATGGCAATACCTGACTTTAACTCCTTAGTGAGATTGAGTAGGAAGGAAACCAAGTCAAGATCATTCACCATATATCTTTCTTCCCATATCAATCCTTATCATCACTATTAAATCCTATTCTAATATCTGTTGTTCCTCAATGTTGAGTAATCAACTATTGATTCACCAATTCTTAATCTATCAACTCTTGACCATATCATAGCATACACTTAAGTGCCTATAAAGAAACAAGTAAGAAGAGGTAAATATTAATGCTAGTGTTAGATATCAGCTATAGGATGGGAGTGATAGGAGGAAATCAAATCAATATGGTAAGAAAGAAGATTCCAAGGATGAATATTGAAGATAGTTACCAATGGGTAATCCTATTGGATTAAGTAGGCATAGTAAATGAATAACATCTCTTAATCCAATAGAGATACTAAGAAGATAAATTCAATACAACTGTAATGTTGTATTGATGAAGCCTTGATTAGCCAACTGGAAACCTAAACCATAAGGGATCAAAGGATTATAATGATCATGCTTTAGTCACCAAGATTGAATGCTTATATCATGTATAAGTTACATTGGTGGATATAACATGATTGAACCCTAGTATAGATATGTTATTCTAGGTTAGCCATGACAAGTCACCATGATATGATGTGAAGTGTGAATATAAGGTACTAGAGGGAAGTAAATATAAGATAGTATGATTAAGATGATGCTAGAGCAACATTGGATTATAGAAGTAGTATTTTCCTCTTTGGAAATACTAAGCACTTGAGGTGAAGTAGGATTTAATGTATACCTATATTGAAGTTATATTAGTGATGGATGATTAAGGAAGAATATGAATGTAGTTAGAAGTAACCACTTTTTGGATTGGAGATTATTAATAGTAGAATAGTTTGATATAACCAAGTATGGATATGAGAAGATGATGAAAAGCTTTAGTGTCAATCTCATTAGATTTATAAATGGAAGGAGAAGAATAAAAGGTGGATAAGAATATTTTTGTGAAGTAAAGCTCATCATGATTAACACATGGTGATGGATAGGAGGAAGTAGAATATCTAGGAAAGGAATTCCTTAAACAGAAGTCTAGGATTGTGAATTATGGAAGATAGGAAGTCTTTATAAACACTAAACCCTCATTCTGTAATCAACTTAATAACCATTTTATCTTTTGATTTATCATCCTCTTCCTCAATGGTTCATAAGAATATTTTCCTATAGTAAATCATTTAGGCATGTCCTTGTCATTTCCAAATATCATAATCATATGTGATTAGGAGTTATCAATTCTTTCTCATAAGTTAGCCTAGAAAACAATCCCACTATTTTAATTTAAAGGGTGATATCATTAATGACCACAAACATAAAGACAATATGTTGAGGCATTCATCTTTATTGACATCAACAAAAGAATATAAGTATATTAAGAACCCTAAACCCTAGGGTAAGCATTTACAATTCAAACCCTAACTCTTTTGGTTAGTTATAATAAAATATATATACCTTGTTATTCCCTAGATTCATGGGAGTAATATTAACCATGTTAAATACTCAGGATATTATGCGTCAGATAATAATAAAGGATCACATATAAAAATTTCCTTAATATTATGAGTTAATGAGAATCAAATCTCATGAGTTAATAGTAATGCATTCTATAATAAGTTTATGGATATTAGTTCAATTAAATGCATATCGAAATCCCTTACAAATAATAATAGGATAAGTATATATATAAAGAAAATAAAGTAACTATAGCACTATATAATAAAAACTCACAAAATGATTTTAAATACATTCATTGTTGCTGCAATTGTTTAACAAATACATTCTATAAAGAAAGATTCCAAATTAAATGAAAAAATACAAATCTTAAAACAAAGGTGTAAATACAAAACAAGAAAGGAAAACAGAAAACAGAAAAGAGTAAAAAAAAGGGACTCAGTCCAGGAGCGACCCACAACCCATTTCCTTCTCCTTATCTGCTACTCACGCGCAGCCCGTAGCAGCCCACTTCGGCCCACACAGCCACAGAAGGGCTCACATGAGACTGACAGATGGGACTAGAGAGGGGGATCGCGGGTTGAGTTTGAATCGTTGCCAGGGGGTTTTCTGCGAAATGTCCATTGTCGTATTTCTCGTGCATCACAAGCACCTCGCTGGAGGGGTCCGCCGCTGCCCGATGTCGTCACCGTCGTCAGCCGTGCGTCGTGATGCCCGTCACCGTCCCAGAGGAGGATAAGAAGACCACCACGACGTCCCTGCTCATCCCTATGTCCATTTCTTCCTCTTCCACCCTGTCTCCTCTTAGATGCGGAACCCTAGCTCGCTGGAGCCGATTATCGCCGCCGCTAGAGACCACCCCTTTGCCATCTGAGCTTACCAGTGAACTTGCCATGCTCGACTTGTTCATCTCCCTAGAGGAATCGAAGCCGTTCGACCTAAATCGAGCTCTCCATCACCGATGTTCCGCCGCCAGTCGACGCCATTCCCATCGATTCCGGCCAAGCCTCGACTCACCAACACCTCTAATAGCTTCCTGGTAAGGTTCTACTTCCGATGGTCCTCTCCAATTTGTTGTCCGCTCGCTGTAGCCGTCTATTCGCGTTGATACCGACCGCACCACCACCAGAGCTCGTCGCCGACGAGGTTCTGACGACCATTTCTTGATAGCTCCACCACACTAGGGTTTAGAGCGTCGTACTTATGCGATCTAATTTGGTCACGTTGGCTGGGGCGCCGTCGATCGCCGCCGGCGACCTCATTCTGGCGGTGGAGACCAGTCAAGGCCATGTCGATGCTGCTCAAGGTCATTGACCAGTCCATGCACATGTGGCATGTGACCCCACCAGTCAGTGACCTAGGTTAGGTTCAGGTTCGGTGTAAAAAGTTATTGTCTATTTAATAAATAGATAAAACATTATAAGTTCCAATTTAAAGAATTCAGAAATTTAATAAAATGATTAAAACTTATTAACTCAATAACTTTTGTTTTCTAATTCAGAAAAATATGTTTAATATATAAAAAAATATAAAAATAAAATCTATAACTTAAAACCATTATCAAACATTATTATGTTAACAATTTAAATAATTATTATTTAATAAAGATTTTAAAAGTAATGAAACTTTGATAATTCATATTTTAATAATGGTTAATGTTAAAAATATAAATAAAATACCAAAAATCTTGGAAAAATAAAAACAATACTTTAAAACTATAATCATACATTATTATTTCACTTAAATAAGTATTTATTATTTATTAAGTATTTATAAAGTAGTAAATCTTATAAAAATCATATCTTATTATTTTTAAATCACAAAAATAAATGTAATATACCAAAATGATCACAAAAATAATACCTACATGTTAAAAACATAATATTCCACTTTTAAAGTAAATAAAAACTTAATACTCTAATAACTTGAATTTAAAGCTATTTCCTTAATTAATAATTCATATAAAAATAAATAAAATTTGCTAATAATTCTAAAAATTAGCCAATTGAGTCAAATAAATAGTATTAGTCTTAAGTATTGATAGTGTAAAGTCAAAATGGTTTAACACACTTTAAATGCAATTTTATTAAATTATCTCTCGACCATTAGTGTAGATTATTTTATAAAAGGATCTTTATCCATTATAAAATCTCCAAGAATAATTTTGTAGTGAAATAAAACGTACTCCAATACTTCAACTCCAAGTTATAAACAAACCAAAACACTATATTGAATCCATAAGTAGTTAAGTAAGATTATCTCCTTGTTTACAAACTATAACCATTCATCAATAGACAGGAAAATGATTCTATTCCATTATAAAGTTAGGAAACCACTATACCAACTAGAGGTAATGCCATTATTAAGTAACCTTAAGGAAACATTATAAAGTGAACAAGGTACAAATAACATAAGCAATATATCTTAAGTTCATCTATGTTTTTTTAAAGTTAACTTTAGTCTGCAAAGCTTTAAGTATAATGCTAAAGACCTTATTATGTGTTTTATAGTTAACATGGGTCTATTACAATTACATCGTAAAGCATCTGAAGTCCAAATTATTCAAGCAAGCACAAAAAACATCGACCACATCTGATTAACCACAAAGATTGTTTAAATGTTAGAAAAGAAATCTTTTCTTCAAATGTTATTCTTTTTGCCACTTAAGTCAACGAATGAATATTAATCGTAATCATATTACTTTATACTTTACTTGTATACTTAGGATGGATAACACTAAAGTTCTTTATAAGTGACATTACTTGTAAAGTAAAATTTGAAGATAAACAATTAAAGTGTAAGAAACCTTGAGTAGCATTTCACATTTGTGTGTATCTCATTGTTTTATGATATTGTAATTACATATTGTTTCACACACACTCACAAGCCTTAATAAGAGCACAAATACAGAACTTACCTAAAAGGACAACACATTCTAAAGAATCCATTTCCAGTTTTCAAACCCTAGATCAACGTTATCCCAGGGATTCGAGATTATCAACTTGCATTACATTACTTATGCATAAAACATCTTGCTTCTTTAAACATTAGTCCTTACCGGACCAATGATGCTGATTTCAGATATTAGATCTTATATTGTCTTGAAGACCGTGAGTACATAATCTTGCAATCACAAAAGGCAAGTTCACACTTGCTCATGTCCTTTGATTATTTTCTATAAAGTATTTTGCAAATCCAGTGTTGTCATCACCTGCATTTGAAAAAGGACAGAAAACACTATTTTCATAATAATGTTATTATAGGTTATTTACCATGAAGTAATCACCTACTATAAGAGTTCCGGTGGTAAAGGAACATATTATATAGGACTTAACAACCAATGTCATCAGTGATTCTTGTGTCATATATCACGCGCTAACCATGAGATTTGGAATGGGACGGAGAAGTCAGTTGTATCTTTTCCCTCTCGCATGGAGACGGATGTGCGGATCGTGGCTGTTATCTCCGTAGCGTGCATTTATTGGTAATTCGTAGGAGATATGCAGCATATGGGTGGGATCCCTCAACGTCCCATGATAGTTCCCTCAACTTTTCAAAGGTTTCAGACTTGTGTTTCATCAAGTAGATATAACCGTATCTACTCAAATCTTCCATGAAAGTAACAAAATAACGATATCCACCTCGCGCCGACACACTCATTGGACCACATACATCAGAATGTATGATTTCCAATAAATCTTTCACCCGTTCCATTGAACCGAAAAACGGCGTTCTAGTCATCTTGCCCATAAGGCATGGCTCACATGTATCAAATGGTTCAAAATCAAGTGATTCCAAAAGTCCATATGAATGGAGCTTCTTCATGCGTTTAACGCCAATATGACCTAGACGGCAGTGCCACACATATGCGGATATATCATCATTAAGTTTAATCCTTTTAGCATCAACATTATGAATATGTGTAACATTATTATCGATATCCAATAGAAATAAACCATTCATCATCGGTGTATGACCATAAAATATTTCATTCATATAAATAGAACAACCATTGTTCTCGGATTTAAATGAATAACCACTTCACATCAAACACGATCCAGATACAATGTTCATGCTCAGTGCTGCCACTAGATAACAATTATTCAAGCTTATTACTAATCCCGATGGAAAGTGGAGAGGTAGCGTTCCGACGGCGATCACATCAATGCTTGATCCATTGCCGACACGCATCTTGACCTCACCCCTTGCTAGCGGTCGCTTGTTTCATAGCCCCTGATTCGAGTTACAAATATTAGCAACTGAACCGGTATCAAATATCCAGGTGCTACTGCGAGCACTAGTCAAGTACACATCAATAACATGTATATCATATATACCTTTGTTTGCCTTGCCGGCCTTCTTGTCTGCCAAATACTTGGGGTAGTTGCGCTTCCAGTGGCCAGTCCCCATACAATAGTAGCACTCGGTATCAGACTTAGGGCCAACTCGGGGTTTATTTTCAGGCACGGAAACCGGCTTTCCGCCCTTACTTCCGTTCCGTTTTCCCTTCTTGTCTTTCTTGAAACCAGTGTTCTTATTGATCATCAACACTTTATGTTCGTTTTTGATCTCCACTTCTGCAGTTTTAAGCATTGACAGAAGATCGGGGAGAGACTTCTTCATGCCTTGCATATTATAGTTCATCACGAAGCTCTTATAGCTAGGTGGCAAAGACTGTAGAACATGATGGATTCCTAAGTCAATGGGAATCGATATTCCCAAGGACACAAGCTTATCGGCGTAACTCTACATCTTGAGTACATGCTCACTAACAGAGTTGTGCTCTTCCATCATGCAGCTAAAGAACTTTTCTGAAGCATTGTAGCTCTCTACAACAGCATGTGTGTCGAAAATCATTTTCAACTCACCCATTGTATCAAATGCATTGCCATTTTCGAAACGCTTTTGAAGTTACGGCTCTATCCCATACAATATGCCGCAATGAACTAAGTTGTGGTCCTCCTGACGAGTCTGATAGACATTCTTCTCCTTGTCAGGGGCATCCTCAAAAGGTGGGGGGCCTAGCGGTGCTTCTAGCACATATTGCTTTTGTGCAGCAGAGAGGAGAATCCTCAAATTCATGGCCCATTTCGGTAAAGTTGCTACCGTTCGTTGCAAGTTTATCTTTCTCCATGAACACATTGAAATTAAAAGAAGGTGGTGCCATCTACAACAGAATTTGTAAAGTTTAGACTAAGTTTATGATAGATTGAGTTCAACTAATCCACATTACGAATGAACTCCCACTCAAAAACGACATCCCTCGTGCCTTTTTGGTGATTACATGAACCAAATCCACTACTCCAAGTCCGATCATCACGTGAGTCAGTGTAGCTTCAAAGGCGAGCATCAAATGGGCATCATATCTACTATATGACTCATGCTTAACATTTCGGTCCGTGTTCCGAGGCCATGTCTATACATGCTAGGCTCGTCAAGTTAGAACCTTAGTATTCGCGTGTGTAACTGTCTTACACCCGAAATATGGTCGTGGATCCAAGAACATCCGATCATCACGTGATGTCTTGGAGCAACGAAAACATAATCGGTGCATACTAAAGGAATAACACATTCTTATCTTGATATTTAAATGAGGGATCATCTTATTATGCTAATAAAGCGCTAAACACACAATATAAGATGCTATCAAACATCACATGTTTATTAGTGAAATGATATGGTTCCCGCATATGATCTCTATCACGTACATCGTGGTATGATCACTATCATACCTTTATGTGTAAGGCCAAGGTCTATGAAACTTACATGTTATGTGTGTTGTAAGAGTATCATCTCATACTTATACTTACAACAACACCATATCATAACACTAGCCCAGCAACAATCTAAACTAGACGCCTCTAATTTATCCATTGCAAGTTTTACGTGGCTTAGGGCTTTCGAAGATAGAACCGTCCTTACCTACGAACATGAACCACAACAAGGATAACCAAATTGTTGACAACTCGTTGCAAAATAGATATTGACTATAGTAGGAGAGACAGACACCCGTTAGCCACTTATGCAAACTAGTTGCATGTCAAGCGTGGAACAGGTCTCATGTGCAAGGACATGTAAAGTTTGTCCGGGCCGCTTCATCCCAATATGCCACCAATATACAAAATTACAACTAAGAAGCAACAACATGATCATCATCGCCCACATACTCATATGTGTACTACCCGCGTAAAGCATCTACGCATAGATCCGGCTCTGATACCACTGGAGGGGTTCGCATCATAGAAAACAAAAAATTTCCTATGATGGGAAATAAGTACCAAGATCTATCTACTAGATATATCCGTAGAGAACAATACCCTTGAAGACCGACAAATCTTAATGAGTTGAACTCGTGGTTGATGTAGACGATCTCTTGCCGATCTCAAGATCGAGAGGAAGTCCTAGCGCCGCAAAGCAGCAGCACATCCGTGCTCGCACACACGTACAAGACACCGAGCAACCTCCGCCTCCTTGCTCCAGCGATGCAGCGGAAGCACAACCCTTTCTTGCCGAATAGCCACCGGGAACATGTATCTCGCTAGTCCGAGACCCAGGGGATAAATTCTAGAGGGGGAGAGAGATCCTTCACGAGGAGGTGAGAGAGAGGGAGAGGGGTTCCTTTTATAGTAGAGGGGGGAACCCCAAGGGGGTGTCTGGCGCATGGGGCTGCCCCCTTTCCCTCCTCTCATTCATGTGGGTGGACACTCCACTCACAAAAATCTCTTCAATTCCTTCCACTCAAAATCCTAATCAAAATTGCTATTTAATTTCCACCAAATTTAATGCACACTCTCATTAAATAAAACTCCTTTTATTTATTCAGAATTTTTTCAATTACTTTAATGACAAATATTCACATATAACACCTTGCTAGAATTCCATTTCACATGCAAAAACACTTTTTGCAATTTCACCCGAAAACCTGTTTCGGTATCTAGTGAAATAAATTCCTGCGCTTGTTACTCTTTCCGGCATGAAATTTTTGGTCCAATTGGATGTAAGTGTCCCTTAAGTGTGTCACCCTACAGTTCGCGAATAATGTGGACATGATCGAGACCCTTCTTCGATCAATAATCAGAAGCGGGACCTGGAGATCCATACTGACTCCCACACATTCAACGATGACTTTCCTGTGATCGTCGAAACCTTTTACGCTAGTATCTTAATCCCTTTGTTTCACGATATATTACATGTCCGATATTCGATCATCGGTATCTCCATACCTAGTTTGATCTCGTTACCGACATGCACTCTTTTCGCGTTCCCGTGATATAACATTCTAGTGACCAAATTACTTGCTTGCAAGCTAACCAATTTGATATCACCGAGAGGGCCCAGAGTATATCTATCCGTCATTGGGATGAACACATTCCACTCTTGATCCATGAGCCTCAACATAACACTTTAGTAGTTTTGAAGCCATCTTTATAATCACCCAGTTACGGTGTGAGGTTTGATGTCATCAAGAAACTCTTCCGGTGTTAGTGATTGACATGATCTCATGGTCTAAGGATTAGGATCACTTCGTAAGTTGTTTATAGCAATATAAACTCAATGACTTTAATCGTAATGCTATACTTCGGATGAATGTTCATCACATCCTTACACTAATGTTGTGATCTCGTTATTAACAACATCCAATGTCTATGATCAGGAAACTGTGATCATCTTGTTAATCAATGAGCTAGTTTATGAGAGAGGCATAACTAGGAACTCTCTGTTTGTTTATTAAACAAACATATATTAATGTTTCCATATTAATACAATTATAGCATGCAAAATAAACATCTATCATATACTAGGAATACACATAATAAACACTTCATTATTACCTCTCAGGACATATTCCCTTCAGATAAAGGGCGTCACTTAAGTCGTGCCAGCTATGCTCTTACCAAAGCAGAGAAGGAAATATTTTTTGAAGTCATTTATAGTATCATGGTGCCGTTTGGATTATCATCTAATATAAATGGGATAATAAATATGGGAGAGAAAACATTCCAAAACCTGAAGTTTCATGACTGTCACGTGATTATGACGCAGTTGCTTCCGATTGCATTGAGGGGGCTTCTATCGGAAAATGGTCGAGTATCCATTGTGAAGCTATGTGCATTCCTCAATGCAATATCCCAGAAGGTAATCAATCCAGATGTTCTGCCAAGGTTACAGAAGGATGTGGTACAATGTCTTGTTAGTTTTGAGTTGGTGTTCCCACCATCCTTCTTCAATATTATGACGCATCTCCTGGTTCACCTAGTGGAAGAGATTGCCATTCTCGGTCCTGTATTTCTACACAATATGTTCCCCTTTGAGAGGTTCATGGGAGTCTTAAAGAAATATGTTCATAACCGTGCTAGGCCATAATTAAGCATCTCCAAGGGCTATGGAACATAGGAGGTCATTGAGTTTTGTGTTGACTTTATTCCTCACCTTAAGCCGATTGGTGTTCCTGACTCAGGGCATGAGGGAAGACTGAGTGGAAAAGGTACGCTGGGAAATAAAGCAATGATATCTAGGGACGAGGAATCTTTCACTAAATCACACTACAAAGTTCTACATAATTTCACCTTGGTAGCTCCGTATATCGAGGAACAAAAGAATATTGTATGCTCCAAAAACCTGGGGAAGCCTGACTCATGGATTACAGATGAACACAGGAAGTCTTTCGGCGGTTGGATACAAACACATCTCTTGAATGACACCACTGTTGAAGATCAACTATACTTATTGGACGCGTCACAATATTCTACTATATTGAATTTCCAAGGGTATGAAATAAATGGGAATACGTTGTACATGACCGCCTAAGATAAAAAGAGAACCAACCAAAACAGTGGTGTCCGCTTTGATGCAACATACGAGAATGGGCAAAAGGACACATACTATGCTTACATAGAGGAGATATGGGAACTTGACTATGGAGTCTCTTTTAAGGTCCCTTTGTTTCGCTGCAAATGGGTCAATCTGAATGGGGAAGGGGTAAAGATAGACCAGTTGTACGGAATGACAACAGTGGATCTCAACAATCTTGGTTACAGAGATGAACCATTCGTCCTAGCCAATGATGTGTCTCAGGTTTTCTATGTGAAGGACATGTCCTCTAGACCGAAAAAAGAAAAAAATCAAACGAATACATCATATGATGAGCCAAAGCATCATATAGTTCTTTCAGGGAAAAGAAACAATAGTGGAAATCGAGGACAAGACAGACATGTCAGAATATTATAATAAGTTTGATGAAATTCCGCCTTTCATAGTGAATACTGACCAAAGCATTCTGTTAAGTAAATAAGATGCTCCATGGTTACGTCCAAAGCGATCATAAGGAACGGACATACGCCAAGAAGTTCATGCTTACATTGTGTACCTCTAGTTCATGTCTATCCGGTCGGCCGCATATTGTGAACCTAACTGCCATGAGACATGATAGCTCATTTTGTGAAGGATATTTTATGATGTTTGCAATTTTCCAAGTTTAATATTTTCCCGTGCAACTATATTTTTCCTTGTATTTTTGATAATGTGAAACTTTAATTTGGTTGTTGCTTCACAAAATATTTTAGTCCCGGTTGTTGGCACTAACCGAGACTAAAGATATTTCCCGCCATTTCCCACCACTTCCCACCAAGTTTTCCCGCCCTTTCCCTCTGACCGGAGATTTTACTCCCGTTTGTAGGCACTAACCGGGAATAAAGATATTTCCCGCCATTTCCCATCGCTTCCCACCAAGTTTTCTCCCCCTTTCCCTCTAACCGGAGCTTTTAGTCCCGGTTGTAGGCACTAACCGGGAATAAAGAGATTTCCTGCCATTTACTACCGCTTCCCACCAAGTTTTCCCGCCCTTTCCCTCTGACCGGAGCTTTTAGTCCCGATTGTAGGCACTAACCGGGAATAAATATATTTCCCGCCATTTCCCACCGCTTCCCACCAACTTTTCCCGCCCCTTCCCACTGACCGGAGCTTTTAGTCCCGGTTGTAGGCACTAACTGGGAATAAATATATTTCCCGCCATTTCCCACCGCTTTCCACCAAGTTTTCCCACCCTTTCCCTCTACATCTAGGCTGGCCGCAACATGGCTATCCACACATCCACACCTTCGTATCTCACAACAATGGATAGTGCATACTGGGCAATTCTAACCCTCGAGGAGACCGAGAGGCCAGGCGCCTACCCTTGCCTCATCTGCCCATCGACTCTTGGCCTTCGGCTGGATGCTGAGCGCTGGAGGGGTTCCTGTCTCTCCTGTCCCTCAAGGTTCTGCACGCTAGGCGGCCATCACGAACCACTTCTACCACGATCTCCCGCCGGAGCATTGGATGGATCCCCAATGGGATCCAAAGAACTATGACACCTGGAATGCCTTTTTTTCTCACCGACGGGAAAGAGAGATCGCCAGGTACGAGGGTGATGGCCCTCACCCGGTGAACCACAATGAAGCCGGCCGGCGCCTGTGCTGAGCGAAACGGACTATCATCAGCATGATGTGCTACATCGCTGGGGGAGACCATCCTCGCCTGCGGTACCCACAGCCGCCACAGATCCATAAGACAGGTGGCGGTGGTGAAGGCGTCATCATTCGAGAGCCCCTTACCCCACGTGTCGTTAATCCGAGGCCGGAGTGGCAGGTGCCCCCATAATATGTCATGGCTGGGCTGAGGATCTAGTCGCGTGCGCCTAGCAACGACCACGATAACGACGACGAAGACAAAGATGACGACGGCGACAAAGACGAAGATGACCCTGAAGCTGTGTACTATATGGATAGATATGAGCATGACTAAAGGGGGGCATTTAGTCCCGATTCCGTAGTCTCGGTTTTTTAATATTAATAAATGTATTGAGTGTTAGTCCCGATTTGTGGCTGGACCGGGACTAAAGGGGGGCCTTTAGTCCCGATTTTGTAGTCTTAATTTTTAATATTAATAAATGTCTTGAGTGTTAGTCCCGTTTTGTGGTTGGACCGAGACTAAAGGGGGGCCTTTAGTCCCGACTCATACTACGACTTTCCCAAACTATGAAGATGTCCCGATTCGTACATACCATGAAGATATGATGTCCAAACACGCTTGGTCACATATTTGGGAGTGCCTCTATGACCAACTTTAGAGATATGCCGGAGGACTAGGCATGGACAGCATATCCCTAAAGCTGGTCGTAGTGGTGTCCCTACTCTCTCCCACCATCTTGCAGCATGTAACTTCTCTAACTAGATCAATACGCCTGGGAGCTAACTAATTTCACATATTAGGGAGTAACTCTATGACCAGTTTCTTGGAGATGCCGGAGGACTGGGCTCTAGAGGCATCTCCCTGAAACCGGCCGTAGTGGTGTCCCTGCTCTCGCAAACCATCTTGGAGATGCCTGAGGACTCACAAAGATGCCTATTTATAGTACAAGTAGCAGGACATAGTGTCGACACTCAAGACATAATGTCGACACTCACCCCTATCATTAGTGCCGACTCATGTTTTGTCCCGGTTGGTGTCTCCAACCGGGACTAAAGGTTCATCTTTAGTCCCGGTTGACGACACCATCTGGACAATGTACAAACAGCATGACATAATGTTGAAACTCACCCTATCATTAGTGTTGCCTTCCCCAGCCTTGGTATATTGATTATGTCTTGAAAAAACCTTCACAAAATGACCTATCATGTTCGAGGTTTCATGGCTTTCGGTCCAAATGAGCAATGTTATGTGCTGAATCGCGGCATAGTTTGTGATATTGTGCCCATATTATGCATGCATGTGGACATTGGGATGGAGAACAATGTTGCAGGAGGAAGTTTTCCTTTTTGTCGCACGGAAAAGCCATTTTTCATTTTCCGAGCGCAAAGAATGGGTCGTTTTGTGAAGCAACCACCAAAATGCTATTTCAGAATGCTACCGTCCCATTTTTATAAATACTAGACCACCTTATGATGACCCACAAGTATAGGGGGTGTATCGTAGTACTTCCGATAAATAGGAGTTTTGATCCCAACGAGGAGCAGAAGGTGCTGAACAGTGGTGTGGAGCAGGAAATCCCTGTGAATACTTAGCAAACGTAATTTTAGTGGTTTTTGATAAAGCAACAAAACAAAGTGCAAGTAACAAAGAACAAACGCAACAAGTGGCCCAATACTTTCTTAGCAAAGGACAAGCCGGTGGAAATACTTATAAGGACCAAATGTTCTCGAGGACACATGGGAATTCTGTCAAGTGCTTTCGCTTCATATAGCTGAGTACTCTTCTTTGGTGTTGTAAGTGTTATGTGGGTGAACCTGTGCTAATGTACCGACCTTACTTGGACTAATACATACTTGTGATTAAACCCCCTGCAAACATCCGTAACTACAGGAGAGTAATTAAGATATAAATCTAACCACACCCTTAAACTCTGAGATCCTACACTCCCTTGTGCAAAGGTATCCCAACGGGGGTTCAGGTTTCTGTCACTCGGCAACCCCACAATTAGTAGCCAAATACACAATGCATTCTCCTAGACCCATAAATGGTGAAATTATCATGTAGTCGACGTTCACATGACACCACTAGAAGAATAGCACCACAACTTAAATACTAATCATTGAATAATAACTCAACACAAACCCACTAATATAAATATGACTTCTCCCATATCCTCAAGAACTAAATGAACTACTCACAAGACATCATATGGATCAAGATCAAATATGATATGATAATGGATAACAATCTGAACATAAATAATAATCCAATGGTTCCACTCACAAGCATCAACTACAACAGTAATTAACACCGGGAGAGTTTCCCCTAAGAACTAAAGCAATATCCAACATAATTGTTACAGCGGGACGGAGTGGTGATGATGGTGCTGGTGGAGATGATGGTGTGGATGATGATGATGATCCCGATGAAGCCTAGCTTAATGACGGTGTTGATAGCGACGATCTCCCCTCTCTGGGAAGGAATTCCCTCGGCAGAAATCTGTCTGCCGGAGAGATCTTTCTCTATCGGTGTTTTCCGCCCCCAGAGGCGACGGAAATCTATCTGTGGTCGCCCCTGGCCTTAGGATTCCATAGGGAAGATATAGGCGAAGAGGCGGAGTCAGGACCCGGGCAGGTGGGCCACACCTACCCTAGGCGCGGCCTAGGGTGGGCCCGTGCCTAGGGGGTGTGGGCCCCCTACGGCCCTTCTTCGTCCCTCCTTCTGGCTTCCTCAATATTCTAAAAAATAATATCTTCCCATATTTTTCTGGTATTTTTCTGATCTTCGCGAAATTGCACCGAAACGCCTTCTTTTCCATCAGAATCCAGACTCCGATAGTTCATCCTCTAAGAATCATCCAACATGCATAAACAGATGAAAAGCCATAAGTAATACCTCATAATAAGACAAATATCAATAAATAGAGGTAGATTATGATATAGAATGGTGATGCAAATTGGGCGTATCACCTTACATGGACTATGTCCCAACCGGGAGATCGCAAACCTATTCGTCCTTCCCAGGTGAAAACGATAAATGTATGCCGAATCGGCAGAAAGTGGTTCCGATTTATACTACAGGTACATGATCTAACGCCCGTAATTTTTTGAAAAAATCATTTTTACACTCGCAATATGTTGTTTCAGATACCAATGCAAGTTCTAACGAGGCTCGTCCCCTATCTTCATGCATGCCGGTTCGACCTCAGTTTGAAACAGGCATAAAAAATTCAAAAAATGGTCCGAACAATGTAAATCCTTTGTGTAGTGTCATATTATCTGACATAGTTGCAAGGAAAAATACCAAACTTGGTATATTGATTATGTCTTGAAAAAACGTTACAAAATGACCTATCATGTTCGAGGTTTCATGGCTTTCGGTCCAAATGACCGATGTTATATGCTGAATCGCGGCATAGTTTATACTGTGCCCATATTATGATTGCATGTGGACATTGAGATGGAGAACAATGTTGCAGGAGGAAGTTTCCCTTTTCGTCGCACGGAAAAGCCATTTTCCATTTTCCGAGCGTAAAAATGGGTCATTTAGTGAAGCAACCACCAAAATGCTGTTTTAAAATGATACCGTTCCATTTTTCTAAAATACTAGACCACCTTACTTGGACTATCTCCCAATCGGGAGATCTCAAACCTTTCTGTCCTTCCCGGGTAAAAAAGACAGATGTCTGCCGAATCGGTAGGAAGTGGGTCCAATTTGTACTACGGGTACATGATCTCACGCCCGTTATTTTTTGAAAAAAATATTTTTAGACTCGCAATATGTTGTTTCTTCAGAGATCGAATGCAAGTTCTAACGAGGCTCGTCCCTATCTTCATGCACGCCGGTTCGACCTTAGTTCAAAACGGGGAAAATTCAAAACGGGCATAAGAAATTCAAAAATGGCCCGAACAATGTAAATCCTTTGCGTGGTTTCATATTATCTGACATAGTTGCAAGGAAAAATACCAAACTTGGTATACTGATTATGTCTTGAAAAAACCTTCATAAAATGACCTATCATGTTCGAGGTTTCATGGCTTTCGGTCCAAATGACCGATGTTATGTGCTAAATCGCGAAATAGTTTATGATACTGTACCCATATTACGCATGAATGTAGACATTGGGATGAAGAACAATGTTACAAGAGGAAGTTTTCCTTTTCGTCGCATTAAAAAGCCATTTTCCATTTTCCGAGCGCAAAAAACGGGTCGTTTTGTGAAGCAAACACCAAAATGCTGTTTTAGAATGCAATCGTCCCATTTTTATAAAATACTAGACCACATTACATGGACTATCTCCAAACCGGGAGGTCTCAAACCTTTCCGTCATTCCCGGGTGAAAAAGACAAATGTCTGCCAAATCGGTAGGAAGTGAGTTCGGTTTGTACTACATGTACATGATTTAACACCCGTGATTTTTTGCAAAAAATCATTTTTAGAATTGCAATATGTTATTTTTTCAGAGATCCAATGCAAGTTCTAACGAGGCTCATCCCCTATCTTCATGCACGCCGGTTCGACCTTAGTTCGAAACAGGAAAAATTCAAAACGGGCATAAGAAATTCAAAAACGGTCAGAACAAGTAAATCCTTTGCGTGGTGTCATATTATCTGACATAGTTGCAAGGAAAAATACCAAACTTGGTATATTGATTATGTCTTGAAAAAACCTTCACAAAATGACCTATCATGTTCGAGGTTTCATGGCTTTCGGTCCAAATGACCGATGTTATGTGCTGAATCACGGCATAGATTGTGATACTGTGTCAATATTATTCATGCATGTGGACATTGTGATGAAGAAAAATGTTCTAAGAGGAAGTTTTCCTCTTCATCGCACGAAAAATCCATTTTCCATTTTCTGAGCGCAAAAAAGGGTCGTTTTGTGAAGCAACCACCAAAATGCTATTTCAGAATGCTACCGTCCTAGTTTTCTAAAATACTAGACTACCTTACATGGACTATCTCCCAACCGGGAGATCTCAAACCTTTCCATCCTTCCCGGGTGAAAAAGACAAATGTCTGCCGAATCGGTAGGAAGTGGGTCCGGTTTGTACTACAGGTTCATGATCGAACGCCCATGTTTTTTGAAAAAATCATTTTTAGACTTGCAATTTGTTGTTTCTTCAGATATCCAATGCAAGTTCTAACGAGGCTCGTCCCCTATCTTCATGCACGCCGGTTCGACCTTAGTTCGAAACGGGGAAAATTCAAAACGGGCATAAGAAATTTAAAATGGTTAATGTTTTAAATGGCTACATTAATTATTTTTAAAAACATAAAATGGTTTTGAATTAGTTATTCAAATTCAAATACTTTTTATGTTTAAAGTTTTTTAATATTCCAAATTAATATGCAAAAATAATAGTTAAGTCATTTTAATTTTAAAATGGTTAATAGTTTAAATGGTTACATTAATTATTTTTAAAAATAGAAAATGGTTTTGAATTATTTATTCAAATTCAAATACTTTTTATGTTTAAATTTTTTAATATTCCAAATTAATATGCAAAAAATATAAGTTATTTCATTTTTAATTAAAAATGGTTAATAGTTTAAATTGTTACATTAAATATTTTTAAAAACATAAAATGGTTTTGAATTAGTTATTCAAATTCAAACATTTTTATGTTTAAAGTTTTTCAATATTCCATATTAATATGCAAAAAATATAAGTTAATTCAATTTTAGTTAAAATGGTTAATAGTTTAAATGGTTACATTAATATTTTTTATTAAAAAAATGTTTTTAATTTAGTTATTCAAATTCAAACACTTTTTATGTTTAAAGTTTTTCAATATTCCAAATTAATTATCATTTCAAAAATATTATAAATTTAAACCCCAAAATAAAAAATAATACGGAGATAGAGACAGAGAGATAATTTATTAAAAAATTGAAAATATGACCTTTAGTCCCGGTTGGTGGCTCCAACCGGGACTAAAGGGCCCCTGCGCGTGTCGCTTGGGCTTAGCCCAAAATTTGCAAAAAAAAAATGGAGCATACGTCACGATTGGTGGCTGCAACCGGGACGTATGACCCGCTAGTCCCGTTGGTAGCAGCAACCGGGACAAAAGAGGCCCTACTAGTTAACCTCCGCGCCCCTTCTCCTTCTTCCCCGTTCCTATTTCTCACTCACCTGCAACAGAGATCGCCGCCGCTGCGAGGACAAGCGCTCGGGCGCCGTCAGACTGCCCAACCGCCGCCCCGCCGTCGGCCTCCACGCGCTCGCTGTCGGTCTCCACTCGCTGCCCCACCGTCGGCCTCCACTTCCTGGTGAATCGATCTCCATCCGCCTCCAGTTGTCGTCGCTCGCTATAGAATCGCTCCTCGCCTCACCTCCTCGTCAAGCTTTCTACGCTGAGGGTGAGCTTCTCGACAGTGTTGTGCCTTAAGTTTCGCCGCTTGCTCGCCGTAGCGCTCTGCCCGCGCGAGCCCGACCATGCCGCCACAGGAGCTCGCCACGGACGAGGTTTCTGTGACCAAAAAGGGGCGATGCTACTCCGTCTCCGTGTAGTTCTAACGCGCCTAGCCGCGCTCGCTGCGGCGCGATGTGTCGTCACCGAAGACCATAGCCTGGTGGTGCCACCGTGGACACCGTGGCAAGCCGACATGGCCAGGGGCCCAGCTGCAAGCCTCTTTGGGTAGATTTCCCTATGGTACAGAAAGTTTTAGGGTTAGGGTTTGATGACCTCAGGGTGACACAATAATCTTTTAATCTTTTCAGAAATATTTAAAAATGGCAGAAATTGATGTAAACTTGTAAAATTCATAACTAACTCATATTTAATCAGAAAAATATGAATAATATATCAAAATGTTCAGAAAATTGAGATCTATCTGGTTAAGCTATCATCATACATTTTCAAGAACTTTAAACCCTAGTTTAGTTAAAGAAACATCGACACCCCTTCTGTACATGTGGGTTCAACGGTGTGTCCTCGCCAGGGCATCTCGAACCCTTTTAAATCGATGTTGCACCTAGGGTTAGTGTAGGATCTCTAAATCTGACATGTTATCCATATTGATTGCGCATTGCATTATCCCATGTATTGATTGCGGCCTTTCTTTCCAGTATTGGTTCTCCGCGATAGGATCTGAGCCCGAGGAAGAAGTCAACGACACCGAAGATCCATATATGTCTACTGAAGGACAAGGAAATTGCAGCCTCTCATTCTGAACCTATGTTATCTTATCAAGATGAATAAATCATTATCTTATCTCTTTTGAAATGTTCTGAATAGACAAGCATGTTATCTTATCTACCTATTTAAGCTATAATCATGCATTCTTTAATAACTTTCAAGATCATGCTGGTGGTTCCAGAGTTTCCCCGAGTTAGGGCTTACACCCCTCGGAACCCCGATTAAACTGCCGAGCAAGCCTTAAGTTTAAGATATAATGATGTATTGTTAAACACTTTACATGAAAAGTTTAATTAGAGGACAAAGTGACCCCTCTCATGTGCATCCGAGGTTTCTCCGAACTAGGGTTTACACCACTCAGAACTATGAAATATTGATTTTAGTTGATTTTTATTATAGTAAATATTGTAAATTCATTTTTATTTTTGTCCATGTATATATTAGGGTTTCTCCGAATTTGGGTTTATATCTCTCAACACCCTACCTAACCTTCTCCCTTAGCCGCTTTGACTTATCCATTTTTCCACCTATGCAGAAAGTATGGTACAACATGGTAGAGACAAAGAAAAGGAAGAGTTGATCCATGGTTTGATCCGCGGGGAGTAAAATGTGGATGTATCGACGTTTTTGAAAAACTCCGGTGAGGGTGATCCTATTTTTGCCAGAAGAGACGACTTCTTTGAGGGAGAAGGCGTCGGCTTAGTTGGGGGAGAAGGAGATGCCTTCTGCGAGGGAGAAGGCGATGTCTTCTGTGATCGAGAAGACGACCTCTCCGTAGGAACATTCAATATTACAAACTCCGGCGAGATGCATGTAATATTAATTAATTAATCATCTGCTGTCTATATACATATATTAACGATCTTTCTTATTTTACCCCTCCGGATCAAGCAAATCAACTCAAAAAGCAAACGAGGCCCAACAAATAGTTGGAAGACCATGAGAGGTACAGGATTGAAGAAGTCGGTGACGATGGCAAACCGACGGCTCCCCTTCTTCTCGCAAACAAATTTGTGGCAGAATGCGGAGTAATCATTAGGGACTTCGTCCCGATCACCATTCGAAATTGGAATAGGCCTGCTAATACGGAAGAGGGAACATCTTTATATGTCCCTAACATGGACAAAGATTTACTGTGGAAGATGATCATGCTTAATTTCACCCTACTGATGGTAGAGGTGGATCCAAATGCGGAGAATCCAGTTGAGGAGGCCAAGCAACAAGCTGCTTCCACCCAGAAGAAGGTCAAGGAGTGCGCTTTTAAGAAGATGGCCCAGCAATTCAACAACTAGAAGAAAAGATTGTACCTTGACTATGTCGTGCAAGAGAAGACTCTGGATTTTGAGAAGATTCAGTATCAGAAGTTAAAACCATTCTAGGATGAGTTTGTGGATTAAAAGACATCAGCGGAAGCTAAGAAAATGTCTTAAACGAATAAGCTAAATGCTGCTAACAAGAAGTATCACCATACTATGGGGCAAGGTGGCAACAGGGCTGGCATTCCTAAGTGGAAGAAACTTGAGGATGATTTGTGTGATAAAGAGGTCATCCCAGAGACAGACAATTGGATTGAACATGCAAAGAATTGGTTTTACAGGCATGGGGCACGTTGGACTCAGAAGGGAAGTGTATATATAACATAAGACATAAAGAAAACCCCTTGCCCATCGAGGACATAAGAAATGCAGTAAAGGTTGTTGAAAAGGGGGAGTTCATTCCTAGAGAGAATGACGACCTCACACTCGCCCTTAGGAATAAGGAACACGATGGAAAAACACGAGGCACAATAGGCTCCCAACCATGGAGAACTGGGTTTCCCGCAGACATGAATAAATATCCTGATAGAAGCCGTAAGAGGAGAAAGGACAAGGCGGAAACTGAAGCAAATATTTAGCCAGACCGGATGCGTAAACTTGAGAAAAAATAAAGCGGCAACAAGATCAAATTGACGCACTTAGCCAGCAAGGTACTACCGGCCCATCTCAGCAGCACATTGTGGTAGAACCTGCATTCGATGCTACCGGCCTATCGAATAATCGAAAAAGCAGTGTGGCTTCCACCGAGGTCCCGGGTGATGACGATGATGATGGTGCACCGACGATGGCTCGTGTTGGCTACCCAGTGGATGATATCACGCAGATGACATACTGCAAAGCTACATGTCAAAGTTGTGAACATAACAATGAAGGTGGCGGTTAGTTATGCCTTACCAATTGGACCCGCACCAACTTACCATTGTCGTCCGGTTCCAGAGGGCTATGATGTTGTCAGGGTGGATGAAGTCATGCACATATTTCACCAGTTAAAGCTTGACTACCCTGCAGGTGAAGGGGATGTGACTGAACTGGGAGAAGCAACAAACATCACCATTCTATGGCCAAAAGGAATATACCGTGCTTCCAAATCAGACGCCAAGGCCATCTGCCGCCGCCTCACCCATCTCCGCCAGCACAACAGTCGTCTCCGTCGCCTCACCCGTATCCATCGCCTCACCCAGCTCCAGCGCAGCCGTCACCGCCACGGCAGCCATCGCCGCCGTGCCTCAGGAAAAAAAGCGTAAGCGTAACACCGCTACTCTGTGAAGTGGTAAGCGATCGCCGACACTTAAATAGGAGCCTCTTCCAAAAGTACCAAAGGTTCCTCCCAAGAGAGCTTATGACTATAATCAAGAGGAGACTACGGCGATCATCGAGGCAGAAATGACAACGGTTTTCGCTAAGCTGAGGCGGCCGAAAGAGCCAGAGTTCCCCAGCACCGAAGAAGATAAAGCCCGAGTGTTCAAAATGCTAAAGGGCCTTCACCAACCCGAGCCAAAGCTGTTATCAGACTATGAGCGCTCTATTCTCAAGTCACATGCGGCACAGAATCTGTCGAAGAGCACTAGTGCAAGCGGGAAATCTGTTCCCCAGCTCGGAGAACAAAAAACAATATTGTGCGCCTCTCAAGGTGATTTCCCGTACCAATGTGGGGTCGAGCAAATATGCGGCCGAAGAGCAGTATGATCCAGAGGTAGTTGCACTATACGGAGAAGCGACCGCTGCTCAAGGTATGAGTATTGCCCACTACTTATCCCAGTTACAGTAATTCCCCGAGACTCAAGTATCATACAAATACCAGTACGAGAATCATCTCATTAAACCTGAGGAGGTAAAGAATCTACCAACAAAAATACGAAGATTGCATAACTAGTACATGAATGCCACAAAGGCCGGGGCTAACTGGATAATGTTGAGGGTTAAAAAAAAGCATTACGGGAAAGAAGATGCCAGGGTAACCATTGAATTTGTTGAACTATTTCAATTATTCAATCAAGACGCCTTAGACAAATCGATCATCAGTGCCTATTGTCTGTAAGTACTAATTCTGTAATTAAGTCTCTAGCTATCTCACCTTGTTTACTGCATGTATATAATCATACTATATTATGCAGAATGCAGATTCTCGAATACAGCAGAGGACAAATCTATGACATTAGGTTCGTTGACTCATATTTGTTCATCAAGCTAATCTCAAAAAAGACCCCAGAATACAGAGGATAATATTGTACACGCGTTAAGGTTTCAAGAAACCAGAAGCGAAATACTATTTCCTTACAACTTCGACTGAGTGTTATTGTCTTGTCTACACTTTCTACTTCGCTTACTCGATGTTAAGTATATAATTGATGAGTTATGCATGCGTAGCTTCCACTAAAATTCTCCTAATCATTCAACCTAACAAAGAGCGGGTACTAGTCATGGACTCAAAACATAAACCCCTTGAGACGTGGACGGACATGCAGATGATGTTCCAGCGGTAATTCTAATCATTACGGCACTATATCGACAATGTTTGTGAATTTCATGATATCAAGTAATTAATAACTCTTTTTATTCGTTTTCTTCGCCGGGAGCGGTTGGAAACGGTTCACCAAGAAGTCTAGGGGTGTTTGGAAAGATGAGATTGCATTTAAACCACTAGATGTAAATACCACTAGCTAGATCTGCGTATCTCTTTGATTCTAGTTTTGATACCGTTATCATGCTTGATTATTATTTTGATTGAACTCTGTTCTCGTAAAGTGCCTGTCGCAGAGACCAGGGAATAATTTATGTGGATACTATGTTTGCGAGTTCAATCGTCAGACTTGCTGTGAGAAGGGCAGAAATTTAGAGCAACTTAACATATGCAAACAATTTTCAAAGTTTTTTATTACCATTAAATTGTGTGTAGTTTCATTTATATAGATTGAGTCCTTTTCTAAATCAGCTCGAACGGCTATGAGACGGTCTTCTGCCAAAGGATCGCATACAAGCAATTCAGGAGGAATTGGCGGGATTCTTGGATGCAGAAGAATAAACCCAAAATGAGTAGTATGCGGACTTGGGTGTATAGGCAATAGGGACGGTACAAAGAGCTTATTTTGTATGTATATATGTGCATGAAACCCGTGAATCGAATGTAATATATTCAACACTTGGATCTCTATTGTCATGATGATGTTGTGTAATATAATGGTTTCTTTATTGATGAGTGTAAAACACAAAATAAAAAATAAAACAATATAAATGAATTATCTGCCGCGGCACAAAAAGTGGCCAAACTGTTGCCGCGGCAAAAAAAAAGGTGGCCAAAATAAATGCTCTGCCGCGGCAGAGAAATGTACCAAATTTCCGCCGCGGCAGAGAGTGATTTGTCCCGGTTCGTAACACGAACCTGGATGGTTACTCCCCCCTTGCGCAGAGCAGCAACCACGTGGAGCACATTTTGTCCCGATTCATAGCCAAATCGGGACTAAAGAGTGGGGGAACCAGGACTAAAGCCTCTTAGCAACCGGGACACACGACCCTATTTGCACTAGTGGTTTATTTGCATCGCTATCAAAGACGGTGCGAGAGGCAACACGTTTCATTAGCTAGGGAAAGAGGGCAATAGGCAAGTACTCCCTCCGTTTCTAAATATAAGATGTTTTAGGCGTGAAGAAAATGAATCTAGACTTGTTTTAGTGTATAGATTCATCCTAAAGTTGAGTGAACCTACACACTAAAAGAAGTCTAGATTCATTTTCTTTATAAATCTAAAACATCTTATATTTTGAAATGGAGGGAGTAGAACGTAGAGAAATCAATTACAGTACTACGATTATTGCTCCAGGCGTACATTTATAGACGGAAAAATCAAGATACATATACTAGTATACGGCACTGCCATGCATGCATGAACAGATCGATGATCAGCCTGTGACGGGCAAATCTATACACGGAATTATATATGCCTAAAAAATATATACACGGAATTAATTTATTATCAAGCACATCTAAATATACATATAGTACTAGTGTGCTGCGAGTCAATATACTCCACACGAAGTACTGCCTATATGGCAGGCAGGGATCATGCATGCATACACATGCATGGATTTGATGAACAACGGATCAAGGCCAAGGGCAGAAGAGCAGATAGAAGCCGCTGTTGGCGATGCAGGTATGGATCTTCCCATCGTCGGCGTGGTGGTTAGCGTCGGGGCAGCTAGGATCCATGCACCTGATGGCGGGGGCACCGTCGTCGTGGCACCCGAAGAGCATCGGGACGTTGAAGCCGTCCACGACGGACACGTCGTAGTAGTCCAGTTCGTCCCGAGAGAGAACTCGGCAAGCGTCGCCGGCGGCGTCCCGGAGACGTTGCAGTACTGCTGGCCCGCGCAGTCGCCGGTCTCACAGTGTCCGCGGCCGTCGGCGTCGAAGTTGCAGCCGGTGCGACCCCAGATCCTGCCGCCACCGTACACGTGGAAATGCATCGTGTCTCTGGGAGGCAAACCCCAGCCCAGACCCAGACCCAGACCGGCGGGATACACCATGGTCGGGCACATATTGACGATGGTGAAGCCGCCCGCTCCGGCGCCAGCGACCAGCGCGGCTAGGAGGAGGATGGTGACCGCCGATCCAGCCGCCATGGAGCTGATCTGCTATCAGTTTGCACGTTGTAGAAGAATCGATGGATCGACGTAGGCGATGGTGGTGGAGTGATCGAGACGGCGAGGGGCAAGCCAGTTTGCCCGTATATATAGATCGATGTGGAGTGAGTGAGCCGGCGGCCATCACTTCACTTGTCGACCTTCTGGTTAGCTAGGCTGCTCTTTTCTTTTTTGGACGGGACCTAAGGAAAGTTACTAAAGCACATCGGCTCTGTGACATCCATGGCTAGCTGCTCAATTATTCTACCTGCTACGTATACATAGTACAAAGTCGGTCCGGCCGTCCGGGGAGATATCGACTGATGAACCAGGCAGGACACCGGCCCTTTGTAGCAGACCTTCTACACTAAGTTATTAATTACCCCAAAGCCGAAACCTCATAGCTGGCTAGCTCTAATCGGATACATATTTCGTGTCGGTTTTCACTGTTCACCAAGTTTGAGAATAGGTTTAGGGTTTTCGTCGGGTCTAAAGCCTTTATCTCTCCTCTACTTATATATTTCGACATGGAACAATACAATTACAACACGTATGGATACAGGACCTCTTGCACGTATACGAAACGGTTTCAAACACACTCCCTCAATCTAAACTATTACAAACTAAATTTAGATTGGACTTGAAACGGTCTAGCATATGTCGAGAGGCTGGTTTTATAAACACACCAGCCAACTGATCATTGGAGGGATAAACCAAACCTCTAATGCACCTGCAGCAACACGCTCTCGCATGAAGTGGAAATCGATCTCAATGTGCCTAGTACGAGCATGAAAGAAATGATATTCCATGAGGTAAGTGGCCCCTAGATTATCACACCAAAGTATAGGTGTGCGCTGCTAGATTATGCCGAGCTCCTTGACAAGTGAATCCACCCAGATTGCTTCAGCAGCGCCATTCGCCAGCGCCTTATACTCAGCCTCGGTACTAGATCTTGAGACTGTAGGTTGTTTCTTCGAACTCCAAGAAATCAGATTCGGTCCAACAAACAGGTTTTTTTGGTTCCCCTTTCCAGATGATCCCTCCAACTTGGCGATGGAAAGTCTCCTACACCACGACGAATGATCTTGATCGTGGGCGTTTGAAGGCGTATGATGGTGAGTTACATCTCTGGAAACCTCGTGATTGGCTTGTTCTCATGAATGCCAAGGGATCTCCTTTAGGGGGGAAATTCTTGGTTGATGGAGAAATGATACGGATTGGATCTACTATTTAGATATCGGATCACATTATTTCGCTTCTTTCTGGTCTTTCTGAGCCTACTTCTGGAAGCACTGAACCCTCCCCGCGGAAACCCATGGAACATATTTCTATGAATCTGGAATACTCTCTAGGATATGATTTAAAAAATGATGTGAAGATCAAGTTCAGATCAACAGTTCACCCCTTAGGAAAGTCTAACCATTTTCTGATGGTGGTGTCGTTTGGCCGATCAACGTTTAAATTGGAAGATTATTCTGTTAGTCAGGCCTTGGAATCTTGTATTGGTGGAACCAGCTAGGAGCTTGTAGTCTCTCAACTATCTGATAGGGTTTTCAGGTTCTTTGTTGCTTCTAAGTTTGTTGGTTTCATGATTTATGCGCTACGCTCGTTTTCTTGCAAACAGTTCAAATGTTTCTTTCATTTATGGAGCAATGGAGGTCCTTTATGGCGGAGGAAATTCATTGATTGGCATAATAAATGCAATAAAGGTTGGACATTGATTAGTCCTAATATGAAACGAATTGACCGGGCTTTAAATGCACTGAAGAAAAAGCCGGCTGCATCAAGTATCTGTAAGTCATCTATTGGACATCATAATCATCGGGTGAGGAAAAGAATCTCCTTTGCTACAGTCGAACGCTATGATGTTTGTGAAGGTTATGAATATCCGTCTAGTAAAGAAGAGGCTATTTGTTATATGGAAGCTGGATATGATTGTCCCCAAATTCGAAAAAAATCTGGTGTTATTCTTCCTACTGCCTTGCAGGGACCTTTGTCGAACATAAATTTTGGTACCATTTCTTCTGTTGAGCTAGGGGAATCTTCTAAAAGCAGCTCTGATCATCCATATGTTACCAATAATAATAGCTCCGATAAGGATGTTGCTTTTGAAAAAAAGATTGATGACATGGTTTATAAAGTTCTCAATTGTGGCAGATGTCTTTCTTTGGGCCATAACACATCTCAATGTGTCAATGATATTTGGTGTCGGACGTGCTTTCGTTATGGTCATGTAAAGAAGGATTGTCTAAATTCCAAGAGTCATTTTAGTAAACGTTGGGTTCCAAAGAAAAAAAAATTACCTACCGGTTTGGACAAGGATTCTAGTACAGACAAGGTTGAATAGTGCCTGGACTCTTCGGCTTCGATATCCTCTTTGTCCTTCTCGTGCATTGCCTCTGACTCTTTTCCTTTGCAAACAAACCCTACCTCAGATCTTCTGCCAAAGATCCCCCCGGCAACAATGGCGAACTTTCCGCTGGACCCGACAAGGTGGATTCCTGAAGGGCATAAGATTATCGATGGTGGTGAAACAAGACTGCCGAGGACATACTACACTCCCTCGGTGGTGCCGCCCCGTCGTCACGATCATATTTGCCTTGTTGAGTTGATGCCAGCACCGCCGCCACAACATGAAGCCTTCTGGAGGCAGCAGGTCAGGGATTTCATTGTTCACCAGTTGCATAGGGCTGTTGAGGAAGTTCAGCCGTGTCTGTTTGGAGTTGGTCTGTTTGTGCTTTGTAGTCAGGCTACAAGATCAGCTCTGATTGATCATCCTTCGTTTCATCTTTAGAATGGCACTTTTGTTCGTTTTTAGCGCATGATGATAGGCAAAATCACAGGGCTGAAGTAGGGTTCAGTACTAGGTGGTTAATGTTTCTTGGCTTGCCATTAGATTACAGGAATGATTATGACATTTCTAATGCAATTGGCACTTTTGGTAAATTTTTGCATTGGCACCAAGATCCCAATGTTCTTGAAAGAACCCTGGTGTATGCCTCTTACCCAGCTATTACAAAGGTTCCTAGAGATGTTGTGTTTGGTATCTATGCTTCAATTGGTAGAGCGAGGGAAGGATGGACTACAGTCTGTTATATCCTGTCAACTCAATTTGCTGATGCTCTGCCCAATGATGAAGACCCAATGCCTTTTGATGGTAACCCACATCCCATGCCTGGTCACTCATATGAATTTTAACAAATTAGTTGGACCACAGTACCCTGAAATTGGGTGGGATCATAATCATGAACAAGGGCCACATGACCAAGGTGGAAATGTTCATCCTGAAAATCAAGATTTGCCAGAAAACATGCAGGATGAGGTGCAACATCAGAACCAGGATAATGAAGCACAGCAGGAACAAGAGGTGGAGCAAGTTGATGATTCCATTATCATTGATGGATCTGATGATTCAGGGGGTTTGTTTAACAATGACAATGCGATGGCACACAATCAAATGATAATCAATCATGTTAGGATTGCCCCTGTGGAAAGCATGCTTCTGCCTGCTTCATATGGTCTTGTGATCCCACCCAGCATGCAGATGAATAAGTTACTACAATTTATGATCCCTCACTACTGTAAGCAGGTTGCTCCTTCTTGCTTGTCAGTTAATCAGTTTTGGAAAAAAGAAATTGGCCAACTGCCTTCAATACCCAATGTGAGTTCTCTGTCTCCTAGGATCATGAGAAAGCTAATCACAAGATGAATATAAAGGTCAGATCAGTCAATAGCAGTTGTACCTCAACAAACATCAATGAACAACAAGTTGTCCCTGTGGCCTTTAAAGCCTCCCCTCTCAGTGTTTCCAAGAGGAGTAGAAAGGCCTACACTAAACCTTCAACTAGAGTAATAAGAAGTGCTGCAAAGCCTAAAAAACCTGTGCATCTTAAGCCTCTTTTTGTGGGAAGGGATGATGCTCAAATTCAGAGTTACCCAGTGAGGAGGAGTGCAAGAACTGCTAATAGAGATGCTGGTTTTAAAGTATGCATTACAGCTGAAACTCCAAGGCCAAAAAAGAAGGCAAGGTCTGCTAAACCAATCCATGAGCCAGCAGAATTGTTCATACCAATTCCTGTTCTCCAAAGGATAGGTAAGGAGTTAGAAATCCCACCAGAAGATCTCTCACAGGAAAAGCTTATGGCTAATCCTTCCTCCAACAATACCAAGAATGTTCCCTATGAAGAGTGATACTTTCACTTACCAGTGTGGTCCAGGGTCTAAGTCTCTAGTGTTTCATACTATTATATCTCCTTGTAATGAACTTTTGGTGGTCATGTGGTCTTTTGGTGTGTTTTGGGAACATCAGCTATCTGGTTTTCATGATGTATCTTTATCTGTGATAGTCTACAACTATTGCTTAAAGTTGGTGCCTTGTCTTTGTTTCTGGTTTGTTGGGCATACCAGATGGATGTTTTTTACACAGTATTTCCAATGGATAATTTCTCTACTATAAATCTTGATTGGCTGGTGCTATGTTGGAATGTCAGAGGTTTAAATGATAAAGATAAAAGATTGGTTGTGTATAACAAAATTAATGAAAGTCATTGCTCAGTTGTTTGTCTTCAATAGACGAAATGTGAAGATATTGATCATTCCTTTATCAAACACATTCTGTCCAAGGCGGTTTGACCAATTTTATTTTGTTCCATCTGTTAGTGCCTCTGGTGGACTAATTGTGTTATGGAATAGCTCTTTATTTGTGGGTTCTTTAATAGAAACCACAGACTTTGCAATAAAAATCAAGTTTTCTTCAACCCATAATTCAGATAACTGGACACTTGTAAATTTTTATGGGCCTTGTAGAGGTTTGAAGAGGGATTTGTTTGTGCAATGGCTATATGACCTCAGTATCCCACACGATGAAGACTGGTTATTATTGCGGGATTTTAACTTCATCAGATCACTGGATAATAGAAATAAGGATGGGGCTGATCTAAATGATATCTTCCTTTTCAATAGCATCATTAGTCATCTTGGTTTGTTAGAACTGCCTTTAAAGGGAAGAAATTTCACTTGGTCAAATATGCAAGAGAATCCTTTGCTAGAACAATTGGATTGGTTTTTTACAACTCCTGGCTAGATCTTGAAATTCCCGAACACTTTGGTCAATCCTTTATCAAAATCAACTTCTGACCATGTACCTTGTGTGGTCAGTATTTCCACCACAATCCCAAGAGCAAAAATTTCCAGGTTTGACAATATATGGATTGAACAGCCTTGTTTTTTTCAAGTAGTGGAACAAGCCTGGAAGCAACCTGTTAGGAAGGGACCTATTGCTAATATCATTACTGCAAAAGTTTAAAAATCTCAGATATGCTTTGAAGAGATGGGGGAAAAGATTGTCACACATTAAGGTCCTGATTGATAAATGCAACAAATGTATACTTGAATTGGATGCTATTGAGGATAAGAGGCCCCTAAGCAAACCTGAGTTCAATTGCAGAAATGTTGTTAAATTACATCTCAAAAATCTGCTCAACACTCAGTCTATTTACTGGAAAAACAGATGCACAATTCGATGGGTCAAGTTTGGAGGGGAAAATACTAAATACTTCCATGCTAAAGCAACTAAAAGATATAGGAACAATGTTATCAACCAAATTAAGGATGAAGATGTAAATATTTTGGTCCAACCTAAAGAGAAGGCATAGGCTCTATGGAGTTGCTATAAAAACAGAATGGGGGTTTCTTTCCCTACTGAATGCAGGGCTGATATATCTGATTTTGTCTCAAAGGTGGATGGCCTAGATTGCCTTTCTCAGGATTTTAGTACAGAGGAAATTGAAGATGTTGTTAAGTATATGAAAACTGATAAAGCTCCAGGGCCTGTTTTTAATGGGATGTTTGTGAATAAGTGTTGGCACATAATTAAAGATGACTTCATTAAGTTATGTCATGATTTTCACAAAGGCCAAACTCCACTTGCAAGCATTAATGGTTCTTTCATTACCCTGGTCCCTAAGAAGAACTTGTTGGAGATATGCCCTAGAGGCAATAATAAATGAAGTTATTATTATATCTTTGTGTTTATGATAAATGTTTACATTCATGCTATAATAGTATTAACAAGGAAACATTAATACTTGTGTGATTTGTAAACTTAAATTGAAGTCCCTAGTATAGCCTCTATACATCACTAGCTTGTTGGTTAATAAATGATTGTGGTTTCCCTATCATGAACATTGAGATGTTATTAACAACAAGATCATGTCATTAGGAGAATGATATGGTGGACATACTCCTATAGATAAGCGTAGCATAAAGATCAAGTCATTTTAATAGTTCAATTGCTATATGCTTTCTGATACATAGTAACCTAATTCCTTCGACCATGAGATCATGCATATCACCTTTACTGGATGGATCCTTTGATGACATCAAACACCACACCGTAACTAGGTGGCTATAAAGGTGGCATTGAGTGTTCGGAAAGTATTGGTTGAGACACATGGATCAAGAGTGGGATTTGTCCATCCATATGACGGATAGATATACTCTGGGCCCTCTCGGTGAAATGTCATCCAATTAGCTTGCAAGCATGTGACTGGCTCACAAGGGATCACATATCACGGGAACAAGAAAAGAGTACTTATCGATGTGAGGTTGAACTAGGTATGCAGAGATACCGACGATCATAACCTCGGATAAGTAAACTATCGTGAGACAAAGGGAAATTGGTATCGTATGTAAGTGGTTCATTCGATCGCAAAGTAATCGTAGAAATATGTGGGAGCCATATGAATTTCCAGATTCCTCTATTGGTTATTAATCGGAGAAGTGTCTCGATCATGTCCGCATAATTCACGAACCGTAGGGAGACACACTTAAGGATTCGACGTTGTTTGAGTAGTTATGGAATGATGAGAAAGAGACCGAATGTTGTTCGGAGTCTCGGATGGGATCCGGGATATCACGAGGAGACCCGGAATGGTCCGGAGAATAAGATTCATATAAGGAAAGTACCGTTTTGGAGTTGGGGAATGGTTCTGGTGTTTTCATCGGGAATGTTCTAGAAGGTTCCGGAATGTCCGGCACTCCAGAGGGGAAGGGTACATGAATGTGTTATATCAATTTGGTATGATTGCATCATGTACTAAGTGTCATCGCTGAACAAAATAGAGGGTTTATTCAAATCCTAGTTTGAAAAGTCAAACGGCTATTTTTGGGAAGTGGCAAAGGAGGAGGAAACCGAGTTGGGGAGGAGTCCCTCCTCCCCACCGCTGGCGCACCACCAAGCCGACTTGGGGAGGGACTCCCCTCCCCTTGGCCGCCCCCCTCCACCTATATAAGGAGGGGCAGGGCTCCCCTCCTTGACACACTACTCCTACGCCTCTAACCCTAGCCCCAAGCCGTCGCCGCCTCCATAGCCGCCGCCGGCCCTAGGGCAAACCCTAGCCGCCGCCTAGCTAAACCCTAGCCGCCGGCTTGCCCCCTCCTTGGTGTGTATAAACCCTAGAACACCGAGGACTCTCTCATACTCCACCATACTCGCTCCGGCTTAAGGCGAAGCCCTGCGAGATCTCCCCTCTACTTCCGGTACCACGCCGTTGTGCTGCCGGAATCGCGAGGAGAGTGCTACAACCTCCGCTGCCTGCTGGAACAAGGGAGAGGAAGGTCTTCGTCGAAACGGTGACCGATCGATGTGAGCGCTGCCGAAACGCAGCGCCGGAAGGATCGTCTACGCGATCTTGAGATCGGGAAGAGTACGACTACATCACCCACGAGAATCCGCTCTCGTTAAACGCTTTGGAATCTTCGAGGGTGAGTTATTCCATCAACTCGTTGCTACAATCTAGTAGATAGATCTTGGCTTGTTTGTTTGTATGCGATAGAAAATTTTTGTTTTCCATGCTACGAACCCCTACAGTGGTATTAGAGCAGTGTCTATATGTAGATCTGTTGCACGAGTAGAACACAATGGTCATTGTGGGCGTTGATGCTTTTATTGTCGATTGCTTCTTGTGTACTTTGCATCTTGCGGGATGTTGGGATGAAGCGGCCCGGGCTAACCTTACATGACATCGTTCATGAGACTTGCTCCACGCTTGACATGCAACTTGTATTGCATAAGTGGCTTTATGGTGCTGTTTCTCCTAGCATAGTTAAGATCCAATTTACAACGGGTGATTAACAATACTAGTATCAATGTTGTGGTTCATGTTCGTAAGTTAGAACGACACTTATGGAAAGCCCGAAACCACGTAAAACATACAAAGAAAGTAGAGGCGTCTAACTTTGTTTTGTAGGGGTGTGCAGTGATGTGATATGGCCGTGATTGTGATTATATTTGATGTATGCAATGATCCGTATTGTAAGTTGGCAACCAGCAGGAGCCATATGGTTATCTTTAAATTCTGTTAAGACCCGCGTGTCTATTCAAAGTAGTTGTAATAGTTGAAGCCGGTGGACGACAACCATGGAGAAGCGTCATTGACCTTGATGCTCGTGCTTGAAGATGGAGATCGGAAGCACAAATAAGAAAGGCCATATCATATCACATATTATGAATTGCATGTGATGTTAATCCTTTATGCATCTTGTATTGCTTAGTAGACGACGGTAGCATTATAAGATGATCCCTCATGCACATGAATTTCAAATCATAAAGTGTTCACCCTTAGTTAGCACCGTTGCTAAAGCTTGTTGTTTCGAAGCACCACGTGATGATCGGGTGTGTTAGATTCCGCAAGTGTATACAACGTGAGCAAGCCAGATTTGCTCATGCGGAAACTAAGGTTTGATCTTGACGAGCCTAGCATGTACAGACATGGTCTCGGAACACGGATCACCGAAAGGTAAAGCATGAATCATATAGTAGATATGATGAACATGTCGATTGTTCGCCATTGAAACTATATCAACTCTCGTGATGATCGGTGTTGATGTGGTGGATTTGGTTCGTGTGATCACTAAAACAATGTGAGGGATGTTGTTTTGAGTGGGAGTTCACCTAGATTAATTTTACTATTAATTATAACTTAATTTATCATAAACTTAGTCTAAACTATTGCAAATATGTTGTAGATCAATGGCAGCCACTACCATCAATTTTAATGCGTTCCTAGAGAAAGAAAAGTTGAAAAACAATGGAAGCAACTTCGCGGATTGGTTCCGCAATTTGAGGATTGTCCTCACAGCTGGTAATTTGACCTATGTCTTTGGATGCAATCATGGGTGACCCACTTGCAGCTACTGCTACCGATGAAGTAAAGAATGTTTACCTCACTCGGAAGACATAGTACTCCACAGTTCAGTGTGCTATCTTGTATGGTTTAGAATCGGAGCTTCAGAAAAGGTTTGAGAATTCAGACCCACATGATATTGTCCGTGATCTCAAATTGATTTTTGAGACTCATGCGGCAATTGAGAGCTATGAGGCTTCTGAAAAGTTCTTTAACTGCAAGATGGAAGAGGGTAGCTCCGTCAGTGAGCATGTGCTTAAGATGTCTGGGCACGCAAACAAACTTCAAAGCTTGGGTATAGTGATTCCTAATGCTTTGGGGATTTACCGTGTCCTCCAATCACTACCACCAAGTTACAAGAACTTTGTGATGAACTACAACATGCAAAACATGAACAAGACGTTGCCAGAACTCTTTGCCATGTTGAAATTTGCAGAAGTGGAGATCAAGAAAAAGCACCAAGTGTTGTTGGTCAATAAGACCACCAAATTCAAGAAAGGCAAGTCTAAGCAAAAGGGACACTTCAAGAAGGGTGGTAAGAAAGTTACCACGCCGACGAAGAAGACCAAGGCTGGACCTAAGCCTGATACTGAGTGCTTTTACTGCAAGGGAGAAGGTCACTGGAAGTGGAATTGCCCAAAGTACTTGGCGGATTTGAAGAACGGCAACATAAAGAAGAAAGGTATATCTGATATACATGTTATTGATGTGTATCTCACTAGTACTCGTAGTAGTGCCTGGGTATTTGATACTGGTTCGGTTGCTCATATTTGTAACTCGAACAAAGTCTTTGCGAATAAGCGAAGCTAGCGAAGAACGAGGTGACGATGCGCGTTGGAAACGGATCAAAGGTTGATGTGATCGCGGTCGGCACGCTACCCCTTCATCTACCATCGGGATTAGTTTTATACTTAAATAATTGTTATTTGGTGCCTGCGTTAAGCATGAACATTATATCGGGATCTTGTTTATTGCGAGACGGTTACTTGTTTAAATCCGAGAATAATGGTTGTTCGATTTATATGAGTAATATGTTTTATGCACGTGCACCTTTGATAGATGGTTTATTCTTGTTGAATCTCGATAGTGGAAATACACATATTAATAACATTGAGGCTAAACGTTTGAAACCGAGCGATAACTCGACCTATATGTGGCAATGTCGTCTTGGTCACATTGGAGTGAAGCGTATGAAGAAACTCCATTCCGATGGACTTCTTGAATCACTTGATTTCGAATCACTTGAAAGATGCGAAGCATGTTTGATGGGTAAAATGACTAAGACTCCATTTTCAGGTATGATGGAGCAAGCTACAGACTTATTGGAAATCATACATACCGATGTGTGTGGTACAATGAGTGTAGCATCGCGCGGTGGTTATCGTTATGTTCTTACCTTCACGGATGACTTGAGTAGATATGGGTATATCTATTTCATGAAACATAAGTCCGAAACTTTCGAGAAGTTTAAGGAATTTCAAAGTGAGGTAGAGAATCAACGTAACAAGAAGATTAAATTTCTACGTTCTGATCGTGGAGGTGAATATCTAAGTTACGAGTTTGGCGAGCATTTGAAGAAATGCGGGATACTTTCACAATTGACACCGCCGGGAACACCACAGCGTAATGGTGTGTCCGAACATCGTAATCGAACTCTCTTAGATATGATTCGTTCTATGATGTCACTTACAGATTTACCGCTATCATTTTGGGGTTATGCATTAGAAACAGCCGCATTCACTTTAAATAGGGCACCATCTAAATCCGTTGAAACGACACCGTATGAATTATGGTTTGGGAAGAAACCTAAATTGTCGTTCCTTAAAGTTTGGGGTTGCGAAGCCTATGTAAAGAAGTTACAGCCGGACAAGCTAGAACCCAAAGCGAAAAAATGCATCTTCATAGGATACCCGAAGGAAACTATTGGGTATACCTTCTATCATAGATCCGAAGGCAAAATCTTCGTTGCCAAGAATGGATCCTTTCTAGAGAAGGAATTTCTCTCAAAAGAAGTGACTGGAAGGAAAGTAGAACTCGACGAGGTTGTCGAACCTTCTCTCGAACTTGCGAGTAGCGCAGCACCGGAAGTAGTTCTTGTGACGCCTGCACCAATAAGAGAGGAAGCTAATGATAATGATCATGAAACTTCGGTTGTAGTTGCTACAGAGCCTCGCAGGTCAACGAGAACTCGTACCACTCCTGATTGGTATGATCCCGTTATGAATGTCATGTTGGTGAATAACACCGATGACCCTGAGACATATGAGGAAGCGATGATGAGCCCAGATTCCAATAAATGGCAAGAAGCCATGAAATCCGAGATTGGATCCATGTACGAAAACCAAGTATGGACTTTGGTGGACTTACCGGATGGCCGGAAGGCCGTCGAGAACAAATGGATTTTCAAGAAGAAAACAGATGCTGATGGTAATGTTACTGTCTATAAAGCTCGACTTGTCGCAAAAGGGTTTCGACAAATTCAAGGAGTTGACTACGATGAGACTTTCTCAACAGTAGCGAAGCTAAGTCTGTGAGGATTATGTTAGCAATCGCTGCATATTATGATTATGAGATATGGCAGATGGATGTCAAAACAGCGTTCCTCAATGGAGACATTGATGAAGAGTTGTATATGATGCAACCCAAATGTTTTGTCGATCCTAAAGATGCTAACAAGGTATGCAAACTTCAACGGTCCATCTATGGATTGAATCAAGCATCCCGAAGTTGGAATCAACGTTTTTATAAGGTAATCAAAAGTTTTGGTTTTATACAAACTTATGGAGAAGCTTGTATCTACAAGAAAGTGAGTGGGAGCTCTGTAGAATTCTTAATACTATATGTAGATGACATATTGTTGATTGGGAATGATGTAGACCTTCTTAATAGTGTCAAGGAATATTTGAATAATAGTTTTTCAATGAAGGATCTTGGCGAAGCAGCTTACATATTAGGCATAAAGATTTATAGAGATAGATCGAGACGCCTAATATCATTGTCACAAAGTACATATTTGGACAAAGTTCTAAAGAGGTTTGGAATGGAAGAAAGCAAGAAAGGGTTCTTGCCCATGTCATTAGGAGAATGATATGGTGGACATACTCCTATAGATAAGCGTAGCATAAAGATCAAGTCATTTTAATAGTTCAATTGCTACATGCTTTCTGATACATAGTAACCTAATTCCTTCGACCATGAGATCATGCATATCACCTTTACCGGATGGATGCTTTGATGACATCAAACACCACACCGTAACTGGGTGGCTATAAAGGTGGCATTGAGTGTTCGGAAAGTATTGGTTGAGACACATGGATCAAGAGTGGGATTTGTCCATCCATATGACGGATAGATATACTCTGGGCCCTCTCGGTGAAATGTCATCCAATTAGCTTGCAAGCATGTGACTGGCTCACAAGGGATCACATATCACGGGAACAAGAAAAGAGTACTTATCAGTAACGAGGTTGAACTAGGTATGCAGAGATACCGACGATCATAACCTCGGATAAGTAAACTATCATGAGACAAAGGGAAATTGGTATCGTATGTAAGTGGTTCATTCGGTCGCAAAGTAATCGTAGAAATATGTGGGAGCCATATGAATTTCCAGATTCCTCTATTGGTTATTAATCGGAGAAGTGTCTCGATCATGTCCGCATAATTAACGAACCATAGGGAGACACACTTAAGGATTCGACGTTGTTTGAGTAGTTATGGAATGATGAGAAAGAGACCGAATGTTGTTCGGAGTCTCGGATGGGATCCGGGATATCACGAGGAGATCCGGAATGGTCTGGAGAATAAGATTCATATAAGGAAAGTCCCGTTTCGGAGTTGGGGAATGGTTCCGGTGTTTTCATCGGGAATGTTCTAGAAGGTTCCGGAATGTCCAGCACTCCGAAGGGGAAGGGTACATGAATGTGTTATATCAAGTTGGTATGATTGCATCATGTACTAAGTGTCATCGCTGAACAAAATAGAGGGTTTATTCAAATCCTAGTTTGAAAAGTCAAACGGCTAGTTTGAAAGTCAAACGGCTATTTTTGGGAAGTGGGAAAGGAGGAGGAAACCGAGTTGGGGAGGAGTCCCTCCTCCCCACCGCCGGTGCACCACCAAGCCGACTTGGGGAGGGACTCCCCTCCCCTTGGCCGGCCCCCTCCACCTATATAAGGAGGGGCAGGGCTCCCCTCCTTGACACACTACTCCTACGCCTCTAACCCTAGCCCCAAGCCGCCGCCGCCTCCATAGCCGCCGCCGGCCCTAGGGCAAACCCTAGCCGCCGCCTAGCTAAACCCTAGCCACCGGCTTGCCCCCTCCTTGGTGTGTCTAAACCCTAGAACACCGAGGACTCTCTCATACTCCACCATACTCGCTCCGGCTTAAGGTGAAGCCCTGCGAGATCTCCCCTCTACTTCCTACCACACGCCAGTGCCGGAATCGCGAGGAGAGTGCTACAACCTCCGCTCTGTTGGAACAAGGAGAGGAAGGTCTTCGTCGAGTAACGAGCGTGTGACCGATATGGGGCGCTGCCGGAACGCAGCGCCGGAAGGATCGTCTACGCGATCTTGAGATCGGGAAGAGTACGACTACATCACCCACGAGAATCCGCTCTCGTTAAACGCTTTGGAATCTTCGAGGGTGAGTTATTCCATCAACTCGTTGCTACAATCTAGTAGATAGATCTTGGCTTGTTTGTTTGTATGCGATAGAAATTTTTTGTTTTCCATGCTACGAACCCCTACAGAACTCTCTTGTGTTTGTCAATGATTTCAGGACCATTTCCCTTACAAACACCTGTCTCAAGTTTTTAACAAAGTTGGATGCAAACAAGTTACATAAGCAAATTAAAAGGTGCATTCATGAGAATCAATATGGTTTTATTAAATGCAGAACAATACAAGATTGATTGGGTTGGACTTTTGAATACTTGAATCAATGCCATGCTTCAAACAAACAAACTGTGGTTATAAAATTGGATTTTGGAAAGGCCTTTGACACAATTGAACATGATGCAATAATTAGAATCTTGAAGTGCAAGTGTTTTGATGATATATATATATATATATATATTGGTTGGGTTAAAGAAATTTTAGCATCTGGCTCTTCAGCTATTTTACTGAACGGTGTACCTGGCAGAAATTTCATCTGGAAGCTTGGTGTTAGGCAAGGTGATCCTCTCTCTCCACTTTTATATGTTCTTGGAGGAGACTTGCTGTAGAGTTTTATTAACAAAGATTTCATTGAAGGGAGGTTATTTGCACCAATCCCCAATAGAGGCACTAATGTTTTTCATGTTGTGCAATATGCTGATGACACTATCATTATAATGCAAGCTGATTCACAAAAATTACACACTCTCAGACATATTCTTGAAGAATACACTGCTTTCACTGGACTTAAGGTTAATTATCATAAATCATCATTGATACCCATAAATCTATCTCGGGATGAGGCTACCTCTCTTGCTCTAGAAATTGGTTGTGTTACAGCAAAAATGCCTTTCACTTATCTTGGGTTACCCATGGGGATTACAAAACCAACAATCAAAGATCTCTCACCTCTGACTAACAGAGTTGAAAGAAGGTTGACAGCCTGAACATCCTTTTTGTCTTATGAAGACATGCTTGTTTTGATGAATTATGTGTTATCCTCACTGCCTTTGCACTATATTAGTTCTCTAAGTGTCCCAAAAGGAATAATTGAAGTCCTAAAAAGAGCAAGAAGACATTGTCTATAGAGAAAGAGTAAGGATGATGCTAATGTTCACTCTATGGCATCTTGGGAAATGATCATTAAACCAAAGGACAAGAGTGGTTTAGGAATCATAAATCTTCAAATCCAAAATAAATGCCTGCTTATGAAACATCTACATAATTTCTACAATAAAGCTGATCTGCCTTGGGTGAAACTGGTCTGGAACACATATTATCATGACAGGGTTCCTCACACTATTATTGTCTGTGGATCTTTCTGTTGGCATAGTATTATGAGCTTGCATGAGGAGTATATCTTAAATTCTAAATGTTCAGTGGGTTCTGGAGACACAGCCCTATTCTGGGTGGATAACTGGAACAACAATTCACTTAACTCAACTTACCCACATTTATTCTCACATGTACTTGATAAAGATTGCTCTGTTAAGCAAGCAATATCAATTACTCAAATGTCTAAAGCTTTTTACCTGCCATTATCGGCTGAAGCTAGTACTAAATTACAATATTTATAGTTGTAACTGGCTCAAGTCACTCTTCAGCAAACAAAACATGATGAATGGAACAGTTTGAATTCAAAAACAGGGGATTTCTCTGTCAGTGATATGTACAAGAGATATTTCAATCATATACCGAATTATTTTCCATCACAGTGGATCTGGAGTAGTAAATGCACTTCCAAACATAAGTTTTTTGCCTGATTGATAATCCATGACCGCATCAATACTAAAGATATGCTGCTTAGAAGACATTGGAATGTTTCTAATAATCATAATTGTGTTCTTTGCCCTTGTCACATCCTAGAAGACTGGTCACATATATTTTTTGAATGCAATTTTAGTATGAGCATCTGGACTTACCTTCAGATTGACTGGAGTAAAGGATCTGTACCATAGATTTTGAAACATGCAAAACAGAAATTCAAAGGTCCATGTTTTATTGAGATTGCTATTCTGGCCTGTTGGAATATATGGAAGCAGAGAAATAGCAGGATTTTCAAAGGAATCAGACCATCTTTCAGCTCTTGGAAATCAGGATTTATCTGCGATGTTTCACTACTAAAATACATAGTCAGAAAGAAGACCATCACAGATCTTAATTTCTGGATTGCTGCCTTATTGTAAATTATGTATATTTTTCTTTCTCTTTTTGTATATACTTTTTGTCTTAGTTTGGTAGATTGTACATAAGACTTCCTAGTTTATTTTAATAACTGTGGGGGGCTCCCGTATAGTAAATATTCAAAAAAACAAACACAGTGAAGCCACTTGTGGAGCAACGATCATCCACACAGCCTGCCTAGTCAGCATCTGTAAATATGCTAATGCCAGTGGAGGGTGATTTGCGAAACCACAATCATGTATGTAGCATTCCTTTGACATATCACAGAATACGCTTAATTGCCTCCCAATGCACATCAGTGGGTTGTGAAAGAAACTGACACACCTTGTTCACAACAAATGAGATATCCGGTCTAGTTAGTGTCAAATACTGCAGACCGCCCACAATACTGCGGTACCTGAATGAGTCCTCGGTACCAAGAAGTGTACTAGTGCTTCTGAACAGACTCTTGGATGTCGGCAACGGAGTGGAAGTGGACTTGCAATTCTCAATGTTAACTCTACGAAGAAGATTGAGCTCATACTTCCGTTGAGTAACATTCATCCCCCTGAATTGTGGGATGCTTCCAATCGGAGGAAATACTCCAACTTGCCAATGTCCTTGATGGGAAAAACATCAGCAAGATACTTGACGAGACGATCAACTGCACCCGTCGTCGAGTCAGCAAGGACTATGTCATTCACATAGACCAGCATATAATTCTGAATACCCTCCCGAGCAAAAATGAATAAGGACGTATCAGGCGCACGTACCAAGTGTGAGGTGACTGCTTTAGACCGTACAAGGACCGCGGGATCTTGCACACATAAGAGGGAACCGATCATCCTCAAACCCCAGAGGCTGCTGCATGTAGACATCTTCGGACAAAAAACCATGGAGAAAAACATTATTAACGTCTATCTGTCGAAGACACCAATCTCGGGATACTGCCAGAGAGAGAACTAGACGCACGGTGGACTGAACGTGTCACCGTAATCGATGCCATATTGCTGGGTAAAACCAAGAGCAACCAAATGCACCGTGTGCTTGTCGATGCTACCATCAGGCTGATGTTTAGTCTTGAAGATCCACTTGTTGCCAACAATGTTCACCCCGGGAGGATGAGGTACGAGAGACCACGTCTGTGTCGCACGAAGGGTAGAGATTTCATCTGGCATGGTTGCGGGCCATGCGGGCTCTTGAAGGGCGTCAAGATGAGACGACGTTGGAGCAAATAATGCTTGTCGACGAGGATCATAACGGACAGTACTGTCTGTGTACTCCTTCTCTTTCCGAGTAGCGTTACGGTGTCGTGTCACCATCGGGTGACCCCTTGTTGAGGCAGGAATGTCGAGTGACCCAGCTGAAGGTGACGCGGCCTGTGAAGACACGACAAGGGGTGGCACAGGCTAGGACAAAGACGTGGGCGGCACGGAGGACGTTAATGCGGGCGACACGGAGGACGTGGGTGCAGGCGATGTTCTGGGACGGCACAGCTCACGGCAGACCGTGATGCCAGGAGGCACGGGAGTTGGCGACGCAGGAGCTAGCGCGTGCCCTGAGGGATGCACTCCATGCACGTCGATCGGCCGATCGCTGGCCATATCAGGAGCGACAATCACCTGCATATAGGAACTTCGCCTACCACATGCAGATCAGTAGACAGGTAGGTCAAATCATAATTTCGCATAGGTAAACACACCAGGTGTAGTACAAGGGAACACGGACTCGTCAAAAAAGACGTCACGTGAGATGTAAATTCTACCTTTAGTATGGTCTAAACACGTGTACCCCTTATGCATAGGGCTATAGCCAAGAAAAACACACATCTTAGAACGAAAGTCTAATTTATGAGAGTTATATTTGAGAAGAATCGTCCAACACGTGCATCCAAAAACACAGAGAAAATCGTAGTTCGGCTGAACACGAAGCAAGCGAGAGATTGTTGTTTTCTTATTAAGAACCGAAGTGGGCATGCGATTTATCAAATATCACGCTGTCAAGAATGCTTCGTCCCAATAGTGAAGGGGAAGCGAGGAGTGAGCAAGTAGGGCAAGCCCTGTCTCAACCAAATGACGATGTTTACGCTCAGCAATCCAATTCTATTGAAACGTATATGGACACGAAACACGGTGAAAAACACCCGTGCAGTAGAAGTAGCTATTGAGACGATGGTACTCACCCCCCACCCCCCCAATCGGACTGAACGACCTTGATTTTAGTGTCAAGAAGGCGCTCAACATAAGCCTGGAAAGCATAAAGCACTTGCTCAACATCTGTCTTGTTCTTAAGAAGATAAATCCAAGTGAAGCGAGAATAATCGTCTTAACATAGTATTGATACCCCCTAGAAGATGTATGTGCTTTACCCTAAACATCAGAATGAACAAGTTCAAGACGGGCGGTACAAACACGAGACGAATCACTATAAGATAGTTGGAGGCTCTTGGCACGCTGATAGGCATCACAAACTAGAGAAGATTTGTCTGAGATACATGAAGCTCATGAGTTTTAACTATAGACTGAACTACATTATTTGTAGGATGATCAAGACGCCGATGCCACTGAGAGGACGTGACAGTGCTAGCGGAGGCATGGCGCGATGACGACGACGCACGAGCAAACGGGATAGGGTAGAGACCTCACCGACTTCTACCGGCCAGCAGGATTTGCCTGGTTACCTTGTCCTTGACAAAGAAAAAATAACAGTGAAACTCAACAAACACGTCATTATCGCAGACAAGATGATAAACGGAGAGGAGATTCTTTCGAAGATTAGGGACATGAATAACATTATTCAATTTTAGGGAAGAACCGGCTAAAGTCGAATGACCAATATGCAAAATAGACAAACCTGCATCAGTGGCCACCTGGACCTGATCTTTTCCTCCACAACGCTGGTGAACATGAAGGCGCTCGAGGTCGCTCGTCAGATGATCCGTAGCCCCGGAGTCCATGAGCCAGGGAGGGATCAAGTTGGAGGTCACGGCGGCGACGTTACTCGCGCATGAGTTACCGGCGTGGTAGTCCTGGTCGAAGCGGCTATGGCACTAATGCACTTCGTGACCCCAGTAGCCACATAGCTGGCAGTGCGGCCTCGTCTTCCAGCCATTGCGACCATTGCGGCCATTGCCACCGTTGCGGCCATCCTGGCGGCCTCCTCCACCTCCGTTGCCTCCATAGTTGTCGTCGGTAGGACGGCCTGCCCTCGCTGGCCACTAGTTCCAGGAGGACAATTGCCCTCCCCCCGCCACTGATTCGGGGGAGGATACTCTAGCGCATGCTAGAGGCCAGGGTTGCCGTATGGGGCACTGTAAGTGGCACCGTATGAGGCGCCATAAGGGCCACCGTATGGGGCACCGTAGCCACGTTGCGCCGTGTTAGCCGAAGAGGACCATCCGTCATCGGCTTGAGCTTGCTGAGCCTGGAGGGACTCGTATGAGAGGATGGCAGAATAGAACTCGTCGTACGGGATTAATTTGTTGCCGAAGGTGAGCGTGGAAGCGATGGACTTATACGTAGACCGTGACACCCCCGAGATCAGGCTAAACAAATCTCAAACCTCCGTCGAACATAAGCTTAACCTTGACCTCTAGAATATCCAGTGAATAATCGGTAACACGTCAGTGACCCTATGACACAATTTTTTTACAGCAAGCTCATAACTGAGCGAAGAACCAAAATATTACAAATAGAGGTCACTGACCATAAATATTAAACAATAGAAGGAAAATTATGCTATTAAGTATAGCAAACTTAACAAATGTTCAAAGAGGCCTGAAGCATAACGATGACGTCCCATTCCATAGATTACAGGCTGCCGGCCGGGAACCCCAAGCTACTCGTCGATGTCGATGTCATACAGAACTTGTCTTCAGGGAACACTTACTTTGCTACAAAAGTATCAACAAAACAAGGGTGAGTACAGGGTGTACTCCGCAAGAATTATGGTTGGTGGAATTGTTTTCCATAAACACATCTTTGTTTAAAAAATAGGAGGGAGAAGAAGCTCGTCTAATTATAGTGCTTTAAAAGGGGATAAGAAAGCGACATCTCCAAAGTATTGATCATCATCTTTTGATATCCACCAAGTCATCATCATCCAACCTCATCTAGGATCACCCCCTCGTACCCAAGAGGAAGCATCCTTAAGCACACTTTACTTTGCCAAGTTTTACGAGTAGGTTATAGTTCTCTATGATCCCACGTCCACTCCCAAGTCATCCATAACCATGGACACGGCTTTTCAAAAAGATTAAACCCTGCAGGGTTGTACAACTTTACCCACAAGCGTCGACCGACTCTTAGCGTCACTTGACACACTTCCTTGGTGTGCTGACAGAGGGTGGTCGACCAAAACCTTTCCCATGCTTTTTCCTAATCCATGAGTCACCAGAAGGGCTCCCGGCTGCGGTAGTCGTCCATACTCCCAGGCGGTCCTCGACTTTGTGTACCGAGGTCCAGTTCAGTGCCGTGCATCCTTCACCCGGCCATGTTCTATATGCTTGCACCATTTTCCAAAACCTTTTTCCATGCGGATGCCAAATAAATCCTCAAACTACAGACTCATGGATCAAACTAGGCAAGTTGGGGTCAAGGGGTTTCCTAAGCCCCATGTGGTTGTACGCTCGTCTTGGTTCAAGAGGCAAGAACCTCAGGTCCTAAGGTGGCAATGGAACAGCAAAAACCACAACCCGCGTGTCCTCCCATACAAGCCTCAACATGTTTACCTCACATCACATGTCCGTTCTCCTGTCCAACTAGGTTCATTCGGAGCTCGGATCCATCAACTAGGTGAATCAGAAGAACTACTAAAGCATGGCTAAGCACAACAGATAAAGTAGCTCTAGCAGCGCTCACAAAGCCAGACCCTAGTTTTGCTAGGAGCAGTGGATCAGGGATTGTAGGTTCAAAGGGAGCATTCATCAGATAGGATTATCCTATCTATCAATAAAAGACTTTAGAATCGTATGCACATGGCAACAATTGAAATACTTTGGAAGCATATTATTCATATGTATTTGTGGGGTTTCGCTTGCCTTTGCTAGTTGATACCCATCTATAGATCTTCAGGGTTCATCATCTTTAATTGTTTGTCGATAACCTTCAATGGTGTTAATCTTAATCTCTAATCTTGGACTCGATCTCGATATCCTATTCTACCAGAGAAGAACCAAATACAAGAAAGAAAAGCAACAATTAAAACATGGCTTAGATGCAATGATCAAACAAGGATGATGATATGACAAGTTGAAGTTATTGATATTAAAACCATGCTTGGTCATTTTAAACGGGGTCCTAGGGGTTCAAACCCTAATTCAGATAAACCCCGGATTCATATGAGAGGGGTGCATTTAGTTCTTCTAATTAACTTGTAGTTGAAGTTGTTTAATAATACATTATTATAGCTTAATTAGGCAGATATCATTTTTCTGAACATTTTGATATATTATTTGTATTTTTCTGATTTAAAATGAATTATTTATGAATTTCTCAAATTTTAATTCATTTTAAATCATTCTTTTAAATATTATAAAAGAATTACATTTTAGAATTACTTTTAACATTTTATTAAACAGAAAATGTTTCTGAAAATATTTGTATCACTTACAGGTTGGACCCAGCTATCAGCATTTATCATTTACAAAATAATTACAGAAACTGTTTAAAATAAAATAATTAGGAATTACTACCTCATGCTGATGTCAGCACGACATCAGCAATGGGGATCTCACCGTCGATCATGAATCCGTCGAGATGCTGCATGCGGGGGCTTGGGGGTGGGCGCGCTAGACTCGCGCGAATGCACTAAGCCAGAAAGTGGCAGCGCACTTCAAGGGGGTCGCCGGAGCCACGAGAATGACGACGGAGCTCGTAGGTACTCGTTGGCAGCACAACTTAGGAAGAGAGGGAGGGCTTGGAGGGCACTGGCAGGTGCAGGAGCTCACCGAGAATGCGTAGGAGGTGTCTGGGAGGCAAGGGGAGCATGGTGGATAATCGGTGGTGGAGACAGCGGTGGCCAGCGGGATGTCAGGCTCGATTCTAGCGAGAGGAAAGCTTACCAACTTGCGTGCTTCGGTAGAGATGAAGAGGACGATGAGGCAGTTCCAACGGTGCCCTCATCACGGCGTGGGGTAGCCGGAAATAGCGGGGACAACAGCAAGGTCCGGCTAGGGTTTCGGGCGCACGGGAGACAGAGCAATGCAGAGGGAGAAGTGAGGGCTAGGGTTCTCCAGCGGCAGAAAGGGGTCTTGTAGGGGTCCGGGGGCGGCGGCGTTGATCTTGGCACGCGGCGGCCGGCGGTGAGACGACACGCATCTGCTTTGCTGCATCCGTCGGTGAGGAGGAAGACAATGCAGGTGGAACGAAAGGGTATCGGGCCAAGGGCAGCTGCAGATGGGCCAGGGATGGGCCGCGGGAAAAGTTCCAGGAGGGGAGTGGGCTGCGGCCTGGTTCTCTCTCATGTCTATTTTTTTCTAGAAATCCTTTTTCTTTTTCTGTTTTCTCAATTTCCCTTTTATAAATCCATTTGAAATCTGTTTTGAATATTTCCAGATTACAAGAACTTCTGTAAACATTTTGAAATACTGCAAGGACCCTTTATAACCATTTGGGTTCCATATGTTTTGTACTTTTCAAAATTCAAAACCATTTTTGAATGCTTTTGCATAGAGAGAGGGGTGTAGGGTTTTAGGGTTTTGTGAGAACCTTTTTATTCATGCATTTTAAATGATGATGATGCTCATGAATGCACAAACAAATCTTATTTACTATTTAATAAAACTAGGGTTGTTACACATACCCGAGCCTGATGACGATGTAATCGACGAGTTTATCGTCCGTGATTAGGGACCCGGCGGCGGCCATGGCACCCGCGAAAGAATTCATCTTGTGTATGTAAGCGGCAGAGGTGAAATCCTCCTTATGAGTGGAGGTCAATTGACGGCGTATGTGGAGCACGTTAGCGCGGGACTGGGCACCGTTCATGGTGTGGATGCTGCTCCACACCGCAGCAGCTGTCTTGCAACCGAGGAGATGGTTGGCAATGTCTGGCTCCATGGAGCTGATGAGGTAGCCTATGACTTTCTGATCGGCAGACCACCAGCATGTGTACTCCAGGTTCGTGACGGTGATGGCCTTGTCCCCCTGTCCTGGGTGACGGTCTTCTCAGGTGCCACGCCGTTCTTGTTGAGATGAAGGTGGAGGCTGGCGCCGACAAGGTTGGGGAGGAGGAGTCCCTTCCATAGGGCAAAGTTGCGCGCCTCTTGGCGGACGGAGATCGCCGGGAACACCACATGTGACCCGATGGCAGTGGATGCGGTTGATGATGAGGTGATCGCCCCGAAGGACTCCGAGAGGGAGAGGACGGAAGATGTCATCGCAGTGGAAGCAGAGAGAACTCACGGCGGCAGCGGTGGATGGATCTCGCGGCGGCGGCGGTAGCTCTGATACCAAGTTTGAGAATAGGTTTAGGGTTTTCGTGGGGTCTAAGCCTCCACCTCTCCGCTATTTTTATACTTTGGCAGGGAACAATGCAATTACAACACGTACGTGTATAGGACCTCTTGCACGTACACGAGACGGTTCCTAACACACCACTCTCTCCACACACCTACCTCTAAATGAAATCCACCTTTGCACATTATTAATTATACTTGATGAACAAATCCGGTCTGGATCTGTTGAGCGCTACCTTTGTTGGCTTCTTGTTAGTGTCTCTTTAGAGCATCTCTAAATGAACCCCTTAAGTTTAGATCACAAAAGCCTACCCTATTTTACATGATTAATATTTTTATCATCTAAAAGGTGCATTGCGACCCAATTCCGAACCCCTAAATTTAGATGATCAAAAAAAAATTAAGCTTCATTTTCAACCCTCTCTATCACATACAACAGACAATATCATGGCATATAATCAAACAATGACTTAAATTCAACGAGTAACAAGTGTTCGAACACACAAAATTTAAACATGGAAATAGATTTCCCAACAAAGGACCACCTAGACCAAGTTTTTGAGCCAAAAGCATAACATGGCATGTTTATGTTGTGGATATCACCACCATCTCGGCTACCACCTCAAACACGATTTTGGCCCCCATCACCACAGCCAAATTCGGCCAAGATCTTGGTATTACTCCTTAATCCTCGCCAAAAACCTATCCTTCGAGTGATCTATGCCAACCGTTACATCTACAGACACATTCAATCAAAGTATGACACAAAGAAACACCTTCCTCCTCATTGTAGTTTTGTGTCATTTTGTTCTTGGTGGCGACGTATGATGCTTGTGTTACCGTCTCCACCTTGGACACCGCCTCTTCTTATTTGTCCACCTCGTCCACCTCCTCTTCCGCCGTCTCTTCATCCACTTGATCATAGTTCAGATCATCTATCCCCACACGTAAGAGGAATCCAGTTGGGAAATGAATTCGACAACGGTAATTTCGTTCGCACTCGGTAATCATGGAGAGAGCCTTCATGGGATCCGTCAGCTTTCGCGCCAGCGGACCTCTCACTACCAACAAAAGGGGCGGGCGGCCCTTCTCTACCATCATGGTCATCTTGCCGCCCTTCCCTAACGCCCGCACTAGGCAGATAGTGCCCAACCGTTTTTCTGGAACCGGAGCCATCAGATGGATCAATTTCGGTGGCGTCGCGTTGGCTGGATATTCCAACGGGGGTGTACAACCGCCTTATGATGCCATTCTGGCCAGGGAAGGTGCCAACGGTGGCGCTGGATGCGCCGGTGACGAGGTTTAATCTCGTCAATGCCCATTGTTATGAGCTTGGGTTTCGGAGAAGATGGGGATGCTGGAGATCGCGAAACGGTTAGCAAACAAGCAATACGGGTACACGAGGTTTACCCAGGTTCAGGCCCCCGGAGGGAAAACCCTACTCCTGCTTGTCTGCTCTTGATTATGGCGGAACCGAAAGTTATAGGGGTGCGCGGATGCAATCTGGCATGGAGGTGTGTATGCGGTGGTATGAAGTGCCCTCCTCGTCGTGCCCTCCTAGCCTTTATATAGAAGTAGGCAGGTCCCGGGCACAGACCGAGTCGGTTAAAGATTTCTAGGGTTTTCCCCTTTGAATATTCTATCTACTCTAGTCTTTCTCTCCAAGGATCCGAAGACATCCTGGGCTTGGGCCACCCGAAAATCTTTATGGACCGCGTATATTCTTGTGGGCCTTCCTTGGACTGGACCAGGTATGCTAAAGTCATGTACCCGTGGGGTATAACCATGTCAGTAGCCCCCGAGGATTCAGTCGAATCGTAGATTCGGTTGAAGACACTTCAATATTTTCGAGTTGCAGTTATTTTCTGTTTATCAAAGAATGATTGTAATGTGTATGGATTGTTGATGTGTGTGCCTGACTCTCCCGACGGATCAGGGCCAGTTAACTGTCTTAGGACAAAACAACACGATCTTCTTCAGATTCGAGTCCCTCGACTCGAAACCAGAACATATGCTGGCGTAATTCGACTCAGGCCGTTAAGGACTTACAGGAGTGGAGTTCCAGTGATTTTCAAGTGATGTACCCAACGCGTCCGTCGGGATTTCCATCGTGCCTGCTGGCATGGATTTTTCCTAGCAGAGCGCAGTCGTGTGCGTTGCCAGGCCATCAGATGGTATCTGTAGGTCTTATCTTTGCGTCGCAGATGCAACATCTGAATGTTTATCACCACGGAGGTGTTTTGGGTGGCCAAGGAGGATGTTACTCACTTAGTGTTAACTGGAGAAAAGTTGCCGAAAAGTTTTTGCATGCTGATCCGAAGGACTGCAGTCGAAGAATTCATGGGGTGCGCGACCAGCGCTCCTTATGGGAGTAGCCCCCGAGTGTCTGTTCGAGTCGTAGACTCGAGCAAAGACTTTTAATTCAGTTGTTGTTGACTTTTAGGTCCATAGGACACAATTTTTTTGGATGCTTGAATCCATCCTCCCTATGGATAGGCGCCACCTGGGATGACTTCAGTGACGACATAGGGTCCTTCCCAGGGTGACTCGAGCTTCTTCGGTCGCTCTTGTTTGAGTCGTAAGACTACGTCTCCTTCAACGAAGTACCTTGGGCGCAGTCGGCGGCTGTGATAGTTGCGGAGGCTCTGTTGGTAGACCGCTGATCGAGTCGCGGCTATGTCACGTGCCACGTCGAGTGTGTCAATGGCGTCTTCGAGTGCGGCCGTTGATTTGGCTTCGCTGTAGGCGACGACCCGTCGGGCCCTATGGAGTACCTCTACAGGAAGCACGGCTTCGGCTTTGTGCACCATGAAGAATGGCGTGTAGCCAGTTGAGCTGTTTGGCATCGTGCGCAGGCTCTAGAGGACAGAGGGTAGCTCTTGTGTCCAGGCTCCTGCAAGTCGCTGGAGTGGGCTCATTAGGCGCTTCTTGATGCCGCTGCCTACGAGGCCGTTGGCCTTTTCGACCTGCCCGTTTGTTTGCGGGTGCGCCACGGAGGCGTATGTTATGTTGATTCCGAGGTCTTCGTAGAAGTCCTGGAATTCTTTGGAGATGAAGTTCGACCCGTTATCGGTGATGATGTTGTGTGGCACGCCGAACCTGTAGACTATGGATTCAAAGAATTTGACGGCCGTTTTTCCCTTTTGGTTAGTAACAGGCATGGCCACGATCCACTTGGTGAATTTGTCGACTGCGACCAGGAGGTAGATGTGGCCTCCTTTCGAGGACTTGGGCAGTTTGCCGGTCATGTCGAGGCCCCATTGGGCGAAGGGCCAGGCCAAGGGTATGGGCCTCAGCTCCGATCCTGGTGTGTGTGGTTTGTCTGCGAACCTCTGGCACCCGTTGCATCTTCGGACGATGTCCTTGGCATCGTTCAGGCCCGTTGGCCAGAAGAATCCGGCTCGTAGAGCTTTGGCGACAAGGGCACGGTTGCCCGCATGATGGCCGCAGATTCCCTCGTGGATTTCTTGGAGGATAGTTTTGTCGTCACCGATGGTGACGCACCTTTAGAGTACACCCAAAATGCTGCGCTTGTACAGCTTGCCATGGATGATGGTGAAGGCCTTGGACCAGCGAGATATGCGACGAGCATCTGTCAGGCAGATCCTCGTCTATTAGATATCGAAGGTATGGTTGTGTCCATGTTTCTTCGAGTGCCATGACCTGCATCAGGTTGACCACTATGACCTCTATGTCAAGCTTTTCTGGTCCTTCCTGTCCTTCGGGTAGCGCAGCCCCCGAGTGTTCTGCTTCTTCGTGTGATCCCTTGGGGAATTTCCTTTTTATGGATGGAACGCAAATCTGTTCGAGGAACACACCTGGTGGCACCCGTGCGCATGTGGAGCCGATGTTGGCGAGTCTGTCGTCCTCTTCGTTGCTTTCTCTCCCAACGTGCCGAATCTCGCAGCCGTCAAAAGTCTCCTTCGAGTGCATTGTAGAGTGTGCGGTACGCAATCATATTGGCAGAGTGTGCGTCGCACTCATTCATCGTCTGCTGGACGATGAGGTTCGAGTCGCCGTAGATGACCAGGCGCGTCGCGCCGCAGATCTTGGCCATCCTCATGCCGTGGATGAGGGCCTCGTACTCAGCCTCGTTGTTGGAAGCTCGAAATTTCATCCGGAGGACGTACTTCATCTTGTCGCCCTGCGGGGAGGTCAGTATGACACCGGCTCCTGCTCCGGCCTCGCGCTTGGAGCCATCGAACTGCATCGTGCATGACTGTGTCATGTCCGGGTTGTCTGGCAGCGGCAGTTCCATCCAGTGGACGAGGAAGTCCGGAAGGACCTAAGACTTGATCGCGTGGCGCTTCTCATAGACGATGTCTAGAGGTGACAGCTCGATGCCCCACAGGGCCACACATCCTGTGGCCTCTGGGTTGTTCAGGATGTTGTTCAGGGGTGCTTCATTGATGACCATCACCTGAAGCTCCTAGAAGTAGTGGCTCAGCCGACGAGCCGTCATGAACACGCCGTAGGCGAGTTTTTGGTAGTGAGGATACCTTTGCTTTGTAAGCGTCAATACCTCGCTGAGGTAGTAGATTGGGCGTTGTACCCCATGGGTCTTTCGATCTTCGGGTCTTTCGACCGTGAGCACGGTGCTTACCGCCTGATGTGTAGCTGCTATGTATATCAATAGCGGCTCGTGCTCCCTTGGCGTGACCAAGACGGGCGAGGTGGAGAGCAGCCGCTTCAGATCTTCGAATGCGTCATGCGCTTCAAAGCGCCCACTCAATTTTTCTGCTTATGAGGACGATAGAAAGGCAGGGCTTTTTCGCCCATGCGTCTGATGAAAATTCTCAATGCCGCGATGCACCCAGCAAGATGCTAAACACCTTTGAGGTTCTTTGTCTTCTCCATGGGCATTATGGCTCGGATTTTCTTCGGGTTCGCCTCGATCCCTCGCTGGGAGATGAAGTAGCCTAGCAGTTGACAAGATGGGACACCGAAGGCACATTTTTCTGGGTTTAGCTTGATCTTGTATCGATCAAGATTGTCGAACGTCTCGCGGAGATCGTCGATCAGTGTCTTGACCTCCCTTGTTTTGATTTCTATGTCGTCGACATACACTTGGATGTTGCGGCCGATTTGGTCCTTCAGGCATGCCTGCATGCACTGTTGGTACGTGGTGCCTGCGTTCTTCAGCCCGAAGGGCATTGTGTTGTAGCAGAACACTCTGAACGGCGTGATGAAAGCCATTTTCTACTGATATTCGACCTTCAGTCAAATCTGATTGTAGCCTGAGCAGGCGTCGAGGAAGGAGATCTTCTCTCATCCTGTAGTTGAATCGATGATCTGATCGATCCGAGGAAGAGGGAAGTGATCCTTCATGCAGTGCTTGTTCAGCGATGTGAAGTCCACACACATCCGCAGGATGTCCGTGTCCTTTTTGGGGACCATCCCGGTGTTGGCGAGCCACTCGCTTTCCTTGATCTCCCTGATGAAGTTTGCGTCCAGTAGTCTGTTGACTTCGACTCCAATAGCTTCAGCCCATGGCTCAGACAGTCTTCGGATGGACTGTTTGACGGGCTTGGGGTCTGGAAAGACGTTAAGTGCATGCTCAGCGAATTCCCTGGGAACTTCTGGCATGTCCGCAGGACACCAGGCGAAGATTTCCCAATGCTCATGGAGGAATTCGACGAGCACGCTTTCCTATGTGGGGCTAAGGTCATTGACAATCAACGCCGTCTTGGAGGCGTCTGTCGGGTGGACCTGCACCTTTTTTGTGTTGACAGTGGAGTCGAAAGACATGTCGGGTGCCTTTTGTCTTGCGAATGGGGGTGCCCCGTTGTTTGTCACCTGTCAGAGCCTTATGAGCTCCTCCTGCATACCGAATGACTGGTAGATTTTGTTGAAGTCCCTGTCGTAGTGGTCCGATCGGGTGAAGCTCCCGTGGACCGTGATGACGCCCTTAGGTCCTGGCATCTTGAGTAGCAGGTACGCGTAGTGCGGTACTGCCAGGAACCGTGCGAATGCCACACGCCCGAGGATGGCGTGGTATTGTGATGGCCAGTCCACCACTTCGAACTCGAGTCGCTCGCACCGAAAGTTATCGGGCTTGCCGAAGATGACGTCGAGCCATATATTTCCAAGGGGGAATATTCCCTTCCCTAGGACGATTCCGTGGAATGTTGTGTCGGACTATTCCAGGCTGCACAGCAGGATCCGCAATTCTGCTAAGGTGCTGGCGAACATCAGATTGATGCCACTGCCGCCGTCCATGAAGACGCGGCTCATTTCGAACCCTGCGATCTACGCCTCGAGCACCAGGGCAGCATGACCTGGGCGAGGGACCTGGCAGGGGTGATCCGAACGGCTGAACGTGATGCAGGACTCCGAACCGCTGATGTACTCAGGGATGGCGGGTGGGGCGGTCACAGCCAGATTGATATGACGGGTGATTTTCTTTTGCACCCTGTTTGTTGGGCATCCTTTTTGGATCATCAGTGATCCTTTTGGCATGGGTTAATCATTTCCGACGTTGTTCTGCGCAGGTGCGATTGGATGATTCGAAGGTCCCACGGGTGGTGGTGGAGGAGCTTCGTGGGCGATGTCACCTGGTGCGGCTGCGTTCCCGTATCCAGGGTTCGGGGCTTGTTGCCTCATCTGGGACATGCTCTCGCCGAGTTTCTGGAATTCACGGCAATCCTTGAGCATGTTGCTTGCCTTCTTTTTACCATCCTGCTTGTCGATGTAGAAGTGGATGGTGCATGGACCCGACAGCTTGTCGTATGCTGAGGGTTCATCGTCGCAGCCGTGGCGTTGCCATGACTACGCTGGGCGTCCTCCATCGCGGAAATTGCTTCCACGATATCCGCCGCTGTTGCGGTTGTCGTCGATGCGGCGGTCGGCGTAGCCATCCACGACCATGTCAGGTCCATCGCGATCGTCGTAGACGCGCGATCTTTTTTTGCTACGGCGTTCATGTGGATGGACGTAGTCATCTTACTCCTGAGTGCGCTCGGTGGATGGAGTCCTCGCCATCTGCCCCTCCTGTTGGCGATGTCCATGAGGTGGTCGTGTGTCTTGGGCTTGACGCGCCCAAGTTCTTCCTTGAAGTCCTGGCGTTTGACACCATACTTGAAGGCGTCGATCGCTCTCTCCTCAGAGATGTGCGCCGCAGAGTTCTTGGTGTTGGACCAGCATAGTATGTACGAGCAAATGGATTCGCCCATTCGTTGGGTGAAGGCCCGCAACTCCTCGATCTAGGCTGGCCTCTTGCTGGCTCCCTTGAAGTTTCGAATGAAACTGTACGCTAGTTCCTCCCAGCTTCGGATGGATCCCGAGGATAGGCTGCTGAGCCAGATTCGGGCTACGACTGTCAGCTGTAGCTGAAGGCATTGCATGGCGGTGTTCTTATTTCCGCCGTGTAGCTTGACGGACGACAGGTGGTCCGCTGAGCCACTCCTTGGGGTCCTGTGTGCCGTCAAACTTCGGAGTGTCCGAAGGAAGCTTGAAGTTCCACGGCATCCATGTCCGCCGGGCAGATCTGCTGAAGCATTGGGCTCCGCAGAGTTCTTCTTCGTCATCGTCCTCCTCGGATTCGGACGAGCATACGCGCTTGGCATGCGCTTTGTCGATCTTGCGTTGGGTGAGCTCGCTTTGAGCGTCGTAATCGCGGTTGCGATGTCGCGAGCTCTTGTGCCTTCGAGGTAAGTCGTGCTCTTCCTCGTCGGATGAAGGCGTAGGACTGCGGTTGAACCTGACCACAACCTTCTTTTTTGGCTCCGCAGGAGCTTCTCCATGGAGCGCAGCTCCAATGAGTCCGAGTCCGGTTAGTGCAGATTTGTGCATGGCCCTTTTCGGGTCCCCCACCGGAGGTTGATGGGAGTCGAGGTATGTGGTGGCTGCCATGATCGCAGCTTGCGGTGTCTTCGGGATGACGTTGTCGTCGGCATCCATCTCCATGAAAGACGTGTTGAGGGTCCGATTCACCTCGCGACGTGCAGTGGGATCCATGTTCTCCATGCGAGAACGGTGCTTGTTGCCGTGGTTGCCGTGTGAGCTGGAGCCGCCTATGGCAGAGAGCGTAGCTCGCCGCGCACTAGACTCCGAGGCCTCTTGCTTGCGCTTGTCAAGCACTTCTTGCATCCTCACCTGCTTCTTGTGCTCTTTGATGAGGAGCAGGTGGTATGCCATCAGTAGGTCCCGTGAGGCACCCATAGGAAGGATCTTGTTGCCTGCCACGGCTTCGCGTGCTTGAGCCCATCCTTCCTCGCTGAGGTGGATGACCCGATTGGGATCGGTGTCCTCCTTGTTGGGCGGGAGGGGGGACTGGTTTCTCCTGTTCTCGCCGTTTCTACCCTACGGGTTGGGTGGCGGGTTGTGCTCCTAATCCACATCGCTCTGGGTTGGGTGGCGGGTTGCGGCACATTGGTAGCTCTTGTAGATCGTATTGCTGCTGCCGCAGCTTTCGGATCCGGAACCGTAGGTTCCTTCCTCCGATGGTGGATCGCATAGATCTGAGTTGCAGCAGCTGCTATCATAGGACTCATCTGTCGATGGCGATGTGCGTAGCACGGGATGCGGAGCCCATGAAGCGGGCCTGATTGATGGAAGGGGCACCCTCTCTGGGATACGGAGAGTGCCGGTCTGCCCCACCTGGAAGCAGAAGCTCCCAAACATGATTTCGAGCCCGTCGCCAACGGGCTCGAAGTCCTTCAGAGTGGCTGGCGAGTGGGCGGTGAATTCGAAAGCGCCGAAGAGGATATGGCTCTTCGTCACCGAGGAGTTGTAGATCGCTTTGGTTGGGACCGTCATGATCGCACAATCAGCGTCCCCAGTTCCCACAGACGACGCCAATTGACGAGGTTTAATCTCGTCAATGCCCATTGTTATGTGATTGGGTTTTGGAGAAGATGGGGATGCTGGAGATCGCGAAACGGTTAGCAAACAAGCAACACGGGGACACGAGGTTTACCCAGGTTTAGGCCCCCGGAGGGAAACCTACTCCTGCTTGTCTTCTCTTGATTATGGCGGAACCGAAAGTTACAGGGGGGCGCAGATGCAATCTGGCGTGGAGGTGTGTATGCGGTGGTATGAAGTGCCCTCCTCGTCGTGCCCTCCTAGCCTTTATATATAAGTAGGCAGGTGCCGGGCACAGACCGAGTCGGTTATAGGTTTTTAGGGCCACCGAAAATCTTCATGGGCCGAGTATATTCTTGTGGACTTCCTTGGAATGAACCGGTATGCTAAAGTCATGTACCCGTGGGGTATAACCATGTCAGCCGGAGGAGAGAGGGAGGCGAGATTCGGCGGTAGAGTGGGGCGGGTCGGTGGGAGAAAAGGGATGGTATATTTTTTCAGTGGTTTGGGCGGCCGCGCAAAAAATAGAGTAGAGGTTAGCCGATCATTTTTTTGGGGGCAACCGGCAGGAGGTCTGCCTTTTCAATAAGTAGAAACATAACTGGTCAGTTTATAAGGAAAACTGGCCGAAAACCGATACATGGGGCATGTTTATATTAATGTGGAATATGCCAAAACCACAAGACCAAAAAGCGAGGAAAAACCTAGTCAGGCTCTGCTGGGATAGCCTATACGAAGACGCAAAGGCTCTTTGAAGGATGCCCTCTCTAGCAATCACGGTGACCTCAACATAAGTTAGTCGTTGTCCTGTGAAGCTTCTGTGGTTCCTTTCTTTCCTGGAATTCTACCAAACATAGAGAAGGTGACCTCTTAGGCGACATTGCTCTTTTTTGGGATTTTCCATCAATTAAGTCACCCCACCATTCCGAAGTGGAAGGGAAGTCGTGGCCATAGTTTCCAGTAGCGTTCTTTTCCCAGCTTTGAATGGTGTTCCAGACCGCCATAGTGAAAGGGCAATCGTTGCAAAGGTGGGCGGCTGTTTCCGGGGCGTTTCGACCCCCTGATGGCTAAATTAGCCGCGCTAACTAATTTCCCATGAAGGGACAACCAGAAGAAAAGTTTGCACTTAGGTTCAGCGAGCGCGCTCCAGATCTTTTGGGCCTTGAATTTAGGGAAACAGCCGAAAAATTGCACTTGATAAGCCGAGCGAATGCTGTATAATCCGTCTGCGGTGAGAGTTCATATAATGGAGTCCGGCTGTTGAGGAGTCGGAATGGTTTCTTGAGTGATGTTCTCTGAAGGTACTGGACAAGTTGGATAGGGGTGTTGAGCCTAACAATGGAACGGATCCAATTGTTATGTCTAAAATCTTTTGCGACAGTTTGATTTTTTCCTAGAAGAGATATTGTATAGGTCGGGCGCCCAAATCTTGAGAGGGCCAAGACGGCACCAGTTGTCCTGCCAGAAAAAAGCGGTCTCCCTATCATCGATTGTGATCTTCGTGGTCATTTGACAATATTTTTATCATCTAAAGAAATTTAAGTGTTCGGTTAGAGTTGCTCTTAGTTTTAGTTTGTGTTGCTCATATCCTTCCCAACTCTGGAATCGGCTATGATGGCCTTCTACACATAACACTTCTCAAGAATTATTGAAACCGAGTTTGGGCATAATGGCCTCTAAATAACTACACTCGACGGTTTCTTCGTGTCAGAGTTTCGAGGCCATCACTTGTTCACGTGTTTGTTACACAGTGTTAGATTATGAGTTTGTCTTGTAATACAAGTTGGTTAGGCTAGCCGAGTCGGTTAGGGTTTTGGCTGAGTCGGTTATGACTCCAGCATTATATATACTCTTTGTACTCGCTACAATCAATATACGTGAGATTTCTTATAGAAGATCTATCAAAGTCACATCGGAAACCCTCGCTTCTCCACTAAGAAAAGCTATTCCTAGGAGGAAAGTTGAACTCTAGCTCCTCAATAATTCTACATGCTAACTACCGACTTGGCCGGAAAAGCTCTATAGCATACCGTCTACACTAAGTTAATTACCTTAAGCCGGAAACCTCTCGTGAGTAATCCTGCTATCTCTGACGATGGGGACACGGAAGAAACCTCACATGTTGCTGCTACTTGCAGGCCGCCCTTGTGACCAGCTGTGGTGTTCACCCGTCTCTACACAAACCTCCAAATGAAATCCATCTATATGCACACTATTAATTTCTCGATGAACAAAGACGGTGCGCACGCCTTATGGTATCCTCTCCAACCTTGGCTGACATGGTTGTTGCCTTGAGAATCAGAGACATGTTCCCGTTGTTTTTCGAAACCAGAAGATAGAGACGACCATCCTCCTGGGTCAGAACCGTGCGGTGTCGGTGGCGGTGGGTCCTAAGATTTCTGTCTTCTACGACACCGCCGCAGAGTTGTTCCGCCTTGTTTTTCGAAACCAGAAGATCGAGACGACCATCCTCCTGGGTCAGAACCGCCGCAGAGTTGTTCCTGGAGAGAAAAGGAAGAGAGAGAACTTGCCTGTACATCCAATGATGGGGATATGCCGAGGACACACCAACAACTACAAACCAGCGGTTCAAGAGGACACACCAAGACGTTTACTTGGCGACTGGGATGTAGCGCAGGCCGGTGCGGATGTGCGCCAGCTTCTCCAGCTCCGGGTCCAGCTTTCAGCTAATGCCCGTCTCAAACAGGGACGGAGCCCATGACATGGAATCCTTCTTCGTCGACGAGGCCGCCGCAACGGGAAGTTCTGCAGTCGACGCGGGTGCCTTCCTCGATGGACATGCCTTTGAGGCTGAAGCGGCCGGGGCCCGTGACTGCCGAGAATGGTGGTGGAAGCGACGCCAGCAGCACTTCGTCCTCCACCACGGCCGCGCTGGCTGCCTCAGGCGCATTCGCCGATGCTTTGGTGCTGGCTTCATTAGCTGCTCTAGTCGCCTCGGAGCTAGTCACTGAGCGAGGCGGCGACATTGCCTTGGGCGCCTCCTTCTTCTTTCTCTTTGGCGATTTCTTTTTCGACGGTGTAGCCACATGATACGTCGGAAACATATCTATAATTTTTGATGTTCCATTCTTGTTTAGTATCCACTTTGCTATGTTTTGTCTATACTTTGAGGTATTTTTATATCTTTTCTAAAACTAACCTATTAACAAGTTGCCACAGTGCCAGTTGCCTGTTTTCTTCTGTTTTTAGTTCCAGAAAGACAGAAAATCAATATTGTCGGAATTGGACGGGACAAAAGCCAAAGTCATTATTTTTCCCGGAGCAACACGGAACCACGAAGCAGAGCCGGAGGGGGCCACAGGGTGGCCAAACCCCCTAGGCGCGGGCAAGCCCTGGAGGCGCCTGGAGGGGGTGTGGGCCCCCTGGACCCCCACCGACCTTGATTCCTGTGCCTATAAGAAGCCTCCGACCCAAAAACCCTAGGGAATCCAGAAGAAATCCACAAAAACCTTTGTAGCGCCGCCGCCATCAAGGGAGATTCAGGGACAAACGTCTGCTTTCGGCACCACGGATGGGAAGTGCCCCCGGAGCCATCTCCATCGATCTCCATCACCATCTTTATCACCGTTGTTGATTCCCATGATGAGGAGGGAGTAGTTCTTCCTCGAGTGATGGGGATATGCCGACCGTGGTATACCCAACATGACGTTTCCTACTGGCCCAAGATGCCATCGAGTGGGCCTACAGGACGGCGACTGGATCGAGACTTGGCAAGGACCCAGGTGATTGGAAGCTGGAGGCCCAGAAGTGTAGCTAGGCCCAGTCGGATTAGGTCAAGAACCCTCCGAATCCTTAACTAATTCGGTTATAGATCTGTAAACCCTAGCGAGGTGAGCCTATATAAACCTCCCTAGGATACGCATAGAGGACACGTTCCATCATACACCCCAGCGACTCGCCGCCTAGTCGTCGAGCTCACCCTTGTACTCTCTCCATAATACAATCTAGCACGAGTAGGTATTTACCCTCCGGGAGGCCGAACCTGGGTAAATCCTTGCGTGTCTGGGCTCATCTCGCACCGCAGATGGCTGGCCGCCCTTGCCCTTCGTTCTACTACTCGCTGCCGATTGCAGCATCTACCGTGGCCATTCCCACGATAGTGGCACCCACCGTGGGGCCTGGCCGGTCAGGCCAGTGTTCTGCGGCGAGATTAAATCTGCCCATCAACGAGATGATTGCCACCGGCCGCATGATCGCGATCGGCGAGGTCCTCCAGATCTTGCCGAGCAGCGACATTCCGGCGGCGCGCCCCGTCACGCAGAGTGTGATCATGTCGGTCGACACGATTAGCCTCTTTGTCAGCTTCACCGATGCCATCGTCTCGGAGGACTCGGCTCGCATACGCGAGTCACCACCATGCAATCGACTCTCTGAGAGTCAGGTCCGCACCATCCACCGCCTCGCCTCCGAGTACGACTCGGCCAACAGCAAAGTGGCTGAAACCACCGTGGTCGCGAACGACACGACCCTCAACGACGATTCCGACTCGGCGACCCCGGCGTCGGTCACCAGATCCATCGTTACCGTGTCATCCACGGGCTCCATCACCCAGGTCTCCAACGTGGGAGACTTCAAGGACCCCTCCATTCTTGGGATCTTCGACTTCGACTCCGGGTCGGAGAACTCCAGCGACCTCCACGTCGGATCTTGTCTCCACGTCGCGGCATACATGGAGAATGGCGCGGACGCCCTGCCAGACCCCTTCTCCACGCCGATCCCGCCGACCGCGATGGAGACGGAGGTTGAGGAACTCCGCCTACGGTTGGAGGAGGCGGTCCGCAAAGAACAAGCCGAGCGCGGAAAATTTCGCCTCGAGCAGGTGACGGCGCAGGAGCTTTCGCGCTACCACCAACTCCGCATCAGGTTGCGCCTGAACCCCACCGTTCAGTGCCGCGCCCTGAACTTCGACGATGAAAACGACCCGGCCCGCATAGCCGAGTGCACGATCTACGAGAACGCGCCACCAGGATGAAGCTCCTGGCCCCCACCAGCCGTGACGGCCAACGACGCCCCACCACCACCCGGCCGCACGCCCCCCTGGGATCGGCCAAGAATCCTGGTCTCCTTGCAGGAGCGATACACAAATGGCCTCCCTCTATTCTCCACCCCGATGGACAACATCGTCGCGAGCCGAGCCACAGTCGACAACATCAACATGGCAGGGGAAGGAGCCCTGCAGATCCAGTACGCCAAGGCTCTACTCGCCAAGGCTGTCGAGCAACAAAATGCGGGAGCCGACTCACAGGGTCGCATGTACTCGCGTTCGTCAGGCAGCAGGGCGGCTTCGAGCGGCCGCCCGATGGTGGCAAACACCCTCAATTGCCCACCACCCGAGCCCCTGCAGCTCCGACACCAACCCGCACACGCGACACTCTCCACCAACGACCCGCGACCGGCGAACAACTTCATCGCCGCCAACGGGCATCCAGTCGACGCGCGAATGCACATCATCAACAACCAGAGCTGGCGCGCACGCCAGCCAGACGACTTGAGGCATACCCTCACCAACCACCGCGACGGAGAACCAAGGGGATCGCTGAGCCGAGTCGAACCCTAGTGCTTCGGGCCGATGATCCGAGGCGAAAAATACCCGGCGAACATCAAGGTGCCGAAGCAGATTGAGAAGTACGACCCCTCGTACGACCCGTCCGTGTGGCTGGACACGTACCACATGGCGATGGGAATCTCCAGCCACACCGACCTGCTCGCCGCTTGCTACCTCCCCCTTATGATGGAGGAAGCGTGCCGGCAATGGATCAACACCCTTCCCGTAGACAGCATCGACTCCTGGGAGGAAATGCATGATGCCTTCGTCAGGCACTTTGAGGGCACCTACACCCGCGCTACCACCATAGAGCACCTGGAGCGATGCATCTAGGGACCCCGCGAGTCGACCTGCAGCTGGGTCCAACGGTGGCAAGACCTGTGGTACAACGCGGCTGGAATCCACCCAGACACCACGATCCACTACTTCAAGACCTCGTGCCGCTACGAGCCCCTGGTCTCCAAACTCAAGCGGGTGTACAAAACACTCGACAACATACCGGACCTCCTCGAGATTGCCAAGCGGTAAGCGAAGGAGAAACCAAACCAAGAAACCGACGATGAGTCAGGAGGAAATCGCCGCACGAGCAGCCACGACAACGGGAGATGACCCGAGCTACGCTACAGCAACACTCGCCTCACCGGCAAGCGCCGCGATGACGGGCGAGTCGACTTCGTCGCCAACGTCGGGTACGCTCCATGTGATCCCAAGAGCTTTCGCCGCGACGGAGGCCAACGCCGCGACGGTGGCAACTACAATGCAAAGACGTGGTTCGACCCCGCGGCTCTCCTTAACCATCCCTGTGTGTTCCACAGCAGGGAGGGAAAACCCGCTACGCACACTACCACCGACTGCCACTCCCTGAGGGAGATCGAGAAGGCACGACGTGCAAGGAAGGACCCCGACAACCACCCGCCAAACTGCTAGAAATTCGGCCATGACGCCGGCTCACTTCACACCTTCACCGGCTTTAACATGAAGCGCGAGAAGAAGGTCATCGCTCACGTCGTCTCCGTCAATGCGATGTCCTAGGTCGACATCCCCCAGTTCCTCAACTGGTTCGAGCAACAAATCACCTTGAGCCGTGATGACCACTCGCCACGGATCGAATATTCGGGTCGAGTCACCCTGGTGGTCAAGCCCAAGGTGGGAGACTACTGGCTCCCCAAGACGCTGATGGACGGTGGCAGCTCCATCAACATCCTGTACCTGGACACATTCAGGCGACTGCGTCTCCCGCAGTCGATGATCGAGATGACCTACACCACCTTCCACGGCATCGTCCCCGGTCGGAAGGCGTATCCGATCGGCAAGGTGACGTTGCCAGTCACCTTCGGCACACCAGCAAACTTCCGCACCGAGCGGATCGTCTTCGAGCTGGTGCGTTTCAACAGCCCCTACCACTGCGTACTGGGGCGTCAGGCGTTCGCCAAATTCATGGCAGCGCCCCACTAGGCATACAACGCGACGAAGCTCCCCGGCCCGTGCGGCATCATCACTGTTTGTGGCGACCCCGACATGGCCGCGGAATGCGAGGCCAAAGGCGCTGAGCTCACCGACGCCGTCATAGCCGCAGAGGCGAACCTCGCGGAGGAACTCGCCAAGTACACGAGCGGGGTCAACAATGACGACCCCACCATACTCAAGATGCCCAACTCGAAGAGCAGTGGTTCCACCGCATTCGAGGCGACGATGCACACTCGCACCGTCGAGCTAGTCCCAGGCTACTCAAGCCAGACGGTGATGATCGGGACGTGCATGAGCCCAACGTAGGAAGGCGCGCTCATCGAGTTCCTACGTGAGAATCACGACATCTTCGCATGGAAGCCATCCGACATGCCTGGTGTCCCGAGGGACCTCGCTGAGCACAAACTCAACGCTGACCCTAAAGCGCGACCCGTGAAGCAGTCGCTGCAGCCCTTCAATGAAGAGCGCCGCCGAGCAATTGCCAAGGAGGTGCAGCGTCTACTCGCTGCCGGCTTCATTCGGCCAATCAAATACTCCAAGTGGCTGGCAAACCCAGTCCTGGTGAGGAAGGAAAACCGGACATGGAGAATGTGTATCGACTACACAAACCTCAACAGCGCCTGCCCAAAGGAGCAATTCGTCCTCCTGCAGATCGACTAGATCATCGATTCGACCGCGGGTTCAGAGTCGCTATGCTTCCTTGCCGCCTACTCTGGTTACAACCAGATCAAAATGGCAGTCGAGGACGAGGAGAAGACGACGTTCATCACGCCATTCGGAGCCTTCTGCTACACCGCCATGACCTTCGGCCTCAAGAACGCCGGGGCGACCTACTAGAGGTGCATGCAGGAGTGCCTTGCGAGCCAAATTGGCCGCAACATCCACGTCTACATCGATGACGTGGTGCTGAAAGCCACTCGCCATGGCGACCTACTCGCCGACCTGGCAGAAACCTTCGCAAACCTGCGGAGGTATAAGATCAAGCTAAACCCAGGAAAGAGCACCTTTGGTGTACCTACTAGACAGTTGCTGGGGTAGTCGTCTCCAAGCACGGGATCGAGGCGAACCCCACCAAGATCAACACGATCGCCCGGCTCGACAAACCCGAGTGCCTGCGCGACGTCCAGAAGCTGGCCGGGCGAGTGGTGGATCTCAGTCGCTTCATCCCCCGGTTAGGCGAGAAGGCAATGCCCCTCTATCACCTAATGCGCAAGAACCCCACATTCCAGTGGGATAAGGAGGCAGACGACGCGCTCCACGCTCTCAAGGAGGTGCTACTCGCGGCACCACTACTTGACGCCCCCGTCGACAAGGAGCCCATGCTCATCTACGTCGCGGCCTCCGAGCGAGTTGTCAGCACCGTCATGGTCGTCGAACGACCAGAAGAGGGCAAGGAGCGCCAGGTACAGCGACCCGTTTACTACATCAGTGAAGTCCTCACCGAGTCGCGCCAGCGCTATCCACAGTACCAAAAATTGGTATATGTGGTCTTCAGAGCCCAAGGGCGACTGCCGCACTACTTCCAAGAGCACCCAATAACGGTCGTCTCCTCAGCACCGTTGCAGGATATCATCCGCAATCATGAGGCGACCGGGCGAGTCGCCAAGTGGGCCTTCGAGATCGACGTCTACAACATCAGGTACGAGCCGCGCAAGGCGATCAAGTCGCAGGCTCTCGCAGATTTTCTCGCCGACTGGGAGGAGGCCCAGCAGCTAGAGAAACTACTGTACCTCCATTACTGGAGCCTACACTTTGACGGCTCCAAGAATCCAGATGGTGCAGGGGAAGGGATCGTCCTCACATCTCCAAAGGGCGATAAGTTACGCTACGTCCTGTACCTCGACTTAACCCCCTGCACCAACAACATGGCCGAGTACAAGGCGCTACTCCACGGCATGCGAGCAGCCAAGGAGATGAACATCAATTGTCTGCGCTGCTACGGCGACTCCGACCTCGTCGCCGGGCAAGTCCCTGGCACCTGCGATACAGTCTCCCCCACCATGACGGCATACCACCAAGCAGTGGACCAGCTGGGAGGCCACTTCGCGGGCTACTCCGTCAAGTGGATTGACAGGCGGAAGAACGAGGAGGCCGACGCACTCTCCCGCATTGGCTCGGCTCGACTCGCACCGCCCGCCGGTGTCTTCCTCGACACCATCACCAAGCCTTCTGTCTCTCCCCCGAGGGAGATCGACATCGGAATTCCGCTGCAACCAGACGCATCCCTGGTCACAATGATCGCCGAGCCAAGCGACTGGACGACGCCATATGTCGCCTACCTGGAGGGAGGCACCTTACCCGCTGACGAGACAGAGGCCCAGATGATATCACGCCGCTGCAAATCCTTCTTCATCATCAACGGTGAGCTCCACAAGCGTAGCATGACCGGCGTGTTCCAACGATGCGTCCAACCCGCAGAAGGACGCAAGATCCTCCAGGACATCCTCGCTGGCGACTGCGGCCACCACGCTGGCGCCCGCTCCCTAGTCGCTAAGGCCATGTGACATGGATTCTACTGGCTCACTGCACACGCCAATGCGGTCGACATCGTCGAACGCTGCGTCGGGTGCCAGAAGTACGCCAGTCAGACTCACGTACCGAGCTCGGCGCTCAAGACCATCCCCATCACCTGGCCATTCGCCGTATGGGGCATGCACATGGTAGGCCCCTTCAAGAAGGCCCCCTCTAGATTCACCCACCTCCTAGTCGCGGTCGAAAAATTCAAAAAGTGGGTAGAGGCCAAGCCAGTCCGCAAGTGCGACGGGAAGACCGCCACAAAGTTCCTACGCGAGGTCATCTATTGCTACGGGTTCCCGAACAGCATCATCACGGACAACGGCACCAACTTCGCCAAAGGAGCCATGGCCGAATTCTGCGAGGAGCACAACATACGAATCGACCTCGCCTCAGTCTCCCACCCGGAGTCCAACGGCCAGGCGGAACGCGCCAACCAGAGCATCCTCCACGGCCTGAAGCCGCGACTTCGTCCTACTCGAGCGAACTCCTGGGTGCTGGGTCGAAGAGCTCCCCTCCGTCATCTGGGGCATCCGCACCTCCATCAACAGGCTGACAGGATTCACCCCGTTCTTCATGGTGTACGGTGCCGAGGCCGTCATGCCAACCGACCTCGAGCACGACTCGCCTCGGGTGGTCAACTACGCGGAGACTAACAACGAGATTGCATGCCAAGACGGAGTCGACCAGCTCGATGAAGCGCGCGACCTAGCTCGCTCCTGCGCCGCCATCTACCAGCAAGGGCTTCACCGCTACCACAGCCGGCGAGTACGGAACCGCACCTTCCAGGAAGGAGACCTGGTACTGCGTCTTATCCAGGACAAGAAAGGCATGCACAAGCTCTCTCCCCCGTGGGAGGGACCATTCGCCATCGGGCGCGTCCTGTGCAACGACGCCTACTACCTCACCGATGTTCGAGGCGACGAAAAATTTGACGTCAAGCGGCATGGAATGTAAATCTCCAAAGAAAGTTTTACACCTAGAACTCCAGACATGTACCTCCTAGCTGCTATGAAATAAAGAAGATCGATTCGCACAACGTGTGTCCACTCTTCGTATCTTTTGCCACTCGCACTCGTAATAACAGCGATATGCTACTCGCAGAAGTCAACCTTTGGTGACGCGACCGTCACGTCCAAGTAGTGCGATACGAGGTCACTAAAATAATTCAGGCCTCGTATCGTCCACGAAAAAAGCCAACCCGGAGCCCCATCGGAGTCGCCTCGCCCGACTGGCTTTCCGAGCCAAGACAGCTGGATTCGCTTCCCACAGCGACCCAGTCCCCTTGACGCAGCGACTCGAACGGCAAAGTACCACGCTAGGGGACTGACGCCAGTCGAAATAGGAGTGGCCAGGGAAAAACGCCAAGTATGAGAGCGCGTCCTGGACTCGCCATGCGACTGGTCCCATGGATTAGGTGGGTGACGCTCCTAACACAACGCGCCCCGTCCTCACCTACCTCGGGCATGCAACTAGAACCGCCAAGTACCACGCTCGGTGACTCGGCCACCCGACCCTTTCGTCCCCGGGAAAACGGCTAAGTACAGAGCACCCCTTGGAGTCACCATGCAAATGGCTTTCCGAGCCATGGTGAGTCGATCTTAACTTACTAACAGTTCAAACAACACAAGGGTAGTTACATACTTATCCTAACTAACGCCGATCGGCAAACTATTCTACTCCGCAGGCTTCTACGGTGAGGCGCCACCACCCTTGCGACAGCGGATAAAAGGAATCCACGAGTTCGACGGGTACGTAATGAGCTCACCCACCATGGCCGCATGGAATGGCTGCTCCACCTTGAAGTTGCGGTGCGCCGGTTCGGGGTCGTTCAGATCAACGACCGTCTCCTGGTAAGGAATGAGGTCGTCCAGCGCCCACACCTGGTCGGCGTACACCACAGCCCGCTCGGTTAGCTTCAGCACTTCAGCGATTTCGACTGTGCCCGTCGACGAAGGGTACCCGCTCGTGACGTCATCAAGGTTGAAGTCGTCAGGAAAGTGCGCGAGCCCAAGTCTCAGCGCAGTCGCCGCACCACGACGAAAGGCCGACCGCGCCATGAATTCTACAACAGTCGGGGCCTTCTCCAGGTAGCGCCAGACCTCGACGAGGTCACTGGGAATCACCTCCGTGGGTGAGATCTCCTACAGATAAGTCCAGATGCAGGTCGCTGACAGCGTGGCAGAATCAACAAGAGTGGTGACGCATTGCTGCGCGTCGTACGACTGCGCTTCTTCGGCATTATCAGTAATCAGGCCTGCAACACACAAGCAAATAATAAGGGAGGCTCCAGCAAAATAACGCGACCCACACGCTCGGGGACTCGCCAAAGAAACACTCACCAATCAACGGGCGACAGCGCTCCGTGATGAAATCCTGAAGACCGGAGAGGTCATCCTATAGCCCGGCGACGAGCGCGTCTGACATCTTCCGCTCCTTAGCAGCAGAAGCAACGGCCGCCTTGGCCCACCTATCCGCCGAGGTCGCATCCGCCTTCGCCTCCTTGAGCTCGTGCTCCATGTCGGCGATTCGCTTCTCTGCGGCGCTCAAGGACGACTGTGCAGCCGTCAGTTCACTCGCCGGAACCAGGCCCTAACGAGCCTTCTCCATCACGGCTGCGCTATCCTCTGCACACGCTCCTTGGCGGAAAGCCGCTCCGCCTACTCGCGCTGTAGACCCTGCGCATCCATGGAAGCGTCAGCAACCAAAATCCTAAGTGCCTAGCCACTGAAATTCAGTGACTAGCCACTCGGGGATTAGGCAGCGAAAAATTCTTAAGTGCCTAGCCGCTGAAATTTAGCGACTAGCCACTCGGAGACTGGGCAACAAAAATCCTAAGTGCCTAGCCGCTGAAATTCAGCGACTAGTCACTCGGGGACTAGGCAACGAAAATCCTAAGTGCCTAGCCGCTGAAATTCAGCGACCAACCACTCGGGCACTGGACTCAAAAAACAATAAGAATCCGACCACTGAAATTCAGTGGCCCGATCCTCGGGGACTGGACATACCTGGATGGCGGCGCCTAGCATGACGTGAAGCTCCATTGCATCCACCGATGGGAGCACGAATGGAGTACGCCCGCGACGCTGCTCGACTTCCATGACGGTGGCCTTGGGCAATTGGCTCGACGGCACCGACGCACTCGCCGTGGAGGCCCTCGATACAAAGCGAGGGAACGTCGCCACAGCGGCTCCCGCACCACTCGAAGGTGGACCTGCCGCCCCAACCGAGGCCATAGGCTCTGCCCGCTGTGACTCTGTGTCCACCCTAGCCCTCAGGGCTGCGTCCACTGCAATTGGAGCCTCGCTTGGGGGGAGCGCTAGCTCGTCCAAAATCGTGATGACCTCGTCGCCCTTTGCTTTCTTTGCGCCTTCAGCAGGCGCCTCGACCTCATCGCCCTTCCTCTTCTTCAAAGGGTCGACTGCTGCCTCCGCGGCACACGATGGAACCTTGGCCACCTAAGGGTGACCTATCTTCTTCACTCTAGTCCTGCAGAACAACTCCGTTCGTAAACTCGCCAGTCAGACATAAATCAAGTAGACAAATGAAAGGATTAAGAAATACTCACTTGGCGATTGGGATAAAACGTAGGCCAGTACGAATGCTGGCCGGCTTCTCCAACTCCGGCCCAAGTTTCTGGCTGAGTCCCGTCTCGAACACACTCAGCGCCCAAGACACAGACGGCTTCTTCAAGGACAAGGCCGCGGCAGGAGGTTCAGTGGGCAATCGCCGCGGGAGCTCCCCTCGGCAGCGAGGTCCGTGTGGCTGGAGCGGCCACAAGCCCGGTGATTGGGACGAAGGGCGCCAAAAGCGACGCTAACGGCATCTCGCCTTCCGCAACGGCCGCACAGGCCGCCGCGGTCGCATGCGCTGGTGCGTCGGCTTTAGCTTCCTCGGGTGTGCTGGTAGCATCAGAGCTACTCGCAGACCGAGGCGGTGATACCAGCTTAGCCGGCTTCTTCTTCTTCTTCGTTGGCAGTGGTTTCTTGATCGACGGCATAGCTTCGCGCCGTGAGGTGTGTTCGGGGAGTTTGTCCTCATCTTTGTTGTGAGCCTCGAGGCTCTTGCTGGCCTCGAGCTCGCGCTGATGCTGCCCGTGACTTTTGCGAATCGTGGGTGTGGCGACCTCCACGGCCTCCTCGCCACCATCGTCATCATCGTCGTCATCACCGCCCCCGTCACTCCTGACATCGCCCTTGTCGGGCGAAGACTCGCATTCATCCTCGCCGGACGAGTTCGAATTCTCATCGTCTGCGGGTGGAAGCCAACCTTCCACCTCCTGGAACAACTGCGACAACAAAATGAAGTTAGCACGACCGTGAATGCAAAACCGTGACTGCGAAGTGCGTAAAGAGTAAAAGGACTCACCGTTGGATCTTGGCATTTCGCGGTGTAAGGGGAGACACTAGCCCTCGCGTCAAGGTACTCTGCCTCGGTGATCTTCTTGAAGGTCAAGGTGTAGTCCTGGAACCTCCACTCGGTGTGACAGTAATTCGTCGGGTCGTCCTTGCACGTTTATTCGTACATATAGTGGGCGCGACTGGCCAGAGGCACCAGCTGTCGTCCAAACCAGCAATTGTACAAATTGATGGTCTGGAGGCCCTTCTTCTTCAGGTTGCGGATCATCTTCAACATCTCGTCGACGACCATCCGTTGGTCCAACGGGAGCTTGGTGACTTGGAGCCAACGCGGCTCGGGCCGGTCGGTGGAGTACATCAGAAGCGCCACCTCGTTGGCCGGAGGCGACTCGGTCACGTAGAACCAACTCTTCTTCCATTCGTTTGACGCCGTCTTCGGCAGCATCATATCGAAGAAGGATGCCTTCAACTTCAGCTGAAAGGTCAGGCCGCCCGCGGCGAACATCGGGCCGCCTGCTTCTTCGCGGCCGATCCTCCCATGGAATAATTCTTTTCATAGGGGAAATACGGATGGCAACCCAGGTAGCACTCACAAAATGCCATGAAGATGGCGAGTTTCTCGATGCTATGCGGCCCTAGGTCTGACGGTTGGATGCCGTAATAGGATCAAAAGCGGCGAAAGAAGAGGGAAGTGGGGAATCCGAGCCCCCGCTCCAGATGGCTTGTGAAGCAGATGAACTCCCCCTCGCGCGGATCTGGAATCACCCCTCCAGTGTTGGAATGTTCTTCCCTCACCCGTCACTCTCCTTATATAGCGGTTGCTACCCGCCATCTTCAGGGAGCCATTACCGCGCGGTAATTACGCCGATATTACCGTTGGATTACCCAATGTCTACTTTGACCAGCACTGACGGTCCAACTTCATCCACTCGACTCGTTGTTTTCAGCGACTTGATGATTCGCTGACCTGATCAATATGACAATGAATCAATTATTTGCCGATCTATTCTCCCAACTGTGATTCGACTAGTTGCCGTTGTTGCAACTAAAATGACTAGTTCTTTCCTTTATTCAGGAGTCCACCGCCGATTCGACTGGGCTTCCAAATTGGACCCGCATACTCCGACTACCAACAAACACCTGTGATGAATCAACGACGGCCTCAGGGACTACTGATGGGGATATGCCGACCGGGGTATACCTAGCAGGATGTTTCCTACTAGCCCAAGCTGCCAGCGAGTGGGCCTGCAGGACGGCGACTGGATCAAGACTTGTCAAGGACCCAGGCGATTGAAAGCTGGAGGCCTAGAAGCGTAGCTAGGCCCGGTCGGATTAGGTAAAAACCCTCTAAATCCTTAAATAATTCGGTTGTAGATCTGTAAACCCTAGCGAGGTGAGCCTATATAAACCTCCCTAGGGTACGCATAGAGGACACGTTCCATCATACACCCCAGCGACTTGTCGCCTAGTCGTCGATCTCGCCCTTGTACTCTCTCCATAATACAATCTAGCAGGAGTAGGTCTTTACCCTCCGGGGGGCCGAACCTGGGTAAATCCTTGTGTCTCCGCCCTCATCTCGCACCGCAGATGGTTGGCCGCTCTTGCCCTTCATTCTACTACTCGCTGCCGATTGTAGCATCTGCCGTGGCCATTCCCACGACACCGAGGCTAAGGGCTCTACCAGTAGCTATGTGTTCATCTCTCTCTCTCTCTATGCATGATCTTGTGATCATGAGCTTTGTAATCAAGTAGATCTACCTTTCTACTCAAGTGCTTCAATAGATCTCTGCTCTCCCCATGTGTGTGAAAGTGACAGCGTGCACGCCATGGTGGCACTTTGATTTGAGTCTACATAAATACTCTTTGTGCTTTAATAGATCTATGCTTTTCCCCACGTGTGTGAAAGTGACAGCATGCATACCGTGTGTCGCACTTTGGCTAGATTGAATATTTGTTATGAGTTATATTTGGAGTTGGATGTCTCTATGAAATTATGGTATTTGTTGGAACCATCTAGCGCTCAAGGTGATAGTGTGGGGTTATCTAGATTGAGAAAGGCCTTACCATGGATTAGAGTGTTCAACCGGAGAGTAGTTAAGATTAGTATCATGAAGAGAAGATATTTATATGAGAGAGTGTTCAATAGTGAAAGTAGGATCCCTAGGCCTTGTTTCGAAGCATTGAAACACCGTTTGCTACTAGATATGTTGCATGTTTGCTTGCTTCCATCAGTTTTACTTTAGTCTGTTCCTCCACACCATCAGCTCTTTTCTGGTACCGTTACCCCCACGTCAACAACAAGTCAGAAGCTATTTTCTAGCACCGTTACCACTTGTATTTCACTATCTCTTCGCCGAACTAGTGCACCTATATTGGGTGTGTTGGGGACACAAGAGACTTCTTGTATCTTGATTGCAGGATTGCTTGAGAGGGAATACCTTTGACCACTTCCTCCCTGAGTTTGATAAACCTTGGGTGATCCACTTAAGGGAAACTTCTTGCTGTTCTACAAACCTATGCACTTGGAGGACCAACAACTGTCTACAAGAATAGAAGTGCCTAGACAAAAAGCTCTTTTCTATCACCGTTGTCGGGGAGGTTTTGGGATTTTACCTTCCCTCCATGCCATAAGCTCTTTTCTGGCGCCGTTGCCAGGGAGATAAGGTAAAAGGTACTCACATCCTACGGTGTGAGTGCTCGAAGTTATTTCCTTTATATTCTGCAATTTTGTCTTTTTGTTTCTTGTTTTCACTAGCTAGGCTTAATGGAAAACAACAACAAAATTAGAGAGCTTTATAGTGTCTATCTTGAGTTAGGACATGAAGTGTTTGAAGAGAAAATTAAAAAACCTATGGAACTTTCTTTGCATGATAACAGCAATGTTATTAGTATGAATTTTTTGAACACCATTGTTGCTAATGCTATGGAAAAGTCTAAGCTTGGGGAAGCTAGTTTTTATGAAAATGATCTTTTTAGTCCCCTAGATTTGGAAGATAGCTATTGTATTGCTTATGATGATACCAAACCTCCAATATATAATGATTACAATGATGAGTATGATATTTATAGTCCACCTACTATTGAGGGGAAATTTATTGTGATTACAATATGCCTCCTATATTTGATGATTATGGTGATGAGAATAATAGTGATATCTATTTTTTTGAATTTGCTCCCACTATGATTAATAAGAATGACTATGCTTATGTGGAGAGTAATAATCATTTTATGGATGTGGCTCATGATAAGAATGTTTTATGTGATAGTTATATTGTTATTTTTTTCATGTTGCTACTGAAAGTTGTTATGAGAGAGGGAAACATGGTTTTATGCATCTCAAAAATATTAAGTTTCCCCTCTTCATGTTGAAAGTCATGAAGTTGCACTTGTTTTGCTTTCCTATGCTTGTTGCTTTGTGCTTTGATGACTTGTTTCTTTACAAGATTCCTATGCATAGGAAGTGGGTTAGACTTAAATGTGTTTTGAATTTGCCTCTTGAAGCTCTCTTTGACTTCAATTCATATTTCCTATGTGAGCATCTTCTCAAGCTATCAAGCCTAACTTAAAGGCGTTAAAGAAAAGTACTTGTTGGGAGATAACCCAAGATTTTATTGAGTCTTGGAAGTTATTACTTCTGTAATGACCTCTCCTTATCCTTTTTGTTTGCTTTTTGTGCCAAGAATGACCTCTAATGAGAGGGAAGTAAGATTTGGGGAGTTGATGTCCCGAAACAGATTTCTATCCTCCACCATAAAAATTCTTGAGGAGTCTCTGTAACACGGATTGAGATAAACATTTACGAATAAATCCCCCAGTATGTTAGATAACTTTTGTTAGTTTAACACTTTTTGATTTGAGCAACAGAAGGTGTTCGAAAAAATCGGTTTCTACCTGCTGGTCTGTTTTGACAGATTTCTGACATTATTTGTGTTTGCTTCTTATTGATTCCTTTTTGAGTTATCTTTTGGGGAATTTAGATTTTTGAAGGAGTTACTACAGTATCTTTTGTTTTTTTGAAAAGCCTTGCTGTTCCAAAGCTTTGCTAGAGGTCTAATATATTTTGAATAAACTAATGTTGCTAATGAAGATTGTGTGAAGGAAAATTTTTAGGTGTATAGAGAGAATGATGCAATGAAATGAAGAATGGACAAAAGCTCAAGATTGGGTATGCCACCAAGGTTTCACCTCAAGAAATATCCAAGAGGAACAAACGTCAAAGCTTGGGGATGCCTTGGGCATCCCCTTCTTCATTAATAAAAATCCCAGGTCTTTCTAGACACTTCATTTTTATTGTTTCATGCACATTTGTGTTGTTCTTGGAGCGTCTTAGTTTTCGTTTTTGGTTTTTGTTTGTTTATTTTGCTTGAATAAAGTTGGTTGGAGCTCAGCACACTTCTTTTGGAGAGAGTACCACTCTGTTTTCGTTGCCTAGAACACTCTAGTTTTCATTCTTATTGTCTTCTGAGTGTTCTCTTTTGCTAGCGCTATTTTTAGCCTTAGTTTTCTTGTGCTTTCAGCTTAGAACTTTTTAGTTCATATATGTGGATTTGTGGTACATGCTCACTGTTTTTTATTGATTATTATCTTTGTGATTTGTTTCAAATAAGTCGATTGGTGTTGGAAAGGAGTAGAAAGTTCTTGCTTGGAAGTGCAAGAGGAGCTTGCTTGGACTGTGACTTAGACTTTATCATGTCATGCTAGGAGTTGTTTTGACTTTATGCTTAGTGATTATTGTTGTAGCATGACTTGTTCCAAACAATTAGGATTGCTTAATGTTCCTTGAAGGAATCATGCGTTGTTCTAGCATACAAAAGCATAGTATTGCGATATTCTCCTTTGATGCTTTGTTTGGGCTGACTTGGCACATGCTCACACCATGTTATGACTCTAACAAGTCACCATTAGCCTCTATGATCATTTAGTACATGACTTGTAGTACCACTCTATTCTTTGATTAGTAATGCTTCGTTGCTCTGCATGATTATGGCCATTATTGCTCTCTTTGTTGGTTGCTCCCAGTCTTTTGCTAGCCTCCACTTGTATGAGTAAGTTCTACTCATGCTTCCAACTCCCAAGAAACCAAGTTATTCCAAAGTGTACACTATAAACTCCTATGCATGGTGTGTTACACCATTCCAAGTATATTCTTGTTTTAAGCTATATTCCAATTAAAAAGTCTTTTTGTTATGTGAAAACTTAGTTATTAAATCCCTCACGAACTTGATGGCACACTTTATATTATTTGCCCCTAATAAACTTGAACCATTGTGACAACTTTGTTGTATATGCTTGCACTTATAAGTTGGAATTAGCAGAACCGTGCTGTCACGGGGAACGTTTTCAACATTGCACTTGTACTTTGTACTCAGTTGATATCATGTTCTTTCGTCTATGGATGTCACCAGTGTGAAATAAAGATGGAACTTGTAAGTCCATGGAGTTTGTATCCTGTGTTAGATAAACGCCTGGGCCGCTAGCCTAAGCCAAGCCTAATCATGGTGGAAACTTGCAGCATCACCATAGTGAGCTATCTATGAAGCATCCTCCATAAAAATCTATGCATATGGTAAATAAAAAGATTGCTGAGATGCTCATTGTCTGCTTGCCTTGTCATTTTGGTTACGGGAAAGCTCCTGTACCATGTGCAAGGGGTACCCCGTTGGCGGTTCTCAATGAAATGAAAATACTTATAATGATAAGAACTTACCTGGACCCAAAGTTGAGTATGCATGAGGTGTGGCTCTCGTATTCAAGGGACTTGAGATTGCCAACTTATATTTCATCAAGCATATACTCCAGCTTTGCCACTTTAACCTTAACCACTTCAAGATGCCTATGATAGGGGCAATGAGGGCTAAAAGCTAACAAGTACCATAATTTTTGGAAGCTCTTTTTGCAACTTGAAATCCCTGCTTCCTTTATAAAATACATTTCTTCCACCACTATTGAGTCTCCACCTTCTACCTTTAGGCACCATTAAGAGAGCATAGTTGTCATTCTGTGTGCAGTGTCCCAAAGCTTATTGATTGATGCATATTGTGATATTACTTGTTCATGTGATACTTGTTTCTAGTCATCCTTGTGAACTTTGAAGGCATCCTATGCATCTATTTTCTACTCCATGAGGGACAAGCCGAATGCCACTATGCTATGTTTTCTGTATGTGAAAAAACAAACGTTTTTCAATGCATGTTATTCATGTTCTTTGTTTGTAGCCTTCCATGTTGCATGCATAGTTACTATGTCCTATTGTTAGAACTCCACCTTTCATGCACATGTTTAGAGTTCTTTGTTCCCATCTTTCAATGCTTGCAAATGGTTTGATCTTGGTTTTAATGGTGCATGTCACATAAAAAATTATTCTTTTTATCACTCACCTACTTGAGGACGAGCAGGAGTTAACCTTGGGGATGCTTGATACGTCGGAAACGTATCTATAATTTTTGATGTTCCATGCTTGTTTAGTATCCACTTTGCTATGTTTTGTCTACACTTTGAGGTATTTTTATATATTTTCTGGAACTAACCTATTAACAAGTTGCCATAGTGCCAGTTGCCTGTTTTCTTTTGTTTTTGGTTCCAAAAAGGCAGAAAATCAATATTCTCGGAATTGGACGGGACAAAAGCCAAAGTCATTATTTTCCCGGAGAAACACGAAACCACGAAGCAGAGCCCGAGGGGGGCCACAGGGTGGCCAAACTCCCCTAGGCGCAGGCAATCCCTGGAGGCGCCTGGAGGGGGTGTGGGCCCCCTGGACCCCCACGGACCTTGATTCCTATGCCTATAAGAAGCCTCCGACCCAAAAACCCTAGGGAATCCAGAAGAAATCCACAAAAACCTGTGTAGCGCCGCCGCCACCGTAGGGGAGATTTGGGGGACAGAAAGTCTCTATTCTGGCACCCTGCCGGGACGGGGAAGTGCCCACGGAGCCATCTCCGTCAATCTCCATCACCATCTTCATCACCATTGCTGATTCCCATGATGAGGAGGGAGTAGTTCTTCCTCGAGGATAAGGGCTCTACCGGTAGCTATGTGTTCATCTCTCTCTATGCATGATCTTGTGATCATGAGCTTTGTAATCAAGTAGATCAACCTTGCTACTCAAGTGCTTCAATAGATCTCTGCTCTCCCCATGTATGTGAAAGTGATAGCGTGCACGCCATTGTGGCACTTAGGTTTGAGTCTACATAAATACTCTTTGTGCTTTAATAGATCTATGCTTTTCCCCATGTGTGTGAAAGTGACAGTGTGCATACCGTGTGTGGCACCTTGGCTAGATTGAATATTTGTTATGAGTTATATTTGGAGTTGGATGTCTCTATGAAATTGTGGTGTTTGTTGGAACCATATAGCGCTCAAGGTGACAGTGTGGGGCTAGATTGGGGAAGGCCCTACCATGGATTAGAGTGTTCAACTGGAGAGTAGTTAAGATTAGTATCATAAAGAAAAGATATTTATATGAGAGAGTGTTCACTAGTGAAAGTAGGATCCCTAGGCTTTGTTTCTATGCATTGAAACACCATTTGCTACTAGATATGTTGCATGTTTGCTTGCTTCCATCAGTTTGCCTTTAGTCTGTTCCTCCACAACATCAGCTCTTTTCTGGCACCGTTACCCCCACGTAAACACAAGTAGAAGCTATTTTCTGGCACCTTGTATCTTGATTGCAGGATTGCTTGAGAGGGAATACCTTTGACCACTTCCTCCTTGAGTTCGATAAACCTTGGGTGATCCACTTAAGGGAAACTTGCTACTGTTCTACAAACCTCTGCACTTGGAGGACCAACAACTGTCTACAAGAATAGAAGTGCGTAGACATCACCACACACCATGAACTATGTTCGGGGGCTTGGTCTTCGCCCACATCGTGACCCTCAAGGATCTTGTTGGCCTCGTGCTCGCGTTGTAGTTGTCCTCGAGTTTTCCGAACCGTGGGTGGGGAAACCTCCACGGCCTCGTCGTCGTCATCATCGTCATTGTCATTGTTGTCTCCATCGTTTTCCTCGTCGGAGGAGGACCCGCTCTCATCCTCGGCGTCTTCGTCTGAGCTTTCGTCGTCGGCGGGAGGGAGCCAACCTTCCACCACTTGGAACAACTGAACAAACAACACATGGTTAGAGAACCACGACTACATTTCTGCGACTGTGAAATAACAAGGAAAGCAGACTTACCGGTGGTGCTTTGCTCCTCATGGTGTATGGGCGATCCCAGCCTTTGGGTCGCGGTATTCTGTGTCGGTGATCTACTTCAGCGCGAGGGTTTAGTCGTCGGCCTTCCACTCGGCAGTGCAAGCCTTGGTCCCGTCGTCCTTGCTGGTGTACTCGTACATCCAGTGGGCACGGCTGGCCAGGGGCACCAGTCGCCGCCCGGGCTAGCAATTGTATAAATTGATGGTCTCGAGCCCATCTTTCTTCAGCTGGCGGATCGTCGTCAGCATCTCGTTGACCACCATTCGCTGGTCTTGCGGAAGATTGGCGACTTGGAGCCGGCGCGGCTCAGGCCGCTCAGTGGAATACATCAGGAGTGCCACCTCGCCATCTGGAGTAGAGTCGCTGACGTAAAACCAGTGCTTCTTCACTCGTTTGACGCCTTATTCGTCAGCATGAGGTCGAGGAAGGAGGCCTTGGACTTCAATTCAAAGGTAAGGCCGCCCACTGCCAGCATTGGGCCGCCTGCCCCTTCGCGACCGATCCGCCCGTGGAACAGCTCCTACCATAGGGGGAAGTATGGGAGGCAGCCCAGATAACACTCGCAGAACGCCACAAAAATGGCGAGCTGCTCGATGCTATGCGACCCCAGATCCGACGGCTGGATGCCGTAGTACGCGCAGAACCATCAGAATAGGAGCGAGGTGGGGACGCCGAGCCCCCTCTCGAGGTGACTAGTGAAGAAGATGAACTCGCTGGTGCGTGGATTTGGCTCCACCTCCCTGGCCGCGGGGATTCCCCATCTCCCGACGCAGAGAATCCCTGTGTCTTTGAAGGACATCAGCAGCACCTTGGTGCACTTGGATCTTCCCCACAATTCCTTCAGGGGCACCATCGATTCGAGGGTCTAGAATCGCGATATTGCTCTGGGATCGCTAGATCGCTCTTGGTCTCTCTGGAGGGAATGGAAAATTGAAGGACACACGGAGTCGGAAGAAGTGTGGGGAATGCTCACAACACACCCGTCACTATCCTTATATGCGGTTGGTTCCTGCCAATTTCGGTGAGCCGTTACCGTGCGATGATTACGCCGATATTACCGTTGGATTACCCAATGGCTAGTTTGACCAGGCTGACGGTCCAACTTCGTCTACTCGACTCACCGTCCCATTCGCCGTGGCTACGAATTGACTACCTGCCAAATTGGCGATTGGACTAGTCGCCGTTATTGCGACCGAGGATGCATTCTGGAGATTCCTTTTTCATTGAAGGAGTCCACCGCCAATTCGACTGGGCGTCCAAATTGGACCCGAATACTCTGACAGCCATAAAACACTTGCGACGAATCAACGACGGCCTCGCGGACTACTGATGGGGATATGCCGAGTGGGGTATACCCAGCAGGACGTTTCCTACTGGATCATACTTCCTGCGAGTGGGCCTGCAGGACGGCGACGGGATCGCGACCCAAGAAGGGACCAGGCGACTGGAAGCTGAAGGCACAGAAGTATAGTTAGGCCAAGTCGGATTAGGTCAAACCCTCCGAGTCCTTATCCAACTCGGTTGTAGATCTGTAAACCCTAGTGAGGTGACTCTATATAAACCTCCCTAGGGCACGCATAGAACTTATGTTCCATCATACACCCCTTCGACTCGCCACCAAGCTCGCCCATTGTATTCTCTCATCAATACAATCTAGCACGAGTAGGTCTTTACCCTCCGGGAGGACGAACCTGGGTAAAACCCTGTGTCTTTGCCCTCATCTCACACCGCAGATGGCTAGCCGCCCTTGCCCCTCGTTCTATAGAACCCGGATATCAACCGGGACTAAAGGGGTTCTATGACGACAACATTTTGGGGCAATCAAATGTCGTTGCAGGAGATGGGTCTTAGGGTTTAGGGCTTTGTGTTTTTGTTTTCATTTTGTGTTTGTGTTCAATTATTTTTTATTTTGTGTTTTCATTTGAAACAAGTTTTCGTATACATAATCTATGTTACTACATACCATACATGTTGATGCATATATAATGTGATTTTTTTACGAGAATACACACATATATACAACTTGGTATAGGAGTCCCAACCAGAACCAGAGCCTGTCTATTTGATTACATGGAGACCATTAAATTACATGGGTGTTTTAGACTCTAGATATATTGTGTTCTTCACTTGGTGATATGAAATGCTCATGCAAAAATCCAGTCAATTCCCGTTGAATTGCTAGTAGGCGGTCCTGTGATAGGAGCTTATCCCGCATCGCATCCAACTATAAAGAAGGATATCAATATGAATATATCAATCATCATAACAAAAATTATGAATGGAACTCAACACAAATTATGGTAATGAAATAAATTGTGAATATATTGTTTATGTACTCGAATAAATTCCACGTCATTCCCAATAGTCGACATGCGAATAAACTCGCAAACCTAGTATTGATACGTCGAAAACGTATCTATAATTTTCGATGCTCCATGCTTGTTTAGTATCTACTTTGCTTTGCTTGGCTACACTTTGAGGTGCTTTTTACATGTTTTCTGGTACTAACCTATTAACAAGTTGCCACAATGCCAGTTGCCTGTTTTATGATATTTTTGGTTTCAGAAAAGTTAGTAAAGAAATATTATCGGAATTAGACGAGAAAAATGTCAAAGTCAATTACTTTCCGTAGGGAACAAGAAGTCTAGAGGGGAGACGAAGAAGCGGGCCAGGGCAGCCAAACCCCCCTAGGTGCGAGTGGGCCCTTACTCGTGCCTGGGTAGGGTTTGACCCCCCTGGTCGCCTCCTCGGCCTCCCCCTTCGCCTATAAGAAGCCCCCGATGCAGAAACCCTAAGAACCCGATCAAATCTCCATGAAACTGTCTGTAGCCGTAGCCACCATCGTCCCTAGATCGGGGCGGGGGGGTCTGAAGTTCTTCCCGGCACCCTGCCGGAGGGGAGATCATCCCGGAGGCCTTCTCTCCTCAACTACCCACTACCCAAGCCCCTGCAGCTCCAACACTGACCCGCACACGCGGCACTCTCCACCAACGACCCGCGACCGACAAACAACTTCGTTGCCGCCAACTGGCAGCCAGTCGACGCGCGAACGCACATCATCAACAACCAGAGCTGGCGCGCACGCCAGCCAGACGACTTGAGGCATACCCTCAACAACCACTGCGATGGCAAACCAAGGGGACCGCTGAACCAAGTCAGACCCCAGTGCTTCGGACCGATGATCCAAGGCGAAAAATACCCTGTGAACTTCAAGGCGCCGAAGCAGATTGAGAAGTACGACCCCTTGTACAACCCGTCCGTGTGTCTGGACACGTACCACATGGCGATGGGAATCGCCGGCCACACCGACCTGCTCGCCGCTCGCTACCTCCGCCTGATGATGGAGGGAGCATGGCGAAAATGGATCAACACCCTCCCCGCAGACAGCATCGACTCCTAGGAGGAAATGTGTGATGCCTTTGTCAGGCACTTCGAGAGCTCCTACACCCGTGCTACCACCATCCAGGACCTAGAGCGATGCGTCCAGGGACCCCGCGAGTCGACCCACAGCTGGGTCCAACGGTGGAAAGACCTGTGGTACAACGTAGCCGGAATCCACCCAGACATCGTGATCCACTGCTTCAAGACCTCGTGCCGCTACGAGCCCCTGGTCGCAAAACTCAAGCGGATGTACAAAACACTCGACAACATACCGAACCTCCTCGATATTGCCAAGCGGTACGTGGAGGAGGACCCAAACCAAGAAATCGACGACGAGTCGGGAGGAAATCGCCGCACGAGCGGCCACGACAATGGGAGATGACCCGAGCTACGCTATAGCAACACTCACCTCACCGGAAAGCGCCGCGGTGACGGGCGAGTCGACTTGGTGTTGGAAAGGAGTAGTAAGTTCTTGCTTGTAAGTGCAAGAGGAGCTTGCATTGACTGTGACTTATACTTTATCATGACATGCAAGGTGTTGTTTTGACCATATGCTTAGTGATTATTGTTGTAGCATGTCTTGTTCCAAACAATTGGGATTGCATAGTGTGCCTTGAAAAAATTATGCGTTGTTTTAGCATGCAAAAGCATAGTATTGTGGTATTCTCCTTTGATGCTTTGCTTGGGTTGACTTGGCACATGCTCACACCATGTTATGACTATGACAAGTCACCATAGCCTCTATGATCATTTAGTCCTTGACTTTGTAGTACCACTCTTTGCTCTGATTAGTAAGCTTTGTTACACTGCATGATTATGGCCATTATTGCTCTATTAGTTGGTTGCTCCCAGTCTATTGCTAGCCTCCACTTGTATGAGTAAGTTCTACTCATTCTTCCAACTCCCAAGAAACAAAGTTATTCCAAAAGTGTCCACTATAAACTCCTATGCACGGTGTGTTACACCATTCCAAGTATATTCTTGTTTTCAGCTATCTTCCAATTAAAAACTATTTTTTATGTGAAAACTTATTGATTAAAGCCCTCACAAACTTGATGGCATACTTTATTTTCCTTTTCCCTAATAAACTTGAACCATTGTGTCTTCTATGTTGTATATGCTTGCACTTATAAGTTGGAATTAGCAGAACATGCTGTCACGGGGACCGTTTTCAACATTTCACTTGTACTTTATACTCAGTTGATATCATGCTCTTTTGTCTATGGATGTCACCGGTGCGAAATAAAGAGGGAACTTGTAAGTCGATGGAGTTTGTATCCTGTGTTAAATAAATACCTAGGACGCTAGCCTAAACCATGCCTAATCATGGTGGAAACTTGTAGGATCACATTAGTGACATATATGAAGCATTCATCTTATAAAAACAAGAGACACATTGAGAAAAGAGGAAAGAGAGAAAAAATCACCATATTCCCATGGTAAATAAGAAGATTGCTGAGATGCTCATTGTCTGCTTGCCTTGTTATTTTGGTTATGGGATAGCTCGTGTACCACGTGCAAGGGGTAACCCGTTGGCGGTTCTCAATGACATGCAAATACTTATCGTGACAAGAACTTGCATGTGACTAAAGTTGAGTAGCATGAGGTGTGGCCCTCGTATTCAAGGGACTTGAGATTGCCAACTTATACTTCGTCAAGCATATACTCCATCTTTGTTCACTTTAACCTTAACCACTTCAAGATGCTTATGATAGGGGCAATGGGGGCTGAAAGGTAACAAGTACCATAATTTTTGGAAGCTCTTTTTGAAACTTGAAATCCCTGCTTCCTTTATAAAAGGCCTTTCTTCCACCACTATTGAGTCTCCACCTTCTACTTTTAGGCACCATTAAGAGAGCATAGTTGTCATTCTGTGTGCAGTGTTCCAAAGCTTATTGATTGATGCATATTGTGATATTACTTGTTTTTGTGCTATTTGTTTCTAGTCACCCTTGTGAACTTTGAAGGTGTCCTATGCATCTATTTGCTACTCTATGAGGGACAAGCTGATTGCCACTATGCTATGTTTTCTGTATGTGAAACAAACAAACATTTTTCAATGCATGTTATTCATGATCTTTGTTTGTAGCCTTTCGTGTTGCGTGCATAGTCACTATGTCTTATTATTAGAACTCCGTCTTTCATGCAATGTTTAGAGTTCTTTGATCCCAACTTTCAATGCTTGCAAATGGTTGGATCTTTATTGTGAGGGTGCATGTCACCTCAAAAATTATTCTTTTATTACTTACCTACTCGAGGACGAGCGGGAGTTAAGCTTGGGGATGTTGATAGGTCGGAAATGTATCTATAATTTTTGATGCTCCATGCTTGTTTAGTATCTACCTTACTTTGCTTGTCTACACTTTGAGGTGCTTTTTACATGTTTTCTGGTACTAACCTATTAACAAGTTGCCATAGTGCCAGTTGCCTGTTTTCTGTTGTTTTTGGTTTCAGAAAAGTTAGTAAAGAAATATTCTCGGAATTGGACGGGACAAACGTTAAAGTCAATTACTTTCCGTGGGGAACAAGAAGTCCAGAGGGGAGACAGAGAAGCGGGCCAGGGCGGACAAACCCCCCCTAGGAGCGGGTGGGCCCTGTCCCGCGCCTGGGTAGGGTTTGACCCCCTGGTCGCCTCCTCGGCCTTCCCTTTCGCCTATAAGAAGCCCCCGATGCAGAAATCCTAAGCACCCGATCAAATCTTCACGAAACCGTCCGTAGACGCCGCCACCATCGTCCCTAGATCGCGGGGGATCTGAAGTTCTTCCCGGCACCCTGCCAGAGGGGAGATCATCCGAAGGCCTTCTCTCCGGTATGATGCGTGAGTAGTTCCACCTTCGACTATGGGTCCATGTAGTAGCTAGATGGTTGTATCTCCTCCTTTGTGCTTTCATGTATAGATCTTGTGAGCTCCGTTCATGATCAAGATCTAATCTATTTGTAATCATGCATGTTGTGTTTGCGGGGATCCGATGGATATTGAGATTATTATGTTGGTTTGATTAATGGTTTTGTCTTTATGATTCTATCTTGTCTATGTTGTTTGTGATCTTACATGCTCTCCGTTGTTAGTAGCTATCTTGGCCAAGTAGTTGCTAGTGACTCCAAGAGGGAGTATTTATGCTCGATAGTGGGTTCATGCCTCTACTTTCCAAGGGAAGTGACAATAATCTCTTCGGTTGTAGATGTGTCGTTGATACTAGGGAGAAAACAACAGTCTCTTGTTCATGGAACATGTGGACTATTTGCCTTACACACTTTGCTTAAAGCAGTTGTCTGTTGCTTGCAACTTAATACTGGAGGGGGTTCGGATGATAACCTGAAGGTGGAATTCTAGTCATAGATGCAGTTGGATGGCGGTCTATGTATATTGTTGTATTTCCCAATCAAATCTCATAGGATCTTTCTGACTAGTAATTGCATTGTTATGCCTTGCTCAGTTCCTGTCAATTTCCCTGTTGTAATTTGTTTACCCTTCATGACATGTTGTTTATCTAAGGAGAGAACCTCTAGTGAACTATGGACCCCGGTCCAATCTTTACCATTGATACATCTTCCACTGTTACTTGTTTACTTGCTGCAAACCACCATTACCTTCCACACCATACGTTTAATCCTTTCTTATAGCAAACCGGTGAGCTTGACAACCTCACTGATTCGTTGGGGCAAAGTCTTGAGTTTGTGTTGTGTAGGTATTCGCGTTGCTTGCAACACCTATGTGATGTTTCCTTTCTCCTACTAGTTCGATAACCTCGGTTTCTTACTGAGGGAAACTTGCTGCTATGCTGCTTCATACCTTGGTGTTGGGGTTTCCAACGAAGCGTCCCACGACAAGTGCTGGACGCCATCAAGTATCTATATAAATTAGTCCTCTATGGATTCCTCGCGCATGAGAATAGAATTTAATCAAATAATGATCAAACATGATAATTGTATTGAAACTAGAATTAAAGAGATACACAGACCTAACTCGTACTACTTATTGTGATTGGACTAAAACTCAGCTTCTCACGCCATTGATCGGTAACCAAATTCTTGAACCATTTTCAAACACTGCCCGACAAAGAAAATGAATGAATGAGTTATAAATTACTTGATATCTCAGAAAATGAATGAAAAGAGAGCGATATAGTGCGATAATGATTGAAATTACTTCTGAAGCATATTAAGCAGGCTGCGGTACTCTTACATATTTTTTTTTAATGGGTCCATGATTTCAACTCTTCCACGGTCAACATCAATGCTTAGCAGAATTCAGTGGAAGCTGCGCAAGTTTATATACGTCACTAACTAATCAATTACAGTTAACATCGAGTTAGCAAAAGTAAGTGCCTACAAGACAGTAACACTCTCACCTAAAGTTGTAAGAAAATACTATTTCCTCACAGGATTTTTTCTCCTTTAAAAACGTTAGCAAGTTACGCTTCATGTCTATGGGACTTATCTGTAGTATAGCAAAATTAACTCGATTTGGGTCAATGAGCCCAATAGAATAGACTTTCTTTTACATTCCAGAATCTTCATTCTACATAATAGCTTAAAAAGGGATATAGTAATGATAATTGCAGGCAATGAATTGATCGAGCTGAGCTAGAGACTTAATTATAGAAATAAATTAATCATTTACAGACAATAGCAACTGAGGAGAGATTTGTCGAGGGACTCTTGATTGAATAACTGAAAGAATTCTAAAAGATCAATACGGATCTCCTATTCACGGAAGTAATGCTCCTATCTAACTTTCGGTACGATCATTTGTCCCCTTTCTTTGCGACTTTCAAGTACCAGTCATGCAATTTTTGCATTTGTGTTGGCAGATGCCGGAGTATCTCTCGCTGACCATAGGCTCCCGTGGACACATTCCATGCTACATCAGCCCTGGGGATATCTGCGCCGCCGAGAAATTTTGTAATAGTCATTATACATTCCCTAGATAATAGGTTAGTTGTTTCTGTAAGGAATCTGGCTATATATGACCCTCTATTTTTATCACAGAATCGTCATAATAGTCTGTTTATGACGATTCTGTGACAATTTTAAAAACGTCGAAAGCTGCCCGTCGCTAATGAACTATAACGATGTTTTTACTGAAATGGTTATAACCATCTATGACAATATTGAATCGTCATGAGCGTTATAACAATCGAATATTGTCACGTGCAGTTTGTCCTTACCAGGTCAGATCATACGTGGCCAATCCGACGTGGAACAGAATCAGCATGGTCAATTTAAAAAATTATATGGGCCAATCCCAACAATTCACTCCATTAATATTTTTCTATCAATTATTGTTGCTACTTGGGCCAAGCCTAATATTTTGGCCTTTCTGTTTTTAGGGTTATGGACTTTTTATTTTTTGGGTTATGACCTTTTTACCATTCAACTCTTTTTATTTTCAACTTTTTTTCCTGGAATTGTAATTTTCTCTTGTCCAATAGTTTTTAGGACGTGGCCTTTTAACAACCCAAGTAGCATTTGGATAAACACACATGCATTATACAAATAATATTTTGTTAAACGCATCTCAAATCACATTCAATAATTGTAACCAAAATTGTAACTTATAATACAATCAGACATAATTCACATAACCTAGGAATACAAAACATCTACAAAAGTACTTTGTAGTATATTACAAACATTCCATAGTCCAAATAACCCATGGACACAAAAATATGAATATCAACTATTTGCTAAGTATGAAACCTTCAGTTCTTCAATCTTTAGCCCGCAGCTCATGTAAAAGAGAGGAAATGACGGTTATGGCTATCAATCAAAGAAATAATATCTTCTAAAATTAACATAGATCAAGTAGAAAGAAAATAAACAGATATGCATATCAATTCTGAAGCTATTGGCAAATATTATACCGGTGATACAAACCTATATCACTTTTAACTAGCACCCAAATATATAGATGTCCTAGTTAAGGAAATGCATGGATTGGACATTAAAAATACCATAAAGGAATAACTAATGTACAACAAACAAATTAGCTTACAAGCAACCAAATTTACATTTCACAAAGTTTCATGACTTCAAGCAACCCTGAATCCACATTACAGGTATCAACACCCATTGTCATTACTATCACACTTTGCATACAGTACAAAACTACAGAAGTAAACTTGTGATATCATAAACCACTAGAGTAATACTTTTAGGACACAAGCTTTTTATCTACTATAAACTATAGTTATAAAACGGATATTTGAGCGCCCTAGAGATTAGTAGGTCCTATAATTGTGTACTATCTAATGGATATGCACCTGCAAATTTAGTTCTCCAATTCCACTACTAAGTAGGAGAATGTACATATTTGCAGTTTAAGAAATTTAGTAACACTATCTAAAAATAGTCTGAGTTTTCACAACAAAGAAAAGAAACTTTTTTTATAGACAAAGAAAATGACCTTCTGTAGCGGCCAACGAACTACACTTTCTGGCTCATAGAAAGATGTAAATATCACCTTTCATTTACAAAAGCAGTCTACTGATATCACTAAAATTCTATGCCAACTCTGTGAAAAACTTGGATGCTCCCCCATGTGGAATAAAAGGAAGACTGAAAATAACATGGGATAAGATGGATGAAATTACAGGGCTAAGATGATCAATACCTCCTACTTGCCCATCAACTATATGATGATCAGCATACAACGTCAAGCTCATTTTAGTTACTATAGCACAACTTTACCGATAAATTTCAGTGTGAAACATGTACAAGTCACTTGGATGAAAGACCCCTCTTGAAATTAATTAGGAGAAAGATTCCTAGCTCGTGCCTTTTGGACTAGCTGCTTGACCTACAATGTTTTCAAATGGGAGAAACATGAATCTTTAATAGCCACAGAACCATTGAAATTAGTCTATACCTATGTGAGAGAATTTTGTATTTTTAGTGCTTCCAAATGCACGGTTGATTCTGGTTTTAAATAAGAACCGCATGCCTATGACTTTGACATGCTGTCAATCAAAAAATGTTGCTGAAAAAATTATTCTTAAATAGAACTTTGTCATACCTCTCAGGATATTGCTGAGATGGTCTTTTGATCTGCTTTTCTTATCATAGGAGTCATCAGGCCCTAGAATAGCAAAGACTGTAATTAGGCTGTTGTAGAATGTTGCATTTTGCATAATATACATCAATACAATGGTACACAAAATAATTCTTGATATACTTGGTCCCTACATGAATAGACAGAAACCATATTGTTCACAGCAAACCTACAACAAGGTAAACATTACTTGCTCAGGAGAAATCTTGCCTGAAAACTCATTCATACACTCCTCGATATCTCTCCTAACTAATTTGCTGAAGTAATACAACCAAACTAAAGCCCCAAATTTAGTATCGTGCCTCAGATGCTCTAAATGAAACTGCAGATATAGTGAAACACTGATGGCTGCCTCTGAACCAAAATAATACTACCTTTTGGAAATCCATGGAGACGGTTATAAGGAAAGCATCCTGTTCGTCACCGACCATCCATAGCCTAGCTCAAATCGAGATGGAGATAAAATCAAATCGAGATGGGGATAAAATAAGATCGAGATGGAGAGCCGTCCGGCGGTGGAAGGTTGGTGGTATGAATGGATAAACTGAAATTTATCTTCAGCTAAACCTAATCTAAAAAGAGTCATGGATTTCCACTTCACTGAATCCTAGGATGCAGCAGATCGGCAGCAGGGACGAGAAGCACCAGCTGGATTACCTGCTCAACGCCTCGATCACTAGCGCGCTCAAGTTCGATGCGGCCGACCCAAGTCCTATGCCGGACCTGGGGCTTCCTTGGTGACGGTCGATGGGTGCTACTTTGTCTCCATAGGCTTGACATCCTGCATGTGTACACACCCCGCACGTGGCTCATGGAATGGTGTAGACCCGGATCGGCTCCTCTCTGTATCAAAACGGCTAGCTTGAGGTGGATCTCGACGCGGCCTCGTGTCCGCTCCAACTCGTCCACCCCCTTCTCGCACGACAGGCGGCGGCGCAGCAGGGCAGGCTGGAGGCGGTGATCTGCCACTCGCTGGTAGAGTAGCCGGAGCTAGTATGCCTCGAAGCCAAACCCTTCCTTGCAGGACTTCCACACATGCATCCTTGAGATCCCCTAGAAACCCTTCCCTGCAGGCCTTCCGATGGCGCGTAAGCGATCTAGGTCGCCATTGGCGGTGTTGGAGAGGAGAGCGATAGAGGGAGTGACACTACTAGGAAAAGGGTTGTTCGTCGCGCACCTAAAAGGCCCATCCGTGGCGCACTAGTGGTGCGCCACTAAGCGTATGCTGCGGATAACTTTTAGCCGTGGCGCACTAGGTGGTGCGCCACGCTTCTGAAAAGATAACCGTGGTGCACTAGGTGCTGTGCGCCACGCATATGAAAAGATAGCCATGGCACACTAGGTGATGTGCGCCACAGATACAAATTTCAAAATTCAAAAAAACGCGAGATCTGGATCTCGTCGGAGCCATCGTCGTCAGTGTTGTCGCTCGTCGCTCGTTGGTGTCGTCACCGTCTCCTCGTCGTTGTTGCCTCACCTCGTTGGAGAGGCGATATCTCGTCGCCGTCGGAACTACAAGGAGGAGGAGGAGGAGAGAGCCCCCTGTCACCGTCGGAACTGCAAGAACGAGGAGGAGAAGAAGGAGAGAGCCCGCTGTTGCCGTCGCTGTCGTCACTGCAAGGAAGAGGAGGAGGAGGAGGAGGAGCCCAACGTCGCTGTCTCCGTTGCAAGGAAGAGTTCGTCGTCACCATCTTCACTGCAAGGAGGAGAAGAAGAAGTAGAAAGAGAAGGAGGAGGAGGAGGAGGAGGAGAAGGAGAAGGAGGAGAAGAAGAAGGAAAGGAGAAGGAGGAGAAGAAGAAGGAAAGGAGAAGGAGGAGGAGGAGAAGGAGTAGGAGAAGGGAGGAAAAGTAAAAGTAGAAGGGAGGAAAAGGAAAAGGAGAGAAGGGGGAGGGAAGAGAAGAGGGGTAGGTGGGCGGGGTGGGGATTCAAATTTTGAATCCCACCTAACTTACTCGTAGCGCACTAGGTGGTGGTGCGCTACGGGTAAGTTGCCCTCTATTTTCTGCAGGAAAAAACGTTCTTTTGACCATAACTTTTTACTCTTTTCGAAATTTGAAAATCTAAAAAATCGCTAAACGACCAAAGGTCGTTGCGAGCGGATGCGAAATCTCGTTCTCGTCATTTTGGTATATTATACGATTTTTTCGACATCGTATGCAAAAGTTACGGCCATTTTACCGTGGCATGACTTTTTTTCCAGAAAAAGTAGAAACTCATGTTTGTTAATTTTCCTAAAAACTATACCACATTACCTACCTAAATTTGAAAGGATTTTATTTTTTGAAGTGTTTATTATTTTATTTTATTTTTTGCAAAACCTAAAAAGGCGATCCACGGGAGGGGGGTGTGTGGAGTTGGTGCATGCCACTTAGCCGTAGGGCACTCATGCTCATAGCGCACTAGGTCAAGGTGCCCTACGGATAAGTGACACATCCGTAGCGCACCTTGACCTAGTGCGCTACGGGTATGTGTGCTGTGGCCACATGTGCCCTGGCCCACACATAGCCGTGGCGCACCACCCCCATGTGCGCCACGCTTACGATAGTTAGCCTTAGGGCACCTGTGGGCAATGCGCCACGCCTATTTTACCCGTGGGGCACCACTAGCAAGTGCGCCACAGAAGTTTGGCTTACCTATAGCCGTTTTCCTAGTAGTGTGAGGGGGTGAGCGGAGATCAGCGATGGGATCGGGAGAGAGGTTGTAGTTGTTGTGGTTCAGATGGGGTCAGGAGTGATGGGGGTGGTAGTGGCGGCGGACGGGCGGAGAGAAGAGGACTAGGATTGGATTGGATAGGCGGCCCGCATGACATAGACAAAAATTGTGGGCCAAATTTTGGTCTCCCGCGAGTGGACCGAGGGTCGAGTTCTGGAGTTTCGGATCGAGGAGTGGACGATTAGGATCTATTTCGCTAGGTGATCCATGGTAGCCTTCGTCCTGCACTCTGATTGGCTTAACAAGAGTGTCTATGGCATAGTTTGTTAAAATTATATCATATTATGCAAATGTGAGCTTTCGGCTGATAAACAGTACTGATCTTGGAAAGGGTTTTTAGAGAAACAATTTTTCATTTGCTAAGTGCTTGAAATGATTGTTTTTGTGAAGTACCTAATAATACAGTCGCTCTAGCCGTTTTGACCATGTCTTAAAAAGTCAATTTTCATTTTCCGAGGCAAAAAACGGACGCTTTGTGAGGTAACCATCAAATGCATAATTCAAAATGATACAACCCTATTTTTTAAAAATACTAGACCATCTTACATGGACAATATCTCAGTCGAGGGGTCTCAAACGTTTTCGTCCACCCCTCGTGTCGGTTTGGCAGGAAGTGAGTTGGATTTAAACTAAAGATACATCATATCATGCTCATGTTTTTTGCAAAAATCATTTTTTGACTCATAATATGTTGTTTTATCATAGATCCAATGCAAGTTTAGCGAGGATCATCCCCTAGCTAAGAACCTTCATACCCGTCGCTTTGATCATAGTTTGAAATGGGAACAAGAATTCAAAAAGGTCCAAACAATGTAAAACCTTCGCCTGACGTCATATTATGTGACATAGTTTCAAGAAAAAAATACCAAACTTGTTTAATTGATTGCATCTCGAAAGAACGTTCCTAGAAATGACCTATCATGTTCGAGGTTTTACGCCTTTCAGGCCAAACAAACAGTGTTATGTCTAGAATAGCGGCATAGTTTGTGATGATATGCCCATATTATGCATACATGTGCATCTTGGGATGGTGAACAATATTGTAGGGGTAAGTTTACCTTTTCGTCGCACGAAAAAGCCATTTTCCATTTTTCGAGCGCCAAAAACAGGCGTTTTGTGAAGCAACCACCAAATGGCTAACTGAAAATGCTACCTCTATTTTTTAAAAATACTAGACCACCTTACATAGAAAATGTCCCAACCGGGAGATATTAAACATTTCCGTCCATCGCTGGTAAAAAGATAAATTCCTGCTGTATTGATAGGAAGTAGGTCCGATTTGAACTATAGGTATATGATCTGATGCTCATGATTTTTTGCAAAAATCATTTTTAGACTCACAATATGCTGTTTTATTAGAGATCAAATGCAAGTTAAGCGAGGCTCGGCCCCTAGCTAAGAACCTTCATGCCCGCCATTTTTACCATAGTTTGTAACGGACATAAGAAATTGAAAAATGGTCTGAACAATATAAAACCTTCACGTGGCGTCATGTTATGTGACATAGTTGAAATAAAAAAATACCAAAATTGGTTAATTTATTGCATCTCGAAAAAACCTTCCCAAAAATGAACTATCATGTTCGACGTTTCATGACTTTCGGGCCAAACGACCAGTATTATGGCTAGAATAGCGACATAGTTTGTGATAATATGCCCATATTGTGTACGCATGTGCATCTTCGGATGGCTAACAATATTGCAGGAGGAAGTTTTCCTTTTCGTTCCACGGAAAAGCCATTTTTCATTTTGCGAGCACCAAAAACAGGGCGTTTTGTGCAGCAATAACCTAAGGGCTAATTCAAAATTCTACCAGCCTATTTTTAAAAAATACTAGACCACTTTACATGTATAATATCACAATTGGGACTGCTCAAACATTTCATTCCTTCCCTGGTGAAAAAGACAAATAACTGCCAATTCGGTAGGAAGTGGGTCCGATTTGAACTACGGGTACATGATAACGCCCATGATTTTTTTATCATTTTTAGACTCACATTATGCTATTTCTTCAGAGATCCAATACAAGTGTAGGAAGTCTCACCCCTAGCTAAGAACCTTCATGCCCGCCGTTTTGACCATAGTTTGAAACGGGCATTAGAAATTTATAAACGGTCCAAACAATCTTAAACCTTCGCATGGCATCATATTATGTAAAGTGGTTTATTGATTGAATCTCGAAAAAACCTTCTCAGAAATGACCTATCATGTTCGAGGTTTCATGGCTTCTAGGACAAACAACGAGTGTTATGGATAGAATTCGACATAGTTTGTGATAATGTTCACATATTGTGCACGCATGTGCATCTTGGTATGATGAACAATGTTGTAGGAGAAAGTTTTCCTTTTCGTTGCACGGAAAAGCCATTTTCCATTTTCCATTTTTTGAGCACCAAAAACGAGCGTTTTGTGAAGCAACCACCAAAGAGCTAATTTAAAATGCTATCACCCCATTTTTAAGAAAATACTAGACCACCTTTCATGTATAATGTCACAACCGGAAGAGCTTAAACCTTTCGTTCCATACCTGGTGAAGAGACAAATTACTGTCGAATTAGTAGGAATTGGGTCCGATTTGAAATATAGGTACATGATCTAATGCCCATAATTTTTTGAAAAAATCATTTTTAGACTCACAATATGGTATTTCTTTAGATATCCAATGAAAGTGTAGTGAGGCTTATCCCTTAGCTAAGAACCTTCATGCCCGCCGTTTTGACAATAGTTTGAAACGGGCATAAATTTTTTATAAACGGTCCGAACAATCTCAAATCTTCGCATGACATCATATTATGTGACATAGTTGCAAGGAAAAATATTAAACTTGGTATATTGATTGAATATCGAAAAAACCTTCTTAGAAATGACCTATCATGTTCGAAGTATCAAGTCTTCCAGGCCAAATGACCAATGTTATGGCTAGAATCTTGATATAGTTTGTGATAACGTGTCTATATTGTGCACGCATGTGCATATTGAGATGAAGAACAATGTTGTAGGAGGAAGTTTTCCTTTTTGTTGCACGAAAAAACCATTTTCTATTTTCTGAGTGCAAAAAAGGGGACATTTTATGAAGAAACCACGAAAGGACTAGCTCAAAATGTTACCAACCCATTTTCCAAAAAATACTAAACCACCTTACATTGATAATGTCCCAACTCGGATATCCATCCCTCGTGAAAAAAAAATCATACCGAATCGGCAGGAAGTGGGTTAGATTTAAACTACATGTATATAATATAATGCTCATTATTATTTTTGAAAAAAATCATTTATAGGTCCGTAATATGTTCTTTCATCAGAGATCTACTACAAGTTTAGCGAGGCCTGACCCTTAGCTAAGAACCACCACACCCACTGTTTTGACCATAGTTTAAAACGGGCATAAGAATTTCAACAACATTCCAATGTAAAACCTTAATGTGGTGTCATATTATGTGACATAGTTGCAAATAAAAATATAAAACTTAGAATATTGCAAATATTCATTGCAGTCACCCAAAATTTTAATTTTAAGACCCTAATTTTAATATTATCCCTACTATGGACTTACGTGGAATTAGTAAATCCACTATTTTTAAATAATCAATTTTTTCCTAATTAATAACCTAAGATGATCTTCTGAATTTTATAAAAAATTAAAGATAAAAATCAATTATTTTAGACTTCTTATAAAAAAGATACAAAAAATTTAAGAAAACAGGACCAGCGGCTGGTCCGGATGTAATCTACTAGTATGTAACAAGATCAAGGCTGGCCCGTACATAATCTACCATAACCCGCGTCCCTTCCTAGCAATAGCAGAATCAGCATAGGCCCAATTGTAGAATTATGCTTATATTGCATGGCTATAGTATGACGACGTGAACCATTGCTTGCTATAGTGGTAAGCGTCGGTATGTGGTTGTCGGTTCGAATCCCGACCAATTTCTTTTTGCGGAAATAAGCCGTGCAAAGTGACGAGCCCCCGTGTTGTGGTTGCTAAAAGTGTAGGTAGATTTAATTAAATAGTGTCATATAAGCATTTAAATAAATAGTGCCATCTAAGGAGATTTAAATAAATAGTAATAAATAATGCCATATAAGCAAATTTAAATAAAAAGTGCCATATAAGAAGATTTAAATAAAAAGGGCCACATAAGAAGATATTAGTCAAAAATTGACACATAGGCATAATGTGGCTGACTACTAACTTCAAAACTGACACATAGACATGTCACATAGTCAAAAATTGACACATAGACACATCACATAGATGAAAATGCTGACGTAGTCGCTTACTCATTTCAACTTATCCTATTTTAGCCTTCACGACCAATTTAAATCGTTGTAATTAGTTACAAATAAGATCGTAGTCTATGTCTGCCATATTATGACAATTTTGACTAGTATAACTATGACGTTTTTAGATCAAATTGTCTTAATTTTTTTGCCTTTTGACCCCTTCAAACAACTTATGACCATCTAGTACAAAATCGTCATAGATATATGACGTTTTTGTTCACGGTCACTATCAGAAGGTCATAGAATAATAGATTCCTTGTAGTGTGTTTCCATATCTATTTGCTGTTCGGGAAACATCTTGAGCGGGGATCGATTGTTTTGCCTGTTTTTCAAGCTGAATAACGTTTCTATTCCCGCTTGCACTACTGCTTGATCTCTTCTCTTTTAATGACTTTGTAAGACAACATGTATAATTATTTGGCTTATTTAACTCATGTTTGGATGGTTGCACAAGAAGATTCGTAAAGTGCTCCCTATTTTTTTGGATCTATGGGCTCTGTTGGCTGGGTTCATTTCAGTGCAAAATGGGCCTTCACTTTGGCCATTATGACCACCATGTTTTCCTCTTAAGTCCGGTGGTATGCTAACTTGGAAGGAGTCGACGGTACTATTGGGAGGCGGTATCGATTTCTGTGTCGGTTATCCATCGACGAAGAGATGGTACTCTTCCGCTTTTGTCCCTTTGACTTAGTGGGCGGAGTCAGCTAAGGCACCGGAGATTGAGATGGACTCACGCTATAGTCCCTCTCGGGAAGGGGTCGACTTAGAGGTGGTGGACTTTTACTCGGAGGAGACGATGTCCTTGGAGGTGATTGATTGCTTCTCGGAGGATACAATGGCCCTGGCGCCGAGCCTGGAAACATGATGTTTTCCTTTTTACATAGAATAAATCCACACGTTAATTCTCCCAGTGTCATCTCCCCTTCACCTCCAGAGATGTCAAGCTCTAGTGACTGAAATCCCGATTGAACTTCATGCACACCGACACGATCATAGCCATCTAGAATCTGAAGACCATGGTAGGTTGCTCTCGGTGCACAGGGTAAAGCAAAGTCGATCGCCACCTTCATGGATATGTTCTCCAGTGTCACAGGTAGCTCACAACTTGTCTTATTCTTGACTTCATCCACAGGGTAGCGATCCATCATTGCACTATCTCTCACCGGTGCATCCTCGATCCTCATTGCATCATAGCCTAGACCTCCGTGGAACCCATGCTACTTTTCCGCTAAGATGGGCCGGCCATACTATCGAATGCAGGATCTTGTTGTCGGCCCATTCCTATAAGTTCATTAATCTTCTCCTGCTGCCACTTTGATGTCTACGCACGCTTATATTCTTGTAGATAGTGTTGGGCCTCCAAGTTCAGAGGTTTGTAGAATAGCAGCAAGTTTCCCTTAAGTGGATCACCCAAGGTTTATCGAACTCAGGGAGGAAGAGGTCAAAGGTATCCCTCTCAAGCAACCCTACAATCAAGATACAAGAAGTCTCTTGCGTCCCAAACAAACCCAATACACTTATCAGATGTATAGGTGCACTAGTTCGGCGAAGAGATAGTGAAATACAAGTAATATGGATGATTATAAGTGGAAATTGCAATCTAAAATAAAAATGGCAGCTAGCAAACATGTAGCAGCACTGATTATAAATGGTGTTTCAATGCTTAGAAACAAGGCCTAGGGATCATACTTTCACTAGTGGACACTCTCAATAAACATATAATATCTTCTATTCACTATGCTACCCTGAACTACTCTCCCGTTGGATAAAGAACACTAATTCATGGCGTAGGGATACAAAAGCACTCCTTAAAGTCCGCATTTCCCATAAAGGTAATCCCTAACTGTCACCTTGAGAGCTATATGGTTCCAACAAACACCACTATTTCATAGAAACATCCAACTCAAATTATAACTCATGATAATTATTTATGTAACCTTTAGCCTAAGAGACACACACGGTGGGCACACTGTCATCCTTCACACACATGGGACAAGGTGTCTCCGAAGATTACATTAATAAAAGCACTTGAGTAGCATAATAGATCTACTTATTCAACTAGATTACAAAGCTCATGATCACAATAAGATCACACCCTAGAGAGAGGGATGAACACATAGCTACCGGGAGAGCCCTTAGCCTCGAGGGAGAACTACTCCCTCCTCATCATGGGATTCAGCAACAGCGATGGAGATGGTGGTGGAGTCGATGGAGATGGCTTCGGCGGCAATTCCCCGTACCGGCAGGGTGCTGGAACAGAGACTTCTGTCCCTCGAATCTCGTCTTCGGTGGAGGCGGCACTGCGGAACTTTTCGTGGATTTCTGATCTGGTCTCTAGGGTTTTTTGCCTCGGGGGGAATATATAGGCGAAGGGGCAAGGTTGGTGGAGCACCAGGGGCCCACACCCTAGGGCGGCGCGGCCAAGGGGCCTCGCGCGGCCACCTGGTTTGGTTGCTTCGCGGCTACTCTTTGTCTCTCCTTCGGACTCCGTGTCATGTCAGGAAACATAGGAACTTTGGCTTTTGTTTCATCCAATTCCGGGAATATTCTTTACTAGATTTCCTAAAACCAAAAACATCAGAAAACAGTAACTGGCACTATGGCATCTTGTTAATATGTTAGTTACAGAAAATGCATAAAAATGCCACAAAGTGTAGACAAAACATAATATAACTGGTAGCATCAAAATTTATAGATACGTTTGCAACGTATCAGCATCCCCAAGCTTAACTCCTGCTCGTCCTCGAGTAGGTAAGTGATAAAAAGAATAATTTTCGAGGTGACATGCAGTATCACAATCATGATCAAAGTATTTCAAAGCATTGATAGCTGGGATCAAAGTACTTTAAACATAAGCATGAAATATATTTCTAACAATAAGACATAGAAACTATGTTGCAACATGAAAGGCTACAAACAAAAGATCATGAATAATGCGTTGAAAGAAATTTGTTTGTTTCACATATACAAAACATAGCAAGAGTGGTATTCAGCTTGTCCTTCATGGAATAGCAAAACATAAATGCATAGGACACCTTCAAAGTTCATAAGGGTGACTAGATACAAATAATTTAAGAACAAGAAATACCATAATTATGAATAAATCAACATGTTTTGGGACAATGCACATTGAACTCACAATGAAAACTATGCTCTCTTAGCTGGTGCATAAAGATAGAACATGAAGACTCAACATAAAAGTAAAAAAGAAAGGCCCTTCGCAAAGGGAAGTAGGGTTTAAATGGTTTTATAAAGCTTCCAAAATTACGGTACTTATTATCTTTGAGCTATTGTTGCCCCTATCATAAGCATCTTGAAGTGATTAAGGTTAAAGTGAGGGAAAATATTAGTTGTATGCTTGACAAATTATAAGTTGAGAATCTCATCCCCTTGAGTATGAGTATCAAACCTCATGCTACTCAACTTTGGTCACAGGAAAGTTCTTGTCATTGTAAGTATATGTGTATCATAGAGAACCGCCAACGGGGTGCCCCTTGCCCTGTGACATAGGAGCTATCCCATATCAAAATGACAAGGCAACAGACAGTGAGCATGTCAGCGATCTTTTTATTTGCTATTTCCATAGGTCTTTATTGAGGATGCTTCATAGAATGCCACTATGGTTTTGCTGTAAGTTTCCACCATGATTAGGCATGTCTTAGGCTAGCCGCCCAGGCGTTTCTCTAACACATATGCATACTCCATGAACTTACAAGCTCCTATTTTATTTCACACCGTCAAGATACATAAACAAAAGAACATGATATCAAATAAATAGAATAAGTGCAATGTTGAAAGTGTTCCACATGACAGCATGGTTCTGCTAATTCACAACTTACAACTTGCAAGCATAAAAGCATATAAGACAGTCTCAATGGTTCAACTTTATTTAGTGGAAGAAATAAAATGTGCCTTCAAGTTTGTGAGAGCTTTAATCACTAATTTTCACATAACAAAAATTTAATTTGGAAGATAAACAAACACATGAATATACTTGGGAATGATGTAACACACCATGCATAGGAATTTATAGTAGACTCATTGGAATAACTTGGTTTCTTGGGAGTTGGATGCACGAGTAGAGTGTTGAATAATAGAGCAATTAAACAAGCGAATTATCCATAATAAACGCTAGATAAAACATGATTAGAATAATAGGCAATATACTAATCATGTGAAATAGCGAATACATATTAAGGCATATAAGCAAACAAACTACAAGGCATAAAACTTTGGATATGATCAGAACAAGATTGAGACAGAAGATATACACGGCAATAGCAGAAGAGGAACCGCCGGCGTTGGAACCGTCGTTGGCCATGTCGTCGAGGAAGAGGGTGCTGATGTCAGGAAGAAGTCCTCGTCGGGGAAGACGTCGCTATCTGTGAGGGAGTCCGTGACGAAGCCAGTAGTCGCTTGATAGCTCCCCAAAACCTTATCGCCTTCTCCCAGACAGACTCGGGCGGCAGGTCTCGAGGTTTCTCGTCCCGGCCATGTGCACACCGCAAGACGGGATGGGGAAGATCTAGATAGGGCAGTGCTCTGGAACTGGAGGCGCAAAGGATATGTGGCAGTGTAACTGAGAGGAGGCGCGACCTCTCTCTCTCTTATAGGCACAAAGGGGAAGGTAGACAGACTGCGCAGAAGATGAAACGAATGGACGGTAGATGAAGCGAACAGGCGGCAGCCCCCGGACAGCCTCCACTCAATTCGTATTAAAAGTCCACTCAAAGCAAACGTTTTAGCTTTTGTACATCTGTTCATATACCATTCATGCGTGGCAAAATAAAGCTCGGCTCGGCGAGATTCCCGCAACCTGCGGTGCGCGCGCGTCGTGACGTGACGAGGCGAGGCGAGGCGAAGCGAGCGAGGAGGAGGAGCGTGCGTGTGGAACTCTCTCCTTCTCCTTCTCATCCTTTTACCAAGTGATAGGAGAGCTCAAATTATAAGTTGGTCCAACTTTCACTCAACTAGCAATGTGGGACTAAACATTTGTCCCAACTCTTGCCTTGCATGAATGGGCCAAATGGGCCTCTAGGATTTCAGGAATTTATTGGCATATAATAAATGGGCTGGGCCTATTTAGGCAAAAATTCCAACAATCCCCACTGCATCCCGTGAGGCACATGAAGTTTGCCTTTGGTTCCAAAACATTGTTTATATACCGGTACTGTAGTGGAGACTGTTAAGTTGAACTTCCACCTAGAGCTTTATGTTATACTAGGCCGCACCTTGTACAATGGACTATGCCTTGAACTGCAAGTTTGCTACGAACCTAGCTTCACAAAAAGTCTTGACCGATACTAGGCTACCGTGGGACTTCCCCACGGGTGGAGCTTATACGTCATACTCCATGACCTTTCATGAGTTTATTAGAGAGCACCCTACTCTCATAGACTGCGACGTTTTAACAGTCAGACTCATATAGGTGTGTTCTTCAAAAGATGTTCTGCAGGACAACATCTTTGCTTAGGATAAGCCAATTAGAACACATTAAGATAATAAATCAACCTGCCGTGCAGAATAGGAAAGTATTGCATCTTTATGGAGTGGTGTTTATTAAAGTAGGGATACTTTCCTCTCAGCTAACCAACAGCTTGTCTCCCAATTTTAATTCACGGGATCTCCGATCACATAGAGTGGTTTACCACTATGGAAAGCTCAAATTGTGGGTCTCATACCCATCTCCTTCGATGCATTTTCTATCACGTTGCGTGATAGACCCTTTGTGAAGGGATCTGCCAAGTTTTTAGATGTTTGGATATAATCCAATGTAATAACTCTAGAGTTTCTCATTTTCCTGATAGATTTTAGTCTCCTCTTCACATGTCTTGAGGACTTCATATTATCCTTAGAACTGTTCACCTTAATAATCACAGTTTGATTATCACAGTTCATTGGAATTGCGGGTATAGGTTTTTCAACCACAGGTAAGTCCATAAAGAGTTCACGAAGCCACTCTGCTTCAACAGTGGCCGTGTCTAGTGCTGTGAGTTCTGCTTCCATAGTTGACCTCGTTAAGATGGTCTGCTTGCAAGACTTCCAAGAAACAGCGCCACCACCAAATGTGAAAACATATCCACTCGTGGCCTTTATCTCGTCAGCATTAGATATCCAATTTGAATCACTATAACCTTCTAGTACCCTCGGATACCCGGTATAATGTATGCCATAGCTCGCAGTGCCTTTTAGATATCGCATAACTCTCTCAAGATCATGCTAGTGATCATCTCCTAGATTTGAAACAAATCGACTGAGTTTGCTTACAGCAAAGGCGAGGTCAGGTCTCGTGGCACTAGCTAAATACATAAGCAAGCCAATGATTTGAGAGTATCTTAGTTGGTCTCTAGCATTTCCTCGATTATTTCGAAGCAACACACTAGGATCATACGGTGTAGGAGAAAAATTGACGTCGCTATACCCGAAACGACTCAAGATCTTTTCCACATAGTGGGACTGAAGCAGTGTAATCCCAACATCATCATCTCTCAATAGCTTGATGTTCAGGATGACATCAGCTACTCCCAGATCCTTCATATCAAAGGAACGAGATAAGAAATCTTTGACCTCCTTAATTGCATTAAGGTTGGTTCCGAAAATCAGTATGTCATCAACATACAAACAAAGGATGACTCCCTCACCCCCACCATGGCAATAGTATACACACTTGTCAGCTTCGTTTACAACGGTTAAGGTTTTATCAAATTTTTCGTGCCACTGCTTAGGTGCTTGTTTAAGACCATATAAATACTTTAGTAGCTTGCACACTTTTCTTTCTTGACCATTTACTACAAAACCATCTGGTTGATCCATATAAATTTCCTCATCAAACTCTCCATTTAGGAAAGCCGTCTTAACGTCCATTTGATGAACGAGAAGACCGTGTGAGACAGCCAGAGAAAGTAGTACTCGAATGGTGGTCAACCTTGCTACAGGTGAGTAAGTGTCAAAGAAATCTTCACCTTCCTTTTGGGTATAACCCTTGGCCACAAGCCTAGCCTTGTACTTCTCAATTGTACCATCAGGCCTTAGTTTCTTCTTAAACACCCATTTACATACTATAGGTTTGCACCCATAAGGACGATCAGTGATCTCCCATGTTTCATTAGCTAAGATGGAATTCATCTCACTATGAACAACTTCCTTCCAGTAGTCAGCATCAGGAGATGCATAAGCTTCTGAAATGGAAGTGGGAGTGTCATCGACAAGGTACACAATGAAATCATCACCAAAAGACTTTGCAGTCCTTTGTCTCTTGCTCCTTTTAGGAATTTCATTATCATCCTCCTTAGGACTATCAGAGTGTTCAATTGGAATGGTAGATTCAGAGAATATAGCAAATTCCTGATTGGATGAACTAGGTATCTTCGGATTTGATGAGTTAGGTTTATCCTTCATTGGAAAGATATCCTCAAAGGAAGTCGCATCAGTCGACTCCATGATTGTACCGACATGAATGTCAGACACTTCAAATTTTACTATCAAGAATCTATAACCAATGCTATGAAAATCATAGCCCAGAAAAACACAATCAATGGTTTTTGGTCCAAGCTTGCGTTTCTTGGGGATTGGTACATTAACCTTTGCCAAACAACCCCAAGTACGTAAGTAAGAGAGTTTTAATCTTTTCTTCTCCCATTCTTCGAATGGAGTAATTTCTTTGTTCTTTGTGGGAACTCGGTTTAGGACATGACACGCGGTTAATAGTGCCTCCCCCCACCATTCCTTAGAAAGACCCGATGTGTCTAACATGGCGTTAACCAAATCTGTTAGAGTACGGTTCTTTCTTTCGGCTACTCCATTTGACTGGGGTGAGTAGGGAGGCATCCTCTCATGAATTATGCCATGTTCCGCACAAAAGGAATCAAACTCGTTGGAAAAATACTCTCCACCACGATCAGACCTAAGCCTCTTAATCTTTCGATCAAGTTGATTTTCTGCCTCAACTTTATAGATTTTGAAGAAACTCAAAGCCTCATCTTTTGATTTCAGAAGATACACATGACAATATCTCGTAGAGTCATCGATCAAAGTCATGAAATATTTCTTTCCACCTTTTGTCAACACACCATTCATCTCACAAAGATCAGAATGTATGAGCTCTAGTGGTGTTAAATTTCTCATTTCTTAATGTATGTGACTTGCAAGGTTGTTTAGCTTGCACGCAGACTTGGCACTTAGATCCCTTAATAGTTGAGAAATCAGGATTAAATTCATTTTGGCTAGCACATACAACCAAAATTAATATGACAAAAAGACGAGTGCCGACATTTGATTCAAAATTCGTGTAAATATGATTAACAACTTTATTACAAATGTCTGACAGAGATAAGAGGAACAAGCCTCCTCACTCATAGCCTTTACCAACAAAGGTTTCATACTTCGAAATTACAAATTTATTAGACTCGAATACAATCTTGTAGCCATCTCGACACAGAAGAGTTCCGCTAACAAGATTTTTATTTATTGAGGGAACATGATGCACGTTCTTCAGGCGCACGGTCTTTCCCGAAGTGAACTTCAGATCGATCGTACCAACACCATGGACAGAAGCATGCGAGACGTTCCCCATCAGCACGGTTTGAGTCCCTCTGACCCAACATCTTTCATCTCAATGTCGCCCATGACAACATTAGCAGTCTTGCTGCTCTTCCCATGCTGGCGCTTGTCAAAGCGGTTGGGACAAGCAGGAGCCCAATGATTAGGATCACCACACACATGACAAGCACCTTTCCTCTTATCAGACTTCTTCTTGAAGCTGGTGGACTGTGAGGCCTTGTTCTTTCCTTCGAACTTTCCTTTGTCATCAAACTTGCCTTTGTTCTTGAACTTGTGAGCCTGGAAGTTCCTTTTCTGTACCAGGTTGGCATTAGAACCTCCCTTGGTACCTCGAGCACGTGTCTCTTTTGCTCTCGCCTTCTCTTCCACATCAAGAGTCCCGATGATATCCGTCACGGAGAACTCTTGTCTCTTGTGCTTAAGAGAAGTAGCAAAATTCCTCCATGACTGGGGAAGTTTGGCAATGATGCCTCCGGCAACAAACTTGTCCGGTAACACACAAGTGCTCAAGCTCCCTATAAAGTGACTGTATCTCATGAGCCTGCTCCACAATGGAGCGGTCATCAACCATCTTATAGTCATAGAATTGTTCCATGACATACAGTTCACTACCAGCATCGGAGACTCCAAATTTTCTCGAAAGATCCCACATATCTTTGCCATTGCTAAATGACAGATATGAATCGACAATATTGTCGCCAAGGATGCTGATCAAGGCAGCCTTGAAAGTGGTATCAAGTTTTTGGAACGCCTCTTCCTGAGCGGGATTAAGTTCTCCCTCAGGTGCGCCATAGATGGTGTTATAGCAGCTCATGGTCTGAAACCAGAGCACTGCTCTCGCACGCCATCGTTTGTAATTCACACCTTCAAACACAGGTGGCTTCATAGAAGCAACAAAGCCACTTGGGGCAAATTGCCTGAAATAAGGTTTTTGGATTGTTGAATAATAGAGCAATTTACTGCTTAATTATCCATAATAAACGCTAGATAAAACATGATTAGAATAATAGGAAATATACTAATCATGTGAAATAGCGAATACGTATTAAGGCATATAACCAAACAAACTACAAGGCATAAAACTTTGGATATGATCAGAACAAGATTGAGACAGAAGATATACACGGCAGTAGCAGAAGAGGAACCGCCGGCGTTGGAACCGTCGTTGGCCATGTCGTCGAGGAAGAGGGTGCTGATGCCGGGAAGAAGTCTTCGTCGGGGAAGACGTCGCTACCTGTGAGGGAGTCCGTGACGAAGCCAGTAGTCGTGCTGATAGCGCTCCCCAAAAACCTTATCGCCCTTCTCCCGTACAGGACTCGAAGCAGCAGGGTCTCGGAGGCCTACTGTCCCGGCTCGCGGTGCACACCGCAAGACGGGATGGGGAAGATCTAGATAGGGCAGTGCTCTGGAACTGGAGGCGCAAAGGATATGTGGCAGTGTAACTGAGAGGAGGCGTGACCTCTCTCTCTCTTATAGGCACAAAGGGGAAGGTAGACAGACTGCGCAGAAGATGAAATGAATGGATGGTAGATGAGGCAAACAGGGGGCAGCTCACCGGACAGCCTCCACTCAATTCGTATTAAAAGTCCACTCAAAGCAAACGTTTCAGCTTCTGTACATCTGTTCATATACCATTCATGTTGGGCAAAATAAAGCTCGGCTCGGCGAGATTCCCGCAACCCGCGGCGCGCGCGCACGTCGTGACGTGACGAGGCGAGCGAGGAGGAGGAGCGCGCGTGTGGAACTCTCTCCTTCTCCTTCTCATCATTTTACCAAGTGATAGGAGAGATCACCTTATAAGTCGGTCCAACTTTCACTCAACTAGCAATGTGGGACTAAACATTTGTCCCAGCTCTTGCTTTGCATGAATGGGCCAAATGGGCCTCTAGGATTTCAGGAATTTATTGGCATATAATAAATGGGCTGGGCCTATTTAGGCAAAAATTCCAACATAGAGCTCATACTCAGTACAGGTGGAGGCTAGCAAAATACTGGGAGCGACCAACTAAGAGAGCAATAATGGCCATAATCATGCAGAGCGACAAAACATTATTAATCAAGGCATAAAGTGATATCACAAGTCAAAAAATAAATGATCATAGAGGCTAGTTTGACTAGTTCATAGTCATAACATTGTGTAAGCATGTGCCAAGTCAACCTAAATAAAGCATCAAAAGAGAATACCACAATATTATGCTTTTGTATGCTAAAACCATGATTCCTTCATGGAACATTAAGCAATCTCAATTGTTTGAAACAAGTCATGCTACAGAAATAATCACTAAGCCTATGGTGAAAGCAACATCCAAAATGACATGATAAAGTCTAAGTCATAGTCAAAACAAGCTTCTTTTTTTTACCACCATAAGCATGAAACATTCTACTCTTTTCCAATACCAATCGACTTATTTGAAACAACTCACAAAGAAAATAATCAATAAAGACCAGAGAGTATGTCTCACATAACTACAAAGAGGAACTAAAAAGTTCTAAACAAAAAGAAGAAGAAAACTAAAACTAAACGCGGTGCTAGCAATAGAGAACACTCATAGAACAATAAGAGTGAAAACTAGAGTGTTCTAGGCAATGAAGAACGGGATGTGACTTCTCCAAAAGAAGTGTGCTGGGGTCCAACCAACTTATTGCAGCAAACAAAACAAAAGAAAACTAAAAACAAAAACAAAGACAATCCAAGAACAACACGTAGTGCATAAAGCAATAAAAGTATAGTATCATGAAAGAAAACCTGAGATTTTTGTTTATGAAGAAGGGGATGCCTTGGGCATCCCCAAGCTTTGACGCTTGTATCTCTTGAATATTTCTTGGAGTGACACGGGTCGCATCCCCAATCTTGCGCTTTTGTCCATACTTCATCTCATCACATCATTCTCTCCCTACACTTGAAAACTTCCTTCATACAAAACTTCACACAATCTTCATTAGCAACATTAGTGTATGCAAGATAATAAGTCTTGGGGTTCAGTTTCAACTCAAGTAAAACTTCCATCAAAACATAAGCTACTGCAGAAATTCCTTTTAAAATCTCAAGTTATCAAGAAGAACTCAAAGAAATCGATTTAAGAGGCAAATACAAATAATGGCAGAAATCTGTCAAAAGATACCAGCAGGTAAAGACCAATTTTTTCAAAAATCTTCTGTTGCTCAAATCGAAAAGTGCAAAACTAAAGAAAGTTGGGTAAATACCAGGGCACGCACATAAAGAATTTTAGATCAATACGATGTTCTAGGATTTTTCATGATTTTTTACAACGAAGCACATAAATCTGTTTCGGGACAACAACTTCCCCAAATCTTACTTACCTCTCATTAGAGGATATTCTGGGCACAAAAACCAAACAAAAAGGATAAAAATAGGTTATTACAGAGGCAATAACTTCCAAGACTCAAGAAAAGGAAAACTTACAGAAATAAAAATTGGGTTATCTCCCAAGAGTGCTTTTCTTTAAGGCCTTTCAGCTAGGCATAGAAAGCAAGATTCAAGTATTTTCGAATGAAGAAGCATCAACCTCAAATTTTTTTCTAATAAGAGAATGAAAAGATAGCTTATTTATTTTTCTAGGTAAGTGTTCAATACCATTCTTGAGTGGGAATTGATATTTAATGGTGCCTTCCTTCATATTAATAATGGCACCAATAGTTCTAAGAAAAGTACTTCCCAAAATAATAGGACAAGTAGCATTGCATTCAACATCCAAAACATAGAAATCAACGAGGACAAAGGTATGGTTAACCATAATTAGAACATCATTAACTCTTCCCATAGGTTTCTTTTTAGCATTATCATCAATATGGACATCCAAATAACAATCTTCCAATGGTGGTAAATCAAGCATATCATAATTTTTCTAGGCATAATAGAGACACTAGAACAAATATCACATGATGCTTTGAAATAAAAATCATTCACTTTCATATTAATGATGGTCTCCCACCCATCTTCTAATTTTCTAGGAATAGAAGCTTGATGTCTACGCACGCTTCTATTCTTGTAGGCAGTGTTGGGCCTCCAAGTGCAGAGGTTTGTAGAACAGCAGCAAGTTTCCCTTAAGTGGATCACCCAAGGTTTATCGAACTCAGGGAGGACGGGGTCAAAGGTATCCCTCTCAACCAACCCTGCAATCAACATACAATAAGTCTCTTGTGTCCCCAACACACCCAATACACTTGTCAGGTGTATAGGTGCACTAGCTCGGCGAAGAGATAGTGAAATACAAGTAATATGGATGATTATAAGTGGTAATTGCAATCTGAAATAAAAATTGTAGCAAGCAAACATGTAGCAGGACTGATTGTAAATGGTGTTTCAATGCTTAGAAACAAGGCCTAGGGATCATACTTTCACTAGTGGACACTCTCAATAAACATATAATATCTTCTCTTCACTATGCTACCCTGAACTACTCTCCGGTTGGATAACGAACACTAATTCACGGCGTAGGGCTACAAAAGCACTCCTTAAAGTCTGCATTCCCCATCTAGGTAACCTTACCTGTCACCTTGAGCTCTAGATGGTTCCAACAATACCACAATTTCATAGAGACATCCAACTGAAATTATAACTCATGATAAGTATTTCTGTAACTTTAGCCTAACAGACACACACGGTGTGCACACTGTCATCCTTCACACATGTGGGACAATGTGTCTCAGGAAATTACATTAATAAAGGCACTTGAGTAGCATAATAGATCTACATATTAAACTAGATTACAAAGCTCATGATCACAATAAGATCACGTATAGAGAGAGACACATGAACACATAGCTACCGTAGAGCCCTTCGCCTCGAGGGAGAACTACTCCCTCCTCATCATGGGAGTCAGCAACGACGATGGAGATGGCGGTGGAGTTGATGGAGATGGATCCGGGGAGAATTCGCCATCCCGGCAGGGTGCCGGAATAGAGACTTCTGTCCCCTGAATCTCGTCTTAGATGGCAGTGGCACTGTGGAACTTTTCCTGCTTTTCTGATATGATATTTAGGGTTTTTGCCTTAGGGGGAATATATAGGCGAAGGGAAAAGGTCGGTGGACGCCCGAGAGGCCCACACCCTATGGCGGCGTGGCCATGGTGCCTGCTCGGCCACCAAGTGTGGCTGCCTCGTGGCACGTCTTCGTCTCTCCTTCAGACTTCGTGTCGTGTCGGGAAAAATAGGAACTTTGGCTTTTGTTTCGTCCAATTCCGAGAATATTTCTTTACTAGTTTTTCTGAAACCAATAACAGCAAAAAACAGGAAACTAGCACTCTGGCATCTTGTTAATAGGTTAGTTCCAGAAAATGCATAAAAATGCCACTAAGTGTGGACAAAACATAAAGCAATTGGTGTAAAACAAGCATGGAGGATCAAAAATTATAGATATATTTGCAACGTATCAGCATCCCCAAGCTTAACTCCTGCTCGTCGTCGAGTAGGTAATGATAAAAATAATAATTTTTGAGGTGACATGCACCATCACAATCTTGATCAAAGTATTGTAAAGCATTGATATATGGGATCAAAGTACTCTAAAGATAAGCATGAAAGATATATTTCTAACAATAAGACATAGCAATTATGTCGCAACATGAAAGGCTTCACAAACAAAAGATCATGAATAATGCTTTGAAAGACATTTGTTTGTTTCACATATAGAAAACATAGCAAGAGTGGTATTCAGCTTGTCCTTCATGGAATAGAAAAACATAAATGCATAGGACACCTTCAAAGTTCAAAAGGGTGACTAGATACAAATAATTTAAGAACAAGTAATAGCATAATTATGAATAAATCAACAACTTGGGACAATGCACATTGAACTCAGAATGAGAGCTATGCTCTCTTAACTGGTGCATAAATATAGAAGATGGAGACTCAATGAAAATTAAAAAGAAAGGACCTTCGCAGAGGGAAGTAGGGATTAAATGCTTTTAAACAACTTTCAAAAATTATGGTACTTATTAGCTTTGAGCTCTCATTGCCCCTATAATAAGAATCTTAAAATGATTAAGGTTAAAGTGAGTGCAAATATGAGTATATGCTTGACAAATCACAAGTTGAAAATCTCATGCCCCTTGCGTATGAGTACCGAGACCTCATGCTACTCAAATTTGGTCACACGTAAGTTCTTGTCATTGTAAGTATATGTGAGAACCGCCAACGGGGTACCCCTTGCCCCATGACACTATCCCATATCAAAATGCCAAGGCAACAGACATTGAGCATCCCAACGATCTTTTTATTTTCCATTTGCATAGTTTTTTATTGAGGATGATTCATAGAATGCCACTATGGTTTAACTGCAAGTTTCCACTACGATTAGGCATGGCTTAGGCTAGCCGCCCAGGCGTTTCTCTAACACATATATATACTCCCTGGACTTACAAGCTTCCATCTTATTTCACACCGTCGGGATCCATAAACAAAATAACATTATATCAACTAAATAGAATAAGTGCAATGTCAAAAGTGTTCCCCATGACAGCATGGTTCTGCTAATTCACAACTTACAACTTGCAAGCATAAAAGCATATAAGATAGTCACAATTGTTCAAGTTTATTAAGTGCAAGAAAATAAAATGTGCCTTCAAGTTTTTGAGAGCTTTAATCACTAATTTTCACATAACAAAATTTTAATTTGGAAGATATATAAAAACAGGAATATACTTGGAATGGTGTAACACACCATGCATAGGAATTTATAGTGGACTCTTTGGAATAACTTGGTTTCTTGGAAGTTGGATGCACGAGTAGATCTCATACTCAGTTCAGGTGAAGGCTAACAAAAGACTGGGAGCGACCAACTAAGACATCAATAATGGCCATAATCATACAAAGCGACAAAACATAATTAATCAAAGCATAAAGTGATATCACAAGTCAAAAACTAAATGATCATAGATAGTAACGTGACTGGTTCAGAGTCATAACATGGTGTAAGCACGTGCCAAGTCAACCCAAATAAAACATCAAAGGAGAATACCACAATATTATGCTTTTGTATGCTAAAACAACGCATGATTCTTTCATGGCACATTAAGAAATCTCCATTGTTTGGAACAAATAATGCTACAGCAATAATCGCTAAGCATATGGTCAAAGCAACATCTAACATGACATGATAAAGTCTAAATCACAGTCCAAACAAGCTTCTTTTGTACCACTATAGGCATGAAACATTCTACTCTTTTCCAAAACCAATCGACTTATTTGAAAAAACTCACAAAGATAATTGTCAACACCCGGATTTTTAATCATGGATGCCTGTTATGCCATACATCGCAATCCCAGGATTACCATTTTTGCGAGACATAACAGAATTGGATACCATAGTACATCATCCATTACAAGCCGTATAATAAGTTCTTACAAAAATAGGGATCTCATGATCCAGTTCTTAATACAACATCAAGCAGCGGAATACGTAATAATAATGGTAGTGTAGGCGAAACTTCATCTTCGGGGTCACAGGCAATGCTGATGATGGGAGATGATCCTAGTTGTCGTAACCTTCCTGGGGTCCATCCTCCAGGTACTCATCTTCATAGTCTGGCCATGGGAATAGCCATGGACAAAGCCATGAGTACTCTTTAAGTACTCGCAAACTAATACTAATAAGTGAAAGGGGTTTTTGATAATACGACACTAGGCTCTAGGGTTATTTTGCAAAAGCCAGATTTATCTTTACTAAGTTTAGAAGCAATGAATGCTAGTTGAAGTTTATAACACCTAAGTGGGAACTTGTATTCCATATCACAACCCTGTTGTGGTCAAGTCCAAGTCTCAATTCATTTCACAAGTCTTTTCAAAAGTCCGACGGGGGAACAGTATGGCCACTCCAACTGTCCATAACCGCGGACGCGGCTATTCGAATAGTTTGACACTCTGCAGAGATTGTACACTTTCACCACAACATTCGATACATCCGTCAGGAACAAATCCTGAATTCACCATACTCAGTATGCGGATAATCTATCCTATCCTTTCAATTACACGCCCTAGTATAAGCACCTCTCCTGTGAGTGTGGCCTCCCAACCATGACCAACTGTCATCTTGGGTACTGCACAGGTGGACAATCTTCACAAGGTAGCCTCAGCTCATACATTGGCCGTGAGGGAACTAATACTAAGGTGTATAAGTTTCCAGTCAAGCCCTACCCAATCTTCGGGTATTGTGGTTGTACGATAAAATTGGAATGGTATCGCATCCAGACAACCATCAGTTTTATGAAGGGCTAAGGCTCATGCCTCAACATTTTTATCACCATAAATCATCTGGTGTTCGGAAACACTTGTCAAAACATCTTAGTAGAATGATCCATCATTCTAAGGTTTTCATAACCATTTTCACCAAGTATTCCCATGTAAAGTTGATCAAGTTTTATGCTTAGCACTAGCATCTACCAGTGGGGATAGGTACTAATGAGGGGTGGTAAACTAGTGGAGTTTCAACTAAGTTCAATCTCATGCCTTAGGATGACATCAAGATTATCTAGCTTAGGCCAAGTTTTATGCTCTTTATGCAACCTTCAATTATCTTTATAGGATCTACAAGTCACTTAAGTCAACTCTAAGTTAGAGCTTTGATAAAGAAATAAAGTAGAATGCTTGCAACTAAAACTAAGATTGGGTTATCAAGTCATTATGATCATATATACTTTAAGGCATATAGTGGGCATGGTAGCAAGCAGGTATTAGCTTGCACATTCAACTAGTAATATTAGGCTTGCTAGAGTATCTTGCAAGTGTTATCTTGCATTGGTCCACTTAGTTAGTAAAGCTTGCCTTGTGCAAAGCAGTGGTTGAAGTTCTCCTCGGCTTCTTCTTCGTAGAATCCTCCTTCCTCCTCGTATCCTTGGTCGATACTAGCGTCTATAAATAAGTATGAGGTACACAATCACCAAACAATACTTAACTACTTGCAATCATTACACAAAAGGGTCCTATAGATGATCTAGCATCATCACTAACATTACAAGATTAAAGCTTGGTTTAATTCTTTTTTTTAGAAAAGTAATTTCTACTCATTGAAAAACTACTTAAGATTTAATATTCTCCAAACCAAACATGGGATCATGTTGACACATGTCATCACCACATATTTAGTCCATGTTAATGTGATTTAAAGGGGTGTCACAATTTAATAAGGTTTTACCCTTTTATTTTAATTAATTAAAGTGGCTAGAAATTCCTATGTGGCATTCTTTTATTACTTGGTCATTATTTATTTATTTAAGTAAACCTCTATATTTTTATATATTCTGAAAGGTATGGTTAAATGTGATTTTTGAGAGTTGGAATCAACTCAAAAGCTATTATGATTTTAATTTAAAAAATGTTTGAATTCAGAAAAGCTTCTGCCTTGTTATTTTTACCATGGGTGATCTATAGATCCAAATGACTTGAATCTAACGGGCTTGGATTCAGCATTCCCGGACCTTTCTAACAAAATTGGTTTCATTCTATTTGGTTCACCGAGTTGACCTGGGTTGATTTTTGAAACTCGGTACAGAATTTTGTTTCAAATAAAATGGAAAAGGTTTAATTCAAATAACTGGGCTGCGCGGGAAAGTTTAACGGGACGGCCTGCTAAGCGCAGCGCTTCCGCGGGCTGTTTAAGTGGTTGTCCCCACACGTCAGTGGGACAGGGGGTGCGAAGCGGTATGGGGCGATATGGAATGTTCGATCTGGTTCTAATCCAACGGCTGAGAGTCATCGTCGACGTTGAGCAACGCCATGCAGATGTAAACCTAGCGCGCTGGGGTTGCTGGGGGCTCACCGGGGTTCGGGCGAGGGTCGGCGAGGCGGGCGAACGACGAAGTCGACGATGGCGATCCTCCTGGTACTGGTGGCTTCTCCTGGGGCGGCTCCAATCGCTGGCTTCCTTCCGCTCCAGAGGCGGTGGGCTCCGGTGAAATTCCGGCGAAGTGCGGCTCGCCTTGATCCGGGAATGGGGTGGAACGATCAGTGATGAGAGGGGAGTGGGATGGTGTGAAGAATTCGAGCGGGGGTGGCCTCTATTTATAGTGGAGAGAGGGGACCGACGGGGCGCACGGTGAGCTCGTCGGGGGCGATGGTACAGACGGCTATTGGCATGTGCGAAGGTAGGAGGCGGTGCGGTGTTCCCTGGCGATGCTCAACAATACGGTGGCGAGACATGGGGCGGTGCGGTTTGGTCTAGAACATGCGACGCTCTGCGAGGCAGAGGCGGCGTCTTCGACGGCGAGCGGTAGCTGTGAGGCATGGGGCGGCCAACGGGGATGTCTGGCTATCTCCTAGGTCGGTGGCGATCATGTATGCATGCGGCAGGGGCGGCGCGCAGTCTGTGGGATTCGGTCGAGGGTGGCGCTCTGGCGCATGCTCGGTACGGTTGGCAGAGGCACGGGCGCGGCATTCTTGGGTGCTCTGGTCGGTGTCTTCGAGGCAGGGCTGGTCGAGAGGGGGCGGTGAGGCTTGGGTGATCTCCCAGACAAGGTTGGCATGGCTAGTTTCTTTCCTAGCTTGTTGTCTACACTAGGGTGGCAAGGATGCATTCGGCTGTTCACCATTGATGATATTGGCAAGCTCACAGTGGTGCTAGTACTTGGTTAATCTTGCTAGATGATCTACTGAGATGGTTGTGAGCTAGATAGGGAACCAGTTAGGCTCAAAACACTACACACTATAGTGTTTTGATTTTTTTTTGATTTGTGTCTGCCAAGTGTTTGATGAAATGGCCGCAAGAATTCAAGTTTTGAATTTTGAAAAGATTTTTGGTGGGTGTGCTAGGTTGGTGCTGGTGAGTCTGCAGATGCTTGGGTTTTGAAATTTGAGCTTGTTTGAGTGGTTTTTGAAAAAGTGGGATCTTCTCATATGATAAAGATTCAATTTTGAATTATCATTTAAACTTTGCATTTGAAAGTTTCTGGATGATCACAAAGTAGGTCTTGATACTTTGTTATGAGTACAATCAAGGGGCGCAAAGATCCAGAAAAGTTTCTGTTGGGTTCTGAAAGTTTGAGACAGCCAAAGTAGGCATGGGAGTTAAATTGGTCAAAATGACCATTCACTCATTTAGCTTTGTTTTGATTTATTTGTCTTTGAGAAAAGTGTGGGAAATGTTTAGATGATGTTTATTTCACCTAAGCATCCATTTACAAGAAAAGGAACACACAAACAAGTTGGTTCAAAAGAATTTCAAATTAAATGCATACACATATGCATGCTTTCATATTTTTATTTAGCAAAGTTTTTGTTAACCCTAAATTTGATGATTAGAGTTTGATGATCCAAGTTTAGTATTTTTGGGATGTTACAAACCTTCCCCCCTTAAACAAAATCTCGTCCCGATATTTGAAAAAGGACGAAAAAAGATTACCTAGGAATTGAAGAGATCGGGAAACTCAGTCCTGATGTGATCTTCACGCTCCCAGGTAGCTTCCTCTTCTGTGTGGTTGCTCCACTGAATCTTGAGAAACTTGATGCTTCGGGTTCGGGTAGTTCTGAAGGCTTCTTCCAAAATACGGATGGGTACTTCAGGATAGGTCAGGTCATTGTTGATCTCTATGGTCTGGTGGTCGATGTTCTTGAACACTTCGGTCTTCTTTGGGACTTCGAGACACTTACGAAGTAACGAGATATGGAACACATTGTGCACGGCAGACATATCTTCGGGTAGTTCCAATTGATACGATACTTCTCCTCGACGGTTCAAGATCTTGAAAGGTCTGATATATCTGGGGGCTAACTTTCCCTTGAGTTGGAAACGCTGCATTCCCTTCAATGGCGACACTTTCAGATAAACAAAATCTCCTATGTTGAAGGCGAGGTCTCTACGTCTCCTGTCGGCGTAACTCTTCTGTCTGGACTGGGCAGTCTTGTGGTGCTCACGAATCTTGTGAACCTTCTCCTCTGCTTCTCATAGGATGTCGGGTCCGAAAATCTTACTCTCTCCTAGTTTCGACCAGTTCAAAGGGGTGCGACACTTTCTTCCGTACATAAATTCAAATGGGGCCATTTGCAAACTGGCTTGATAACTGTTATTGTATGAGAATTCTACAAACGGCAGACAGACTTCCCACTTGGATCCATATTCTAACACACATGCTCTCAGCATATCTTCGAGTATTTGGTTTACTCGCTCCGTTTGTCCATCGGTATGAGGGTGATACGCGGTACTGAAATCTAGGCGGGTTCCTAAACCTTCTTGGACTTTCTTCCAGAATCTCGAGGTAAACTGAGTTCCTCGATCCGATACGATGTTCTTGGGTACTCCATGCAAACTAACTATTCTAGCGATGTACAACTCTGCTAGCTTCGAACTCTGATATGTGGTCTTGACGGGCAAGAAATGGGCGACTTTGGACAATCTGTCCACTATGACCCAGATAGAGACATTTCCCCTACTAGAAGTAGGCAGTCCAGTGATAAAGTCCATTCCAACGGAATCCCATTTCCATTCCGGAATCTGCAAGGGTTACAACAATCTAGCGGGTCTTTGATGTCCCGCCTTGACTTGCTGACATATGTCACACTTGGCGATATAGCTTCCGATTTCTCGCTTCATCTTATGCCACCAAAATTGCTCTTTCAAATCTTGATACATCTTAGTTCCTCCGGGATGGATAGAATAAAGGGTATCATGAGCCTCCTTCAGAATTACTTCTTTCAATTCAGAATCTGCTGGTACACAAAGGCATCCTTTGTACCACAGAACTCCTTCTTCATCTTTGGTGAATCCAGGTACTTTGCCTGTACCGATATGACGCTTGATTCCGTCAATACTAGCATTTCCCTTCTGCGCCTCTTTAATCTGACTGATCAAAGTGGGCTGGAGTTCTATGCTAGCCAAAAATCCTTCACTCACTAATTCCATTCAAAAATCTTCCATCTCTTTGTGCAGACTTGGTTACTCCTTCAAAATCATGGAGTTCCAGCGGCACGGCAATCTGCTAAGGGCATCGGCTACCACATTGGCTTTACCAGGGTGATAGTGAATGTCTAGGTCGTAATCCTTGATTAGCTCAATCCATCTTCTCTGCCTCATATTCAGCTCCTTCTGAGTGAATATATACTTTAGGCTCTTGTGATCCGAATAAATCTCACAACGGTTTCCCATCAGGTAATGCCTCCATGTCTTCAGGGCTAGAACTACGGCTGCGAGTTCGAGGTCATGGGTTGGGTAATTTTGCTCATGTTGCTTCAATTGTCGAGATAGATAAGATATAACTTTGCCTTCTTGCATTAACACACATCCGAGACCGATCTTGGATGCATCACAGTACACATCGAAGGGCTTCGTGATATCCGGCATGATCAAGATTGGGGCTGAAATCAATCTCCTCTTGAGTTCTTGAAAACTCGCTTCACACTTGTCTGTCCATTCAAACTTCTTGTCCTTCTTCAGCAATTGGGTCATGGGTCTGGCGATACTCGAGAATCCTTCTACGAATTTGCAGTAGTATCCCGCCAATCCGAGAAATGCACGAACTTGGGTTTGAGTGGTTGGGGCTTGCCAATCTTCTACATCTTTCACCTTGGCAGGATCGACGGCAATTCCTCCGGCTGATACAATATGGTAGAGGAATCCTACCTCCTGTAACCAGAATTCTCATTTGCTAAACTTTGCATACAGCTGATGCTCTCTAAGGGTTCCAAGAATGGTCCTTAGGTGTAGCACATGTTCTTCTTCTGATTTGGAATAAATCAGAATGTCATTGATGAAAACAATGACAAACTTATCCAGGAAGTCCATAAAAATCTTATTCATGAGATTCATGAAATAAGTGGGGGCATTGATTAATCCAAAAGACATGATTGTATACTCGTACAATCCATATCTGGTGGTAAAGGCAGTCTTTGGAATATCCTCTGCACGAATCTTGAGTTGATGATAGCCAGTCCTAAGATCAATCTTAGAAAACACTTTGGCACCGGTCAACTGATCAAACAAATCTTCTATCTTGGGCAAGGGGTACTTGTTCTTGATGGTGACATCATTCAACTTCCGAAAATCCGTACACAAACGGTTACCTCCATCCTTCTTGTCCACAAACAATACAGGTGATATCCATGGTGACGCACTTGGTTGAATCAATCCAATTTACAGCATGGCATCCAGTTGCTTCTTCAGTTCTGCTAGCTCTGACGGGTTCATACTATAGGGTCTCTAGGCTATGGGTCCAGTTCCGGGGATTAGTTCGATGATAAACTCGATATCCCGATCTAGGGGCATACCGGGCAAAACATCTGGAAATACATCGGGGTATTCACAGACTATCCTGACTTGGTCAATGGTAGGTTGGGCTATACTCTTGTTTCATTTGAATTGGCGAGGTAAGGTTTCAAATATATGCTCGACTGATATTCTGGTTGTACTGGTCATGGTTATGGCTTTCTTGGCACAGTCAATCAATCCTTTATGTTTGGACATCCAATCCATTCCTAGTACTACTTCCAAACCTTTAGTTCCGAGTACTATCAGATTAGCATAAAAATCTATGCCATGGATTCGAATGGGGACGGCTTTGCAAATTTGTCTAGCCTTGGTGGTTGATCCGGGAATTTGAACAATCATGACATGCTTCAGTTTGGTTGGTTGAATTTTACTAGTGCATGCAAATTCTTTGGTGACAAATGAATGCGATGCACCAGAATCAAACAACACCCTTGCAAGTACTGAATTAACAGAAAACATACCCAGCACGACGTCTGGAGCTTCCTGAGCTTCTTCAGCATGCATGAGAAATAGACGACCATTGCGGTTGACCGAATTCCCTGGGGCAAATCTTCTTCCTGGCTGAACACGACGCTGCTGCTGAGCTGGGGCATTGGCATTGGGTGCTGTGGCATTCTTCTTGTTGGGGCACTCGTTGGAGTAGTGACCCTTATTTCCACAGTCATAACAAGTCACTTGCGACTTGTCCTTTGCTGCTACAGGCACATCATTGCTTCCAGTTCTCGGGGCAGTGTTGGTGTTGGTGGCAGCATTGTTGGTGTTGAACTTTGGTGGGGCACGGTTGAAATTGCTAGAGTTGCCGGGGTTGTTGTGATTTCCTCCGGGTCTAGGGTTTCCACGGTTGGGATAGGTCGGACGGTTCATCGGGGGTCTGATTGTTCTTGGGGCAAATCCTGGAGATGGGTTAGGGCGATACTTTGGGGTCTGATGGGTTCCTGGCTGATGCATCATGCGACGCTTGCGGTTCTCATTGGCTTGGTTGATCTTTGCTTCCATTTGGATGCAGAGTCTATAAGGGCTTCAATATCGGCAAAGGGGATATTGACTAACACCGTCTGCATCTCATCATGCAGACCATTCAAGAATCTCTCCTTCTTCTTGGCTTCGGTGTCGCTCTCATCCGGGGCATACCTAGCTAATGACAAAAATTTGTCACGGTACTCCACTACAGTCATCCTTCCTTGCTTCATCTCTCTGAACTCGTCTCTCATCCTCTTGATCAAACCCGGTGGCACATGGGTTCTGCTAAACTTGACCTTGAATTCCTCCCAGGTCATCATCTGGCCTCCGGTCATTGCGCGAACACTGTTCCACCATGCTCTGGCATCTCCGGCTAGATAGTGGGTGGCAAATAGAACTTTCTCGTTGGCTTCCACTCCGACGACTTTTAGGTTGTTTTCCATGGTTTGCAGCCAGTCGTCGGCATCTAGGGGTTCTTCTGACTTAGTGAAAACAGGTGGGTTGGTATTCTGGAAATTCTTGAGCTTAGATCCATGGTTGTCCTGATTTCTGTGGCCTTGGTTGTTGTGGGCTAGCTGGGCTATCTATTGCAGGGTGGCTAAGTTGGCTTGACGTTCTGCTCTTTCAGCTTCCCGGTCAGAAGTCAACATTTGCAGAATCTGCAACATCGGGTCCAGGGATGAACCACTTCCTCCGCGTGGCATCTGAAGATTGAGATAGATCATGAGAAAAGAGGGAAATTTCTAAGGTTCTGGGATTTTGAAAAGTTTTTAAAGTTTGACTCAGATTTTTCTAGCAACTTGCTTTTCATTCATTCAGTCATTCATAGCACACAATACAACACACACCACAACAAAGAAAAGCAGATGGTTTTAAGAACCATTCTGAAAACTACGATACAGTGGGACTGAATACTACTCACTACGCTAGTGCTCAAGTGCTACTACTCCTCAGAATCGGTGGCTTCATCATCTTCATCATCATCGATGAAGGAGAAATCATCCTCATCGGTGAAGAAGTCCATAGCCCGATCCTCCAGAAAATCATCGTCATCACTGAGATAGGAGTAGGGGTCTCCGCGAAGGTCCTCTCCGGCATTCTCCCTTTCCTCCAACTACATGTCTCTCTCGTGGATGGTCTTCTCCAAAGATGAGATGCGGTGGCGAAGATGGACAATGATGCGCTCCTTCTTGTCGAGCTGACAGCGGCGAGACTTGCGATCCTTTGCCAGCATGGCGATGGTTTGATACTTCGTCTTGATGATGGCAGACTTGTGGTTGGAGTAGTCACAGCAGTTGTCCAAGTCCTGCTGACGATCGTACATCATGAAGCTAAGGTGGTCCAGTTGAGTCTTCAGCTCGGGGTGGTATGGTGCTTCCAGTGGTTGTCCATTTGCATCACGCCTCGGGAAAAACTCAAAGCGAGTACCCTGGATCTGATTGATGCTCTGCCCACACAGACGGGAAAGACTTTCCTGCATGGCCCTGGCAAGTCCATCGAGCCAGTTGTTCTCTCTTAAGGTAAACTGAATTCCTTCCGCAGTGGGAGGTTCAATTTTTCCTCGGAGACTTGCAACAATTAGCCACTGCAGATCTTCTCCTCCTTGATCATTGAGCTGAGCTCCGAAGAACTCGGGGTGAGGACGCTCCAGAAGTTCTGAAAGCTGGTCCAAATCCCTCTCAAAGATAAGGTCTCCTCCATTCCCCAACTGATAAAACTTCCTGTACTTCACGTCCATCTATAAGAATATAGGATGAGTAAGTTAGTAGAGTGATCAAGTGTGTCAAAATTTTATGTATTTTGCAAGAGTTTTTGAGGAACATGAATTTTCATGAAAGAATCAAAGGGGTAAGAATGAGAAAAAGTTTTTGTAAATATTTGTTTTCTTTGGTTTTGAAACTAAGTTTTTGATTCAAACGTCCAGTCTAACTAGGGTCTCCTATGGTCAGGATGGCTCTGATACCAACTTGTCAACAGCCGGATTTTTAATCCTGGATGCCTGTTATGCCATACATCGCAATCCCAGGATTACCATTTTTGCGAGACATAACAGAATTGGATACCATAGTACATCATCCATTACAAGCCGTACAATAAGTTCTTACACAAATAGGGATATCATGATCCAATTCTTAATACAACATCAAGCAACAGAATACGTAATAATAACGGTAGCGTAGGCAAAACTCCATCTTCGTGGTCACAGGCAATGTTGACGATGGGAGATGATCCTAGTTTTCATAACCTTCCTGGGGTCCATCCTCCAAGTACTCCTCTTCATAGTCTGGCCATGGGAATAGCCAGGGACAAATCCATGAGTACTCTTTAAGTACTCGCAAACTAATACTAATAAGTGAAAGGGGTTTTTGATAATAGGACACTAGGCTCTAGGGTTATTTTGCAAAAGCCAGATTTATCTTTACTAAGTTTAGAAGCAACGAATGCTACTTGAAGTTTATAACACCTAAGTGGGAACTTGTATTCCATATCACAACCCTGTTATGGTCAAGTCAAAGTCTCAATTCATTTCACAAGTATTTTGAAAAGTCTGACGGGGGAACAGTATGGCCACTCCAACTCTCCATAACCGCGGACGAGGCTATTCGAATAGTTTGACACTCTGCAGAGATTGTACACTTTCACCACAAAATTCGATACATCCGTCAGGAACAAATCCTCAATTCACCATACTCAGTATGTGGATAATCAATCCTAACCTTTCAATTACACGCCCTAGTATAAGCACCTCTCCTGTGAGTGTGGCCTCCCAACCATGACCAACTGCCATATTGGGTACTGCACAGGTGGACAATCTTCACAAGGTAGCCTTAGCTCATACCTTGGCTGTGAGGGAACTAATACTAAGGTATATAAGTTTCCAGTCAAGCCCTACCCAATCTTCGGGTATCGTGGTTGTACGATAAAATTGGAATGGTATCGCATCCAGAAAACCATCAGTTTTATAAAGGGCTAAGGCTCATGCCTCAACATTTTTATCACCATAAATCATCTGGTGTTCGGAAACACTTGTCAAAACATCTCAGTAGAATGATCCATCATTCTAAGGTTTTCATAACCATTTTCACCAAGTATTCCCATCTAAAGCTGATCAAGTTTTATGATTAGCACTAGCATCTACCAGTGGGGATAGGTACTAATGAGGGGTGGTAAACTAGTGGTGATGTTTTATGGTGATCAAGTTTTATGCTTAGCACTAGCATCAAGTTTTATGGTGATGTTGTAAGTAGAAGTATAAGTCGATACTCTTACAACACACATAACATTCAAGTTCCATAGACCTTGGCCTTACACATAGAGGTATGATGGCGATCATACCATGATGCACATGATGGAGATCAATTGCAAGAACCATATCATTTCACTTATTCACATGTGATGTTTGTTGCATCTTGTATTGCTAGTTTGGCGTTTTATTAGCATAATAAGATGATCCCTCATTTAGATATCAAGATAAAAATGTGTTCTTCCTTAAGTATGCACCGATTATGTTTCATCGCTCCAAGAAATCATGTGATGATCGGGTGTTCTTGGATCCATGATCATATTTTGGGAATAAGACAGTTACACACGCGAACACTAAGGTTCTTACTTGGCGAGCCTAGCATGTACAGACATGGCCTCAGAACACGGACCGAAAGGTTAAGCATGAGTGACATGCAAGATATGATGCTCATTTCATGCTCGCCTTTGAAGCTACACCGACTCATGTGATAATCGGACTTGGTGTAGTGGATTTGGTTCATGTAATCACCAAAAGGCACGAGGGATGTCGTTTTTGAGTGAGAGTTCATTTCTAATTTGGATTAGTAGAACTCAATTTATCATAAATTAAATGAAAAGTGAGTTTGCATAATTTGTTGTAGTCATTGGCATTCGTTCACCACCTTATGCTTAGTTGTAATTGAGATAATAGAACTATAGAATTCTGGATATTTACTTTACAAACTGGTATCGTATTGTGTTGAGTGTCAATCTAAAGTTTAAAGTCCTATTGCAAACTTTCAGCAAACTCTGTTTACTCCGTGAAATTTAATAATTGGTATTAAATGGAGAGTAACAATTCCAGTGTTAGTATCTTAAGTATCATGTTTGCCTCCATGATTCTTGATTGTTTTAATATCAAGTTTATCTAGGAGCTGAAAGAATTGTTTCAGAAACCATCATGTGTGGCAGATATAACGATATCTGAAATAATGTTTTGGTTTCAATATGATAGATTATAATATATGTTCTCATATTGGATGAGAATTTGCAAAGGTTGGAGATGCTCGACATCCTAATCATCAAAAATGGTTTTGGAAAGTAATGTTATACTCACGATTCGCCTTTATAAGCTACATTAGCTTGATCATGAAAGTCATCATGATAAGGATGAATAAAAGATGTATGTAAAGTGTTTACTACACTAAAAGATTACTAAAGTATGGATTTTGAAAGAATGCCGATCATTTGATGATGGTGATCTACTTCAAAGTGCAAGTCCAAAGGTATTAGTATTTGAATATACATGCTTTGGACTATGTGTCATGTATATGGCGCAACTGCTGATGTTGGTAGATTCTTTTAAAAAGGAAAAGGAAATGCTGAAAGAGAATCTATAAAATATATTTGGCAGAAAAGAAAAGACTGGAAATATCCAGTTTAGGTATATAGATGATATGCATATCATGGTTGTATTCTTTGCTTGTTAAACAATGTGGTTCTTGGGTGTCGGATACCAAATTGGTTGGTATGAAATTTCATACAGAACGACGCAATTCATGAACCACAATGGCCTAAGTAACTAGCAAGAGACTATGTGATGATGTTATCTAAAACAAACAAACCGTTGTTTGTATTTCTCGTTGACATCAAAGCTTGCCTTCAAGATTTGTTTTAATAATAGTTATTTAAATCAGGTATTATGAGAACAAAGATTGTTCAAATAATTATCTTATTCCATATAAGATGGATGATTTACAAATCTTGTTGGAGAAATCACATCCATAAAATTAATGCTAAAATGTCACAAGACAAATGATTGGAAGATCACGAAGTGACATCGCCGTTTAAATTATATTGGAAAGAGAACATGAAGAAACTCCATTTTCATGGATTTTTGGAGTCTTTGATTTGATCAAGTGACGCTTGTGAGACTTTCCTCGGGATAATTAAAACTTCGTTCAAAGGCCAAAGAAGAACGAACGACTAAAATATTGGAATTTATACATATCGATGTATGTAGTCCATTATGTGTAGTCATAAGCGATGGATTTCAACTTCATATACTTTCTCCGGAAATTTGGGTGAATATTCACTTAATGAGAAAGAAGTGGAAAATCATAAAGGGATTTCGAGATGAAGTGGAAAATCATTCTAACAATAAAATAAATGATTTATGATTTTATCATAAAGGGATTTATTTAAGTTGCAAGTGTAACAAGAAAATAAATGATTTATGATTTCATCATAAAGGGATTTATTTGAGTTGCAAGTTTATCAAATCACCTAGATTTACATCTCCCGAAACACCATAGGAATATGAAGTGTTTGAGATTTGTAATGAAACCTTGTTTTTGACATGGTTGGATCAAAGGTGTTATTTATAAAACTGCCATTATATTTTAAAATATTAAAGCTTTAGAGACTACCGCTTTTACACTAAAAAGAGCTCCATCTTGATCCGTTGAAATGACACCTGTTATGGGGCTAAAACCCAAGTTTTCCTTTCTTAAAATTTTGGTATGCTAAGCATAAGTAAGATGTTTACAACCAAAGTCGGATGAGCATGTCTTTGTAGGTTATTTCGAATAACCATTGGGTATTCCTCCATAACACCGAGGACAAAAGGGTTTGTCGCTTGAAATGTGAAGTTTCTTGGAAAAGGAATTTTTCGCAAAAGTTATGTGGGAGGATAATAGAACTTTGATAAGGTTAACGAACCTTAGCTATATGTGCTGAGTTGCGCAACACCAAAAAATTTTCTGGAGGCAACCAGAATGCTCATGGCTCACGTGCCTCAAAGGTTGTGGTCACGAAGGTCTAAGTTCCTATTGAACCAAGTAGGTCAGATAAATAATCAAATACTGAGATTTGAGAATAAATCATTATTGTTTGAGAATGATGAACCGACTACATGCAAAGAAGCGATGATGGGCCCTGACTCCGTCAAATGGCTTGAAGCCATAAAATCCATGATAGTTTCGTACACGAGAAATCAAGTTTTTTGAACTTGGACGAACCTCCGGAAAGGTGTAAAAACCTATAGGTCGTATTTAGATCTATAAAGAAATAGACATGGATGTTTCACATCTATGAAATAGTCGACATGTCGTAAATATTTTATGAAAATGTTCAAGGAGTTTACTATGACAAGATTTGATCTTTTATAGTGATATTTAGTCTGGACGGATTAAAGTAGCAACCACTACATATAATTTGGTATATGGTAGATGAATAAACAAAATAAAGTTCTTCTAAAAGAATGGTTACCTAGGACGTGTGCATGACACGATCCAAAGGGTTTTGTTAATTCAAAGGATGGTAAAAAGGGCATGCAAACTTCAATGGTTGAAGTAAGCATCGCGGAGTTGGAATCTTCACCGTGATGAAACTGTTAAAGGAGTTTTCATCAGGAGACGATGAATATGCTTATATTTCCAAGAAATTAAGTGGGACATATTTCTAATACATTATGTGCAGAACATCTTGTTGATTTGAAATGATGTATCTTTTATTGACAAAGGTTAATAATTTCATTTCTATGAAAGACTTAGGCAAAACCCGAATATTTAGCATGAATGTCTACATGGATAGACTATGACGCTAATATGGTTATGCCAAACATACATTGAAGGGGTTCAATATAGAAACGCCAAGAAAAGGATCTTGTCGCATGGAAAAGAATTGAATCAAGATTCAAGTGTATCGACACTTGATAAGTGAAACAAGATTCAAGTGCTTTGACACTTGATGAGTGAAATCATAAGAATGTTTTGATCAATCATACCATGATATATACACATCCAGATAGGTCCTATGCTCTAAGTGTTATGACCATATACCAGGATGAATCATAAAATGATCATTGGAAGATAGTAAGGAAATTCTTATGATCTTTTGGAAGAACTAAGAATATATTTGTGTAGAGGTGACAAACAATTACAAATAGTTCATTGTAAAGAGTTACATTGATACTAGTTTTTCACAAGACACAAATTAAGTTTATCTCAATTTAAACTATGGGTGGCACAATGAAATGGAAAGGAGTTTCCATGACGGATTTGGATGAATTCCAAAGTTAAGACATTGTGACAGATACTACAACAAAAGGCTAAGTATATGACTGCTACAGTAGCAGCAAATGAGGGCATTTGTGTCAAGTAGTTTATTATCAAACTAAGGTGTGGTTCGCAATGGGATAACACTAAAGATATATTGTACGACAATAGTATCGACGTGATTTAACCCCAAGGAACTAAAGGTCTCACCAAAAGACCAAATTTATACAATGCCATCTCATTGGAGAATGAGTGATGCGTGAAGAAGCAAAGACATGCAAATACACACGGATCGTCAGATCCGTAGATTATGTTAACCACTTGCAATTACGTATATGGAACACCAGAAAGCCATAGGTGTTCAATACGCAAAGTTTTCTAACTATATTATTGTCTCTAGTGCAAGTGGCAGACTGAAGGGAATATACCCGAGAGGCAATAATAAAGTGGTTATTATCGTATTCCTTATTTATGATAAATGTTTATTTTTGCATGCTATAATTGTATTTATACAGAAATGTTAATACATGTGTGTTGAATAAACAAATAGAAAGTTACTAGTTATACCTCTCTCATAAACTAACTCGTTGATTAACAAGATGATCAAAGGTTTCCTGATCATGGACATTGGATGTTGTTAATAACGAGGTCACAACATTGTTGGAATGATGTGATGAACATTCATACGAAGTATAGCATTACGATCAAGGTCATTATGTTTATATTGCTATAGCATCATACGAAGTAATCTTAGTACTTAGACCATGAGATCAAGTCAATCACTAACACTGGAAGAGTATCTTGATAACATCAAACGTCACACCATAACAGGGTGACTATAAAGATGGGTTCAATGCTACGCAGGTGTTATGTTGAGGCTCCTGGATCAATAGTGTAATTTGTCCATCCCGATGACGGAGAGATATACTGTGGGCCCTCTCGGTGATATCACATTAATTAGCTTGCAAGCAAGTGATTTGATCACTAGAATGTTATATCACGGGAACAAGAAAAGAGTACATATCAGTAACGAGATCAAACTAGGTATGGGGATACCGATGATTGAATCTCGGACATGTAATATATCGCGAGACAAAGGGATTGAGTTACATGCGTATACACAAGATCACAGAAGTCATCGTTGAATATGTGGGAGTCAGTACGGATCTCTAGGTCCCGCTGCTGATTATTGATCGGAGAGGGGTCATGATCATGTTTATATTATTCGCGAACCGTAGGATGACACACTTAAGGGATACCGACACCATTTGGAGCAAATAATATGCCAGAGAAATAAAAAGGAAAGTGCAGGAATTTATTTCACTAGACACCGAAACTGTTTCGGTTGAAATTGCTGAAACTGGTTCTGCATGTGAAATTGAATACTAGTAAGGGGTTTTATGTGAATGTTTTTTAATTAAAGAAATTAACAAAATTCTGAATAAATAAATAAAAGAGTTTTATTTAAATGAGAGCTTGCATTAAATTTGGTGGAAATTTAATGCATGTGAGTGGATTTTTGAGTGGAGGCTCTTTTATGGGAGTGGAGGCTTTTCATTTTGAGTGGGAGCTCCACCCACATGAATGTGGAAGAGGTGGGGGAAGCCACCATGTCTGAGTGCCATGCTCCTTGGGGTGCCCCCTCTCCCTATAAAAGGCCCTCCTCTCATACTCTCAAAGCACACCTCCTCGTGAAGGATCTCTCTCCCCCTTTAGAATTTCCCATGGTCTCGGATCAGCGAGATACATGTTCTCGGTGACTTTTTCTAGAAGGATTTGTTGCTTCCGCTGCTTCGCTGGAGCGAGGGCGTCGGACGTTGTCGGGGTACCCGAACGTGTGTGCGATCACTGATGACCACTGCTTTGCGGTGCTGGACTGGATGGTGCTGGACCGACTGGACCAGATGGACTTCATCACGATCTTGAGATCGGCAAGCGTTCGTCTACATCATCCACGAGCACAACCTCGTTAACGCTATTCAGTCTTCGAGGGTATGTACTCTATGGATGTATATCCACCCGTTACTTGTATCTAGTAGATAGATCTTGGTACATAGTTGTTCCCATCGTAGGAATTTTTTTTGTTTTCTATGCTGCGAACCCTACAAAGGGGAAACTTAATATTGTTGAGATGCATAAAACCATGTTTCCCTCTCTCATAATAACTTTCAATAGCATCATGAATAAAATTAACAATATAATTATCACACAAAACATTCTTATCATGAGCCACATGCATATAATAATTATTACTATCGACATAAACATAGTCATTCTTATTAATCATAGTGGGATAAAATTCAATAAGATAACTATCATTAATATTCTCATCACCATGATCATCAAATATAGGAGGCATATTGTAATCATAATTAATTTTCTCCTCAATAGTAGGTGACTGGAAATATCATATTCATCATTATAATCATCATATATTGGAGGTATAGTATCATCATAACAAATTTTCTCCTCTAAAGCTAGGGAACTAAAAATATCATTTTCATAAAAACTAGCTTCCCCAAGCTTAGACTTTTCCATAGCATTAGCAATAATGGGGTTCAAAGAATTCATAATAATAACGTTGCTATTAGCATGCAAATAAAGTTCCATAGGTTTTTTAATTTTCTCTTTAAACACTTCATGTCCTAACTCAAGATAAATACTATAAATCTCTCTAATTTTTTTGTTGTTTTCCATTAAGCCTATCTAGTGAAAATAAAAACAAGAAACAAAAAGATATAATTATATAATCAAAATGAAATAACTTTGAGCACTCAAACACTAGCAACAGTACTAGAAGATAACTTAGTAGCCAGAGGATGTGAGTACCTTTTACCTTACATACCCGGCAACGGTGCCAGAAAAGAGCTAGATGTGTACACACGCTTCTATTCTTGTAGATAGTGTTGGGCCTCGAAGTGCAGAGGTTTGTAGAACATCATCAAGTTTCCCTTAAGTGTATCACCCAATGTTTATCGAACTCAGGGAGGAAGAGGTCAAAGGTATCCATCTCAAGAAAACCTGCAATCAAGATACAAGAAGTCTCTTGTGTCCCCAACACACCAAATACACTTGTCAGGTGTATAGGTGCACTAGTTCGGCAAAGAGATACTGAAATACAAGTAATATGGATGATTATAAGTGGTAATTGCAATCTGAAATAAAAATGGCAGCTAGCAAACATGTAGCAGCACTGATTGTAAATGGTGTTTCAATGCTTAGAAATAAGGCTTAGGGATCATACTTTCACTAGTGGACACTCTCAATAAACATATAATATCTTATATTCACTATGCTACCCTAAACAACTCTCCGTTTGGATAAAGAACAAACAATTCATGGCGTAGGGCTACAAAAGAACTCCTTAAAGTCCGCATTTCCCATCTAGATAACCCCTAACTGTCACCTTGAGCGCTAGATGGTTCCAACAAACACCACAATTTCATAGAGACATCCAACGCAAATTATAACTCATGATAAGTATTTCTGTAACCTTTAGCCTAAGAGACACACACGGTGTGCACACTGTAATCCTTCACACACGTGGGACAAGGTGTCTCTGGAGATTACATTAATAAAAGCACTTGAGTAGCATAATAGATCTACTTATTCAACTAGATTACAAAGCTCATGATCATAATAAGATCACACATAGAGAGAGATGAACACATAGCTACCGGTAGATACCTTAGCCTCAAGGGAGAACTACTCCCTCCTCATCATGGGATTCAGCAACGGCGATGGACATGGCGGTTGAGTCGATGGAGATGGCTCCGGGGCAATTCCCCGTCCCGGCAGGGTGCCGGAATAGGGACTTCTGTCCCCCGAATCTCATCTTCGGTGGCGCTGTGGAACTTTTCGTGGATTTCTGATATGATATTTAGGGTTTTTTCCTCAGGGGGAATATATAGGTGAAGGGGAAAGGTCAATGGATGCCCGAGGGGCACACACTTTATGGCGGCGCGGCCAGGGGGGCCGCGCGGCCACCAGGTGTGGCTACCTCGTGGCACCTCTTCGTCTCTCCTTCGGACTTCGTGTCGTGTCGGGAACATATGAACTTTGGCTTTTGTTTCGTCCAATTTCGAGAATATTTCTTTACTAGATTTTCTGAAACCAAAAACAGCAGAAAACAGGCAATTGGCACTGTGTCATATTGTTAATAGGTTAGTTCCAGAAAATGCATAAAAATGCCACTAAGTGTGGACAAAACATAAAGCAATTGGTGTAAAAAAAGCATGGAGCATCAAAAATTATAGATACGTTTGCAGCGTATCAAATCTTCATGTTTTTCTTCTTTATTTTTCAAGAGAGCATTTTTAATATGTTTTGTAAAAGAAAATATTCATAGAACTAGCATTAGGACTTGTAGCAAGATTTTGCAAGAACATAATTACTTTAGAAATATTGCAACCATCAAGATCAAAATCAACATTATCATTCAAGGTAGTAGAACTTTTACCATTAATAGTAGGAGGTTTGCTAGCATTTGAACTTCGGTATCACTAGTGGTGGTGATGGTACAAATTTTAGTCATATTATTGTTTCTAGCAATTTCATCTTCTCTTTCCCACCTAGCATGCAATTCAGCTAACATCCTAACATTTTCATCAATTCTAACTTGAATGTCATTCGAAGTCTTTCTTTCTTTAACATCATTAGGCATAACTTTTAATTTAATAAGTTGAACATCAAGGGCAAGTCTATCAACTTTAGAAGCAAGAACATCAAGTTTTCCAAGATTTTCCTCAACAATTTTCTTGAAAGCATTTTGTTTACTAATAAAATCCTTAAGCATGACTTCAAGTTCAGAGGGTGCACTTCTATTGTTGTTGTAGGAATTTCCATAAGCATTATCATTATTTGAAGGATATGGTCTATAATTATTACTACCAAAATTATTCCTATAAGCATTGTTGCTATAATTAGTACTTCAAATGAAGTTCACATCAACATGCTCCTCTTGAGAAACCAAAGAGGCTAAAGGAACATTATTTGGATCAATATGAGATTTTCCATTAACAAGCATAGCCATAATTGTATCAATCTTATCACTCAAGGAGGAGGTTTCTTCAAGAGAATTTACCTTCTTACCTTGTGGAGCTCTCTCAGTGTGCCATTCAAAATAATTAATCATCATATCATCCAAGAGCTTTATTGCAGCACCCAGAGTGATGGACATAAAGGTACCTCTAGCAGCCGAAGCCAACAAATTTCTTGAAGAAAAATCCAATCCTATATAAATGGTTTGGATAATCATCCAAGTAGTCAGTTCATGAGTGGGACAATTCTTCACTAAAGATTTCATTCTTTCCCAAGCTTGAGCAACATGTTCATTATCAAATTGTTTAAATTTCATTATGTTACTTCTCATGGATATAATCTTGGCAGGAGGATAATATTTTCCAATGAAAGCATCTTTGCATTTAATCCAAGAATCAATACTATTTTTAGTCAAAGATAGCAACCAATCTTTAGCTCTTCCTCTTAAAGAGAAAGGAAACAATTTAAGCTTAATAATATCTCCATCTACATCCTTATATTTTTGCATCTCACAAAGTTCAACAAAATTATTAAGGTGAGCAGCAGCATCATCAGTACTAACACTAGAAAATTGCTCTTTCATAACAAGATTTAGCAAAGTAGGTTTAATTTCATAGAAAGTAGCTCCAGGAACAGGTGGAGCAATAGGTGTGCAAATGAAATCATTGTTGTTGGTGCTAGTGAAGTCATACAACTTAGTGTTTTCAGGAGTAGTCATTTTTACAATATTAAAGCAAGCCAACAAAAATAGCAACTAAAGTAGGAACTAATTTTTTTGTGTTTTTGATAAAAAGAAGCAAACCAAACAAAGCAAAAGAAACTAAGAAAAACAAAAACAAAGTAAAGAGATTGGTAGTGAGAGACTCCCCTTGCAGAAATCTTCTTTCTCGCCAGAAAAAGGCTTGACGGGGAGGAAGAAGATTGAAGGCCCTATACTCCCCGACAACGACGCCAGAAAAGAGCTTGATGTCTATGCACGCTTCTATTATTGTAGACAGTGTTGGGCCTCCAAGTGTAGAGGTTTGTAGAATAGCAACAAGTTTCCCTTAAGTGGATCACCCAAGGTTTATCGAACTCAGGAAGGCAGAGGTCAAAGATATCCCTCTCAAGCAACCATGCAATCAAGATACAAGAAGTCTCTTGTGTCCCCAACACACCCAATGCACTTGTCAGGTGTATAGGTTCACTAGTTCGGCGAAGAGATAGTGAAATACAAGTAATATGGATGATTATAAGTAGTAATTGCAATCTCAAATAAAAATGGCAGCAAGCAAACATATAGCAGGACTGATTGTAAACGGTGTTTTAGTGCTTAGAAACAACGCCTAGGGATCATACTTTCACTAGTGGACACTCTCAATAAACACTTAAATATCTTCTCTTTACTATGCTACCCTGAACTACACTCCGGTTGGATAACGAACACTAATTCACTGTGTAGGGCTACAAAAGCACTCCTTAAAGTCCGCATTGCCCATCTAGGTAACCCCTTGATGTGCTCCGTTGATGTAGAGCCGTTGGGATCCCCAAGAGGAAGGTATGATGAGCACAGCAACAAGTTACCTCAATTATTGAACCAAGGTTATGGAACCTGAACACAACATAACCAAAATACTCTGCCCCAACTTATCAATGAGGTTGTCAAGCTCACTGGTTTTGTTGAAATCAAAGGATTAAACTTATAGTGTGGAAGATAGTAATTGCTTGTATTAATTACAGAAAGTAAACAGTAAATAGTACATCGAATATCAGTGGGAAGGAACGGACCGGGGTCCATAGTTCACTAAAGGTGTTTTCTCCATAAGATAAATAACATGCTGGGTGAACAAATTACAACGGGGCAATTGACAAATAGAGAATGCATAACAAAGCACGTACATGACATGATGATCACTATAAGATTCATTTGGGCATTAAAACATGATACATAGACCGTAATCCACTTTCGGGATATAATCCGAACAACCCTCGGGTATTAAGTTGCAAGCAACAGATAATTGCATTAAGCAAAGTGTGTAAAGTAAAAAATACAATTGTCCTTTGGCAAAGGATTTTTGTTTTCTCCCTAGTAGCAACAACACATCTACAATCTTAGAAGTTCTTGTCACTCTCCCAGATTACTAGAGGCATGAACCTACTATGGAGCATAAATACTCCCTCTTTGAGTCACAAGCAAATACTTGGACAGAGTAACAACTAGCAACGGAGAGCGTGCAAGATCACAAATAACATAGACATGATAGAACAATAATCAACCTAACATAGTACTAAATATCCATCGGATCCCCGCAAACACAACATGTAGAATTACAATCAGATGATTTTGATCATGATAGGCATCTCACAAGATCTAAACATGGTAGCACAAATAGGAGAATGCAACCATCTAGCTACTACTATGGACCCATAGTCTAAGGATGAACTACTCACACATCACTCCGGAGGCTGGCATGGTGATGAAGAAGGCCTCCGTGATGATATCCCATCTCCAGCAGGGTGCCGGGAAGAGCTTAAGATCCCTCTCGATCTAGGGATAACATTGGCGGCGGCTATGGACTTTATCGTGGATTTCTGATTAGGTACTTAGGGGTTCTGCCTTGGGGGGTTTTTATAGCCGAAGGGGAAAGCACTACTAGGAAAATGGCTATAGGTAATCAGCACATCCGTGGCTCACATGGTTGAAGTGCCCCACGGCTAAAACAGGCGTGGCTCACCTGTGGGCAGTTCCCTACTAGTAACTAGAACAACCGTGGCGCACATGGTCATAGTGCGCCACAGATATGTGTGGACCAGGGCCCTGCTGGCCGCATGCCACATACCCGTAGCGCACATGGGGGAGGTGCGCTACGGTTGTTATGGTTAACCGTGACGCACATGCAGGACGTGCGCTACGCCTAAGTGAAGGCTCCTCTATTCTGTAAATGGGCAGAAACATCCGTGGCGCACTCTGGCATGTGCGCCACGGTTGTGAATATTCCCTGTGGCGCACTAGGGCCATGTTGAAAGAACATGTGGGCCCCCATGTGTGGTTTTGGTAATTAATGACAATCTTTATGGACTAATGTGTGTTATACTTGTAGGAATTGTCCATTGGCATCGCTTGGAGCTTGTGTCAGCTTCAAGGTCGATGAAATGAGAAGAAGATATGTTGTGCAAGCTCAAAATGTGCAATCTTTAGAAGATCTCATGTTTGATGCTTGCCATCCTCGGTGATCATGGATCGATGATGCGGAATCAAGAAAGGCGTTCCATCTTGAGAAGGTAAAGATCGTCTACATCGAGCTCAAGTGGAATGTCAAGGCAAAGGTATAATCTTGATAGGTTTTCCCTTTTGCCGGTCTTATATTGTTAATGGAAGACCGGGTTTAGGATAGATAACCGTACTATCAAGAGGGGCTCTCGAATGAGTAACTCGATCACATCGTTCGGAGAGAGCTCAAACCTTTGCATACTTGCATCATCGTATTTGGTTGTTATTTGGTCTTATCCATGTGAGGACATACAGCTTGTGGTAATCTCCATAACAAGCTCTTGTTCATCAAAATCGGATCCCTCTTTTATATCTTATTGCGATTTTGATCTATGCGGTTTTTCGGTTTCTCACCAAGTGAGGTATCTCACATTATTCTACTTGATACTTTCTCACTTGGTGATAATCAATATTTCCAAGTGCTGGTTCATCAGGCACTGGAGCCACCGCTGAAGCCTCTTCATGGAGATCCCAGGCCTCCCTTCCCTCCGACCTTGATGCTTCCCGTGCCATAAGGCGGATTGAATGGTTCGTAGAGACGGGTTTGACTGGCTTGGACCTAGCCATGTGCTGGTTCATCAGGCAAATCCAACCTCTGCAGCACCACGCGAAGCTCAAGCACGAGTATACCAGCGACAGAAGGGATAGCCTCCGCATCTCCGTGGACAACTTCTCGAGCGACTCCGTCAAGCTCCGCCTTAAGGACATCGTCAAGGTGAAGGACAAGAAGTGTGGCTTCACCATCACCTACGACATGTTTGTAGATGGCAAGTGCCCAAATGTAGGTATTTATTTTCTGTGTGTGACATATACTCCAGTTCTTCCGTCTTGCAAATATCATCTCATCTAACACGGTGATTTCTCACTTAACAGCTTAGCGATCTAGAGGAGGGCAACCTGGCTGCCCAAATCTATGATCCAAAGATGAAGGAAGTCACGGTCGTGTTCGATGACGAGCGCTCGTTGGCGCGGAAGCGGAAGAGCTCCACCTCTGACGCTGCCGACGGAGTCAAGAAGAAGAAGACGGAGTGTGGAGCCTCCAAAAAGACTATCGCCGCCCTGGAGGCAGAAAAGAGAAGAGTTACCGGGATCCCCTTTGCCAAAGCACCCCCACTTGTGTAAGCTTCTCATTCTCCGACATTGTCTATTTATCTGTCTTGCTCCTGTACTTATGCATTTTGCACGTTTCAGGAAGAAAGCCACGACCAGCCTCAAGAAGACCTCCAAAACTTTGGGGGCTTCTCGAAATATTAAGGATATGCTGCATCGCGACGCCTCCCCCGCCATCGCCCCTGCCACTCCTGCCGTCAAGCCCTCGTCTGCACCGACAAGCTCACAAGCTAAGGAGGCACCTGGCCCTTCCGCTATGGAAGTGGACTCTGGTGCCTCTACCGAGCTTGTTGTTGTTGGCGAGCAGGCAACGCAGGAGAGTACCGCCCAATAAATGGCTAAAGCTCCGGCTAAGGATGCCATCGGTGGCGGCAAGGCGGTGGTGGAAGCAGGTACCTCTGCCGTTGGCGGCGCCCTTGCACCCAAGAAAACCCCAGCCTATCCAAAGATAGTATATCCGGTACTTATACCGGGTAGCACTGCTGTGGTTCTTGGTGCGGCACCGACATCTCCGACGTGCGGTCTAGAGGAGCTTCGCCGACAAGCAAAAATCTTGCAAGGAAACAGCGAATCCTTTGCCAAGCTGCTGGCCGAGAATGCTACAAACCTCAAGATCATCGCACTTGTAAGTTTTCTTTGCCTTTTGAAGTTCATATGAGTATCCCACTGTAGCCCCCGAGGATGTAGACGGAAAAACCATAGGTTTTTGCATCTATATGCTCTAAGAGTGACTAAGTTAGAAAAACTCTCACTGTAGACCCCAAGCATGTAGATGGAATGAATTATTCCGACTAGATGCTTTTAAGAGTAGCATACGCAGTGTTTATAAATTTCCATACTGTAGCCCCCAAGCCTCTAGCTATAACTGAATTAGTTCTGACTAGACGCTTTAAAGAAAAGCTAAGCAGATATCCGAGTTAAAAACTTTATACTGTAGCCCCCAAGCTTCTAATCAAAAACTGAATCAGTTCCGGCTAGATGCTTAAATAAAAGCTAAGCATATTACTAAGTCAAAAACTCTCGCTGTATCCCCCGAGCGTCTAGGTGGAAATTTTCCGGCTAGATGCTCTAAGCAGACTAAACAACGTTTAACTTCTTACCTTTTTCCATAGAACGAGAATGCTCGGAGGGGCATGGCCAACAATAAGTACCAGAAGATGAGCGCAGACTTGGAAGATGAAAAGGGTAAAACTGCCTTCTTGAAGGAACAGATCACCAAGAGCAAGCGTCTGTTTTCTAATGCACATTCCAACTTGGTTTTGTGCCCATATTCTCCGAGTACTCACTATGTACTTTACTTTCTCCGACTTGCAGAAACCATCGCCAAGGCTAAGAATATTGTCGAGCAGTCCAAGCACATTCAAGAGCTGGACAGTGAGAACAACATTCTTAAGCAGGAGAGGAAGGACATGCTGAAAATGCATGAGGAATCAATGAAGGCCCTGCAGGACTCCGCCACCGAGGAAATTAATCGCTTCAAGGAGGAGATTTCGATCTTAAAAGATCAGAAGCAAGCTGCCGATGAGCAAAATCAACGCCACAGCGAGGCGTACAAGCTCCTCCAACAAGAGAAAGAATCCTTGGAGGATGCCCTCTGGCAAGCTGAGGCTAGCATCTTCAGTAAGTTTTCTCTGTCTTGGATTTCTATAGTCTGGGTACTTTGCATTGTTGAACTCATGCGCTCCTTGTCGGAATTCACAGCTCCAATGGGTTTAACCCGATCAGCTCCTCCAGCCAAGGAATGCATGGTTCTTGCCGGCAACTTCATCAACACCGCCATTGCTCAAGCCAAGGAGATCGCCAAGCCCCTCCAAATAAACATCAAGGCATCGGACTCCGTGATGAAGTACTTGGAGATTCTGCGCCGAGCCCCCGAGTGTATCACAAGATGGAAAGCTTCATGTGCACGGGTTGGTGCAAGGATGGCACTGTCGATGGTGAAAGCACACTATGAAGGTGCCGACATCGACACGGTGACCTCTGGCATTACTGACGTGGATGACAATGGCAAAGAGATTAATCACGAGGCCAACTTGTCATCACTCGCGGGCTATGACACAAGAGTTGCCGAGTTGGTGGACGTCGACGTCTTCGTGCCCATGAACATCATCGACAACGTCAACCAAGGTTCCTCCAAGTCCCACCATAGCGCCGACTTCGAGGATGGCTCTCCGGCTGATGACGATGCTGCTTCCAAGTCGCCTGCGCCAAAGGAGTGAAAAAACAACTTTGTAATTTTTGTGTCACCTCTGGTGCCTATGCGGAAAAAACTTGTTTATGTAACTTAAGGCGGAAAACAATGATTGTTATTTCCTGCTGCTCAAGAACTAGTTTCCAGCATGTATATGTTTTTTTAAGCAAGTGCTGGCTTATCTATTACTTTGGTTCTTATGCTTGACCTTTCGTGAGTCGGAAGACTCGTTGTCGGAACCATGCGCTCAGATGATGATGTCGAATGGCACCGTCTATAACCTAAGCACAAAATCGCCGACAATAAGTGCCAAAAGTCACTACTCCAGAATCCACATAAAAACAACAAAGAACGTGTAGACCAGGAAACTTAAGCTAACGCCCGTAGGCGGAATTTTCACAAGTGCAATCGCACAACTTGTGCATAAAGGTTTTACATGATCCAAAAATGAACACTAAAGGAGGTAAAAGACTCAGAAATATGAGTGAACCAAAGAGATTTATTTCATTGATCATATAAGAGGTACACAATTAGATAAAAAATGCTAAGTGTAAAAAGGACGTAGTTGTGCTATGTTCCATGGCCGATCAAGCTCCGGGTAGTCATCATCCGGGTCACGTCACTTACGCTTATGATCCTCGTTGGGTCTATCCTTCAGTTCACGGTTGTCAGCAAGGTAGTAAGACCCATTGAGTAGCGCCTTGCTTATGATGAACGGTCCTTCCCATGGCGGGGATAATTTGTGTGACTTCTTCTGCTTAAGTCGGAGCACCAAATCCCCCTCTTTAATCGAGCGATGCCTAACATGGTGACTATGGTAGCTGTGTAGCTTCTGCTGGTAGATGGCGGATCTTTGGCATGCCAAAACATGCTCCTCCTCGAGAAGGTCCACATCTAGGCGTCTGGATTCTTCAGCGTCATCCTTGTCGTAGGCGGCAACTCTTGGTGCATCGTGAAGGATGTCGGAAGGCAGGATTGCTTCTACTCCATATACCATGAAGTAAGGGGTATAGCCGGTGGATCTGTTGGGTGTAGTTCGTAAACTCCACATAACAGATGGCAATTCTTCCTCCCAGGCTCCAGCTGCTCTATGTAGCGGTGCCTCAAGACGTGGCTTGATTCCCTGCAGAATTAATCCATTGGCTCGCTCGACTTGCTCATTGGACTGTGGGTGTGCCACAGATGCGAGGTCAAGTCGGATGCCTTTCTCCCAACAATAAGCCTCCACTTCTCTGAGTGAAAAATTGCTGCCATTGTCGATGACAATGCTATGTGGGAGACCAAATCTCACCACTAGATCTCGGTCAAACCTGAGGGCAGTTGCCCCATCGAGCTTTCTAATGGGTTTAGCTTCTATCCATTTGGTGAATTTATCAACTGCTACAAGCAGATGCGTAAACCCACAAGGTACCATCTGTAACGGTCCCACCATGTCTAGCCCCAGACTGCAAACGGCCAAGTTATTGGTATTGTTTGCAATTCTTCAGCAGGAACATGTGGTTGTCGGGCATAATACTGGCATCCCATGCACGTCTCAACCAGCTTGTCTCCTGTTGGTGCTTGTAGCAACACACCAGCCCCAGAGCCGTTGAGCAGCTTTGATCCGTCAAAGTGCATCACCCAGTACTCTGGCTCCGGCAACGGAGTATCATCTGGCATCTCCGTCCAATCTGCAACAAAATCCGCCAAGGCTTGTGACTTGATAGCGTCGCGTCTTTTGTAGGTGATATCGAAGGTGGCAAGCTCAATGCCCCACTTCGCGACCCTTCCTGTGGCGTCGCTGTTAATGATTATGTCAGACAGTGGAGTCTTGCTCACCACTGTGATTGGGTGCTCCTGGAAGTAACGCCTCAGCTTCCGAGAAGCAAGGAATACTCCATAAGCTATCTTCTGGTAGTGCAAGTAATGCTGCTTGGACTCCGTCAATACCTAACTTACGTAGTAAACTGGTCGTTGAACTCCATGCTCATATCCTGGTTCCTTCCGCTCTACCACGACGACGATGCTGATTACCCGGTTGGTTGCCGCCATGTAGATTAACAGGGGCTCTCCAAGCTCGGGTGCTGCAAGGATAGGAGCTGAGGAAAGAATTTCCTTGAGCTGCTTCAATGTTGCATCTGCTTCGTCTGTCCACGTGAATTTGTCCGCCTTCTTCAACAACTTGTACAGCGGCAGAGCCTTCTCTCCAAGTCGGCTGATGAACCGACTAACTGTTGCAGCACAACCTGTTAGTCGTTGAATGTCCTTTAGGCATGTCAGAAGGTCTATGTTTAAGATGGTCTTGATTTTCTCCAGGTTGACCTCGATTCCGCGATGAGAAATGATGAAACCCAACAATTTGCCAGCTGGCACCCCGAAGACGCACTTCTTAGGGTTAAGCATCATGTTGTATTTCCGGAGATTATCAAAGGTTTCTTTTAAGTCGTAGATTAAGTCGTTTGACTTTTTAGACATCACCGCGATATCGTCCACATAAGCGTGAACGTTTTGACCAATTTGGTCGTGAAGGAAACGTTGCATTATCCGCTGGTACGTAGCACCTGCGTTTTTCAGCCCAAAGGGCATCGTAACAGAGCAAAACCTGCCGTAAGGGGTAGTGAATGAAGTGGCCAACTGGTCCGACTTCCTCATCTTGATCTGGTGGTATCCTGAGTATGCATCGAGAAAACACAAAAGCTCCGAGCTAGCCGTCGAGTCAATGACTTGGTCAATGCGAGGCAAAGCAAACGGATCTTTGGGGCATGCTTTGTTCAAGCCGGTGTAATCAATGCACATTCTTTATTCATTGGTTCCCTTTTTGGGGACAAGTACAAGATTGACCACCCATCGGGTATGAAGGACATCTCGGATAAATCTAGCTTTAAGTAACCTAGCTATCTCTTTGCCAATGGCGCGTCTCTTCTCATCTCCGAAGCGTCGTAGAGGTTGTTTCACTGGTTTGGATTTTGGATCGATGTTTAAGCTGTGCTCGGCAAGTTCCCTAGGTACACCTTTCATGTCGGCTGGTTGCCAGGCAAAGATGTCCCTATTCTCATGGAGGAACTCGACGAGCGCGCTTTCCTATTTGGGATCCAGGTTCGTCCCAATGGCGGTGACCTTGGAGGCATCGCCTACCACAAGTTCCACCGGCTTGGTCTCGATGGCGGCCTTGAACGCAAGAGCGGAGTCGGAGATTTGCTTCTTCGACGCGGGCATCTCTTAATCATCGACCTTGCTCTGGATCTCCTTGAATTCTTCGCTGTAGAGGACATCTTCTACAACAGCTGCTTCATTGATCTCGCAGTCCCTTGCCTTAGAAAAGCTTCCGGATACGGTGATGACACCGTTTGGTCCGGGTATCTTGAGTTTGTTGTAGACGAAGCATGCCTTGGCCATGAACGTGTGGAATATGTCGCGGCCTAATATGACATGGTACACGCTCTTGAAGGGGACCACCTCAAAGGTCATGCGCTCTTGGCGGTAACTGTTAACATCGCCAAAGGCAACCTGAAGTGTAATGCACCCAAGGGACCGAGCCTCCCGACTAGGAACTACACCGTGGAAGATGGTGTTGGTCCGTCTTAGGTTTGCCTCCGTCAAGTTCATCTTCTGTAGTGTATCCAGGTACATGATGTTGATGCTACTTCCACTATCCACCACACACTTGGTGAACTCCACTCCGTCAATCAAGGGGTTGATGACCATTGCGTACTAGTTCTCCGTAGGTATAAGGTCTGGGTGGTCCGTCCTGTCCCAAGTGATTGGAACCTCTGACCAGCGCAGGTACTGGGGGACTAGGGGGAGAGTAGCCATCAGGATCCTCAGAGAGGTCTTCTGTTGTCGGATGGTGGGTGTGCCAAGGAAAGTGTGGTAGACTGGAGCCTTCTTTGCGAAGGGTTTATTGCCCTTGTCGTCGCTCTTGGCGGCGTGCTTGGGGTCAATGTCCTTGTCCATGTCACTTGAATCCTTGGAATCCTCCTCCTTCTTCTTTCCCTTGCCCTTGCCTCGCGGTCTGTTCTTCCGACTTCGCCTGTAGCCGGACTCCGGGTCTTCCTTGAGGTCGTTGACGAACTTGCAATGTCGATTGGTATGGGTGGCTTTGCCGTTGACGTCGAGGTGTCCGAGGCACGACATATCGCGGTATTCCTCATAGGTTTGGGGAACGCGGAGAGGCACCGAGGTGGTTTCACTTCCTCGCTGTTGCCCACGGCCAACTCCCCTTCCTCGGCCACGTTGTCCGCCATCACCTCGTCCTGCAAAAGTCGTAGCGACCATGTCGGTAGATTGCTTTTCTTCTGGAGCGGTTTTCTGTTTGTACTGCTGTTCCTCCGAGCTTGAGTTGGAATGGCCGTTGCCGGCAAGGAGCCGCGAGCATCGTCGTCGGCAGCTGCGAACTCACTAGCCAACTGAATCATCTGGTTCAAGTCAAGCTGGTGATTGTCCTGCAAGCGCTTCAGCTTATGTCGGAGCAACGTGCCCCTTTCCAACCCATCGATGAAGGCGGCCATGGCGGTCTAAGCGTGCACTCCTGCGCAGGAAGTCTTTATGTATAGCCAAAGGGAGAGGTAGGCGCGAGATGTCTCGTCTTTCTCTTGCACGCACCGTTGTAGATCGCCCACAGTGCAGGGATGCTTGTATGTACCCTCAAAGTTCTTGGTGAATGCTTCTTGCCTGTCCAACCAGTTGTAGATAGATTTCTCTGGCAAGTCGTCGATCCATTGACGGGCCGTGCCTGCCAACATTAATGGGAGGTACTTGACGGCGATGTTGGGGTTGCCTCCGGCAATCTCCACCGCGTTGCCATAGTCCTGCAACCATGTGGCGGGCTTGGCGGTGCCATCATAGGGCTTGATGGTCTTGTCAATCCGGAAACCTTTGGGGTAAGTTGCAGACCGTATTGCTGGTCCAAAGCAACGTGGTCACAGGTATGGTCCTTCCCGGTCCTCGTGGATCTTATCAATCCGCGAACGTGCATCGTATGGCTCCGGGTTCTTCTTCTTCTTGTCAACAGGGGATGGGCTGCGTGAACGACGCGGGCCTCCTCCGCCATGGTGACTGCTTGGTGGTGACGGGGGCAGGGGTGGCGGTGGGTTAGCCTTCTTGCTGTTACCCTCCTGCGACACCTCACGCTTGTCACAGTTGTTTGTTGGACGTGGAGGGTCATGGTGTGACCTGCTCCTGTGTCCTTGGTTGCACTCTCCGCCATGACGGGTCTGCTCCGTGTTGTCGCGGATGACGATGCCGCACTGCTTTGGTGGGGGCATATCCGTACGGTGGTGAGCCTTGTAATCTTCGCGATGCCGGGGGGAGCGGGGCGGTGGTGATGGGCGAGGAGGTCAGGACTTATCTCTGTGGTCGGAGGATATGGGGATATCATCCTTCCTGTTGCGTGCATCCCTCCGTCTTCGTTCCAATGAACCCGTCTAGGACCCGACATCAAGAGGAGATCTGTCCCTTGGCGGCTTGTACTGGCTAGACTGGCAAAGCGCTGGGTCGGACTCAAGCCTCTGAGAGGTGGCCTTTTCCTGCTGCTTCACCGCCTTGGCCACTAGGTCATAGACCTGTTCCACTGCCTCGGGCGATCTATCCTGCTCCAGAAGGGTCTTGGCGACGGTGAGGTTAAGGAGTGGGGTGGGCATCACCTGCTTGCCTTCATTGTCAATGTATGTCTTGGCTTGTGCCGGCTTCGAGGGAGCCCATCCTAGGTTGCGTCGTACACCGGGATCGTTGATGACGCGATTTGGAGCTTTCTTAGCCTTCTACTGCTGCAGTAAAGTCTTGTACTCGGCCTCCATTGCTCTAGCTTTCTCTATGGACTTCTGCGCGTTGACCAGATCTCGATCTAGCTTAGCGCCCTGCTCCGCGATGGCCTGCGCTTCCTCCAGCAGTTGCTGGCGTTTCTCGTCAAGCTGGATCACGTTCCGGATATGAGCAACGGTTAGTGGCTTGACAAGGATATTGCCATACATTACTCTATCAGCTGGAGTAACTTGGGATGCTATAGACGTAGATGCTGGAGGCGGCAAGTTTGCGGTGTTGTTGTCGCTCGGGCCGGTACCGAGTTCCTGCGGCTCCTACACTGGGTTAGGTGGAGGGGGCATGACCTTTGGGCGATCATCGTTAGCAACAATGAGTGGCCCCTTCCCCTTTTCCAGTGCTATAGGCGGAGCTCGTCCGGGTTGATCTTCATCCATCGCCGTCCCAATGGTGACGAACACTCCTCGAGACGTGACGGCGTTGTTGGCTTGCTCGTAGCGCGAGTACTCCTCCTCCATCTCCTGCATAGCGGAGTCTAGATCTTCTGGACTAAAATCTATCTCCTCTGAATCTGCGCTGAAGTCGGCATAAAGCGTGTCAATGACAGAATAGGAGGGTGCCAGGACTACCTCGATGACGGGCGGTGGAGGTGCAACGACAGCGACGATGACTGGAGGTGGCGGTGCAGCAGCGACAATGGCGGCCGGAGGCTCCTGAGGTGGCAGCGCTCTGTCAATGAGCGCGAGATCCGCCTGAGCTGCCACCTTAGCCTCCGCATAGTTGTTGATGGTACTCACCATGCCTTCGAAGGTGAGGCAGCCTGAGGCCTGCTGTCGTCTTAGGGAGTGCCGGAGAAGCGTGCCATGGTCCAGTCCTTCCACAAAGTGATACATAGCATCATCACTGGGGTAGTGGGCCAGATCGGCTCGTATACGGAGCCACCTGGCTAGGTAATCACGGGGGTTTCCTCCTTCTCTCTGAATGCAACGCGCCAGATCAAAGATGGTAACCACGCCGACGAACTTGGATCTCTTCTGTCCAGACACACGGGCGAAGCCGGCGGACTTGCAGTGATCTTCCACCTTTATATCCTGCACAGGGGCGGTTTGGGTGGGCCTTGAATTTTTTCGATCTTTGCTAGCAAACTCCAAAGAGAGATCCGACATTGATCCTTCCGTGAACGTATCCTGACCGTAGGTGGTCCGTGCGGGCCTTGATGCTCCTATGACTCCCAGGGAACTAGTGCCTGAGTCGGTTTCGCCGATGAAGAGGTGGATGTCTCCGATAGGAACGATTAAACACCGCGTAGGGTTCGTCTTTTCCGGGATCCAGAACTCGTCAGGACGGACGATCGGAACGTTGTCGGGGAAGAGAACGAGATCGATGGCTACGGTTTCGCCGATTCCCATGAAGATCTTGGTCCTCGCCCGCTGAAGAGCCTGAAGCGCCTCTTGCCCCACGGTGGGCACCAAGTGTCGTGGTACTGCCAACGAGTACGCCATGGAGGGGTCATCATAGTGCGTGTTTAGAGACATGGGGTATGGCGGACGGTTGATGGGTACGAGGTAACACAGCTTACCCAGGTTCAGATCCCACAACGGTGGCGCAATCCTACTCCTGCTATAAATCACTATAAGGGCAATACGCCGAGTTACAGGGATTGGTTCGCTATGCGAGGTTGTATGAATCGATACTGGGTTGTGCGAATCGATGCCCTAAAGGCTCCCATAGGCCCGAATTATATAGTCGTCAAGTCCTAGGGTTACAGGGAAAGTCCTAGCCGGACAGGTTACAGAGTCCTACACCGTCTATTACTAGTCATGTGTATCTTGCACTCCAAGGCTCCGGGTACGCTGGTGACTCCACCGTAGCCTTTCTTTATCCGGCATGGGCCTCCCTTTTGGATAGGTGACATGCTATGAGGATACCCATATAGAATATCCCCAACATGGGGCATCCCGGGTAACTCTTCTGGAAAGACATCCGGGTATTCCTTCATAATGGGTACATCTTCCAAGATAACCCCCTTAAGAGAGTTCACCATAACTTCCTTAAGTGCAAAACTTGACTTGATACGAATCCTTTTCCCTTCCGGTGTTGTGAGCGTGACAGTTCTTTTGGCAAAATCTATGACTCCCTCATATTCGGTCATCCAATTCATGCCCAAGATGATGTCTAATCCTTGTGACTCTAGAACTACTAGACTTGTGGGGAATATGTGTGCCCCAATCCTTAGTTCTAACCCCTGGCAACCGGATTTTGCCACTATTTCTCCTCCAGGAGAACTTACCCTTAGGGAAGAATTTATAGTATCCGTAGGTATCTTGCCTCTATCCACAAATACCCTTGATATGAATGAATGCGATGCACCAGTATCAAAAAGAATAACCGCGGGAAAGGAATTGAGCTTAAACTTACCAATCACGGAGTCCGGTACATCACAAGCATCCTCCATGGAGACATGATTCACTGTGGCTTTGACAAACGGATTTGGCTTCTTCCCGTTTTCATTACCATGGTTGTGTCCATTGCCATTCCCATTGCCATTGCCATTCCCATTCTTTTTCTCGGGGCAAGTAGTTGCATAGTGCCCTGTCTTGTTGCACTTAAAGCATGTCACCTCACTGAGATCCTTTCCATTGCTGCCATTCCCATTGCGGTGCTTATGCCCATTGTGTTTGTGACCGCCATGGTGATGATCGTTATGGTTGTGGCCATTATTTTTATAAGGCGGTGGTGATGAAGTGCGCTGCTTCTGGTACGGAACAAAGTGCTTGTGAGGGTTAGACTTCCTCTTGTGGTTCTCTATGCTCTTCCTCTTGGATTCAACCATAGTGGCTCTATCCAAGAGCTCCTGAAAGTTGTCAAACTTCTAAGCCACAAGATGAATAGATATCTCATCATTGAGTCCTCTTAAGAATTCCTCCTGCCTCTTGGCATCAGTGGAAACATCATTGGGTGCATAATAGGCTAGCTTGTTGAAAAGCTCACCATACTCGGTGACAGAAGGGTGCAGCTGGTGTAAGTCGCGGAACTCGCGCCTTTTCAGAGTCATGACACCCGCAGCCACATGATGAGTGCGGAAAGTTACCTTGAACTGATTCCAAGTGATATCATCAATGTCCGGGTGGGTGACTTGGTAGTTATCCCACCATTCTGCAGCAGGTCCTTCAAGTTGGTGCACGGCATAACGCACCCTGTCGGCTCCGACAGCTTGCACGGTGTCTAACTTCTTGTCAATTGTGCGTAGCCAGTCATCTGCAATGATTGGTTCAACGGTGCTAGTGAAGGTAGGTGGGTTCAACCTCAAAAAACGAGTCAACCGATCCTGTTGAGGTGGTGGTGGAGGTGGGGGTGGCGGAGGTGGCGCGTTGTTGTTCTTTTGCATGTTCTGAGTGAGCAGTTGGATCAGCTGGTTCTGAGTGGCCAAAAGTTGTGCAATATCTGGAGGAATTTCGGAGTTCGCACGTCTTGGCGGCATCTGTGGGCTTCGAGAAACAAGTTAAGAAATAGACAGAAAGACTAAGTAGTAAACTCCTACCCTTATGAAAACACACAAGGCACACAAGACACAAGCAGCACAAGTATAACACAGAAATCATCCAAGTTTAACTAAACCAAACATGTCTTGGTATTTATTACAATCGTGAATAACGTTCAACTATAGAATTTAAAGGTGGTCCAACTACTACACATCTTCCACGCCTTACTCTTCCTCATCCTCGAACGAGTAGCCCTCCTGCTTTAGGGTTGACTTATACAGCTCCATCTCCTTTGTGGTGGCTTCAAGCTTCTCTTGGAGTGCCTTTATTTCATCTTGCAGCTTCTTGGTAGTGGCTTCTACCTGCTCCTGAAGTCCCTACTTCTTGCACTACAGTTCTTCCACTAGGCTTGACTTGTTCGCGGCTTCCAGTTGCTTTTCCATGTCCCTCTTGGAAGCACACACATCATTGATTATCTTGCAAAGGCCCTCGGCTGCACTTAAATTCCCTCAATTTCCTGCTTGAGTTCACTAATCCTATTGTTTTTATTTATCAACCTCTTCTCTTGGTTAGTGAACTTCTTCTCTTGGTCCTGGAACTTGATCTCTTGGGCCTTCATTGCCTCCTCCTGCTGCTTGATTATTTCCTCCTTCTCCTTGATGAGAGCGCATAGCTCATCATTCCTTAGCATCTCGAGGAAGCTACCTTTTTCAAGGTCATGGATGTGGCACTCCAAGTCTTGATATTGCGTCCTTCGGTGCTTGGTAGAAGCCCTTTACTCAAAGGTTAACTCCATGGAAACCCCTTCCTCATCTTGCCTTCCAAAAACGTCGGTGCAGTGTTCTTGGAGATATTCTTGATGGCGTCCACATAGGCGACCAATGAGCTGCTTCAAGCTGATGCTAAGGGCCTTCTCCTTGGAGTCGCTAACGATGTGGATTGCTATGTCCTCCTACAGGCGCTCGCCATGATCTCATCCTAGCTGGATGACTTTGACTCCCCAGCAGCCGTCCTTGTGGAGTTTCTTCATTGTGCTTACCTGGATTGTTGGCAGGGGAAGTTCCAGACGTTTGAGGAGGTCCATGAGGCATCCACCAAAGCGAAGGGACTCGATGTCCGCGAGGGTGTCGTAGAGGAAGCTTGTCATCTTTAAGTTAGAGGAATGAAAATTAGATACTTAAACAAAAAGAGGAAAGGAAGGTAATAGAAGTGCGTGAAAAATAACTTAGAAGAAAAGCAAGTAAGGCACAAAAGTTAAAGGTGGTTCCAATCCTAGGGTCACATCCTACAGGCAAAGATGTTCTCTGATACCATCTGTTGTGACCTTGGATCAATAAAGATCCTAAGTCCATGTGATTTACATGCTAGTCCCTGGATTAAAAGCTAGCACTCACAGTCGATGAATATCATGTAAAACACAAAGTCATTATTACACGACGGATCCAGAGTATAAAATTATTACAAATTTGCTTAGCATTAAGCTAGCTCAAATAACAGCGGAAACATAAAGCAGCTTGAGTCCATCAACGCCCCAGGCTTGTTGAGGGTAGACTCGTGATCTCTACGCACCTTTCAATCTTCGGATTCTGCACATAAGACGTGCAGCCAACAAGTTGGATCAATACTTTGAATGTATTTGCAAATTACACCAAGGAAAGAAAAAGACTAACACTACATGCAAGGCTAGTTTAGGCTGTGGAATTTATTTGCTGAAAACTAATTTTCTTAAGTATGGAAAAGAAGGGAGAATTCCCCTACTTTGTAAACATTTGATATTACTCACCAAGTGTCCAAACAACCTAACACTTGGATATTACTCGCCAAGTTCCCAAAACCCACCCAATAGCGATATGACTCACGCTTTGGGTTTTTAGAAAACTTTAAGTTTTGAAAGAGATAGGAAGATTCTTCAGAGCCTCCATCCTTCAGATGCTCAATGTTGTTCTGTTTCCGTGAACACGACTGATCGATCAGATTGCAATACTCTCGAGAGTTCGTGCACTTTACCCACAATCCACGATCAAGTCCTTTAACGGACAAGACCATGGCGAGGCTTTCCCTTAGTAGCCCCTCTACCTTATGGATCCAACCGTGCCAAGATCCTCCAAATGTTGGTACCCAGGTGAGGTTTCCCACTAAGTACTAGGCCAAGACAAAGTCCATATGTATTGTGGTTGCACTGGAAGCTTCTGAATTCTGAAACGTGGCAGACTTCTTTGATTCCTGGGCGGCCATCCTCCACCAAAATCTCACTCGTTGACCTGGAAACCGTTCCGCCCAGAAGAAAACTTAGTTTTATTTTGAAGTGGATTTGAGAAGAAAAGTTTGCTCAAGAGAGCCTTTATACTTAGAAAAATTCATTGTCTTTCGAACCCCCCAACGGTACTTTATATATACAGCATAGCAAGCAGTACTTAGCAAAAACAGGGGTAACCTATTAGGAGGGGTAAAATCCTAAGTATAGAGCTACTCATGGCATACTACAAAACCTTCGCACTTGCAAAAATAATACTAAGGAAAAATTCTACCAGATCATCCTACACATGCATACTACAGAATTTATAGATCAAAACATGCATAGTCAAAACTGGGACAAAAATATGAACAAGTGGTGTAACTTGCCTTGATTCGAGCAGCACTCTACACAGTAGTACTCCTCAGTGCACTCCGAACAATCTAACGAAACAAAAACATAGATCTAATCACAACTTGCACAAAATAATGCCACAAATATAATATGCATGCATGCAACATGGTGATATGAAAGATTGTGTTCTAATTTGATCAAGGTATCCTTCTTGGGTTGCTAATGTGTTGGGAATGTTGATGGTATTAGTTTCCCACCGATTTTAATTAATTTAGATAATTACTTTAATTTATAGGCTCATAAGGAGAACCAACCATCTAATCAGCACCGAATCATATCTGAAGATCTTAAGCAATATTTTATCATGTTAGTCAGTAGGCATTGTAAAAACAAAACCAACGCAACAAGAATCAACTAAAACGGAGTTCTAATTATTTTTCTATAAATTAAATACTCTAAATTAGAGATTAAATCCTACACAGAAAATGGTACTGCAAACTCGAGAAATTATTCTAGATCTGTGCTCTATACAATTTTGTGAATCCAACGGTATATTACACACAATTTTTGGCCAAGTGGTTGATTTACTATGAATTTTGCAAGTTAAATATGTTTTCTGTCTATTTAGAAAAGCATAGATCTATTCTAAACAGAAACTGCCATGCGTCGGGACCTGATTGGCGCGCGCGAGCGAGGTGCTGACTATGAGCGCTGACACGGCCCATTCCATACGGCGCTACGCGATAGGCCCGTACCCCTTCGTCCGGTTCTTCTAATCTGGGTCGTTGTATTTCGATCTAGCGGGCGGGGGTAAGGCGGCCACTTACCGTGGCAATGTTGATGGCGAGGAGAGGCAGACGGCGACAGTGCTGTCGGGCAGTGGTGCTCGGCGGCGGTCCGGTGGCTTCTCGAGGAAGTAGGGTAGATGATAGCGCGCGGCTCCTCCTCGCGGACCCGTTCGCGAGATCGGCTCCAACCCCACCTTCCTCGTCCAGCCGCAAAGCTCCGCTGGTCTCCGCAAACTGCAGCGATGCCTCGGCGAGAAATCGCGGGCATTCTAGTGCTCTGCAGAAGGGGAAAAGGGGTCAGAGGGAAGCGACGGAATACATATAGAAAAAATAACGGAGAAAGAGGGTCGGGGTGACGCAATCTGTTGGCGGCTTGACCTTCCCGAGCGCAGCAATGGCGAGCAAAAATCGGTAGTGGTTCGGCGCATTTTAGCTAGGGTTTTCTGGGGGCGAAACGACGAGAGGGGTTGGCTTTTATAGTCCAGAGACTTGGAGGAGGGGGCGGCCGAATCGGTTAGGATTCGAGCTTATACTGTCGCGTCCGAGGTCTAGGGGAAACCGGCCGGCCCACGTGCTGTGCGGCGCTGACGGGTTTGCACGCGGCGGCATATAGGTCGCGGGCTGGCCTAGCTGGCCTGCTTAGGTTATTTAGTTTTTTTTTGTTATTCTTTTTATTTTATCATTTTTCTGTTTTACCAAAACTTTAATAACTTTTGCATATCAAACCCAAATTTAGTGAAACTAGTTTCTAAATTTTTGTAATAATAAGGTGGTCATCATAGAACCAGAAAATATTATTTTTACAAAGATTTAGGAAGGCCAAGCAAGGTAACCCTCTTCTTGCTCATATAGAGGAATTTTGTATTAGTGTTTTGTTAGGGTTTGGTGGAGGGGTTTTTATGCAATGTTTAAATTGTTTGATGCAATGGCGCAAGGATGATGCATGCTTCTAGTAACATCTTAATATAAAAACTGGGATGTTACAGCGCAAGGGAAGCTGCTCGTGGGACGACGACGAGGAGGAGACGTAGAACATCTACACTTCCTCGACGCGCTTCATCAAGTTCCGCAACCGCGCGTCTAGTGGTAATCCCGTGATCTATGACAACAGTATTCCTAGTTTACGTGGTAGAAAATTTTGATCTGCGCTAGTGTAGCCTACCCATATCCCTTCAATAACTTGGTTTCTTGGGAGTTGGATGCATGAGTAGAGCTCATAATCAGTACATGTGGAGACTAGCAAAAGACTGTGAGCGATCAACTAAGAGAGCAATAATGGCTAATCATGCAGAGCGACAAAACATTATTAATTAAAGCATAAAGTGTTATCACAAGTCAAAAACTAAATGATCATAGAGGCTAAGGTGACTGGTTCATAGTCATAACATGGTGTAATCATGTGCCAAGTCAACCCAAATAAAGCATCAAAGGAGAATACCACAATATTATGATTTTTGTATGCTACAACAACGGATGATTCTTTCATGGCACATTAAGCAATCTCAATTGTTTGAAACAAGTTGTGCTACAGAAATAATCACTAAGCGTATGTTCAAAGCAACATCTAACATGACATGATAAAGTCTAAGTCATAGTCAAAACAAGCTCCTTTTTGTACCACTATAAGCATGAAACATTTTACTCTTTTCCAACACCAATTGATTTATTTGAAACAACTCACAAAGATAATAATCAATAAGGACCAGAAAGTTTGTCTCACCTAACTACAAAGAAGAACTAAAAAGTTCTAAGCAAAAAGAAGCTCCTTTTTGTCTCACCAGTAGGAGATAGGAGTCACTTCCGAAGGTGTTGCTAGCAACGTGGAACCTGCACACAACACAACCAAAATACTTTTCCCCAACTTATCAATGAGGTTGTCAAGCTCACTGGTTTCGCTAAAAACAAAGGATTAAACATATAGTATGAAAGATAGTAATTGCTTGTGGTGATTGTAGAAAGTAAACAATAAACAGTAGATAGAATATCAGTGGGAAGGAATGGACCGGGGTCCACAGTTCACTAGAGGTGTTTTCTCCATAAGATAAATAACATGTTGGGTGAAAAAATTACAGTGGGGGAATTGACAATAGAGAATGCATAACAATTCATGTACATGACATGATGATCACTATGACATTCATCTGGGCATTACAACATCATAAATAGATCGTAATCCAACTATATCTATTACTAACAATCCACCTCCGGGATATCATCCGAACAACCCTCGGGTATTAAGATACAAGCAACATATAATTGTATTAAGAAAAGTGTATAAAGTAAACAATACAATTGCCCTTGGGCAAAGGATTGTTGGTTTCTCCCTAGTAGCAACACCACATATACAATCTTAGAAGTTATTGTCACTCTCCTGGATTACTAGAGGCATGAACCTACTATTGAGCATAAATACTCCCTCTTGGAGTCACAAGCAAATAATTGGCCAGAGTAACTACTAGCAACAGAGAGCATGCAAGATCACAAATAACATAGACATGATAGAATAATATTAAACCTAACATAGTACTCAATATCCATCGGATCCCCGCAGACACAACATCTAGAATTACAATAAGATGATCTTGATCATGATAGGCGGCTCACAAGATCTAAACATGGTAGCACAAATAGGGGAATACAACCATCTAGCTACTGCTAAGGACGCATAGTCCAAGGATGAACTACTCACACATCACTCCGGAGGCTGGCATGGTGATGAAGAAGGACTTCGAGATGATCTCCCCTCTCCAGTAGGGTGCCGGGAAGAGCTTTAGATCCCTCCAGATCTAGGGATGACGGTGGTGGCGGCTACAGACTTTTTCATGGATTTCTGATCGGGTACTTAGGGTTTCTATCTCGGGGGGTTTATATAGGCGAAGGGGCAAGGTCGATGGACGCCTAAGGGGCCCACACCATAGGGAGGCGCGGCCTAGGGTGGGCCTGTGCGCCCCCTGGTGTAGCTGCCTCGTGGCGCTTCTTTGTCTCCCCTTCGGACTCCGTGTGGTGTCAGTAAAAATAGAAACTTTGGCTTTCGTTTCGTCAAACTCCGATAATATTTCCTTTGGTAAAAACCTGGAATAGAAAAAAAGCAGAAAATAGGAACTGGCACTTTGGCATCTTATTAATAGGTTAGTTCCAGAAAATGCATAAAAATTCCACAAAGTGTAGACAAAACATAAATAAAATGGTACAAAACAAGCATGGAGCATCAAAAATTATATATACATTTGCAACGTATCACCCCTAACTGTCACCTTGAGCGCTAGATGGTTCCAACAAACACCACTATTTCATAGAGACATCCAACTCAAATTATAACTCGTGATAAGTATTTCTGTAACCTTTAGCCTAAGAGACACACATGGTGTGCACACTGTCACCCTTCACACACGTGGGACAATGTGTCTCCGGAGATTACATTAATAAAAGCACTTGAGTAGCATAATAGATCTACTTATTTAACTAGATTACAAAGCTTATGATCACAATAAGATCACACATAGAGAGAGATGAACACATAGCTACTATAGAGCCCTTATCCTCGAGGGAGAACTACTCCCTCCTCATCATGGGAGTCAGCAACGGCGATGGAGATGGCGGTGGAGTCGATGGAGATGGCTCCGGAGGCAATTCCCCGTCCCGGCAGGGTGCCGAAACAAAGACTTCTGACCCCGAATCTCGTCTTCGGTGGCGGCGGCGCTGCAAAACTTTTCGTGGATTTCTGATCTGATATTTAGGGTTTTTGCCTCAGGGGGAATATTTAGGCAAAGGGGAAAGGTCGATAGACGCCCGAGGGGCCCACTGTTGGGAATATGCCCTAGAGGCAATCATGTATGATGAGTTTTCCCATTGTATTCATAAAGATATTAAGTAGTCCTTGTATAAACATCTGATGTGTATCATTGAATATGTGATTCGGTTGTGCAACTATGCATTCATGTTGTGTGTACTAAATATCCTTGGTCATTGAGGTTGTGCTGGACACACAACTTAGACCAATGTGAAAGTTGGCTTGATGACTCGGTTCCACTTGTCATGGGCATGGAGATGCTATTCCAACTTACAGAGATTCGACTAAAGAGTTTAGCGAGTCGGATTGACCCATATTGAGGTACAACGAACAAGTTGTCATTTGTATATCTCAATCAATGTAATCCTTAGACCTGAGGTTATTGCATAGTCCGAGTTGAGGATCACCGACTTAGGTTACATCAAACGCTGATCCAGAATCGGGCGATTATAAAGCGTGTTCAGGTCGACTGAGAATCAAGCCGCGTGATGTGAATAACCAAGATGGGATTTTTCCCCTCCACTCGGAGAGATATTCTCCGGGCCCTCTCGTGAGATATGATTCGGAAAGCATGGCCATGCACGACTCGGTTAAGTGTTAACCGAGGCGATCGACTAAGAGTTAGTTGGGTGAATCACTTATCTCGGATCGAGAAGAGAGTCGGACTATTTAAGGGATGACATATATTCGCCTATAGTCTGACAAGGTATATCGTGAGGCAAAAGGGACTCGGACGTAAGTCGCATTGGAAAGGCAAGTCATCAGGACTCTTTGGTACTTGGGAGTCGGCACGTTCTGATAGGAGCCGCTACCGACTGATCGATTGAGAGTCGGACTCCAATCGTGTCCAAGTAGCCATAAGCCTGCGGGGTCACACACTTAAGAGCGAGAGCAAGTTCGGATTAGATATGAACCTGTAATCTGGTTGGGTTGGACCTAAACCGGATTAGGACTGAGTTAGTGAGTTGGACTCACGGTGACTAGTGTTATATGGGCTTTAGTGAATGGGTCGCGCGAGCAGAGCCCACGTTCACTCCCTATATATAGTGGAGCACCGTAACCCAGAAAGGTTAATCGTTGTTCGGTTAGGTCATTCCATGTGTTGGAAACCCTAGCTCCACAGCAGTCCTGCCGCCGTAACAAACCTAGCAGTTCGCCGTCGGCGCTCCTCCTTGTACGTGTGGATACCAGCAGAGGTGCTGTGCGATCAGCACCAGGACGATCGGATCGTGAGGACTGCCTTTGCATCAATCGCGCTTCATCAGTAATCCGCAACCGCGCGTCTAGTGGTAAACCTCGTGGCCTTCTACCTCAGCTAGTTCTTGGGATCACCACGTTAGAGGAAATTTTTTGTTTTATCTCCGCGTGGTCCAACAGTGGTATCAGAGCGATATCTTCTGGTTTAAGGCTCGAGATCTCGCATATGTGATATGCGGTAGGATGTATATGAGATGTAACATCCCTAAAATCATGATTTCAAAGATTTCATATCATTCATGCATGCATATAGAATTGAGATCAATTTCAAACCCATTTCAGAAAAACAGAAGCACTTAGTGCTATGATTTTATGTGAGCAGATTTAAATCAAGTGGCCATCCCCATTTGAAAGTTGAATGTTTAGGAACCTTGATTGTGTGCTTTATTTGTTGAAAGGATTGTGTGTAGAATTTAAACCAAAGTTTACTATTTGGAAATGGTTTCCAAAAACCATTTTTCAAATATTTGCAAATCAGATGCAAGTCCCTGATTATTTGTCCCCCAAGTTTGACCAAGCCTTTACTAAGTAACCACTTGGGTTTTGACCTATTTTTGAGACCATTACACCACTGCAAAACCTCAAGAAGATTTGAATTCAAATGGAACTTGAATTCATTTGAAAACCTATTCAGAAAATCAAAGTATAAAAATAAAAGGAGTAAACAAAAGAAAAAGGCCAAGCGCCACCAATCTGGCCCAGCATCAGAACATGCCCAGCTAGCCCACCCGGGCCATTCCTCTCCCTCTCACATGCACGAGCGCACCCACGCAGTCACTGACGCCTGGACCCCACTCCCTCTCTGCTTATTTCGCTGACAAGCGGGCCCCGTCCACGTCACCGTTGTCTTCCCCAAATCCCGCGCAGGAACACGTCGCCGCCCGTTTCTTCCCCGTCTCTGCCTCGATTTTAATCCTCTTAATAGGTGATGAATGCGTGCGTAATCTCCGCCCCTGCTCCGGCTATAAGATCCTCTCCCCACTCCGCTCTTTTCCCCTCACTCAGCTCTGACAGTACGCCACCAGGCTGCCCATAATCGCGCCCACACCGCCGCAGCACCGACGACCTCCGGCGACCAATTCCGGTGAGCATCGTTCTCCCCTTGGTCTCTGCTTCATGCGAGTATGATCTACATGCCTCTGCGCATCTTCTCATATATTCCTTTTTCTCTGTATCGCCCTAGGACGCCGTCACCGTCCACCACTGGAAGCGACCGAGGCTTGACGCAACTCCGGCGACCCCTCCTGGTAGTTTCCGACCACCCCTACTCCCCTTTTTGACACTCACGAGTTCGCCAGGTTTGTGCGCATCTAACGACATCGTTGGTTTGTCTTAGCTCGCTCCAGAACCTCGCCTCCGTCAACGCCAAAACCTGCCCGACGTCTGCCTCTACTCCGACGAGGAATCCTCGCCATGCCCGCGCGCCCCTCGACGAACCATCGCCACCTTGAGCATCAGCAGCCTCCTGCGGTTCTGGTAAGCGCCTCCTTTCTTCCCCGGGCGACCTAGAGCGCCGACCACCGCTAAGCGACACGCCGCCATGCGCGCCCTTGGCGCCGTTACAGTTAGATGTTTTTAGCCGTGAGATCCAGATCCGGCGCGTAGAAATAGTTCACTTAATGAAGGGGTATGGATAGATCTGAACCGTGCAGCGATAGATAGATCCAACGGCGCGGGAGGGTGATCCGGAACGAATCGGTATCAGCCAATAGGATTAAGACGCATGGCTAGAGTTAGTTTCAAAAACAGATTTCAAATCAGATTTAGATCCAAATTTCAAAGGGCTATAACTTTGGATTCCCACGTTAGATTTTTTCAAACTTTATACCGTTGGAATTAGGGAGACAAGACCTTTCTGAATCTTCAATGTGTTTAGTGAAATGTTTCTGTTAAAATGACTTTTTATGCAGAAACTTGTTTAGGACTATTTTGAGTATAGAATTTGTTTAGTAAATTGTTTTAGGGCTAAATAAGTTTAGTTAGCAAGATTTTTGACTTGGTTATGTTTCTGTATCATGCACTTGCTTGGTGGAGTTTTCCAAAAATCATCACTTAGCATTTTCTTGCATGCATGCATTCATATTTTATTTGTATATGAATGGTGTGTAATTTTGTGCTACAAATTTTTGTGTAGATTTTGCTAGTGACTGTGATTGTGAAGAGTGCTACTCTCCCCATTACCAAGGCAAGTGGTACTTCATGGTTATTTTCATCCCAATATTTTGTATAAACATTAGAAATAATTTTGCTAAGTCTTGCATGTTACTTTTTGCCAAATGCTATGTTGGGAAATCCTAAGTAGTTGTAGAATTGCTAGAAATGCTAGGAAATTTCGTAAGTTAAGTTACTATGCCATGCTTAGCCTAGCTAGTAGCAACCAAGGGTTGGTAAAGTATATATACATGCTATGATGAAAATATTTCTAAGTCTTTGGACTTATGTTTTTCTTAATAAAACAACTAAGTCAATATAACTCCTGGGTGGAATGGGACTTGAATGGTGGTTTTTTGTTGAGTGGTTACACAAGGCCCATTGGATATGGTTTACCTTGTGTATCTCACTTCTGGTATGCCACCCAGGCACAAAGGGATTTTGGAGGCCAAGTGTTGAGAAGCTTATAGTGCAACCACTTGGCAATATGGGCTCTGCCTTGATCATATAGGTTGCTAGAACTTAGCCATTTGGACAGTTGGTGGTAGTGGGATTGATAGGTTGGAGCGCGTCCATTTGGTCTAAGTAAAGGCTTCTGAAAGGTCCTGTCTTGGGAAACCAAGTCTGGTGGGGAAAGTGCACAACCTCTGCAGATGGAAAAATCTAAGTACTTAGCCAAGTCCATGGCAATGGACAAATTGAGCATCAAGACATGGAAGCTATCAAGAATCTCATCACTCCAACTTCTAAGTAAAACTCGTGGGTGAACAAGGGTGAAGGACCCCAATGTCTATTGGTGGTTTCTTGGGAAAGTTTTGACAAAGAAAACTTAGTGATTTCAACTAATAGGAAAAACCTATTTTGAAGCAAAGCAAGCCAAGCTACACTTAGACAAATTTCATATAGTATTGTAGTTCACTTAAATTACTAAGGTATCACTTGCCAATACTATTCCAAAGTATTGACCCACAGTGGCTGTAACTTGTGATGTTGCAGGTTATTCTGATGATGATTAGGTGTCATGAGTCTACACTCAACATGCTTGCCTGTGGCACATGAAGATGAAGACTTGTGTTATTTACTTATTCCAAAACTCTTGTATTAGGCCTATGGCCCTGAGTTGTAAAAGACTATGTTTTATCTCTAGAATGGATGTAATAAATAACCTTTGTATCTGTGTACTTCATCTTAAACTATGGATGCTAGCATTGATCCAGGGACTAGCATTGCAATCACAGGGATCCTTTTCCTTTACAAAGGAGGGATCTAACAGATGGTATCAGAGCCACTGTGTTGCCTGTAGGATTATGACCCTAGGATTGGAAACCACTAAGGAAAAATTTTCAACTACTTCTACACTTGTCTATTCTTCTCGTAAACTTTTCTAATCTTCTTTCTCATCTCTATTTGTAGATGAACTCCATCAACGAAGCCGTAAGGAAAGGACCACTCATGACCATGACCTTAGAATGTGAGACAGAGTTCCCCAATATTCTCAAGGACCTCATGGTGGCAATGGAGTTACATGGTGCAGCTGTGTACAAAGGCTTCCCAGTGATGGATGAAGGAGTTGAGTACTGGTGGGTGCAACTTCACTTGTATAAAAACAAGGAAGACAACCACAAGGAAAAAGGATTCTGCATGTACACCAACACTGTGGTGCACACCACATTTTTTGAGTCAGCAAGAGAAGCAGCTTGGAGGACCATCAAAGAACTAAGTGCATGAGTCAGGTGCAGAATGCTCAATCTCCAAAAAGACTTGAAGAAAGAAAAGGAACATACTCAAGAGTTGGAAGATACCAACCAAACCTTAAGAGGAGACATAATAGACTTAGTGATGGAGTCATGTGAGCAAGATAGGCTAGTTGCTTCTAGGAACATTGTGTTAGCCAACAGATCTAGTGAGATAGGATTGTAAACGTACTTTGTTAGTTGGACCACCACCTATCACCCTATTTTCCAAAAATGTTGTCCTAAAATAAGAGCGAACCTTGATTGATGTAATGACTTCATGTATGCATGACTTGTGTGTTTTGTTCCCATGGCTATGTATGTGGTGTTTTGTCCTTTGTTTATCTTAAATTGTGTTCTAACTTTTCTATCTTATAAATAGATGCCTATTACCATCAGCACTGTTGAGGAGTTCCGGGCTACTCGCTTTGGCCCTCGTATTGTTGAGCTTACTACTTTGCTCGATCTCCCTCTTCCCACCATCATGGTGCACCCACTCACTAAGTTCGAGAGGAAGGACCTCTAGGGCTTCAAGGTGAACCAGCCAGGGGCCTTGAGAGCCTACTCGGAGGCCATCGTCTTCAAGCTTATGCGATGGCGGAGAGAGGCATGGAGGTAGTTATGCAGGACCTGATAGGGGCGTGCTGGGACGACACTCCCGACAGGTTAGAGGCACTCACTTCCACGTCTTTGGAAGACGTGATGATGACGGAGAGTCTATCGACTTCGAGGATGACTCAAGGGGCCTTGCAGAGCCGATATATGCAGCCTTCCAGGACTTAGAATCTCTCATTAGGCACGTGGATACTGACAGGACCAATGTCATGCTCAGTAACGACGAGCTCTAGGTGCAGCTTCGCGAGAAGGACAAGCTCTTCGCGCAGCAGGATGAGATAGTCAAGGAAATGGAGACGAAGTTCGAGACCCAGGACAGGAAGTTCAAGAGTCAAGAGAAGCGTGTCCAGGATAGGAACAAGAAGATCCGAGATATGACCGAGGAACTGCAGTCCAAGGACTTCGAGCTAGAGCAGCAGCAGACGGTGATTGAGAGGCTTCGTTCCTAGAAGAGGGCTCTCAAGGCCAAGATTGAGTCCTTGACCACTACTATTGAGGAGAACAAGACCGCGATGGAGAATGCAGGTCTTACATTTGTCGAGGAGGAGATTGATGCTGATGAGTAGACTTGACTACTCGTTTATCTTTTGTTATCGTACTTGTTATTTGTGAACTTGTTATTGGACCATCCGACATGTGGATGGCTTGCTACTTGTGTGTTCTACCTTGTGAACTTATTATCTTGTTGTTGACCTTTTACTTTGTTGCATGCTTGTGATTGCTTATGTGATGTAATGTGCATGAAAAACATCTATGGGTATCTCATTCTTATCTCTATGTGAACAAACCACAGATGCCTCCCCGTCGTGCAAACCCCAACCCCAACAACATCACTCCATAAATGCAGCAAATGATGACTGCTCAAACACAGCTTATGCAAATGATGACAACATTCATCCAAAACCAGAATAATAACAACAACAACAACAATCCCAATAACAACAATAACAACAACCCTCCGGGATTTGATATGCTTACCATATTCTTGAGGTTGAGACCAGCTAAGTTTTCGGGGACAACTGATCCCATGGTGGCCAATGATTGGCTACGTTCTGTAAACAAAGACTTAGTGACCGTGGGCTGCACGGATGCTGAAAAAGTCAGATTTGCAGCACATCTGCTGGAAGGGCCAGCCACCACATGGTGGGACAACTTCCAAATCACCACTCCTATAGACGAGGTGACTTGGGCTATCTTTGAAGATGGCTTTCGCACTGCTCATATCTCATCAGGAATAATGAGCCTGAAAAAGAAAGAGTTCCACAATCTGAGGCAGCGCCACCATAGCGTGGCTGAATACATTGAGGAGTTCAACAATCTGGTGCGTTATGCACCGGATGAAGTTTACACTGATGCCAAGAGGAAGGAAAAATTTCTAGAAGGCTTGAATGATGAGCTAAATCTGCAGTTGTCTATGGCATATGTTCCAACTTATCAGTCTCTGTGTGACAAGGCTGCTATTTTGGAGAGCAAAATGAAGCAGGTGGAGAGTAGAAAGATAAAGCACTCCGACAAACACAGCTCGGGATCGTCTCACAAACGATCTCACCTTGATGACAGTGGAAGCTCAGGGTCCCACAAGCATGGGAAATTCAACAAGCACCACAACCACAACCGTCATGACAACAAGCACCATCGCAGTCATGACAATGATAAGTATAAGAACCACAAGAGTGGACATAAGATCCACCACAGTGGAAATGGAAGTGGAAGTGGAAGTCAATCTTCTAAGAGAGACATCAGTCAGGTTGAATGCTTCAAATGCAAGAAGCTGGGGCATTATGCAAATGAGTGCTCTGAGAAGAAAGTTGAAGGACCTAACAAGCCCAATCCTTTTCAGAAAGGACAGGTTAACCACATCAATGTGGAGGAGGTCTATGAGGAACCTGATGCTGTTGCTGGTAAGTTCAGACTCAATTCAATTCCAGCATTTGTACTCTTTGATACTGGTGCATCTCATTCATTCATATCAAAAGCATTTGTTGATAGAAATGGGTTTGCAACTGAAAACATTGGGTGCCCAATAAAAGTTAGTTCTCCGGGAGGAGATATGATAGTAAGTCTTGGATGCCGGGATCTGGTCATAGAGTTTGGAAAGCATAGGTTTCCAGTGAGCCTGATAATCCTAGATTCCCATGGATTGGATGTAATTTTGGGAATGGATTGGATGGCTAAGTATGAAGGGGTACTAGATTGTGCCAATCGTTCTGTTGCACTCACAACCCCGGAAGGAAAGCGGATTAAATTCAAATCCAACTTTGAATCCAAAGGAAGTAAGCTTAATTCTCTTAAGGGGGTTAGCATGGACAGTGTGCCAATTGTGTGTGAGTATCCGGATGTGTTTCCGGAAGAATTACCAGGAATGCCACCAGATAGAGATGTGGAGTTTATAATAGATTTGGTACCAGGTTCTGGACCAAGAGCAAAGAGACCGTATAAAATGTCAGTTGATGAACTGAAGGAGCTCAAGAAACAACTTGGAGAACATTTGCAAAAAGGATTCATTCAGCCAAGTTCTTCGTCTTGGGGAGCCCTAGTTTTGTTTGTAGAGAAGAAAGATAGAAGTCAAAGGCTATGCATAGATTACCGTTCACTCAACGAGGTAACCATCAAGAACAAATACCCTTTGCCAAGAATCAACGACTTGTTTGATCAGCTAGAAGGAGCATGTGTGTTCTCGAAGATTGATCTTCGATCAGGCTATTTTCAACTCAAGATAAGAGAACAAGACATACCTAAAACAGCATTCACCACCAGGTATGGATTGTATGAGTACACCGTGATGCCTTTTGGTTTAACCAACGCTCCAGCATACTTCATGAACATGATGAACAAGGTGTTCATGGAATTTCTTGACAAGTTTGTTGTCGTTTTCATCGATGACATCTTAGTCTACTCCAAGAGCAAAGAAGAACATGAAAGACACTTACGTTTGATACTTGAAAAACTGAGGGAGCATAAACTTTATGCCAAATTCAGCAAGTGTGAGTTCTGGTTGGAAGAGGTTGGCTTTCTTGGTCATGTTATGACAAAGGATGGTGTAGCAGTTGATCCTGCTAAAGTTTCAGCTGTGACTGAATGGGAACCTCCTAAAAACGTGAAAGAGGTTCGTAGCTTCCTTGGCTTGGCGGGTTACTACAGAAGGTTCATTGAATTTTTTTCAAAGGTTGCTAAGCCAATGACTGAATTATTAAAGAAAGACAAGAAGTTTGCTTGGTCTGAAGGTTGTGAACTCAGCTTTCAGGAATTAAAGAAGAGACTTGTGTCAGCACTAGTTTTGTGTCTGCCAGATTTGGAAAAGGATTTCCAAGTATATTGTGATGCTTCTCATCAGGGATTAGGTGCCGTACTTATGCAAGGCGGTAAAGTTGTGGCTTACGCCTCGAGACAACTCAAAACTCATGAAGTAAACTACCCTACACATGATTTAGAGTTAGCCTCTGTTGTCCATGCACTCAAAACATGGAGACACTACCTTTTGGGAAAGCGTTGTGAAGTGTTCACGGATCATAAAAGTTTGAAGTATATCTTCACCCAGAAGGAAATCAATATGAGACAAAGAAGATGGTTAGAGCTTATCAAGGATTATGACTTAAGTTTGCAATACCACCCCGGTAAGGCAAATGTTGTGGCAGATGCTCCAAGTCGTAAGGCTTTTGTGAACGGCCTTACTAAATGGGAATTGCCAGATGATTTGTGTGCCGAATTCAGAAAACTCAGATTGGAGATTGTACCTGAAGGACACCTCATGTCTTTGGATGTTCAACCCACTCTGTTGGATAAGATCAAAGAAGCCCAAAAGACTGACAAAGAAATCGAAGAGATTAAGGAAAGGATTAGCCAAGGAAAAGCCAAAAGTTTCCATGAAGACGAACAAGGTACCTTATGGCATGGGAAACGTATTTGTGTTCCACAAGATCCGGAGTTGCGGAAACTGATTCTGCAAGAAGCCCACAAATCTCCGTATTCTATTCACCCGGGAAACACCAAAATGTACATGGACATGAAAGAAAGATTTTGGTGGAACAATCTCAAAAGGGACATCGCCGAACATATTGCTTTATGTGATGTGTGTAGTAGAGTAAAAGCGGAGCATCAGAAACCAGCAGGTTTGCTTCAACCACTACCTATTCCTGATTAGAAGTGGGACAAGATTGGTATGGATTTCATTACCGGATTACCAAGGACCCGGTCAGGATATGATTCCATATGGGTTGTAGTGGATCGCCTAACTAAAGTGGCTCATTTTATACCCGTGAAGACAACCTATACAAGTGCCAAGTTAGCCAAAATCTACATGAGTAGAATTGTATGCCTTCATGGTGTGCCTAAGAGTATTGTGTCTGATAGAGGAACTCAGTTCACTTCTCATTTTTGGAGACAGATTCATGAATCATTGGGAACGAGGTTGGAATTCAGCACCGCTTTCCATCCTCAAACCGATGGACAAACAGAAATGACTAATCAAATTCTTGAAGACATGTTGAGGGCCTGTGCCCTAGACTATGGAGCAAGTTGGGATGAAAGTCTGCCTTACGCAGAGTTCTCTTACAATAACAGCTATCAAGCCAGTATTGGGATGGCACCATTTGAGTTTCTCTACGGAAGAAAGTGTACCACCCCATTGCAATGGAATGGTGTGGGAGAAAGAAGTCTATTTGGACCAGATCTTATCAAAGAATCCGAAGAGAAAGTCAAATTAGTTAAAGACAGATTGAAGATAGCACAGTCCCGACAGAAAAGCTACGCAAATCCTAAGCATAGAGAAGTCACCTATGAAGTTGGAGATAGAGCCTGTCTTAGAGTATCACCACTTCGTGGAGTGAAAAGATTTGGAGTCAAAGGAAAGTTGGCACCAAGATATGTTGGGCCATTCAAGATTCTAAGTCGCAAGGGAGAAGTTGCATATGAAGTCGAATTGCGGAATCTCTGTAATTGTTCATAATGTGTTTCACATAAGTCAGCTTAAGAAATGTCACCCAGAAATGGAAGAAACTTCTTTGAGGGATACCATACCTTTGGAAGAAGTTCAACTAGAAAGTGATCTCACTTATGAAGAAAAGCCTATCAAGATTCTTGAGACTGCAGAAAGAGTCACAAGGACAAAGACTATCAAGTTTTGCAAAGTGCAATGGAATCATCATTCCGAAGAGGAAGCAACATGGGAAAGAGAAGATGATCTTTGGAAAGACCACCCTCACCTATTTGCTAGCCAATCCGAATCTCGAGGGCGAGATTCACCTTAAGGGGGTTAGATTTGTAACATCCCTAAAATCATGATTTCAAAGATTGCATATCATTCATGCATGCATATAGAATTGAGATCAATTTCAAACCCATTTCAGAAAAACAGAAGCACTTAGTGCTATGATTTTATGTGAGCAGATTTAAATCAAGTGGCCATCCCCATTTGAAAGTTGAATGTTTAGGAACCTTGATTGTGTGCTTTCTTTGTTGAAAGGATTGTGTGTAGAATTTAAACCAAAGTTTACTATTTGGAAATGGTTTCCAAAAACCATTTTTCAAATATTTGCAAATCAGATGCAAGTCCCTGATTATTTGTCCCCCAAGTTTGACCAAGCCTTTACTAAGTAACCACTTGGGTTTTGACCTATTTTTGAGACCATTACACCACTGCAAAACCTCAAGAAGATTTGAATTCAAATGGAACTTGAATTCATTTGAAAACCTATTCAGAAAATCGAAATAGAAAAAGAAAAGGAGTAAACAAAAGAAAAAGGCTAGGCGCCACCAATCTGGCCCAGCATCAGAACAGGCCCAGCTAGCCCACCCGGGCCATTCCTCTCCCTCTCACATGGCCTGCCATGATCGCCGACGCTGGACCCTACTCCCTCTCTCCTTATTTCGCTGACAAGCGGGCCCCATCCACGTCACCGTCGTCTTCCCCAAATCCCGCGCAGGAACACGTCGCCGCCCATTTCTTCCCCGTCTCTGCCGCGATTTTAATCCTCTTAATAGGCGATGAATGCGTGCGTAATCTCCGCCCCTGCTCCGGCTATAAGATCCTCTCCCCACTCCGCTCTTTTCCCCTCACTCAGCTCGTGACGCCACCAGTGCCCGTGTCAGCGCTACCGCCGCAGCACCGACGACCTCCGGCGACCAATTCCGGTGAGCATCGTTCTCCCCTTGGTCTCTGCTTCATGCGAGTATGATCTACATGCCTCTGCGCATCTTCTCATATATTCCTTTTTCTCTGTACCGCCCTAGGACGCCGTCACCGTCCACCACTGGAAGCGACCGAGGCTTGACGCAACTCCGGCGACCCCTCCTGGTAGTTTCCGACCACCCCTACTCCCCTTTTTGACACTCACGAGTTCGCCAGGTTTGTGCACATCTAACGGCATCGTTGGTTTGTCTTAGCTCGCTCCAGAACCTCGCCTCCGTCAACGCCAAAACCTGCCCGACGTCTGCCTCTACTCCGACGAGGAATCCTCGCCGTGTCCGCGCGCCCCTCGACGAACCATCGCCACTTGAGCATCAGCAGCCTCCTGCGGTTCTGGTAAGCGCCTCCTTTCTTCCCTGGGCGACCTAGAGCGCCAGCACCGCCGCTTAATCGACGCTGTTGCCGCCCATGGCGCCGCTCGTTTCTGGTTAGATGTTTTTAGCCGTTAGATCCAGATCCGGCGCGTAGAAATAGTTCACTTAACGAAGGGGTATGGATAGATCTGAACCGTGCAGCGATAGATAGATCCAACGGCGCGGGAGGGTGATCCGGAACGAATCGGTATCAGCCAATAGGATTAAGACGTGTGGCTAGAGTTAGTTTCAAAAACAGATTTCAAATCAGATTTAGATCCAAATTTCAAAGGGCTATAACTTTGGATTCCCACGTTAGATTTTTGCAAACTTTATACCGTTAGAATTAGGGAGACAAGACCTTTCTGAATCTGCAATGTGTTTAGTGAAATGTTTCTGTTAAAATGACTTTTTATGCAGAAACTTGTTTAGGACTATTTTGAGTATAGAATTTGTTTAGTAAATTGTTTTAGTGCTAAATAAGTTTAGTTAGCAAGCTTTTTGACTTGGTTATGTTTCTGTATCATGCACTTTCTTGGTGGAGTTTTCCAAAAATCATCACTTAGCATTTTCTTGCATGCATGCATTCATATTTTATTTGTATATGAATGGTGTGTAATTTTGTGCTACAAATTTTTGTGTAGATTTTGCTAGTGACTGTGATTGTGAAGAGTGCTACTCTCCCCATTACCAAGGCAAGTGGTACTTCATGGTTATTTTCATCCCGATATTTTGTATATACATTAGAAATAATTTTGCTAAGTCTTGCATGTTAATTTTTGCCAAATGCTATGTTGGGAAATCCTAAGTAGTTGTAGAATTGCTAGAAATGCTAGGAAATTTCCTAAGTTAAGTTACTATGCCATGCTTAGACTAGCTAGTAGCAACCAAGGGTTGGTAAAGTATATATACATGCTATGATGAAAATATTTCTAAGTCTTTGGACTTATGTTTTTCTTAATAAAACAACTAAGTCAATATAACTCCTGGGTGGAATGGGACTTGAATGGTGGTTTTTGGTTGAGTGGTTACACAAGGCCCATTGGATATGGTTTACCTTGTGTATCTCACTTGTGGTATGCCACCCAGGCACAAAGGGATTTTGGAGGCCAAGTGTTGAGAAGCTTATAGTGCAGTCACTTGGCAATATGGGCTCTGCCTTGATCATATAGGTTGCTAGAACTTAGCCATTTGGACAGTTGGTGGTAGTGGGATTGATAGGTTGGAGCGCGTCCATTTGGTCTAAGGAAAGGCTTCTGAAAGGTCCTGTCTTGGGAAACCAAGTCTGGTGGGGAAAGTGCACAACCTCTGCAGATGGAAAAATCTAAGTACTTAGCCAAGTCCATGGCAATGGACAAATTGAGCATCAAGACATGGAAGCTATCAAGAATCTCATCACTCCAACTTCTAAGTAAAACTTGTGGGTGAACAAGGGTGAAGGACCCCAATGTCTATTGGTGGTTTCTTGGGAAAGTTTTGACAAAGAAAACTTAGTGATTTCAACTAATAGGAAAAACCTATTTTGAAGCAAAGCAAGCCAAGCTACACTTAGCCAAATTGCATATAGTATTGTAGTCCACTTAAAAATTACTAAGGTATCACTTGCCAATACTATTCCAAAGTATTGACCCACTGTGGCTGTAACTTGTGATGTTGCAGGTTATTCTGATGATGATTAGGTGTCATGAGTCTACACTCAACATGCTTGCCTGTGGCACATGAAGATGAAGACTTGTGTTATTTACTTATTCCAAAACTCTTGTATTAGGCCTATGGCCCTGAGTTGTAAAAGACTATGTTTTATCTCTAGAATGGATGTAATAAATAACCTTTGTATCTGTGTACTTCATCTTAAACTGTGGATGCTAGCATTGATCCAGGGACTAGCATTGCAATCACAGGGATCCTTTTCCTTTACAAAGGAGGGATATAACATGAGATCTATATGCTGTTTGGTGGTCGATCTATGAGATAGATCGGTTTTGTACGAAGTTGATTGGATCAACTGTGCTCGGGGAATGGTAGATCTGATTTCCGTGATCATACTGCTGAGGTTGTGGAACGACATACCCCTACCGGTCGGCTTCCGCCATTGGGGTAGACTATGACACGTAAATCCAGAAGCGGTGATCCAAGATCAAAGAGTTTGATCGAATCGGAACGATGGTCGGAATCTATATTCGGATCCAGAAGTGGGACCGCCGGCTTCGCCCTGTCGTAGCGCCTTAGATGTCGTTGCGAGTTTCACAACACCGGTAGATATTGTATCTATGCATAACTTGTTTTTGCAGGAAGTTGTGGATGGTATGGTTCATGTGCATGTGATGTATGTGTGTAATCCATACGTGATCTGCGAATCACGGTTTATGTCAGCCGGCTGGAGCCTAGGTGCTGTCATTTTATTGTATAACGACCTGCGTGTCGGATTCTCTATGTAATTTACTTTACTAAGCTAGTGTAGCTGTTTGGAGAACCCGGAAGGCATGCAAGGCATTCTACATGTCAGCGACATGGAGTAAGACGACAAGTGACAAGAATTGGCACGGGTCGGATTACAGGCTTTGTGGAGATGGAGATCGCCATGAGGAGAGCCATACCATTTCACATTATAATTGCTTTATTTTGTGTTATTGTTATGTCTCTATTTTACCTCTATTAGATAGTCGGTAAAATATAATCCCTCAAAGAAGGTCTAGTCGGTTTTCCCGCCAGTGTTTGCACCATCACAAGTCGGACATTTTTTGTAGTGGGCTCATAAAATTGAGGTGCTGCCAATTCTTTCCAACTAGGTGGGTTCGAGTTGGACTCTTACTGCACAAACACTCGGTAAGCTAGACGGGTCTATCACAACGGTTGTGGGACTCAGGAAAAGTTAGATGGGAGTCGGGGCATGTGATGCCACCCGTCCAACAGGAGTCGCATGAGATGCGATTGACAAGGAGTTGTCTACCTAGATCACTTGGCGGCTAGCAGTGATGCTAAAGCTCACTAGCCGACTTGCTTATTTAGGATCCTGAATCACTAAGAAACCATCGGAGGGGTGTTGGTTCTAGTGGGAGCATAAAATATTAAAATGTTTAATATGCTTGCTCTTTTATGAATACATGTCTTAAGTGTTTTGCATATTTTCTGTTGTAGATCATGGCACCAAGTAGCAGTCACTCTCAGATATCCGGTTTTGTGTTGAGAACTATCCTTGAGAAAGATAAACTGAACGACACTAATTTTACCAACTGGTATCGAAATCTGAGAATTGTTCTCAAACAAGAAAAGAAGGACCATTTCCTAGACAACCCACTTCTAGAAGAGCCGAATGAGAATGCGACTGTCACTGCCACCAATGCCTACCGTCGGGCTAAGGATGAGTCCACGGACATTAGCTGTCTTATGCTTGCACACATGGAACCGGACTTGCAAAAGCAGTTCGAGCATGTTGAGGCCTACGATATGATCGAAATCCTCAAAAGTATGTTGCAGGCTCAGGCGAATACTGAGAGGTATCAAGTCTCTCAGGCTTTGCTGAGTTGCAAGCTTAAGGATGGTGATCCACTGAGCCCGCATGTGATAAAAATGGTTGGTTACGTGCAGTCTCTGGAGAGGCTTGGCTACCCCATAAGCGAAGAGTTCGCTACGGATATAATTCTAAACTCTCTTCCTAGTGCATATGGGCAGTTCATTTCGAACTACCACATGCATGGTATGGATAAGAAGCTCACTGAATTACATGGGATGCTCAAGCAGGCAGAGGTGGATCTCAAGAAGGGCACCAGTCAAGTGTTGATGGTGCAGAATAAGGCTAAGTTCAAGAAGAGTTCTTGGACTAAGAAGAAGGCTAAGTTAGGAGGAAAGCAGGCTCAGGACCCGGTCCCTAGCGCTTCCTCAGGGACTAAGCCATCTCCTTCAGCCGGATCCACTTGCTTCTACTGCAAGGCGGATGGCCACTGGAAGTGGAACTGCTGCAAGTACTTGGCCAACAAAGCCAAGAGTGGAGGTATGACTTCCTACTCAGGTACACTTGTTTGCAATGTTATAGACATATATCTTGCTGATGCACCCAATGGTTCTTGGGTATATGATACCGGATCAGTTATTCACATCTGCAACTCGTTGCAGGGACTGGTAAGAACTAGGAGCGTAGCAAGAGGCGAGGTTGATATTCGAGTCGGCAACAAAGCAAGAGTTGCTTCGTTGGAAGTCGGCATGATGCAACTTCATTTACCTTCCGGATTCATTATGGAACTGAATAATTGTTATTATGTTCCAGTGCTCAGTCGAAACATTATTTCTGCTTCATGTTTGATGAGGCAAGGCTATGAGTCGAATATCAATAATAATGGTTGTTCTTTGTATTTGAATGATATGTTTCATGGCTTTGCACCCATCCAGGACGGGTTATTTATTTTGAATCTTGATGGTGAGTCGGTTTATAACATAAATGTTAAAAGGTTGAAATCAAATGATCTGAATATGACTTACTTTTGGCACTGTCGGCTTGGTCATATAAGTTGGAAACGCATGAAGAAGCTCCATGATGATGGACTCCTAACTTTGTTCGACTTGGAGTCATTCGAGATATGCGAATCTTGCCTACTCGGCAAAATGACCAAGACACCTTTTGCAAAGAGTTGCGAAAGGGCATCCGACTTGTTGGGACTAGTACATAGTGATGTATGTGGACCAATGAGCACGACAGCCAGGGGTGGTTATGAGTACTTCATTACCTTCACTGATGATTTGAGTAGGTATGGATATATCTACTTGATGAAACATAAGTCGGAAGCCTTTGAAAAGTTCAAAGAATTCCAGAATGAAGCACAGAATCAACTCGGCAAGAAAATAAAGTTTCTTAGATCGGACCGAGGAGGTGAGTACATGAGCCATGAGTTTGATGACCATATGAAAAGTTGTGGAATAGTTCCTCAACTTACTCCGCCAGGAACGCTACAAAGGAACGGTGTTTCGGAAAGACGGAATCGGACCTTGTTGGACATGGTACGATCAATGATGAGTCGGACAGATCTGCCTTTATCATTTTGGGGTTATTGTCTAGAAACAGCGGCGTTCACGCTAAACAGAGTACAATCAAAATCGGTAGAGAAGACACCGCATGAGATGTGGACAGGCAAAAAGCAGAGTTTGTCTTTTCTTAAGATTTGGGGTTGTGAAGCATTTGTCAAGCGACTTCAGTCGGACAAGCTTACGGCCAAGTCGGATAAATGTATTTTCGTGGGGTATCCGAGGGAAACCTTGGGTTACTACTTCTACAACCGAGAAGAGGGCAAAGTGTTTGTTGCTCGGAACGGTGTCTTCCTTGAGAAAGAGTTTCTTAGTCGGGGAGTAAGTGGGAGCACGGTGAAACTCGAAGAAATTCGAGAGGAACCTGCTAGTAGCGAGTCGGCAAAAACCTTGGAGGTTGAGCCGGTCGTGGCAGCTGAGACGGCAGCAGCACCTGTACTACGAAGATCGGCAAGATTACGAAATGTTCGTGATGTGTTACTGTTAGACAGTGATGAGCCGGCAAATTATTCAGAAGCGATGGTGGGATCTGATTCTGAGTCATGGCTTAGAGCCATGAGATCCGAGTTAAAGTCCATGGATGAAAATCAAGTTTGGAACTTGGTTGATCTGCCAGACGGTGCAAGACCCGTCGAGTGCAAATGGGTCTTTGAGAAGAAAACTGATATGGATGGAAATGTTTCCGTCTATAAATCACGCCTTGTCGCGAAGGGGTTCCGACAAGTTCAAGGAGTTGATTACGATGAGACTTTCTCGCCCGTAGTGATGCTTAAATCAGTTTGGATCATGTTAGCTATAGCGGCCTATTTCGACTACGAGATATGGCAGATGGATGTCAAAACGGCTTTCCTTAACGGAAATTTAACCGATGACGTGTATATGATACAACCCGAGGGTTTTGTTGATCCAGCTAATGCAAACAAAGTGTGCAAACTTCAGAAATCCATTTATGGGTTGAAGCAAGCATCTCGGAGTTGGAATATTCGCTTTGATGAGGTAGTCAAATCGTTTGGCTTCATCAAGAGTGATCATGATTCTTGTTTGTACAAGAAGTTTAGTGGGAACAAAGTAAATTTTCTAATCTTATATGTGGATTGCATATTACTGATTGGAAATGATGTCCAGATGTTGCAAGAAACCAAGGAATCATTGGAAAGGAGTTTCTCAATGAAAGACTTGGGTGAGGCAACATACATCCTCGGAATCCGGATCTATAGAGATAGATCAAGGAGGCTCATTGGATTGAGTCAGAGTACTTATTTGGACAAAGTGTTGAAGAAGTTCAACATGGAATCGTCTAAGAAGGGGTTCTTACCGATGTCCCATGGTGTAAAACTTAGCAAGACTCAGTGTCCTTCGACAACTGATGAGCGAAGTCGGATGAGTGCGATTCCATATGCTTCTGCAGTCGGATCCATCATGTACGCCATGATTTGTACTAGGCCGGATGTTTCCTATGCTCTAAGTGTTGTGAGCAGATACCAGGCTGATCCTGGAGAGATCCACTGGACAACGGCTAAAAATATCCTAAATTACTTGAGAAGGACTAAGGATATGTTCTTGGTTTATGGTGGTGAAGATGAACTCAGTGTAAAGGGTTACACGGATGCGAGTTATCTTACTGACTCTGATGATTCTCGTTCGCAATCCGGATACGTGTTTATTATAAACGGAGGTGCTGTGAGCTGGAAGAGTTCCAAGCAAGAGACTGTGTCTGCATCTACAACAGAGGCTGAGTATATTGCCGCCTCGGAGGCAGCAAAGGAAGCTGTTTGGATGAGGAATTTCCTCATGGATCTTGGTGTGGTTCAGGGCTCGTCCAATCCGTTGGACGTGTATTGTGACAACAATGGTGCTATTGCACAAGCCAAGGAACCTAGAAAACACCAGAAGAACAAGCACATACTCATGCGATACCACCTGATTCGCCAGTTCGTGGACCAGGGTGATATCAAGTTATGCAAGGTACACACAGATGCAAATATTGCGGATCTGTTGACTAAGCCGTTACCCCAGCCGAAGCATGAGGCGCACCTGAGAGCCATGGGCATTAGATGCTTAGACATGTGATGTCGAAAGATTGACTCTAGTGCAAGTGGGAGACTGTTGGGAATATGCCCTAGAGGCAATCATGTATGATGAGTTTTCCCATTGTATTCATAAAGATATTAAGTAGTCCTTGTATAAACATCTGATGTGTATCATTGAATATGTGATTCGGTTGTGGAACTATGCATTCATGTTGTTTGTACTAAATATCCTTGGTCATTGAGGTTGTGCTGGACACACAACTTAGACCAATGTGAAAGTTGGCTTGATGACTCGGTTCCACTTGTCATGGGCATGGAGATGCTATTCCAACTTACAGAGATTCGACTAAAGAGTTTAGCGAGTCGGATTGACCCATATTGAGGTACAACGAACAAGTTGTCATTTGTATATCTCAATCAATGTAATCCTTAGACCTGAGGTTGTTGCTTAGTCCGAGTTGAGGATCACCGACTTAGGTTCTGTCAAACGCTGATCCGTGAATCGCGATTATAAAGGCAGGGTTCGGGTCGACTGAGAATCAAGATGCGTGATGTGAATAACCAAGATGGGATTTTCCCCCTCCACTCGGAGAGATATTCTCCGGGCCCTCTCGTGAGATATGATTCGGAAAGCATGGCCATGCACGACTCGGTTAAGTGTTAACCGAGGCGATCGACTAAGAGTTAGTCGGGTGAATCACTTATCTCGGATCGAGAAGAGAGTCGGACTATTTAAGGGATGACATATATTCGCCTATAGTCTGACAAGGTATATCGTGAGGCAAAAGGGACTCGGACGTAAGTCGCATTGGAAAGGCAAGTCATCATGACTCTTTGGTACTTGGGAGTCGGCACGTTCTGCTAGGAGCCGCTACCGACTGATCGAGTGAGAGTCGGACTCCAATCGTGTCGTAGTAGCCATGAGCCTGCGGGGTCACACACTTAAGAGCGGAAGCAAGTTCGGATTGGATCTGAACCTGTAATCTGGTTGGGTTGGACCTAAACCGGATTAGGACTGAGTTAGTGAGTTGGACTCACGGTGACTAGTGTTATATGGGCTTTAGTGAATGGGTCGCGCGAACAGAGCCCACGTTCACTCCCTATATATAGTGGAGCACCGTAACGGAAAGGTTAATCGTTGTTGGTTAGGTCATTCCATGTGTTGGAAACCCTAGCTCCACAGCAGTCTGCGCGTATGAACCTAGCGATTCGCCGCGGTGCTCCTCCTTATGCGTGTGGATACCAGTAGAGGTGTTGTGCGATCAGCACCGGGATGATCGGATCGTGAGGATCTGCGCATCAAGCGATCGCTTCATCAGTAATCCGCAACCGCGCGTCTAGTGGTAAACCTCGTGGCCTTCTACCTCAGCTAGTTCTTGGGATCACCACGTTAGAGGAAATTTTTTGTTTTATCTCCGCGTGGTCCAACACCCACACCCTATGGCAGCGGGGCCAGGGGGCCCCCGCGGCCACCAGGTGTGGCTGCCTCGTGGCACCTCTTCGTCTCTCCCTCAGACTTTGTGTCATGTCGGGAAAAATAGAAACTTTGGCTTTTGTTTCGTCCAATTCCAAGAATATTTCTTTACTAGTTTTCCTGAAACCAAAAATAGCAGAAAATAGGAACTGGCACTGTGGCATTTTGTTAATAGGTTAGTTCTAGAAAATGCATTGCCACAAAGTGTAGACAAAACATAATATAATTGGTGCAAAACAAGCATGGAGCATCAAAAATTATAGATACGTTTGCAACGTATCACACTCCAACATGGCTTGAAATTTATCGTTCCTTGTTTCAACCTTCGGCCATCGCTCTGTCTCCTCCACCAACTGTCGCTTCGTTTTTCTCGTATAACTGTCCATGTCCTCGAGAAACCCAGTCTTCGATGGAAAATAAGGTCCAAAGCCTCGTGTTCATCCATCGTATTCAGGATTTTCGAGGGCCTTTGCTAGCTCGTCTTTATCTCTCTCAGGATGGAACTTTCCCTCTTGAACCTCTTTCATCACTTTAACAAGTTTATTCTTGGGTTCAACAATTTCTTTCTTTGCAATAAAGTCCCTTGTTTGTGGATCATACGATGCCCCATGCCCAAGTAACAAATTTCTTGACCTCAAGGGCCAATAATGTGTAGCTGGAGTGATCCCTTTATCAAGCAGGGCTTTTTAAGCTTCATCCCACATAGGAATGGCACTCTTGTGTCCACCTGTCCCCATATTATTGTAACACCCTGGCCTGTCCGAACCAGCGGCTGTCACTCCTGACATCTTAATAGGATATCTAGACTAACCCCACAGACCAACACTAGTCTTTTCTGTGCACTTTGTCCTCACTCGGGCGAACCCGGTATCCACTTCCCGATTGGTCACCCATCCTCAATTTGCTCTAGGAAAAACACGCTTAACCTTAGAGTTCTTTTTAGATGAGCTTCCAGAAAAGAGGTTGCAACTTGTTGGTATGGGTATACTATCAATCCTATTAAGCCATGCGCCATGATCTCACAATTATGGTGATATTTCTTTTTCGCGGCATTTTCCTTATGCTTTTCCGACCTTTGCTTAGCTTCATCTAATTCCTTGTACTCCACAAATGCATCCTAGTTATCCCACTGCTTCTCTAGTGCGCCAGTGAATTCTAGAGCTTCTTTTCCTTGGCATAATTTGGTATAATCTTTTGGTCAAATCAAATCGTGAATACCACGGTGTAACATCCTAGCATTAGAGCTTAGAAATAAGATGAACACAGATGTGTGCATTGCATTCATGCATAGAAAATATGAATAATTTTCGCGCTTGTAAATAAAAACTTGTCAAAGTGATTGAAGCTTCTCTTAACTTGATGGAATTGAAGTAGATCATCAAGTTGACTGCGATAAGTTTCAATATGATCTTTGCTAAAACCTTATTTTTGGTAAACATGATTTGATCTAAGGGTAGATCAAATGGAATAAAATCAAACCCTAATACATTACTTAATGATTTACATTTGATCCTTAACTAATCATATCCTAGTATTCATTACACAGCTCATGAATACCAATTTATAAATATAACACAATAAGAATGTAACAACTATATCTTAATCTCATCTACTTATACCATGAGTATCATTGAAATATCTAACTCTAAATCTCTAGTGAGATTAAGTAGGAAAGAAACCAAAGTCAAGATCATTCACCATATATCTTTCTTTCCATATCAATCTTTATCATCTCCATTGAACCCTATCCTTATATTTGTTGTTCATCCATATTGAGTAATCAACTATTGATTCACCAATTCTTAACCTATCAATTCTTGACCTATCAACTCTTGTACTTATTATACCATTCACTTAAGGCTTATAAAGAAAGAAGTCAGAAGAGGTAAATTGTGATGCTAGTTTTAGATGTTATCTATAGGATGGGAGTGATTGGAGGAAATCAAATCAATATGGTAACAAAGAAGATTACAAGGATGAAGTCTGAAGATAGTTACCAGGAGTAGTCCTATTGGATCAAGTAGGCATAGTCAATGAATTATGTCTCTTACTCCAATAGAGCTAAACAGAAGATAATTATAATTCAACTCTAATGTGGTAGTGATGAAACCTTGTTTAGCTAATTGGAAACTTGAACCATAAAGGATCAAAGGATCAAAGGATCATAATGATCATGCCTTACTCACCAATATGGAATGCTTATACCTGGTATAAGAGACATTGGTGGATAAAACATGATTGAACCATAGTATAGATATAATGTGAGGTTGTAATGTTAGATACTGGATTAAAGAAGTAGTATTTTCCTCTTTGGAAATATTAAGCACTTGAGGTGAAGTAGGATTTGATGTATACATATATTGAAGTGATATTAGTGAAGAATGATTAAGGACGAGTATAATTGGAGTTAGATGTAACCACTTGTTGGATTGAGGATTATCAGCAATAGAGTAGTTGATATACCCAGGTATAGTTATGAAAAGATTAAGAATTGCTTTAGAATCCAGCTCATTGGAATTACCAGATGTGTTAGAAGAATAAAAGGTAGATAAGAATCTTCATGTGAGGTAAAGCTCATCATGTTAGCACATGATGATGGATAGGGAGAAGTAATATATCTATGAAAGGAATTCTTTAACTAGAAGTCTATAATTATAAAGTATGGAACATAGGAATCCTTGTTAATCACTAAACCCTAAATTTAATATCCACTCTCTATGATTGATCTATTATCCTACTTACACAAAGCTTCGTAAAAATATTTATTATATCAAATCACCTGAGCTCATCTCTGTCATCTTTCAACCATCATCATTATAGGTGCTTATGGAACTATCTCTATTAATTGTTTCTCATAAGTTATCCTAGAAAACAAATCCATTATTTTACTTTGAATGGTGATGTTATTAAATATCACAAACATAAAGACAATGTGATTAACCATTAATCTTTATTCACATCAATAAAATAAACTTGTGAATATTAAATCTTCTAAGAACTTATGGTAAAGCATTTTCAATTTGAACTTTAACTCATTAGTTAGTAGTAATACATTCTATAATAAGTTTATGAATTTTTGCCCAATTAAATTCATATTAAATGCTCTCACAAATAACAAGAGAAGAAGGATCTATTAAAAGAAAATAAAATTATAACCTTATATAATAAAAGATCATTATATGATTCTAAATACACCACATTACTACTGCAAACACTTAGCAAGTGATTTCTATAAAGAAAACTTTAACCAATTGTGCAAAGTTCAAATCTAAAATGAAACAGGAAAATAGAAAATCAAAACAGAAAGAAAAAAAATAAAGGAACCAGTATCTGGCCTACGGCCCATCTTCCCTCTTTCTTATCCATCGCCCACGAGAAACTCCAGCCACCCAACCGAAGCCCAGTAGCAGCCCAAGACCAGCCCAATCTGCTTTCCCTCTTTGACTGACTAGTGGACCACCAACGGACTGCGGGTTGAGTTTGAAGGTTTCCAGGGTTTTTTTTGTGAAATGACCGTCGTCGTCTTCCTCCCCGATGTCACAAGCAGCTGGCTGTCAGCATCGCCGCCGTCCGTCGCCGCGCCATGACGTCCGGCCGCGCCAACATCCATGCCACCGCTTCTGGTCGTCTACAAGATCCCCTCCTGCACAGAGACGAACCCTATATCCTCCTCTTTCCTCATTTCCCCTATGAGCCGAAACCTAGCTCGCCGGAGCCGTCTGTCGTTGTCGTCTCTGAGCTCCTCTTGAACCGCTGAGGCTGCAGTTAGAATCCCCTTGATCACCAGGTTCGATTTCCCCACGAAGCGCAAGCCGAAGGAGCTCCAATCGCGCCAATCGACACCTCCATCTCTGACATGTTCCGTCGTCGTCTCCATCGATTCCGACCACCTTCGGTCACACTAAGCTCTCCACTGCAACGCTGGTGAGTTGCTGATGCTCGGGCACCCCTCTAATCTCTCGATTTCTTCTGGAATCATCTCCACCACGTTCATCTGTAAACACCGCCGTCAAATCTCGTCGCCGGCCATCCTCCGGTGACCATATTCGAGTGGCGCCACTGATAGTAAGTTCCCTGGCGTGTGCTCTTTCGAACCGTAACAACCACACTTGCCAATCTTCGCTGTATCGCCGCCGCTGCTAGCCACCAGAGCCTCACCGGCGAGATGATGTCATGATGACATCATGCTTGCATCAGGTCAACCGGTCAAACCACACAGGTCCTGCTTTGCTGAGGTGGCGTATGACATGGCAACGACCCCACCAGTCAGTGAATAGGGGCTAGCTTAGGGTGCAGTGTAGAAAGTTTAAGAGAGGAGATGATGTCAGCAGTGAAGCATTAAATATGTTTAATAATTTCTGAAAATGATTAAATCTTGTAAATGTAATATCTTTTGTTTTATAAATCAGAAAAATACATATAATATATGAAAATGTTCAGAAAAATAAAATCTACAAATTAAGACTATTATTAAATATTATTATGATAATTATTTAAATAAATATTATTTAATAAATACTTTATAAAGTTTTAATACTTTGATAATTAATATTTTAATAATGGTAAATGTTAAGAATATAAATAAAATACTAAAAACCTTAGAAAATAAGAATTATACTTTAAAATTATAATTATACATTATTATTTCACTTAATTAAGTAATTATTATTTATTAAGTCTTTATAAAATAATAAACCTTATTAAAATCATATCTTATTATTTATAAATTACAAAAATAGATGTAATATACCAAAATGATCACAAAAATAATACCTACATGTTAAAAATGTGATATTCCACTCTTGAATTAAATAAAAGGTTAAACCCTTTATTAACTTGAACTTAAACCTATCTCCTTAATTAATAATTCATAATAAGGTAAATATAATTTGTAAATAATTCTAAAAATTAACTAATTAAGTCTAATAAATAGTATTATCCTTAAATACTAATTTTATGAAGTCAAGAGGGTTTAACACATTTTAAGTATAATTTTATTAAGTTATCCTTCAACCAATAATGCAGATTCTTTTATAAAAGGATTCTTATTTAATATAAAATCTCCAAGAATAAAGGTAATAAAATAAAATCTATTCTTTTATACCTTAAGTTTATGAACAAATCAAAACCCTATAAGTGAATCCATAGAAGTAAATAATATTGTTTACTTATTCTTAAACCTTAACCACACCCCTATAGGGGGATAACTACCTTTTATACAATTATAATGTAAGGAAACCACTACTCCAATAGAAGTAATGCCAATCTTAAGTAACTCTAAGGAAACAATATAAAATGAACAAGATACAAGTATGATAAGTAATACACCCTAAGTCCATTTATGTTTTTTTTAAAGTTAAATTTAGTCTACCAAGCTTTGAGTATAATACTAAAAACTATATTATATACTTTATATTTAACTTTGGTCTGTTATAAGTAAGTTATAAAGCATCTTAATACCAAACCAACCCAGTTAAAACCCAAGATAGATAAGTCTCAAATACTACTAATTTCATTATTCCAGTAAAGGCAATTCTTTCTTACTTAAAGACTATAACTAGAAAGAACACCTCTTAAGGTTAACTTAAAAGCTTAAATGCTTCTACTTAGTTGAGTAAGATTTTCTTCAAAAGTTATTCATTTTGACACTTCAATCAACATATAACAATTAATAGTAAACACTTTACTTTATACTTTACTTGTATAATAAGATTGTTAATACTTAAATTCTTTATAAGTGACATTACTTGTAAAGTAAAACTTGAAGATAAATAATTAAGATGTAAGCAACCTTGAGTAGCATTCCATACTGTGTATTTTGTTGTTGTACAAATACATATTGTTTCACACACACTCACAAGCCTTAATAAGAAGCACATATATGAAACTTAATCCAAGAGGGCAACACATTCCAAAGAAACCATTTCCAGTATCCAAAACCTAGAACAACGTTATTTCTCGGGATTCACATTTATCAACTTGCATTACATTACTTATGCATAAAAGCAACTTGCTTCTTTAAACATTAGTCCTTACCGGACCAATGATGCAGATTTCCGTTATTGGATCTTTTATATTGTCTGGAAGACCGTGAGTGCATAATCTTGCAATCACAAAAGGCAAGTTCACACTTACTCATGTCCTTTGATTATTTTATGTAAAGTATTTTGCAAATCCGGTGTTGTCCTCACCTGCAATTGAAAAAGTTCAGAAAACACTATTTTCATAATAATGTGATTATAGGTTATTTACCATGAGGTAATAACCTACTATAAGAGTTCCGGTGGTAAAGGAACATATTATCTAAGACTTAACAACCAATATCGCCAGTGATTCTTGCGTCGTATATTACGCGTTGACCATGAGATTTGGAATGGGACGGAGAAGTCAGCTGTATCTTTTCCCTCTCGCATGGAGCTGGATGTGCGGGTCGTGGCTGTTATTACTCGTAGCGTGCATATTATTTATGGTAATTTGTAGAGGATATGCAGCATATGGGTGGGAGCCCTCAACGTCCCACGATAGTTCCGGCATCTGAACGGTCTGTACTGCCATTGCTGTAATTCAATAGGTGGGATGGCGTACACCAAGGAGACATGTGGGGTCGCGGAGAAGACAGTGATTGGCTTGGATCTTAGTCTGGGCCTCACACCAAGGAAGTGTGAACAAACCTGCAATTCGGATGTGCAACAAAGCTAAGATCTCTCATGGGTAAAGTGACGCACCTCTGCAGAGTGTAAGAAATGTAACTTGTTACTCCCTGTTCAGGAAGGAGCTGCGAACGCGACGGGAAAGGAACCCCATGAAGGTTCTAGTAAACCCATGAAGGCTGACGGACATAGCTTTTCAGAATAAAAGCAACCTTAGAAGAAATGTTTATGAAAACTTGCATTGCCTACGACCTATGGTCTGTGGCTGTAGTTATAGTGCATCAAACACTCCTTCTCTAGTGGACTTGCTGAGTACGCTCGTACTCAAAGTATCTTCTTAACCCTTGCTAGGTTCTAAAGCCAGTACAGACGACGTCTACCTCAAGTTATGCTCCAGGAATCATCATCAAAAGTTAACGCTCTTCAATGAAGTCAAGAAAGTCAACATATACATCAATTCAAGAGAAGACGAAGTTGCAGACTAGATAAGAATCGAATTTCTAACCATAGAACCTACTTCTGTAGAGTATTGAAATAGCAGCAATGCAAGCCAGTAGTTCCGTTACTAGTTTTATAAGTATGGTAGCTATGAGTTATTTATTCCTGATTCTTCTTTATAAGAAGTTTCTTTCTCTCTCTTTAACCTAGAGTGTTCTCTAGATCTTATGTAAAGAGTTGAGTTGTAACCTATAGTCATGTCTTGGACCTGCTATGTTTCTGTTGTACTACTCTGAGGAATGTAATACTAGTGAACGGTGTTTTATTGGTGTTATGTCAACGACTATAGTGTACTACATCATGCAGTGGTATGTTGGGTCACCGCACACGGTGAGTAGTAGGAAGACACATCGTTGTTCATCTCTCGTGAGTTGTGTTCCGCCGCATCGCCGGCTGTTTGGTTTCCCAAAGGAGTGGAGGAAGACCCTAATGAGTGGGCCGCCGGCCCTGGAGGAAGAGAGGAAAGAGCGACACCATCGTTGACCCTGCGCCCAAGGCTCGCGCTCGAGATGCCATGGTTTTCATGCGTGCCCTACTGGTCACATGGATTTTTATTGGAGGCACGATCTTCGGCATCCTAGGATCATGGGCACATGCGGTTCTGAATGTTAATGCGTGACCAAGGGAAGCGATGTGGGAGAGACGAAGGAGGTGGGACGAAGGAGGAGCGAAACACTGTCGCCAGGAAACGGAACACAATGTTCTTTTTAGGTAGTATTTAATTGAAGAGCTGCACTTTTGGGTTTAAGCACTAGGAATCACTTTCAGGTTTGAGATATGTTGAGCATTTTGGTGATTTCAGTTGGGGTATTTAGATGAGAGATTCCAATGCAGAAAAGTGTTTTTATCTGCACACTTGGTCAACTAAAGATAATTCTAAGAATCTTAAGAAATTGTCAATATTTTATATGCTTAAAAATGACAAGAAACAGATTCTACACAAAAATTTGTGCATAAATAAAAATCATTATTATATACCCGAAACCTGACTTTAATTCTACATTTTTTCCCATATATTCTGTATAAGTAAAATAACACGTAATCACATCTCATGAATCTGTTGCTACTCCCTATCCAAGCCTTTACTTTATGCTTGCTGGAAAACCTCATTGTGCAGGTATAGACTCGCCTGCATCTATATGCTCAGATTCGTGAGCATCACCATGCCCTTGAATTTCCATGCATGTATAACAAGAACATTGTCTGGCCATTACATTAATCAACTATCTTCTCTTAAGAAAAAATTTAGACAATAATATGAAATGCCCCTGATTACATTCGATATTTTACGATTAATCATCAAACATTGACAATTTCGTTGAAATATTGTGTGGTAATTGCAGTCTGAATTCCAGTGAAAACATACACACTGGTCCAAAACTAGAACTCGGGATCTGACATGAAAATATCACCCCTATTCTCAATTAAGCTTTGACCAATCACACAAAGAATTAATGTATTGAGCACATTTGAGACCATGACCTAAATAAATGGGGAAATAAGATCTTTCCAATCGACAAAAAATACAATGCTTACAAACACAAACTATCAGTGAGAAAAATAATCGAATATATAGAACAAACAAACTGTTCATGGTGAGACTTATTAGGTGCGGCAGCATGACCACGAAGCGCTGACCTTATTATTGGAGGTAGAGCTCATCATACCATAGCTTAGGGTGTCGGCCATGGTGAACTTCGTGTAAATAGCATTCCTCTGAGCGTATCGAACATGCATGTGGAGGCACAAATTATTCACATCAAGGTTGCTAGAACCATAAAAGAATTGCAAGGTTCGAGTTACAAACAAAAATAGCAGGGCATTTCGCAGCACAAATAAAATGGAAATAGGAATCCTAATGTGTTAATAATGCCCAAAGTATTCAGTAGGTTATCATGGGGTAATTCACACATCAAAAGAAAACATGTGAAAGAATTCATTTACTACCTGTTAACAATTCACTAATAGCAGTAGCATATCACGCGGTCACGCCAAAGAATAGCAAGAACCCCAGCTTCATGTCATCTTGAACCTGAACTTCTTGGCAGCAGGTGTGGGTGCTCCATTGTGAGAGAATATCGGAAGAAAAATGATGTGTATAGCAAGAATCCAAGCTTTTCATCTCTGAACCTAAGCATTTTGGCAGTAGGTGTGGGTGCCATATAAACCATGGGCCAAAACATCTATTCTCGACATTTCCATGTTAAACTTTTTGATGCAAATTAAGCTCACCTGAAGTAACCACCTCACCTGTCAGGTAGTCCAGCAAGCGATGATGTCTGTAGCGCTTGATCTGGAAAACTGACAAGGGCGTCAATATTGCCTGTAGCTAAGAGAGTTAATGTCAACACCCGGATTTTTAATCCCAGATGCCTGTTATGACATACATCGCAATCCCAGGATTACCATTTTTGCGAGACATAACAGATTGGTACCATAGTTCATCATCCATTACAAACCATAATAAAGGTCTTACAAATAAAGGATCTCATAATACAATCTTAATACAATGAACGCAGCGGAATAATATTATAACGGTAGCATGGGCAAAGCTTCATCTTAAGGGTCATAGGCAATGCTGACGATGGGAGATGATCCTAGTTGCCGTAGACTTCCTGTTGTCCATCATCCTGATAGTCCTCCTCATAGTCTGGCCACGGGAATAGCCAGGGACAAATCCATGAGTACTCTTTAAGTACTCGCAAACTAAGATTAACAAGTAAAGAGGTTTCAAGTAGGAATCCTAAGCTCTAGGTTGTTTTGCAAAAAGTTAGGTTTATCTCTAGCTGAGTTCAGAAGTAAAGAAATCTAGTTTAAGGTTTTATAACACCTAAGTGGGAACTTAGTTTTCATGTTCACAACCCTATTGTGGTCAAGTCAAAGTCATGATTCATTTAACAAGTCATTTTGAAAACATCTAATGACGGAACAGTATGGCCACTCCAACTGTCCATAACCGCGGACGCGACTATTCGAATAGTTTGAAACTCTACAGAGGTGGTACCCTTTCACCACAATATTCAATACATCCGTCAGGAACAATCCTGAATCACCATACTCAGTATGTGGATAATCAATCATAACCTTTCAATAACACACCCTAGAATAGGCACATCTCCTATGATTTTGGCCTCCCAACCATGACCATCTATCATCTTGGGAACTGCACATGTGGTCAATCATCACGGGGTAGCCTCAGCTCAAACCTCGACCGCAAGGGAACCCATACTAAGAGATATAAACTTCTAGTCAAGCCCTACCCAATTCGGGTATTGTGGTTGTACGGCAAAATTGGAATGGTATCGCATCCGAACACAACCATCAGTTTTATAAAAGGGCTGAGGCTCATGCCTCAATATTTTCATCATTAAATCATCTGGTGTTCATAACACATGTCAAAACATTTTATTAGAATGACTCATCATTCTAAGGTTTTCATAACCATTTTCACCAAGTATTCCCATCTAACGTGATCAAGTTTTATGCTTAGCAGTAGCCACTAAATTGAGGATAATCACTAATGAGGGGTGATAATCAAGTGTGACTATCAAATCTTATCTCATTCCTCAGGATGACATCTAATTCTATATAACTTAGGCCAAGTTTTATGCTCTTTATGCTACCTAGAATATCACAAACACTACCTAAAAGTAAACAAAGAATTTTGATAAAGGAATAAACTAATAAATCTTGCAAGTAAAACTGGGATTTGGTATAATCAAGTGGTATAACCAAAGCATGCCTAATGCATTGCATAGGTTCATTGTTATTGTGGGGCTGCAAGTATTAGCCTGCATGGTTTTAGCTTATCTTGCCTTGTGCAGTGTAGTGGTTGAAGTTCTTCTCTACTTCCTCCTCGTAGTAGTCTCCTTCATCTTTGTATCCGTAGTCGGTACTAGCATTTATAAATAAATACAAAGTATACAATCACCAAACAATACTTAACTACTTCTATTTGGCACACAAGGGTTTACACTAGATGATCTAGCCTCATCACAATCATCACAAGAATTACAGACTTAGTCCTATTTATTTTATTTTAAAAAAGTAATTTCTACTCATTGAAAAACTACTTAATATTTAATATTCTCCAATTAAAATATGGGATCATGTTGACACATGTCATCACCACGTATTTTAATACTTGGGAATGTGATTTAAAGTGGTGTCACAATTTAATAAGGTTTAACCTTATTATTTTAATTAATTAAAGTGACTAGAAATGCCTATGGGGCATTCTTTGATTACTTGGCCATTATTACTTCAAGTAATCCTAGATATTTTTATATATTCAGAAAGGTCTTATCAAATGTGGCTTCTGCGAGTTGGAATCAACTCAGAAGCATTTCTAGTTGAATTTTGAAAAATGTTTGACTACAGAAAAGTCTTTGCCTTGTTATTTTTACCATAGGCGATCAATAACTCCAAATGGTTTGAATCCAATGGGCTTGGATTAATAATTTCAATACCTTTCTAACAAAATTGGTTTCATGCAATTTGGTTAAGTGAAACTCTCTGAATTGATTTTTGAATCAACAGACATAAATAGAGTTTGACTTTAAATGAAAAAATCTAATTTGAACTAACTGGGTTGCGCGGGAGAGTTACTGGGCCGGCCCACTGCGCACAGCGCGCGCACAGGCTGTTGACAGATGGGGTCCACTATTTAGCGGAACTAACTAAACGAAACGGTATTTATGAATCTGAGCCTGACGATCTAATTCTAATCTAACGGCTGAGGGTCGTCGTTGACGATGAGCTACTACGGCGAGGAACTAACCCTAACGCGGCCAGTGGGGGTCTGGCGAGGCTCTCCGGGGCTCAGGCGAGGGTCAGCGACGGGGGCGAATGAGGTGGTAGACGACGGCGGTTTTCCTGGTACTGGCGGCGTCTCCTGGGGTGGTCGCAATCAATGACACCCTTCTCCTCCAGCAGCGGCGGCCTCTGATGAAATTCCGGCGGCCTGGTGCTCTCCTTGCTCCGGGGAAGGGTGTGGGAGGTTTCTGAGAGAGAGGGGAGTGAGATGGTGTGGAGAAATCGAGCTGGGGAGGCCTCCTTTTATAGGAGAGTGAGAGAGTCCGAGCAGCATGGGCAGAGCTCGTCGGGGTCAATGTTACAGCGAGCTACTAGCATGGCACGGGGGCTAGGACGGTGCATAGTCTCCTAGCGGTGCTCAACGGCTTGATGGCGCGGCAAGGGGCGACGTGGTTTGGTCTGGAACGTGCGATGATCTGAGCGGCACCGACGACGTTTTTGACGACGCACAGGTGCTCCTGGTCGCGCGGCGGCGAACGGGCATGTCTCGTGGTCTCCTGGGACGGTGGTGATCGTGTAGACGGGAGGCGAGAGCGAGGCGCGACGTGTGCGAGCATGTCGGGCGCGTCACTCTGGCGTGCTCTCGGCATGGCAGGGATGAACTGGGTGCGACGCGTTATCTATGGTCCACGGCTTGGCAGGTCTCGAGGGCTGGACAGAGGGTGGTGATGGACGGTTGCCTACCTCCTTGACATGGTGGCTAGGCGCGGCGATGGCTCTGGCTAGGTTGCCATGGTCGGCTGGCAAGGGGTGGCTCAGGCATGCACGACATGGTGCAACGAGTAGGGTTCTAGCTGGTTTAATACAATATTTGTCACTGGGGGAGACAAGGGTGATCAAAGGGAGACAAGGTTTGGAAAGATCACTGCTCAAAACAATGTAGTTAGGCAGAGTTTGTTTTGTGTCTCCAGGTGTTTGATGAAATGGCCGCAAGAGATTTATATTTGAATTTTTGGATGAAAATTTTGGTGGGTGCACTAGTCACACACTTGGTAGTCTCTCGTTGTTTAGATTTGTCAAGGTGAACTGGTTTGGTTGGGTTTTGAGAAATGGTGATCTTATCATATGAACTAGATTCAATTTTGAATTGTCCTTGGCATAGATTTGCAAAATGTTTCTGTGGGTTTGCAAGGTGGGATTGGGTTCACTTTTACTTGGTCTAGCAAGGGGTTAAAAAAATTGGATTTGTTACTGTTAGAAATCTTGGAAGAAACACTCGAAGTGGTCTGGTGAACAAGATTGGCAAAAATGAGCATTTTCTTATATGGTTTGTTTTTGAATTTCTATTGATTTTATTCTGCTTGGAAATGATTTAGATGATGTTGTTTTCATATTAAAACCAATCCTTGCCATTCATAACAATAAAACAAGTCCCTACCAGCATTCATGCATTCATCACACATACACACATGCATTCATATTGATTTTAATTACCAAAAGTTTTTGTTAACCCTAAATTTGGGTGATTGGAATTTGATAACCTTGATTAATATTTTTGGGATGTTACAAACCTTCCCTCCTTAAACAAAATCTCGTCCCGAGATTTGAAAAAGAAAACTAGGATTTAAAGAGATCTGGAAACTCAGTCCTAATATAATCTTCTTGCTCCTAGGTAGCTTATTCTTTAGTGTGGTTACTCCACTGGATCTTGAGAAACTTGATAATCTGGGTCCTGGTGGTTCTGAAAGCTTCTTCCAACATACGGATGGGTACTTCAGGATAGGTCAGGTCATCGTTGATCTCTATGGTTCGGTGATCAATATTCTTGAAAACTTTGGTCTTCTCCAGGACTTCTAGGCATTTGCGAAGTAACGAGATATGAAACACATTATGCACGGCTAACATTTCCTCTGGCAGTTCAAGTTGATATGATACTTCTCCTCGGTGATTCAAAATCTTGAAGGGTCCGATATATCTGGGGGCTAACTTTCCTTTGAGTTGGAAATGTTCCGTTCCTTTCAAAGGTGATACTTTGAGATACACAAACTCTCCGATATTGAAGGCTAGGTCTCGACGTCTCTTGTCGTCATAACTCTTCTGTCTGGATTGGGCGGTCTTAAGGTGCTCACAGATATTGTGAACTTTCTCTTTGGCTTCTCGTAGGATGTCGTGTCCGAAAATCTGACTCTCTCCTACTTCCGACCAATTCAAAGGGGTATGGCACTTCCTTCCATACATGAATTCAAAGGGGGCCATGTAGGGGTTCGTAGCATGGAAAACAAAAAATTTCTACCACATGAACACACAATCAAGATCTAATCTATGATCAAGAAAAGATCTATCTACTAGATTGTAGCAATGAGTCGATAGAGGAACTCACCCTTGAAGATTCCAAAGCGGTTAATGAGAGCAAATTCTCGTGGGTGATGTAGTCGTACACTTCCGATCTCAAGATCGTCTAGACGATCCTTCCGGCGCTGCTTTCCGGCGCTTCCATATCGGTCACATCGTTAAATTTGATGAAGACCTTCCTCTCCCTTGTTCCAGCAGGCAGCGGAGGTTGTAGCACTCTCCTCGTGATTCCGGTAGCACGACGGCGTGGTACCGGAAGTAGAGGGGAGATCTCGCAGGGCTTCGCCTTAAGCCGGAGCGAGTATGGTGGACTATGAGAGAGGCCTTGGCTATCTAGGGTTTAGAGGCACCAAGGGGGTTTGATGTAGCCGGCGGCTAGGGCTTGGAGAAGCCCTAACTCGGTGACTTGGGAGGAGAAACCCTAGGCGGCGGCAGCAGCAGGTGGTGGCGCCTGGAGCTAGGGTTTAGGTTGTGAGAGGTGTAGGGAAGAGGGGCACCCTTGCCCCTCCTTTTATAGGTGGGAGGGAGGCGCGGTTGGGAGGAGGGAGTCCTCCTCCAACTCCTCCTCCTTGGCCGGCGGGTGGAGGGAGTAGGACTTCCTCCCTAAGTAGGTTTCCTACTCTCCCTCCACCAAGCAAACTTGCCGTTTGACTTTTCAAATTGGCGTTTGAATTTTCAAACTAGGATTTGATTTATTCCTTTATTTTGCCCAGCCATGATACCTAGTACATGATGAAATTATTCCAACTTGTTATGACACATTCATGTACCCTTCCCCTCCGGAGTGCCGGACCTTCCGGACCCTTCTAGAACATTCCCGATGAAAACACCGAAATCATTCCCCAACTCCGAAACAGGACTTTCCTTATATGAATCTTATTCTCCGGACCATTCTGGATCTCCTCGTGATATCCCGGATCCCATCCGAGACTCCAAACAACATTCGGTCTCTTACTCATCATTCCATAACTACTCAACAACATCGAATCCTTAAGTGTGTCTCCCTACGGTTCGTGAATTATGCGGACATGATCGAGACACTTATCCGATCAATAACCAATAGAGGAATCTGGAAATTCATATGGCTCCCACATATTTCTATGATTACTTTGTGATCGAATGAACCACTTACATACGATACCAATTTCCCTTTGTCTCACGATAGTTTACTTATCTGAGGTTTTGATCGCCGGTATCTCTGCATACCTAGTTCAACCTCGTTACCAATAAGTACGCTTTTCTCGTTCCTATGATATGTGATCCCTTGTGAGCCAGTCACATGCTTGCAAACTAATTGGATGACATTCCACCGAGAGGGCCCAGAGTATATCTATCCGTCATATGGATGGACAAATCCCTCTCTTGATCCATGTGTCTGTAGTGACCTTGGATCGATAAGGATCCCAAGTCCCTGTGATTAACATGCTAGTCCCTGGATCATTAGCTAGCACTCACAGTTGATGAAATATCATGTAAAACACAAAGTCTTTATTACACGGAGAATCCAGAGTATGAATTTATTACAAAAATTGCTTAGCATTATGGTAGCTCAAATAACAGCGGAAACATAAAAGCAGCATGAGTCCATCAACGCCCCAGGCTTGTCAAGTGTAGACCCGCGATCCCTACGCACCTTTCAATCTTCGGATTCTGCACATAAGACGTGCATCCAACAAGTTGGGTCAATACTTTGAATGTATTGGCAAATTACACCAAGGAGAGAAAAGACTATCTCTACAGCAAGGCTGGTATAGGCTGTAGAGTTCATTTGCTCAAAGCTAGTTTTCTTAAGTAGAGAGAAGAAGAGAGGATTGTCCTACTTTGTAAACATTTGCTTAGATAAAATAAGGTCGAGTGGCACACGAGGATATTACGCACCAAGTGGCCAAACAACCAAACACTTGGATATTACGCACCAAGCGTCACTTGGATATTACACACCAAGTTCCCAAATTCCCACCCATTAGCGATATTACGCACGCCATGGGGTTTCAAAAACTTTGTTTTTAGAAAAGAGAGAGGAAGATCCTTTAGAGGCTCGATCCTTCAGACGCTCATTGTTGTTCTGTTACCGTGAACACGGCTAATCGATCAGATTGCAATACTCTCGAGAGTTTGTGCACTTTACCCACAATCCACGATCAAGTCCTTTTACAAACAAGACCATGGCGAGGCTTTCCCTTAGTATCCCCTCTACCTTCCGGATCCAACCGTTCCAAGAACCTCCAAATGTTGGTACCCAGGTGAGGTTTCCCACTAAGTACTAGGCCAAGACAGAGCCCATAATGTATTGTGGTTGCACTGGAAGCTTCTGAATTCTGAAACATGGCAGACTTCTTTGATTCCTGGGCAGCCGTCCTCCACCAAAATCTCACTCGTTGACCCGACAACCATTCCGCCCAGAAGAAAACTTAGTTTTATTTTGAAGTGGATTTGAGAAGAAAAGTTTGCTCTCGAGAGCCTTTATACTTAGAAAAATTCTTTGTCTTTCGAACCCCCCAACGGTACTTTGTATATATAGCATAGCAAGCAATACTTAGCAAAAACAGGGGTAACCTATTAGGATGGGAAATCCTAAGTATAGAGCTACTCATGGCATACTACAAAATCATCGCACTTGCAAAATAATACTAAGGGGAAAATCTAATAGAACATCCTACACATGCATACTACAGAATTTTGAAGATCACATGCATAGAATCAAAACTGGGACAAAATTATGAACAAGTGGTGTAACTTGCCTTGATCCGAGCAGCACTCTACACAATAGCACTCCTTAGCGCACTCCGAACAACCTAACGAATTAGCCCAAGTTTAAAGGAGCTCAAACCATCTAATTAGCCCAAGTTAGATCTAATGATCCTAAGCAAAGCTTAATGATTTGGATCTGTAGGTATTGTGGAAACAAAGTTATTGCAACAAGAATCAATTAAAATAGAATTTTAATTATTTTTCTATAGATTAAACTCTCTAAAATCTACACCTAAAACCTTACTGTGAACCTGGGATATTATTGCAGATTTGGATTCTACTCAAAATTAGGAATCCAACGGTATATCATAAGCTAAAATTGGCCAAGTAGTTATTTTTCTATGATTTTCGCAATATTAAACTTAATCTGCAAAATCAAAACAATCTAGCCTAAACCCTAGCTCAGATCGCGCCAAGTGGCGGCTTCGGGTTGGGCCAGCTGAATAGGCGGGCGACACGGCGCGGCGACGACGCGCTTGCCACGCGGTGCCGCGTGGTTGGCCGATACCCCTTCGTTCCCTCCTTCTAATCTGGCCCGCAAGATTTCAATCGGACGGCCGGGGCGACTTCACTGACCTGTGGTGGTGGCGGCGATGGAGGCGACGGTGGCGGCGGAGGAGTCGACGGTGGCGAAGGTCCTGGTGGCCCTAGTGGAGGCGACGAAGAGGGTCCCCGATGCGCACGTCGATGGAGAATCTCCCAATGGCCTCGGCGTGGTCCCTCTCCTTCTCCTTCTCCCAGCGTTGGCGGTTCCTTTTCTCGGACCCGACGGCTCCGGCGAGCAATCGCCGGCGATCTCCTGCGTTTCGGAAGAAACGAAACAGACGGGCGGTTAGGGTAGGTCGGGGCGAGAAGGGTGGAAGGTGTAGCAAGGCTCGAGGTGCCCTAGAGAGTCGCCAACCTTGAGCTCCGATGGCGGTGGTTCGGCGAGCTCGGAAACTTGCGAAAACGGGGCTAGGGTTTGAGAAAATCGAGGGGAAAACGACGAGGGGGGTCGGCTTTATATAGTCCAAGACTTGGGGAAGGGGGCGGTCGAAATCCGTTAGGATTAGGGGGTGTCCCGACGCAGCAGGAGTTGTGTCCGCCGCGGTCTCCAGGAGGAAGACAACGGGGTGGGACCCCCGCGTCAGTGGTGGAGGGGAGAAGTGGGCCGATGCTGGGATGCGGCGGCTGGCGTGGGTTGGCTGGCTGCCGCGTGGGCACTGGTGGGCTGCGCTGCGGCCCAGTTAGGTAGGCTGCCCATTTTTTTCCCTTTTATCATTTTCCTTTTTCTGTTTTAATAAAACCTAAATAACTTTTGCCTACCATGACCTAACTTGATGAAAATTGTTTCTAATTTTTTGTAAAATTAAGGTGGTTAACATAGGACCATAGTTTAATGTTTTACAAGGTTTTTAGAAGGGTCATTACTTGACCTCTACAATAATGCTTACATAAGGCAACCACCATTAGGGTTTTCTAGGTTTAGGTGTTTAGGATTTTTATTTCAATTTTCAATTGTAGGATACAATGATGCAAGGATGATGCATGACACTAATAACATCCTAATACAAAATCTGGGATGTTACAAACCTACCCCCCTTAAGAAGAATCTCGTCCTCAAGATTCGGGTTGGCTAGCAAATAGGTGTGGGTGCTCTGCCCTCATGTCTTCTTCACGCTCCCACGTAGCTTCTTCCTCGGAGTGGTGGTTCCATTGTACCTTGCAGAATCTTATAGTCTTGGTGCGGGTAATCCTTTCGGCTGTTTCCAGTATTTTGATGGGTTTTTCCTCATAGGTAAGGTCATTCTCCAATTGAACCTCATCTAGGGGAACGGTGTCTCTTAGCGGTGTTTCGGCCATCTCCGGGTGACACTTCTTTAGTTGCGACACATGAAACACATCATGAACAGTCAGTCCTTCCGGTAACTCCAACTGATAAGCAACTTCTCCTCTACGGGCCAGAACCATATATGGTCCTATGAATCGTGCGGCTAACTTGCCCTTAATTCCGAACCTCTTAACTCCGCGTAGGGGTGAAACTCGGAGATACGCACGGTCCCCTATTTCATAGGCCACATCTCTGCGCTTGGAGTCAGTGTAACTCTTCTGTCGGGATTGGTCTACCTTTAGCCTATCCTGAATCTGTCGTACCTTTTCTTCGGCATCCTTTATCAAGTCAGGACCAAAAAGACTGCGTTCACCAACTCCATTCCATAGCAATGGAGTCCTACACTTCCTGCCATATAGAACTTCAAATGGAGCCATTTTTATACTCGTCTGGTAACTGTTGTTATATGAGAACTCGGCATACGGCAGGTTATCGTCCCAACTAGACCCATAGTCCAACGCGCAAGCTCTCAACATATCCTCCAAAATTTGATTCACCCTTTCTGTTTGGCCATCTGTCTGAGGGTGGAAGGCAGTACTAAATTCTAGTCGGGTTCCAAGAGACCCATGTAGTTGTCGCCAAAACTTTGAAGTAAACTGGGTGCCTCTATCTGACACAATTCCCTTGGGAACACCATGCAGACTTACAATTCTTGACATGTATATCTTAGCAAGCTTAGCACTTGTATATGTGGTCTTTACGGGGATGAAGTGAGACACCTTGGTAAAGTGGTCCACCACTAACCAGATAGAATCAAATCCAGAACGAGTCCGGGGCAATCCCGTGATGAAATCCATGCCTACCTTGTCCCACTTCCAGTCGGGTATAGGAAGTGGTTGAAGTAATCCTGCCGGTTTCTGATGCTCGGCTTTAACTCTGTTGCACACATCACACAGAGAAATATACTCTGCAATATCTCTCTTTAGGTTATTCCACCAGAATCTATCCTTCACATCCATGTACATCTTTGTGTTACCTGGATGAATTGAGTATGGAGAATCATGAGCTTCTTGTAAAATCATCTTCCTGATATCGGGGTCGTTGGGAACGCACAAACGCTTCCCATGTCAGAGGGTTCCTTGTTCATCCAGTAGAAATTCTTTACTCTTTCCTTCACATATCCTGATTCTTATTTCTTCCAACTCTTTATCTCCCTTCTGTGCTTCCTTGATTCTCTCTTGGAAGGTGGACACGATTTCCATAGTCGCTACGTGCCCTTTCGGAACTATCTCTAGCCTGAGATCCCTGAATTGCTTGCATAGTTCCTCTGGAAGTTCCCCTACGGTAAGTCCATTCACATACACCTTACGACTTAAGGCATCAGCCACCACGTTTGCTTTTCCGGGGTGGTACTGTAAATCCAAGTCATAATCCTTAATTAGCTCAAGCCATCTTCGTTGCCTCATATTCAACTCCTTTTGGGTGAAGATGTACTTCAAACTTTTATGATCTGTGAACACATCACAATGTTTGCCCATGAGGTAGTGTCTCCATACCTTGAGTGCATGAACCACAGATGCAAGTTCCAAATCATGTGTGGGATAATTGTGTTCGTGGTTCTTAAGTTCTCGGGAGGCATAGGATACCACTTTCCCATCCTGCATCAACACACTTCCAAGTCCTTGTCGAGAAGCGTCACAAAAGACTTGAAAATCCTTCTAGATATCAGGCAGACACAGAACTGGTGCCGTTACAAGGCGTTTCTTCAACTCTTGAAAACTTGCTTCACATGCCTTGGTCCATAGGAATTTCTTTTCCTTCTTTAATAGTTCCGTCATGGGTTTTGCTATCTTGGAAAAGTTTTCGATGAACCTCCGGTAATATCCTGCGAGGCCCAAGAAACTTCTAATATCTCCCACATTCTTGGGTGACTCCCATTCCGTCACGGAAGCTACCTTACTAGGATCTACGGCAACTCCTTTAGCTGACACAACATGACCAAGGAATCCCACTTCCTTTAACCAGAACTCGCACTTGCTGAATTTGGCATATAACTTGTGTTCTCTTAGCTTCTCCATGATAAGGCGCATATGTTTCTCATGTTCCCTCTCATCCTTAGAGTATATGAGTATATCATCTATGAATACCACGATAAACTTGTCCAAATATTCCATGAACACTTTGTTCATCATGGTCATGAAGTATGCTGGGGCATTGGTCAGACCAAACGACATTACGGTGTACTCATACAATCCGTATCTTGTGGTGAATGCTGTTTTGGGCACATCCTGTTCTCGAATCTTCAGCTGAAAATATCCTGATCGCAGATCGATCTTTGAGAACACACTGGCTCCTTTTAACTGGTCAAATAGGTCATTGATGTTGGGTAGAGGATACTTATTCTTAATCGTCACTTCGTTCAACGAGCGGTAGTCCACAACCAGCCTCTTGGTCTTATCCTTCTTTTCCACAAATAGGACGGGTGCTCCCCAAGATGACGCGCTGGGTTGAATGAACCCCTTGTCCAATTGTTCCCTAAGCTGTTTCTTGAGTTCCTTTAACTCGTCCACATCCATCTTGTATGGTCTCTTAGCTATCGGCCCCGTGCCTGGCATCAAGTCAATGAGGAACTCGATATCACGGTCGGGTGGCATTCCTGGTAGTTCCTCCGGGAAGACATCTGGGTATTCCTTTACAATAGGTACCTCCTCCAAGCTAACCCCCTTAAGAGAGTTCACCGTGACTTCTTTAAGTGCGAAATTCGACTTGATACGAATCCTCTTCCCTTCCGGTGTTGTGAGCATGACAGTTCTCTTGGCACAATCTATGACTCCTTCATATTCGGTCATGCCCAAGAATATGTCTAATCCTTGTGATTCTAGAACCACTAGACTGGTGGGAAAAATGTGTGTCCCAATCCTTAGTTCTAATTCCCGGCAACCGGAGTTTGCCACTATTTCTCCGCCAGGAGAACTTACCCTTAGAGGAAAGTTTATAGTCTTCGTTGGTATCTTGCCTCTATCCACAAATACCCTTGATATGAATGAATGCGATGCACCGGTATCAAAAAGAACAACTGCGGGAATAGAATTGAGTTTGAACTTACCAATCACAGAGTCTGGCGCATCACAAGCATCCTCCATAGAAACATGATTCACCGTGGCTTTGACAAACGGATTTGGCTTCTTCCCGTTTCCATTGCCATGGTTGTGTCCATTTCCATTCCCATTGCCATTGCCATTCTTCCTCTCGGGGCAAGAGGTTGCATAGTGCCCTGTCTTGTTGCACTTAAAGCATGTCACCTCACTGAGATCCTTTCCATTGCAGCCATTCCCATTGCGGTTCTTATGCCCATTGTGTTTGTGGCCACCATGGTTATGACCGTTATAGTTGTGGCCATTATTTTTATAAGGTGGTGGTGAGGAATTGCGCTCCTTCTGGTACGGAACAGAGTGTTTGTGAGGGTTAGATTTCCTCTTGAGGTTTTCTATGCTCTTCCTCTTTGATTCAACCACAATGGCTCGGCCTGTGAGTTCTGAAAGTTGTCAAATTTCTGAGCCACAAGCTGAATGGATATCTCATCATTGAGCCCTCTTAAGAACTCCTCCTGTCTCTTGGCATCAGTGGAAACGTCATCGGGTGCATAACGGGCTAGCTTATTGAAAATCTCCCCATATTCGGTGAGCAGTGCAACTGGTGTAGGTCGCGAAACTCGCGCCTTTTCAGAGTCATGACACCAGCAGCCACATGATGAGTGCGAAAAGCTAACTCAAACTGTTCCCAAGTGATAGCATCAATATCCGGGTGGGTGACTTGGTAATTATCCCACCATTCTGCAGCAGGTCCTTCAAGCTGGTGTGCGGCATAACGCACCCTGTCGGCTCCGACAGCTTGCACGGTGTCTAGCTTGTTGATCGTGACGCAGTCATCAGCGATGATTGGTTCAGTGCTGCTAGTGAAGGTAGGTGGGTTCAGCCTTAAAAACCGAGTCAAGCGATCCTGTTGAGGAGGTGGCGGAGGTGGTGGTGGCGGCGGGTTGTTGTTGTTGTTTTGCATGTTCTGAGTGAGCAGTTGGATCAGCTGGTTCTGAGTGGCCAAAAGTTGTGCTATTTCTGGCGGGATTTCGGAGTTCGCACGTCTTGGCGGCATCTGTGGGGTTTAAGAGAATGGTTAAGAAATAGACAGAAAGACTAAGTAGTAAACTCCTACCCTTATGAAAACACACCAAGCACACAAGGCACACAAGACATAATAACACAGCTTAACACAGAAAACAACCAAGTTTAACTAAACCAGACTTGTCTTGGTATTTATTACATTTGCGAATAACGTTCTACTATAGAATTAAAGGTGGTCCAACTATTACACATCTTCCACGCCTTCCTCGTCCTCGAACGAGTAGCCTTCCTGCTCTAGAGTTGTCTTGTACAACTCCATCTCCTTTGTGGTGGCTTCAAGCTTCTCCTGGAGGTTCTTTATCTCATCATGTAGCTTCTTGGTAGTGGCTTCCAGCTGCTCCTGAAGTCCCTCCTTCTCGCTTTGTAGCTCCTCCACTAAACTTGACTTCTTTGCGGCTTCAAGTTGCTTTGCCAAGTCCCTCTTGGAAGCACGCACATCATTGATTATCTTGCAAAGGCCTTCAGTTTGCACTTCATATCCATCGATCTGCTGTTTGAGTTCCCTAATTCTCTTGTTTTTATTTATCACCCTCTTCTCTTGGTTAGCGAACTTCTTCTCTTGGTCCTGGAATTTTATCTCTTGGAGCTTCATTGCCTCCTCCTGCTGCTTGATCATTTCTTCCTTCTCCTTGATGAGGGCGCATAGCTCGTCATTCTTCAACATCTCGAGGAAGGTACCCTTTTCAAGGTCATGGATGTGGCACTCCAAGTCTTGATATTGTGTTCTTCGGCGCTTGGTAGAATTTCTTTCCTCAAAGGTTAACTCCATGGGAATTCCTTCCTCATCTCTTCTTCCAAAGAGGCCACCGCAGTGTCCTTGGAGAGCTTCATGATGGCGTCCACATAGGCGTCCAATGAGTTGTTGCAAGCTAATGCTAAGGGCTTTCTCCTTGGAATCGCTAACAATGTGGATTGCTATGTCTTCCTCCGGTTTCTTGCCTCGCTCTTTTCCTGGCTGGATGACCTTGACTCCCCAACAGCCGTCCTTGTGGAGTTTCTTCATTGTGCTCCCCTGGATTGTTGGGAGAGGAAGGTCCAAACGTGTGAGTAGATCCATGACACATCCACCAAAGTGGAGGGGCTCGATGTTCACGACGGTGTCGTAGAGGAAGCTTGTCATCTTTGAGTTAGAAGAATGAAGGTTAGATACTTAAACAAGTAGAGGAAAGCAGATACTAGAAGTTCGGAAAATAACTTAGTAGAAGAACAAGTAAGGCACAAAAGTTAGAGGTGGTTCCAATCCTAGGGTCACGTCCTACAGGCAACGATGTGCTCTGATACCATCTGTAGTGACCTTGGATCGATAAGGATCCTAAGTCCCTGTGATTAACATGCTAGTCCCTGGATCATTAGCTAGCACTCACAGTCGATGAAATATCATGTAAAACACAAAGTCTTTATTACACGGAGAATCCAGAGGACGAATTTATTACAAAAATTGCTTAGCATTATGCTAGCTCAAATAACAGCAGAAACATAAAAGCAGCATGAGTCCATCAACGCCCCAGGCTTGTCGAGTGTAGACCCGCGATCCCTACGCACCTTTCAATCTTCGGATTCTGCACATAAGACGTGCAGCCAACAAGTTGGGTCAATACTTTGAATGTATTGGCAAATTACACCAAGGAGAGAAAAGACTATCTCTACATGCAAGGCTGGTATAGGCTGTAGAGTTCATTTGCTCAAAGCTAGTTTTCTTAAGTAGAGAGAAGAAGAGAGGATTGTCCTACTTTGTAAACATTTGCTTAGATAAAATAAGGTCGAGTGGCACACGAGGATATTACGCACCAAGTGTCCAAACAACCAAACACTTGGATATTACGCACCAAGCGTCACTTGGATATTACACACCAAGTTCCCAAATTCCCACCCATTAGCGATATTCATACGCCATGGGGTTTCAAAAACTTTATTTTTAGAAAAGAGAGAGGAAGATCCTTCAGAGGCTCCATCCTTCAGACGCTCATTGTTGTTCTGTTACCGTGAACACGGCTGATCGATCAGATTGCAATAGTCTCGAGAGTTTGTGCACTTTACCCACAATCAACGATCAAGTCCTTTTACAGACAAGACCATGGCGAGGCTTTCCCTTAGTATCCCCTCTACCTTCCGGATCCAACCGTTCCAAGAACCTCCAAATGTTGGTACCCAGGTGAGGTTTCCCACTAAGTACTAGGCCAAGACAGAGCCCATAATGTATTGTGGTTGCCGAAGCTTCTGAATTCTGAAACATGGCAGACTTCTTTGATTCCTGGGCGGCCGTCCTCCACCAAAATCTCACTCGTTGACCCGACAACCATTCCGCCCAGAAGAAAACTTAGTTTTATTTTGAAGTGGATTTGAGAAGAAAAGTTTGCTCTAGAGAGCCTTTATACTTAGAAAAATTCTTTGTCTTTCGAACCCCCCAACGGTACTTTGTATATATAGCATAGCAAGCAATACTTAGCAAAAACAGGGGTAACCTATTAGGATGGGAAATCCTAAGTATAGAGCTACTCATGGCATACTACAAAATCATCGCACTTGCAAAATAATACTAAGGGGAAAATCTACTAGAACATCCTACACATGCATACTACAGAATTTTGAAGATCACATGCATAGAATCAAAACTGGGACAAAATTATGAACAAGTGGTGTAACTTGCCTTGATCCGAGCAGCACTCTACACAATAGCACTCCTTAGCGCACTCCGAACAACCTAACGAATCACAAACATAGATCTGATCACAACTTGCTCAAAACATATCACAGAGGTAAACATGCATGCATGCACATGGTATTTTATGCAAGGTTGGTTCTTCTAAATTGACCAAGGTAGAAAGTTTGGGTTGTGATATGTAAGGGTGTCACTAGAATTGATTTCCCAAAGATTTAGATCTAATTGAATCTCTAAAAACAATTCCTAGGTTTAAAGGAGCTCAAACCATCTAATTAGCCCAAGTTAGATCTAATGATCCTAAGCAAAGCTTAATGATTTGGATCAGTAGGTATTGTGGAAACAAAGTTATTGCAACAAGAATAAATTAAAATAGAATTTTAATTATTTTTCTATAGATTAAACTCTCTAATCTAATGATTAAAATGTACACCTAAAACCTTACTGTGAACCTAGGATATTATTGCATATTTGGATTCTACTCAAAATTAGGAATCCAACGGTATATCATAAGCTAAAATTGGCCAAGTAGTTATTTTTCTATGATTTTCGCAATATTAAACTTAATCTGCAAAATCAAAACAATCTAGCCTAAACCCTAGCTCAGATCGCGCCAAGTGGCGGCTTCGGGTTGGGCCAGCTGTCCAGGCGACGGCCAGGCGACGACACGCTTACACGCTGACTTGCCACGCACCGCGTGGTTGGTTGGCGATACCCTTCGTTCCTCCTTATAATCCGTACCGCAAGATTTCAATCGGACGGCCGGGCGATTCACCGACCTGTGGTGGTGGCGGCGATGGAGGCGGCGATGGCGGCGGAGTCGACGGCGGTGGCCCTAGTGGAGGCGACAAAGAGGGTCCCCGATGCGCACGTCGATGGCGAATCTCCCAATGGCCTCAGCGCGGTCCCTCTCCTCCTCCTTCTCCTAGCGTTGGCGGTTCCTTTTCTCGGACCCGACGGCTCCGGCAGGCAATCGCCGGCGATCTCTTGCGTTTCGGAAGAAAGCAGAATGACGCAGGTTAGGGTAGGTCGGGGCGAGAAGGGTGGAAGGTGTAGCAAGGCTCGAGGTGCCCTGGAGAGTCGCCAACCTCGAGATCCGACGGCGGCGGTTCGGCGAGCTCGGAAACTTGCGAAAACGGGGCTAGGGTTTGATAAAATCGAGGGGAAAACGACGAGGGGGGTCGGCTTTATATAGTCCAAGACTTGGGGAAGGGGGCGGTCGAAATCCGTTAGGATTCGGGGGTGTCCCGACGCAGCAAGAGCTGTGTCCGCTGCGGTCTCCAGGAGGAAGACGACGGGGTGGGACCCCCGCGTCAGTGGTGGAGGGGAGAAGTGGGCCGATGCTGGGATGCGCGTACTGGCGGCTGGTGAGCCCAGCTTGGGTGGGGGGCTGCCCAGTTAGATAAATGCCCATTTTTTTCCCTTTTATCATTTTCCTTTTTCTGTTTTAATAAAACCTAAATAATGTTTGCCTACCAAGCCCTAACTTGATGAAAATTGTTTCTAAATTTTTGTACAATTAAGGTGGTCAACATAGGACCATAGTTTAATGTTTTACAAGGTTTTTAGATGGGTCATTACTTGACCTCTACAATAATGCTTACATAAGGCAACCACCATTAGGGTTTTCTAGGTTTAGGTGTTTAGGATTTTTATTTCAATTTTCAATATTAGGATGCAATGATGCAAGGATGATGCATTACACTAATAACATCCTAATACAAAATCTGGGATGTTACAGTGTCTCAACCCATACTTCCCGAACACTCAATGCCATCTTTATAGTCACCAGTTACGGTGTGGTGTTTGATGTCATCAAAGCATCCTTCTGGTGATGGTGATAAGCATGATCTCATGGTCGAAGGAATTAGGTTACTATGTATCAGAAAGCTTATAGCAAATGAACTATATTAAATGACTTGATGTTTATGCTACGCTTAACTATAGGAGTATGTCCATCACATCATTCTCCTAATGATATGACCCTGTTGTTAATAACATCTCTATGTTCATGATCAGGAAACCATGATCATATATTAACCAACAAGATAGTTTAACAAGAGACTTTACTAGGGACTCTTTTATGTTTACAAATCACACAAGTATTAATGTTTCCTATCAATACAATTATAGCATGGTTTGTAAACATTTATCATAAGTATGAAGATATGATAATAACTACTTTATTATTGCCTCTTGGGCATATCTCCAACAGTCTCCCACTTGCACTAGAGTCAATAATCTAGTTTCAAACCTTTGTGTATTCAACACCTATGGCTTTTGGTGTTGTATGTACACGATTGCTCGTGGTCAACTGATCTCTGGATCTGACACTTCCAGGTCCGTGTGTAATTGCATGTCTTTGCGTCTCTACGCATCACTCATTCTCTAATGAGATGGCTTTGTATAAATTTGGTCCTTTGGTGAGACCTTTAGTTCTTTGGGTTAAAACATGTTGATAATATTGTCGTACAATATATCTTCATAGTATTATCCTGCTGTGAACTACACCTAGTTTGATAACAAACTACTTGACACAAATGCCCTCTTTAGCTGCTATAATAGCAGTCATATACTTAGCCTTTTGTTGTAGTATCGGTCACAATGTCTTAAATTTGGAACTCATCCAAATCTATTATGGAACTTACTTTCCATTATATTGTGCCACCCTTAGTTTAGATTGAGATAAACTTAATTTGTACTTTGTGACAAAACTAGTATCAATGTAGTACTTTTACAATGAACTAACCATCTATTTGCCACTCCTACAAAATAATATATTCTTATTTCTTTTACAAGATCATAAGAATATCTTTACTATTTTCCAATAATCATCTTATGAATCATTTTGGTATACGCTCATAACATTTAGAGCATAGGACATATCTGGATTTGTACACATCACAGCATGATTGATAAAATACTCTTTGTGATTTTATACATCAAGTATCAATCTATACTTGAATCTTTGTTTCACTTACCAAATGTCAATACACTTGAATATATCATCAATATTGAACTCATTCAAACCTTTCTGTGTGACAAGAACCTTTCTTATAGTTTCTATATTGAACTCATTCAATACATCATCTATGTACTTTCGGCACAACCATATTAGCGTCTATTGATGCCAAATATTTGGGTTTTGCCTAAGTCTTTCATCGAGATGAAATTCTTATCCTGTTTTAATAAAAGATACATTATTTCCAATCAACAATATGTCTTCCACATAATGTATTAGAAACATGTCTTAGCGCTCCCACTTAATTTCTTGCAAATGCAAGCATCTTCATCGTCTCCGATGAAATTAAACTCTTTTAACAGTTTCATCATAGTGAAGATTCCAACTCCACGATGCTTACTTCACCATTGAAGTTTGCATATGGTTTTAGCATCCTTTGAATCAACAAAACCCTTTGACCATGTTATGCACACGTCCTAGGTAACAATTCCATTAGAAGAACTTGTTTTGTTTATTAAACACATAACAAAATTATATGTCGTGGTTGCTACATTAATCCGTCTAAACTAAATATCGCTTAATGAAAGATCAGATCTTGTCATAGTCAACTCTTTGAACATTGTCGTGAACTCTTTCCCTACATGTCGATAATTTCATAGATGTGAAACATCCATGTCTATTTCTTTATAGATCCAAACACAACTGTAAGGTCTTACACCTTTCTCGAGGGTCCTTCAAGTTCAAAGCTTGATTTCTCATGTATGGAACTATCAAGGATTTTATGGCTTCAAGCCATTTTATGGAGTCAGGGCCCATCATCGCTTCTTTGCATGTAGTCGGATCATTATTGTTAAATAATGATTTAACTCTCAAATCTTGGTATTTGATGGTTTTACCCGACCTACTTGTTTCAATATAAACTTAGATCTCCGTGACCACAACCTTTGACACACATGAGCCATGAGCATTGTTGCTGCCTCCGGAACACTTTTCGGCTCTGCGCAACTTTGCACATATAGCTAAGGTTCCTTTAACCTTATCAAAGTTTTATTGTCCTCCCACTTAACTTTTCACGTAAAATTCCTTCTCAAAGAAACTTGACGTTCTAAGCGACAAACATTTTTTCCTTTGGTGTTATGGAGGAATACTCAACGATTATTCAAAATAACATACAAAGATATGTTCATCCGACTTTGGTTGCAAACATCTTTCTTATGCATAGCATACCAATGTTTAAGAAAGGACAACTTGGGTTTTATCCCAAACCATAACTTTATATGGTGTCAATTCAACGAATTATGATGGAGCTCTTTTCAGTGGAAAAATGGTAGTCTCTAAAGCTTTTAATGTTTAAAATATAAAGGCAGTTTTATGAATTACACCTTTGATCTTACCATGTCAAACAAGGTTTAATTAAAAATCTCGAATGCTCCATACTCTTATGGTGTTTCAAAAAATGCAAATCCACGGAACGATTCCTTAAATCTTAGTTATTATGCTAAACTTGTAACTCAAATATCTTCCTTTATGATCTTATCATAAACTATTTATATTCTTGTTACAATGATTTTGCACTTCATCTTGAAAGTCTTTGAACTTTTCAAATGTTTCATACTTCATCCTTATTAAGTAAATATTCATATATTCACTCAAATTTTTGGAGGAAGCATATGAAGTTGAAATCCATCGCTCTTGACTACACATAATGGACTTCATACAACAATATGTACAAGTTCCAATAAGCTAGTCATTCGTTCCCTTTTGGCCTATGAACGAAGTTTTAATTATCTCTAGGAAAGTTTCACAAGCATCATTTGATCAAAAATCAAAAGACTCCAAAATTCCATCCACATGGAGTTTCTTCATGTTTTCTTTCCAATATAATTTAAACGGCGATGTCACTTCCTAAGTGATCTTTTAATCAATTTGTCTTTCGACATTTTTAGCACTAGTTTTATGGATGCGATTTCTCCAACAAGATTTGTAAATCATCCATCTTTTATGGATTACGACAATTATTTGAACAACCCTTTTATTCTCATAATAACTGATAAAACAAATCTTGAAGGCAAGCTTTTAACGAGCAACACAATAACCCTTTATTTGTTCTCGATGAACATCATCACATATTCTTTTGCTAGTTACTTAGGCCATTGTAGTTCATAAATTCTGTTGTTTCGTATGACGATTCATACCAATAAATTCAGTATCAAATACTTAGGAACCACATTTTTTAACTAGCAAAGAATATAGCCATAACACATATATCCTTTATGTACCTAAACTGAACAATTCTAGTCTTTTCTTTTCTGCCATATATTTATGAGATTCTCTTTCAGTATTTCCTTTTCTGTTTGAAAGAATCTATCAACATCAATAGTGGAGCCATACACATGACACATAGTCCAAAGCGTGTATAGTTAAATACCAATGTATTTGGACTTGCACTTTGAAGTAGATTACCATCATCAAATGTTTGGTGTTCTTTCAAATTCCTTTCTTTAGTAATCTCTTGGTGTAGTAAATATTTTACCTACATCAAATATTCACCCTTATCATGGAATTATCCATGATCAAGCTACTTTTAGCTTGTAACGGTGAATCGCGAGTATAATGTTGCTCTCCAAAACCTTTTGGAGGATTAGGACAACTAGTGTCTCCAACCTTTTGCAAATTCTCATCAAATATGAGAACATGACTTTTGCCATATTATACTCTATCATGTTGCAACCAAAACTTCGTTTCAGATATCACAATATCTTCCACACATTATGGTTTCTGAAACAACTCTTTCAGATCCTAGATTACCTTGATATTAAGACAATCCTTTGAATATCAAGAATCATGGAGACAAACATGATACTTATAAACTAACACTTGGAATTGTCACTCTTGATTTAATACCCATTATTAAACTTCATGGAGTAACCGGAACTTACTGAAAGTTTGCAATAGGACTTTTAAACTTTGGATTAACACTTCAAAACAATACGATACCAGTTCGTAAAGTAACTAACCATAATTCTATAGTTCTATCATCTCAATTATAACTAAGCGCAAGGTGGTAAACGGATGCCAATGACTACAACAACTATGCAAATTCACTTTGATTTAATTTATGATAAATAGTGTTCAAATTTTAATCAAATTGTTGTTGAACTCCCACTCAAAACAATATCCCTCACATTGTTTTAGTGATCACACGAACCAAATCCACCACATCAAAACCGATCATCACGAGAGTTGATGTAGCTTTAATGGCGAACAATCAACATGTTCATCATATCTACTATATGACTCATGCTTTACCTTTCGGTGATCCGTGTTCCGAGACCATGTCTGTACATGCTAGGCTCGTCAAGATCAAACCTTAGCTTCCGCATGAGCAAATCTGGCTTGCTCACGTTGTATACACTCGCAGAATCTAACACACCCGATCATCACGTGGTGCTTCGAAAGAACGAGCTTTAGCAACGGTGCTTACTAAGGATGAACACTTTAAAACTTGAAATTGTGTGCTTGAGGGATCATCTTATAATGCTACCGTCGTGAACTAAGCAATACAAGATGCATAAAAGGATTAACATCACATGCAATTCATAATATGTGATATGATATGGCCTTTCTTCTTGTGCTTCCGATCTCCATATTCAAGCATGAACATGATCTCCATCATCACCGGTGTGGCGTCAAGGTCAATGGCGCCGCTTCATGGTTGTCTTCCACCAGCATCAACTATTACAACTATTTTGAATAATAGACACGCGGTACTTAATGGAAACAACCATATGGCTCCTGCCGGTTGCCAACTTACAATAAGGGACATTGCATGTATCATATATAATCACAGTCATGGCCATATCACATCACAGCACACCCCTGCAAAACAAAGTTAGACGCCTCTAATTTTCTTTGCATGTTTTACGTGGTTTGGGGCTTTTAATAAGCGTCGTTCTAACTTACGAACAAGAACCACAACATTGATACTAGTATTGTCAATCACCCATTGTAAATTGAATCTTAACTATGTTGGGAGAAACAGGAACCCGCAAAGCCACTTATGCAATACAAGTTGCATGTCAGGCGTGGAGCAAGTCTCATGAACGATGTCATGTAAGGTTAGCCCGGGCCGCTTCATCCCACCATCCCGCAAGATGCAAAGTACATAAGAAGCAATCGACAACAAAAGCATCAACGCCCACAATGACAATTGTGTTCTACTCGTGCAACAGATCTACATATAGACACGGCTCTGATACCACTGTAGGGGTTCGTAGCATGGAAAACAAAAAAATTCTACCACATGAGCACACAATCAAGATCTAATCTATGATCAAGCCAAGATCTATCTACTAGATTGTAGCAACGAGTTGATAGAGGAACTCACCCTCGAAGATTCCAAAGCGGTTAACGAGAGCAGATTCTCGTAGGTGATGTAGTCGTACACTTCCGATCTCAAGATCGTGTAGACGATCCTTCCGGCACTGCGTTCCGGCAGCACTTCCGCAGTCGGTCACACGTTCGGTACTCGATGAAGACCTTCCTCTCCCTTGTTCCAAGAGGCAGCGGAGGTTGTAGCACTCTCCTCGTGATTCCAGCAGCACGACGGCGTGGTACCGGAAGTAGAGGGGAGATCTCGCAGGGCTTCGCCTTAAGCCGGAGCGAGTATGGTGGACTATGAGAGAGGCCTTGGCTATCTAGGGTTTAGAGGCACCAAGGGGGTTTGATGTAGCCGGCGGCTAGGGCTTGGAGAGGCCCTAACTCGGCGACTTGGGAGGAGAAACCCTAGGCGGCGGCAGCAGTAGGTGGTGGCGCCTGGAGCTAGGGTTTAGGTTGTGAGAGGTTTAGGGAAGAGGGGCACCCCTGCCCCTCCTTTTATAGGTGGGAGGGAGGCGCGGTTGGCTCCTCCAACTCCTCCTCCTTGGCGGGCGGGTGGAGGGAGTAGGACTTCCTCCCTAAGTAGGTTTCCTACCTTCCCTCCACCAAGCAAACTTGTCGTTTGACTTTTCAAATTGGCGTTTGAATTTTCAAACTAGGATTTGATTTATTCCTTTATTTTGCCCAGCCATGATACCTAGTACATGATGCAATCATTCCAACTTGTTATGACACATTCATGTACCCTTCCCCTCCGGAGTGCCGGACCTTCCGGACCATTCTAGAACATTCCCGATGAAAACACCGGAATCATTCCCCAACTCCGAAACAGGACTTTCCTTATATGAATCTTATTCTCTGGACCATTCTGGATCTCCTCGTGATATCCCGGATCCCATCCGAGACTCCGAACAACATTTGGTCTCTTACTCATCATTCCATAACTACTCAACAACATCGAATCCTTAAGTGTGTCTCCCTACGGTTCGTGAATTATGCGGACATGATCGAGACACTTATCCGATCAATAACCAATAGAGGAATCTGGAAATTCATATGGCTCCCACATATTTCTACGATTACTTTGCGATCGAATGAACCACTTACATACGATACCAATTTCCCTTTGTCTCACGATAGTTTACTTATCCGAGGTTTTGATTGCCGGTATCTCTGCATACCTAGTTCAACCTCGTTACCAATAAGTACTCTTTTCTCATTCCCGTGATTTGTGATCCCTTGTGAGCCAGTCACATGATTGCAAGCTAATTGGATGAAATTCCACCGAGAGGGCCCAGAGTATATCTATCCGTCATATGGATGGACAAATCCCACTCTTGATCCATGTGTCTCAACCCATACTTTCCGAACACTCAATTCCATCTTTATAGCCACCCAGTTACGGTGTGGTGTTTGATGTCATCAAAGCATCCTTCTGGTGATGGTGATAAGCATGATCTCATGGTCGAAGGAATTAGGTTACTATGTATCAGAAAGCTTATAGCAAATGAACTATATTAAATGACTTGATCTTTGTGCTACGCTTAACTATAGGATTATGTCCATCACATCATTCTCCTAATGATATGACCCTGTTGTTAATAAAATCTCTATGTTCATGACCAGGAAACCATGATCATATATTAACCAACAAGCTAGTTTAACAAGAGGCTTTACTAGGGACTCTTTTATGTTTACAAATCACACAAGTATTAATGTTTCTTGTCAATACAATTATAGCATGGTATGTAAACATTTATCATAAGTATGAAGATATGATAATAACTACTTTATTATTGCCTCTTGGGCATATCTCCACATTTAACATTTTTCGGAATCTGCAATGGTTGCAACAGTCTTGCGGGTCTCTGATGTCCTGCCTTGACTCTCTAACAGATATCACACTTGGCTATGTAGCTTCCGATTTATCTCTTCATCTTATGCCACCAAAATTGCTTCTTAAATCCTGATACATCTTGGTTACTCCGGGGTGGATAGAATAAAGAGTATCATGGGATTCTTTCAAAATAGCTTGTTTCAATTCTGAATCTGCTGGCACACAGATACGTCCTTTGTACCACAAAACTCCTTCTTCATCTTCGGTGAATTCGGGTACCTTCCCTCTACCGATACGACATTTGATTCCATCGATACTAGCATTTCCTTTCTGCGCCTCCTTGATCTGACTGATCAAAGTGGGTTGAAGTTCTATGCTAGACAAAAATCCTTCACTTACTAGATCCATTCTGAAATCCTCCAACTCCATGTGCAAACTTGGTTGCTCCTTTAGAATCATAGAGTTCAAGCGACACGGCAATCTGCTAAGGGCATCTGCTACCACATTGGCTTTACCGGGTTGATAGTGAATGTCCAGATCATAGTCCTTGATTAGCTCTACCCATCTCCTTTTCCTCATATTCAGCTCCTCCTGCGTGAAAATATACTTCAGGCTCTTGTGATCCGAATAAATCTCACAACTGTTACCCATAAGGTAATGCCAACATGTCTTCAAGGCTAAAACTACGGATGCTAGTTCAAGGTCATGGGTAGGGTAATTCTTCTCATGTTGCTTCAGTTGTCAGGATAGATATTATATGACTTTGCATTCTTGCATCAACACACATCCGAGACCGATCTTGGATTCGTCATAAAACACATCAAAGGGCTTCGTGATATCCGGCATAATTAAGATTGGGGATGAGATCAATCTCTTCTTAAGTTCTTGAAAACTCGCTTCACATATGTCCGTCCATTCAAAATTCTTATCTTTCTTCAACACTTGGGTCATGGGTCTTGTGATGCTCGAGAATCCTTCTACGAACTTGCGGTAATATCCCGCTAATCCGAGAAATGCACGAACTTGGGTTTGAGTGGTTGGGGCTTGCCATTATTCAATATCGTTAACCTTGGCAGGGTCGACAGCAATTCCTCCTGTTGACACGATATGTCCGAGGAATCCTACTTCCTATAACCAGAACGAACATTTGCTAAACTTGGCATACAACCGATGCTCCTAAGGGTTCCAAGGATGGTTCTTAGGTGTAGCTCATGTTCTTCTTCTGATTTGGAATAGATCAGAATGTCATTGATGAAAACAACGACAAACTTATACAGGAAGTCCATAAAAATCTTATTCATGAGGTTCATGAAATAAGAGGGGGAATTGGTTACTCCAAAAGACATGACCGTGTACTCATACAGTGCATATCTGGTGATGAAGGCAGTCTTTGGAATATCCTCTACGCGAATCTTGAGTTGATGATAACCAGTTCTAAGATCAATCTTAGAAAACACTTTGGCACCGGTCAACTGGTTAAACAGATCTTCTATCTTCGGCAGTGGGTACTTATTCTTAATGGTGACATCATTCAGCTTCCGATAATCCGTACACAAATGGTTACCTCCATCTTTATTATCCACGAACAAGACAAGTGATCTCCATGGCGATGCACTTGGTTGAATCAGGTCTATCTCCATCATAGCATCCAGTTGCTTCTTCAGCTCCACTAATTCAGACGGGTTCATACTATAAGGTCTCTGGGCTATGGGTCTAGTTCCAGGGATTAGTTCAATGATAAACTTGATATCCCGATCTGGGGGCATACTGGGCAATACATCTGGAAATACGTCGGGGTATTCACAGACTACTCTGACTTGGTCAATGGTTGGTTGGGCTAGACACTTGTTGCACTTGAATTGACGGGGCAAGGTTTCAGATACATGCTCTACTGATACTCCAGTGGTACTGGTCATGGTTATGGCTTTCTTGGCACAGTCGATTAATCCTTTATGTTTTGGCATCTAATCCATTCCTAGTACTACCTCCAAACCTTTGGTTCCGAGTACTACTAGATTAGCATAAAAATCTATGCCATGGATTCTGATAGGTACGGCCTTGCAAATTTGTCTAGCTTTGGTGGTTGAATCAGGTATCTGAACTATCATAACATGCTTCAATTTTGTTGGTTGAATCTTACTAGTGCATGCAAATTCTTCTGTAACAAACGAGTGCGATGCTCTAGAATCAAAAACACTCTTGCAAGTACTGAGTTAACAGAAAACATACCAGCATGACATCTGGCGCTTCATGGGCTTCTTCAGCATTCATGTGAAACAAACTGCCGTTGCGAATTCCCTGGGGCAAATCTTATTCCAGGCTGAACACAGCGCTGCTGCTAAGCTAGGGTGTTCACATTGGGAGCTGCTGCAAGCTTCTCGGGGCACTCATTGGAGTAGTGACCCTTGGTTCCTCATTCATAACAAGTCACCTAAGACTTTTCTTTTCCTGCAACAGGCACACCATTGCTTCTAGTCCTTGGGGAAGTATTGGTGTTGTTGGCGACATTGTTGTTGTTGAACTTGGGCGGTGCATGGTTGAAATTCCTGGAGTTGTCGGGGTTGTTGTTGTGGTTTCCTCTGGGCCTTGGGTTTCCTCCTACATGGTTGGGATAGTTCGGACGGGTCATCGGGGGTCTATTGTTTCTTGAGGCAAATCCTGTAGACGGGTTGGGACGATACTTTGGGGTATGGTGGGTTGCTGGTTGATGCATCATTCAACGCTTGCGGTTCTCATTGGCTTGGTTGATCTTGCCTTCCATCTGAATGGCAGAATCCACAAAGGCTTCAATATCAGCAAACGGGATATTGACTAAGACTGCCTGCATCTCATCATGCAGACCATTCAGGAATCTCTCCTTGTTCTTGGCTTCAGTGTCAATCTCATCTGGTGCATACCTAGCTAATGACAGAATTTTTTCACGGTACTCAACTACTGTCATCCTCCCTTGCTTCAATTCTCTGAATTCATCTTTCATCCTCTTGATTAAACCCGGTGTCATATGGGTTCTTCTGAACTTGAGTTTGAATTCATCCCAAGTCATCATTTGTCCTCCATTCATGGCGCGAACGCTATTCCACCAAGCCCTTGCATCTCCAGCTAGATAGTAGGTGGCAAACAATACTTTCTCATTGGCCTCCACTCCTGCGACTTCTAAGTTGTTCTCCATAGTCTGCAGCCAATCATCTGCATCTAAGGGATCTTGAGACTTACTAAAAATGGGTGGATTGTTATTCTGAAAGTTTTTGAGCTTGGATCCATTGTTGTCCTGGTTTCCATGGCCTTGATTGTTGTTGGCCATCTGAGTTATGTGTTGAAGGGTTTCTAAGTTGGCTTGACGTTCGTCTCTTTCAGCTTCGCGGTCTGAAACCAACATTTACAAGATTTGCAGCATTGGGTCCGGGGATGAACTGCTTCCTTCGTGAGGCATCTGAAGATTGAGATAGATCATGAGAAAAGTGGGAAATTTCTGGGTTTTTTTAAAGTTTTTAGATTTTATGCTTGACTCAGGTTTTGCTACTAGCAACTTGCTTTTCATTCATTCATAGAACATAATACAAACACACACCACAACAAGGAAACATATGGTTTTAGGAACCATTATGTGAAACTACTATACAATGGGACCGGATACAACTCACTAACGCTAGTGCTCAAGTGCTACTACTCATCAGACTTGGTGTCTTCATCATCATCATCAATGAAGGTGAAGTCATCGTCATTGGTGTGGAAGTCCATGGCTTGGTCCTCCAGGAAGTCATCATCGTCACTTAGGTAGGAGTAGGGGTCTCCACAGATATCCTCCCCTGCATTCTCCCTTTCCTCAAGCTGCATGTCCTGCTCGTGGATGGTATCCTCCAAGTATGTCACTTTGTGATGAAGGCGAGCAATAATGTGATCCTTCTTGTCAAGCTGACGGCGACGTGACTGGCGATCCTTCACAAGCATGGCGATGGTCTGGTCCTTCTTGACTGTGATGGCATAGTTGTAGCTGGCGTAGGCGCGGGCATTGTCCAACTCATTTTGCATGTCATACATCATGAAGATGAGATGGTCCACTTGATGCTTCAGCTCCGGGTGATGTGGTACCTCCAATGGATGTCCCATAGCATCACGTCTTGGGTAATAATCAAAGCACGTGCCCTTGATCTGATTGATGCTTTGCCCACACATACGGGCAAGAGATTCCTGGATGTCCCTAGCGATTCCATCTAGCCAGTTGTTCTCTCTTAAGGTGAACTGGATTCCCTTTGAGGTGGGGGCTTCAATCTTCCCTCTAAGACTTGCAACAATCAGCCATTGCAATTCTCCTCCTTGCTGATCGTTGAGCTAGGCTCCGAAGAACTCGGCGTGCGGGTGCTCCAGAAGTTCCGAGAGTTGGTCCAAATCACACTCAAAGATGATATCTCCTCCATTGCCCAACTGATAGAACATGCTATACTTCATGTCCATCTATAAGAATGTAGGATGAGTAAGTTAGCAGAGTGATCAAGTGTGTCAAATTTTATGTAAGTTTGCAAGAATTTTTGGAGGAACATGAATTTTCATGAAAGACTCTAAGTGATAAGAATGAGAATAGGTTTTCATAAATACTCACTTATTTTGTTTTGAAACTAAGTTTCTATTCAAGTTTCCATTCTAAACTAGGGTCTCCAATGGTCAGGATGGCTCTCATACCAACTTGTCAACACCCAGATTTTTAATCCCAGATGCATGTTATGCCATACATCGCAATCCTAGGATTACCATTTTTGCGAGACATAACAGATTGGTACCATAGTTCATCATCCATTACAAACCATAATAAAGGTCTTACAAATAAAGGATCTCATGATCCAGTCTTAATACAATCAACGCAGCGGAATAATATAATAAAGGTAGAGTGGGCGAAGCTCCATCTTCAGGGTCACAGGCAATGCTGACGATGGGAGATGATCCTAGTTGGTAGACTTCCTGTTTTCCATCATCCTGATAGTCCTCCTCATAATCTGGCCATGGGAATAGCCAGGGACAAAGCCACGAGTACTCTTTAAGTACTCGCAAACTAAGACTAACAAGTAAAGAGGTTTCAAGTAGGAATCCTAAGCTGTAGGTTGTTTCGCAAAAAGCCAGGTTTATCTCTTTCTGAGTTCAGAATTAAAGAAAACTAGTTTAAGGTTTTATAACACCTAATTGGGAACTTAGTTTTGATGTTCACAACCCTGTTGTGGTCAAGTCAAAGTCATGATTCATTTCACAAGTCATTTTGAAAACATCTGACGATGGAACAGTATGGCCACTCCAACTGTCCATAACCGCGAACGCGGCAATTCGAATAGTTTGACACTCTATAGAGGTGATACACTTTCACCACAATATTCGATACATCCGTCAGGAACAATCCTGAATCACCATACTCAGTATGTGGATAATCAATCATAACCTTTCAATTACACACCCTAGTATAGGCACCTCTCCTATGAGTTTGGCCTCCCAACCATGACCATCTATCATCTTGGAAACTGCGCAGGTGGTCAATCATCACGAGGTAGCCTCAGCTCAAACCTCGGCCACAACGGAACCCATACTAAGATATATAAACTTCCAGTCAAGCCCTACCCAATTCGGGTATTGTGATTGTATGGTAAAATTGGAATGGTATCGCATCCGAACACAACCATTAGTTTTATAAAAGGGATAATGCTCATGCCTCAAAATTTTCATCATAAAATCATCTGGAGTTCATAAAACATGTAAAAAACATTTCATTAGAATGACTCATCATTCTAAGGTTTTTTCATAACCATTTTCACCAAGTATTCCCATCTAAGGTGATCAAGTTTTATGCTTAGCACTAGCCACTAAATTGAGGGTAATCACTAATGAGGGGTGATAATCAAGTGTGACTATCAGTTCTAATCTCATGCCTTGGGATTACATCTAATTCTATCTTAGGCTAAGTTTTATGCTCTTTATGCTACCTATAATAAATTTACAAAATATCACAAACACTACCTAAAAGTAAACAAAGAATTTTGATAAAGGAATAAACTAACAAAGCTTACAAGTAAAACTGGGATTTGGTATAATCAAGTGGTATAACCAAAGCATGCCTAATACATTGCATAGGTTCATTGGTATTGTGGGGCTTGCAAGTATTAGCCTGCATGGATTTAGCTTAGCTTGCAGTGGTTGAAGTTCTCCTCTCCTTCCTCCTCATAGTAGTAGTCTCCTTCCTCTTCGTATCCTTGGTCGGTACTAGCATCTATAAATAAATACGACGTACACAAACACCAAAAAATACTTAACTACTTCTATTTGGCACACAAGGGTTTACACTAGATGATCTAGCCTCATCACAATTATCAGAAGAATTAAAGACTTAGTCTTATTTATTTTATTTTAGAAAAGTAATTTCTACTCATTGAAAAGCTACTTAAGATTTAGTATTCTCCAATTAAAATATGGGATCATGTTGACACATGTCATCACCACATATTTTAATACTTGGGAATGTGATTTAAAGTGGTGTCACAATTTAATAAGGTTTAACCTTATTATTTTAATTAGTTAAAGTGACTAGAAATGCCTATGGGGCATTTTTTGATTACTTGTCCATTATTACTGCAAGTAAACCTAGATATTTTTATATATTCAGAAAGGTCTTATCAAATGTGATTTTTGAGAGTTGGAATCAACTCAAAAGTATTTTTGGTTGAATTTTGAAAAATGTTTGGCTGCAGAAAAGTCTCTGAATTGTTAACTTTACCATCGGTGATCTATAAATTCAAATGGTTTGAATCCAACGGGCTTGGATTAAGAATTTCAATAACTTTCTAACAAAATTGGTTTCATGCAATTTGGTTTAGTGAAACTCTTTGAATTGATTTTTGAATCAACAGACAGAACTAGGGGTTGAGTTTAAATGAAAAAAAATCTAATTTGAACTAACTGGGTTGCGTGGGAGAGTTACTGGGCCGGCACACTGGGCACAGCGCACGCGGGCTGCTAATAGATGGGGTCCACTAGTTAGCGGAACTAACTAAATGAAATGGTATCGATGAATCTGAGCCTTACGATCTTATTCTAATCTAACGGCTGAGGGTCGTCATCGACGACGAGCTACTCCGGCGAGCAACTAACCCTAACGCATCTAGTGGGGGTCTAGAGAGGCTCACCGGGGCTCAGACGAGGGTCAGTGACGGGGGCGAATGAGGTTGTCGACTGCGGCGGTTCTCCTGGTACTGGCGGCGTCTCCTGGGGTGGTCGCAATCGACGGCGCCCTTCTCATCCAGCAGCAGCGGCCTACGATGAAATTCTGGCGGCCTGGTGCTCGCCTTGCTACAGGGAAGGGTGTGGGAGGTTTCGGAGAGGGAGGGGAGTGATATGGTGTGGAGAAATCGAGCTGGGGAGGGCTACTTTTATATGCGAGCAAGAGAGGCCGAGTGGCATGGGCAGAGCTCGTCGGGGTCGGCGTTACATCGAGCCACTAGCATGGCGCGTGGGATAGGATGGTGCACGGTATCCTGGCGGTGCTCATCGGCTTGATGGCACGACAAGGGGCAGTGTGCTTTGGTCTGGAACGTGCGATGCTCTGAGCGGCACCGGCGACATTTTTGACAACGCACAGGTGCTCCTGGTCGTGCAGCGGCGAACGGGCATGTCTGGTGGTCTCCTGGGAAGGTGGTGATCATGTAGACGGGCGGCGAGAGCGAGTCGTGGTGTGTGTGAGCGTGTCAGGCGCGGTGCTCTGGCATGCTCTCGGCATGGCAGGGACGAACTGGGCGCGACGAATTCTCTGTGGTGCACGTCTTGGACAGGGGGTGGCGGTGGACGGTGGCCTGCCTCCTGGACATGGTGGCTTGGCACGGTGATGGATCTGGCTAGCTTGCCATGGTCGGCTAGCAAGGGGTGGCTCGAGCATGCACGACATGGTGTAATTGGTAGGGTTCTAGCTGGTTTAATGCAATGGTTGTCACTAGGGGATACAAGGGTGATAAAAGGGAGACAAGGTTTGGAAAGATCACTGCTCAAAACAGTGTAGTTTGGCAGAGTTAGTTTTGTGTCTCCAGGTGTTAGATGAAATGGACGCAAGAGATTTATATTTGAATTTTGAATGAATTTTGGTGGGTGCACTAGGCACACACTTGGTAGTCTCTGGTTGTTTGGATTTGTCAAGGTGAACTGGTTTGGTTGGGTTTTGAGAAATGGTGATCTTACCATAAGAACTAGATTCAATTTTGAACTGTCCTTGGCATAGATTTGCAAAATGTTTCTGTGGGTTTGCAAGGTGGGCTTGGGTTCACTTTTACTTGGTCTAGCAAGGGGTGAAAAGAATTGGATTTGTTTCTATTAGAAATCTTGGAATAGAAATACTCAAAGTAGTCTAGTGAACAAGATTGTCAAAAATGACCATTTGCTTATATGGTTGATGACCCACAAGTATAGGGGATCGCAACAGTCTTCGCGGGTAGTATTACCAAATTTATTGATTCGACACAAGGGGAGCCAAAGAATACTTGCAAGCCTTAACAACTAAGTTGTCAGTTCAGCTGCACCTGGAAATAGGTCTTGCTCACAGAAGTTTATCAGTAGCAACGGTTTGGTAGTAGAAACAGCAAAGCAATAGCAACAGCAACAGTAACAGCAACAGTGAAACAGGAGCAATAGTAACAATAACGGTAACAGTAGTATTCGAGTGCGGTAGGCATAGGGATTGATGGATGGGCATTGCATGTACGAGTCTAAACATGTAACTTCAAGATCTAGGGCATTGCAGATAAATAATAACAAGCATCCAAGTACTAAACAATCCTAGGCATGTGCTCCAAATATAGTCATATGTGCTCGCAATGAGAAGTTGCAGATATTCTATCCAGCCATCCCGTGGCAGCGGGGCCTCTAGGCAACTACTGGCAATTAAGGTGCTCCTTTTAATAGAGCACCAGAGCAAAGCATTAACACTCCGGGAACACATGTGATCCTCACAACATAGCCATCCCCTCAGGTTGTCCCAATTATTGTCACTTTGGGGCCTTTGCATCCGGACAATGATATGTGTACACAACTTGCAGATAAGATCACAAACAATACTATCATAATGATTCAATAATAAGTTCAGATCTTAGATCATGGCACTCAGGCCCTAGTGACAAGCATTAAGCACAACAAGTTGCAACAAAGTAAAATGGCAGTAATAGAGATACTAGGCACTATGCCCTAACAGATCTTGTTCGATTACATGATAGAACTCATCCAATCCCTACCATCCCCAAGCCTACAGCGGGGGATTACTCACTCATGGATGAGGGAAACATCGGTGGTTGATCGAGATGCGTTGGTGATGATATGGCGATGATCCTATCCACATTCCCCATCCCGGCAGGGTGCCATAATGGAGTTTCGGGATCCGAATCTTGGTTTCTGGTGGTGGCGGTGGAGCGGAACTCTTTCTGAAAAACTATCGAACCCCCCTTGGTTTTTAGGTGAAAGGCAACTTATAGGCGCAGAGGGAGGCCGAGGAGGTGCCTGGGGTGGCTGCACCCCCTCCAAAAGCGGGGTTAGGTGGGCCGGCGCCTAGGGTGGGTATGGGCCCCTAGGCCTCCTCTCCGTCTCCCCTTCTGGCTCCATGGATCTTCTGGTGAAATATAATTTTTGGCATATTTTCCGGGATTTTTCCTGATAGTTCATTTTCTGCACTAAAACAAGACACCAAGGTAATTCTGCTGAAAACAACGTTAGTCCATGTTAGTTGTATCCAAATCACACAAGTTTAGAGGAGAAACAATAGAAAAAGTGTTCGGGAAAGTAGATACGTTTTGGACGTATCAACTCCCCCCAAGATTAGCTTATTGCTTGTCCTCAAGAAATTTAGTTGAAAACTGAGTGCAATAAAAGAACTTTCACGAACCCTTTGCTTCATATGATGTATATATTCTCAGCACAGGAGTAGATGCTTATACAATTCATAATAAGGAGTATGCAACTAAGTCTACTCAATAGTCATGGCAAGCTATGAAGAGAAACCAACTCAATAATAATAAGTAGCATGAAACATAAACATAAGCAACATTGCAATGCTCATAATAAGGTATGATAGAGTGGTATCTCGCTTGCCTTTGTTTGGAAAGCACGATATAAATGCCAAGGCACCTCTGAAGTTCACATGAAGACTAGAGATAAAGATATCAGAGATACAAGAAGCAAAGTCATGACATAGTTAACCAAGTTTTGGAACAAACACAAGAATGACAACTATGCTCTCAAGAAGGTGCTTGCAGAATAAACGGTGACTCAACAAGGTTGTGAAAAAGGTTTTGTGAAGGTTTGAAAGGCTTCCCAATGCTGAAAGGAAGGTACTCATTAGCTTTATGCTCTCATTGCCCCTATCATAGGAATGTTCATGTGGTTAAGGTGAATGTGAGGTCCACTCTGAATCATATGCTTGACGGACCATAAACTAGAAATCCCGAGTCCCTTGAGTACGAGGGTCGCTCCGCATGCTACTCAACTTTGGTCACCTGAAAGTTCTTGTCATTGTAAATACATGCATATCATTGAGAACCGCCAATGGGGTACCCCTTGCACATGGTACAGGAGCTTTCCCATAACCAAAATGACAAGGCAAGTAGACAATGAGCATCTGAGCAATCTTTTTATTTACCATATGCATAGCTTTTTATAGAGGATGCTTCATAGATGCTCATTATGGTGATGCTGCAAGTTTCCACCATGATTAAGCATGCCTTAGGCTAGCGGCCCAGGCGTTTCTCTAACACAATGTATAAAATCCATGAACTCACAACCTCCCCTTTTATTCACATCGTCGACATCCGTAAACAAAAGAGCAAGGAATCAACTAGATGAGATATCTAAAAAGTGTTGAAAGCGTTCCCCATGGCAGCACGGTTCTGCTGACTCCCAACATATAATTAGCAAGCATATAACTTTCATGGACTAGTCACAATGGTTCAAGATTATTAAGTGCAAGGAATAAAGTGTGCCATCAAGTTCGTGAGAGCTTTACTAACTAACTTTCTCAAAACAGACAAACATTTTATTTTGGAAGAAAACATGGCATATATAAAATATGCACTGAAGTAGCAAATGATGCTAATAGGTAGGTATGGTGGACACAGCTGGCAATATTGGTTTTGAGGAGTTGGAAGCACAGGCACATACTCAGTGCAAATGAAGGATAGAAATAGAGAGGGAGTGACAAACGAGAGAGCAATAGCTGTCATAATCATGCTTGCAACAAAACAGGACTAACTATGGCATGAAAGTGATACAAGAACTCTAAGGAAAAATAATCATTGAGGCTTACTGACTATTGATTAGTCATATGCTTGCGTGAGCATGTGCCAAGTCGATTCACATGAACAGTCAGAGGAGGATACCACAATGTCATACCAAAGTATAATAAAACAATGCAAGCAAACATTCATATGACATGCTACAAACTATTAGCAAGCTGGATCTAATCATAGACAAGCAAGAACTACTAAGCATCCATAATGACGTACACCTTACACAAACAGGCTAAGCATGCTCACAATGATGAGTATATGTAAAAAATGAAACAAATAGAGTTCGTTACCAGCCTCTTACCACACCTCGAGTTGTCTTAATCTTCATTATTGCCCTTCACTTGTGTGACTTGAATAATTAACATGAAACCAAAATCCACTGAGGACGCCTGAACCCTGCAAAGAACTCTTAAAACCAAAGAATAACAACAAATTTTTTGGTGTTTTCAATTTTTTATAAACAAGCAGACAAAGAAAAACCAAACAAAAACAAAGAAAACCAAACAAAGCAAAATATTTTTGGATTTTTCTTTTGAGGCGAACCAAAGCAAAGAAACAAACCAAGATAAACAACAAAAATATTTTTGGTATTTTTGGGTTTTTAGAAAGAAGCAACAAAAACCAAAAAAGAAAGCGAAAACAATGGATATACAAAGAATCGACTGAACATGATATATATATGAGTGTGATGTCGGTGTAGATCCCCCCAAGCTTAGGCTTTTGGCCTAAGTGGGGCTCAATCCCATGGTGCCCAAGTAGATGCACCTCCGTAGTATGTCGAGGAAGCTCCCTCGTCCTGGTACGAGATCGAGGCCTCCCCTGTGTAATACGCAGGGGGTCGTATGATGGTGCTTCCTCCTGATAGTGCCCATGGAAGTTAAGAGAATGCAGGTTGTCGTCCATCTCCTCCTTCGAGCGTGACCAAGGTCCCTGATAAATACTGAACAAAGTGGTTTGGGGTAGAGGGATCTCTCTCTCTCTCTTCCCCGTCAGTAAACAACATTCTATAAACCAAGTTCTCAAGAGTAGAGCTAGTGGTGACAAAGTGGTGCACCTTCATGGCAGCAAGATCAAGCCTTTGAGGAGCCAAAACTATATCATGTGGATCAACAACAATGTACAAGGCAGCACCAATACGAGTAGCAATAATTCCCCCATAAATGGGTCCCTTAGTAGCTAGGCGACTAGCAATGAGGGAACCAAGGTTATACTTATCCTCATTGTTGAGTGCAGCAGCTAAGAAGGCCAATTGATAGTTGGAAATATTACTAGTGTTCTCCCTACCAAGAACACTAGTGGCAAGATAGTAGGCAAAATACCCGATGGGTAGAAGTTGAATGTTCTTTATCTTCCCTCGCTGAGCTCTGCGGTCATCATCATTGGTTATTCCTCGGTAAAGCTCCAACAAATCAGTGGGTAGAGCTTGAATCTTCTTTGATGACCCAGTTGTACCAAGTCCCAGGGCCTTGAAAAATTTCTTCAATGTCATAGAATGAGCCCTGCCATAAATTTTGAAGGACACGGAAGGCTTGAACATGCTGTTAGTAAAGGAGAAACTCTCCACAAATGTTTTAGTAAGCAAAGCATATTGTGCACTCTCATCCTGCATGTATCTTGTTAGTCCAGCCCTCTGCACCAAAGTCATAAAATCGTTAAGAATCCTAGCATCTTGCAAGAAAGTTTGGCAAGGAAATGTGGAGGGGTGTGCATCCCCTTCATCTCCCTCGTCACCAAATCGCGGAGTGATGAGATCCTCATTGTATGAGGGTCTAGTACTGATAGATGACCTTGTAAGCCTTGCCCTTCTAGGTGCATCACTCTCAAATGTATCACCAAATGTGTGCTGGCCCATGACTTCACTTTTTCTGAAATTTTAAACAACCATCAAACCAAGTGATTTCTAAGTTGATAAATGATGAGCAACTACTATAGGAACTTGCTATAGGACTACACATGCATCAAAACAAAGTTTCTAAACAAATAACAAGCATGCAAGCTCAAATAACCTGTCACCTATAGCAGCATAATACTCAAGATATAATCTACCAATCACAAATCTAATTGGACAAGCGGAGGAGGCACATAGCAAGGAACAATCCCTCAAAAAATCAGCACTTGAGATGGGCTGAACAAGGAGATCGAAAATCCCGAGCAAGAACAGCAAGAACTCGAGCTTGAGCAAGTTTTCCGATGTTTTTCGGGAGAGAGAAAGAAGATGGCTTTGAGGAGGCAGCCTGGAGGGGCCAAGGTAGGCTAGACCCCCCAGGCGCCGCCACCTAGTAGGTCGCGCCAACCAGGGGTGTGGTAGCCTGGGATGGCCCCCTGAGTCACCTCAGGTGCTACTCTGCCCCTTTTTTCGAGGAAAAAAATATTTTGAATTTTTGGGATTTTTCGGGAAACTTTATTTTTGGCCAATTTTCAGGGTATGAAAATTGATTTTCTCACAGAAACAATTTTTTCAGAAGAAGCAAAAGCAAACCAAAAGCCAAACTACAGGAGCTCTAAATAACTCAAACAAGCAAACAACTAGCAAAACTAAAGCTAAAACAAAGACTAGGAAGGAGAAAGGAAAAAAGAAAGCAAGTATAACCATAGTGGAAACATTATTTTGTTCATTAAAATCCTTTTGTTAACAAGGTTGATCAAGTCTTGTTACAAAATAATCTTATCTGAAACAAAACTTTGCATTCCACAAGGTGATTATGTTACCTCATACATGATAGCAATGGTCCCAATCATAATAGTTTCAAAATTTTCCTGTGGAATGGGACAATATATTTCTCCAACATTGATACTCTCAATATTTTCAATGGAATTTAGGCAATAGCTCTTAAAAACCTTCTTGGGGAAATAGACAGTGTGCTCTTTGTCATTAATATTGAATGTTAATTTTCCTTGATTGCAATTGATGACAGCACCTGCAGTATTAAGAAAAGGTCTCCCAAGAATAATAGACATATTATCATGTTCAGTCATTTCAAGCACAACAAAATCAGTTAAAACCATGCAATTATGAGCAACTTGAACATGAACATCCTCACATATACCAACAGGAATAGTAGTTGATTTATCAGCCATTTGCAAATAAATATCAGTTGGAATCAACTTTTCTAGCTGGAGTCTCTTATAGAGATAAAAAGGCATAACACTAACTCCAGCTCCCAAATCACATAAAGCAGTTCTAACATAATTATTCTTAATAGAGCAAGGAATAGTTGGTATACCTGGATCACCAAGTTTCTTTGGAACCTTACCATTGAAGGAATAATTAGCAAGTAGAGTAGAAATCTCCTCATTAGGAATCTTCCATTTATTAGAGACAGTATCCTTCATATACTTTGAATAAGGAGGCAATTTAATAGTATCAGTCAAAGTAATTTGCAAGAATAAAGGTTTCATCCACTCACAAAACTTGTTGTAGTGTTCCTCCTCCTTTGACTTGTGTTTCTTACCTGGAAAAGGCATAGGTTTCTGCACCCAAGGTTCTCTCTTTACCATGTTTATTAGCAATAAAATCTTCCTTTGTGTACCTAGTGTTCTTAGTGTGCTTCCCAGGTTCTTCCTCATCTTCCTCCTTATCAGGAGACTTATTTTTATCATTACCACTCTCAGTTTCAGCATCGGAGATAGATATACTATTAGGATCTACAGCAAGTTCAAGTGGTTCCTCAACTATCTTATGTTTCTTTTTCTTTCTCTTACGAGGACTACCACTATATTCACCTTGTTGGGAATCCTGCTCTATTATTTTAGGGTGTCCTTCAGGATATAAAGGATCATGAGTATCCATACCACTCCTAGTTCTAATTCCATAAGCATGTTTATCTCCTGAAGCATTAACTAGCGTATCCTTTTATACCTTAGCAAATTGATCAAGTTGGGTTTGAACCATTTGAAAGTGTTTACAAAGCATTTGAATATCATTATAAGTTCTTTCCATAATATCTTTCAACTCATGGATAGATCTAGAGTTTTCCAATAAATGATTCTAAACTTGTTTATTAAAATACCCTTCTTTAACAATAAAAGTGTCAAGTTCCTCTAAACATTGATCAGGAGGCTTACCACAAGGAACATCACCTTCATCAAAGTGTTGGAGACAGTGTACCTCAATAGTAGATGAGTGGGGAATTGGCTTACATAATTATTTTATAGGAGGTAGATTCTTCACATCTTCAGCTCTAATACCTTTCTCCTTTAGATACTTCTTAGCTTCCTTCATCACTTCATCATTTAATGCAATAACTCCCCTCTTCTTTGTTGTTGGTGTTGGAATTGGTTCAGGAAGGAGTAATAGGATCAGGTGTATTTAGCTTAGTTGAAGTCCAATCATCATAATTCTTGCTTATTTTAGTCATTAATTCTCCAGGATTTGTAGGAGTCATTTTCGTGAAAACACAATTAGCAAAGCTATCTAGGTAGGTCCTAGAATCATCAGTTAGTCCATTATAATAAATATCAAGAAGCTCATTCTTAGGCAATGGACATCCAGGATGTGCATGGATCAAGGCACGGAACCTTGTACATGACTCAGGCAATTTCTCTTCTTCTCCCTGTTTAAAATCAAAAAGTCTCTACAAAGCAGCATGTCTAGCACTGGGAGGAAAATATTTCTGGAAGAGAGAAGCAATCAAGCAATCAGGGCTATCAATGGAACCAGGAGGTAATCTATTAAACCAAGCCCTAGCTTCTCCTTTTAGTGAAAAAGGGAAGATCTTAGCAACAAAGTACTTGTGCATCTTAATATCATCAGAGAACAAAGCACTCATAGTATAAAGCTCATTCATATGAGCCACAACACTCTCATTTTTAGTCCCACTAAAAGGTTCTTTCTCAACAATATCTAAATAAGATAAATCAAGAGAGAAATCAAAATCTTCATCTTTAATATCTATGGGAGAAGTGGCAAACTTAGGATCAGAGGACATCTTAGGCATAATAGTACGTCTAGCAAGGAGACTCTTAATAGCACTAGTACCATGTGTGTTTCGGCACTCTTCAACAAAATCATTAGTGAACTCAATTTAACCATCATTAATATCATAACTTTCAATAGCCTCAGGTGAGCTAACAGGTGTAACAGTGTCTTCACTAGGAGTTTTGGTATTTCCTAGACTAGCCATAGTAGCATCTAGAAAAAGACCTAATGAACCACTCGAATCAAGCACAGTAGAAGTAACATCATTAGCATCAAAAGAAGTTTCAGACTCGGCAGTAGTAGCAGTGTGTGTAGAATGTGTATGTGCTTACTTATAACAGACGGTGAATCAAGAGTAGAAGAGGTGTTTAGGACTGTACCTCTTCTTGTAGTGGATGGTAAAATAGGGAACTTTCCATCATAAGACTTCCCCATGATGAAAGGAGTAGTAGTGAACAATAATAGATCCAAGTGAACTTACAAATAAAGCTATGCTCCCTGGCAACGGCGCCAAAAAATAGTCTTGATGACCCACAAGTATAGGGGATCGCAACAGTCTTCGTGGGTAGTATTACCCAATTTATTGATTCGACACAAGGGGAGCCAAATAATACTTGCAAGCCTTAATAACTGAGTTGTCAGTTCAGCTTCACCTGGAAATAGTTCTTGCTCACAGAAGTAAATCAGTAGCAACGGTTTGGTAGTAGCAACAGCAAAGCAACAGCAATAGCAACATCAAAAGTGAAATAGGAGCAATAGTAACAGTAACGGTAATAGTAGGATTCGAGTGCGGTAGGCATAGGGATGGATGGACGGGCGTTGCATGGACGAGTCTAAACATGTAACTTCAAGATCTAGGACATTGCAGATAAATAATAACAAGCATCCAAGTACTAAACAATCCTAGGCATGTGCTCCAAATATAGTCATACGTGCTTGCAATGAGAACTTGCACAACATCTTCTATCCAGCCAGCCTGTGGCAGCGGGGCCTCTGGGGAACTACTGGCAATTAAGGTGCTCCTCTTAATAGAGCATCGGAGCAAAGCATTAACACTCTGTGAACATATGTGATCCTCACACCACAGCCATCCCCTCCGGTTGTCCCAATTATTGTTACTTTGGGGCCTTTGGATCCGGACAATGATATGTGTACACAACTTGCAGATAAGATTACAAACAATAATAAGTTCGGTGGTTGATGGAGATGCGTTGGTGATGACGATGGCACACGGGCCCTAGTGACAATAATTAAGCACAACAAGTTGCAACAAAGTCAAATAGCACTAATAGAGATGCTAGGCACTATGCCCTAATAGATCTTATTTGATTACATGTTAGAACTCATCCAATCCCTACCATCCCCAATCCTACAGCGGGGGATTACTCACTCATGGATGAGGGAAACATTGGTGGTTGATGGAGATGTGTTGGTGATAACGATGGCGATGATCCTCTCCAAATTCCTCGTCCCGGCAGGGCGCCAGAACGGAGTTTATGGATCTGAATCTTGGTTTCTGGTGGTGGCGACGGAGTGGAACTCTTTCTGGAAAACTATCGAACCCCCCTCGGGTTTTAGGTCGAAAGGCAACTTATAGGCACAGAGGGAGGCCGATGAGGTGCACAGGTGGCTGCACCCGTGCCTTGGGTGGGTGTGGCCCCCCCAGGCCTCCTCTTCGTCTCCCCTTCTGGGTCCGTGGATCTTCTGGTGAAATATAATTTTTGGCATATTTTCCAGGATTTTTTCTGATAGTTCATTTTATACATAAAAACAAGACACCAAGGTAATTCTTCTAAAAACAACGTCAGTCCGTGTTAGTTGTATCCAAATCACACAAGTTTAGAGGAGAAACAATAGCAAAAGTGTTCAGAAAATTAGATACGTTTTGGACGTATCAATGGTTTGTTTTTAAATTTCTATTGATTTGATTCTGCTTGGAAATGATTTACATGATGTTGTATCTTTAAACCAATCCTTGTCATTCATAACAATCAAACAAGTACATACCAGCATTCATGCATGCATCACACACACATGCATTCATATTGATTTTAATTAACAAAAGTTTTTGCTAACCCTAAATTTGGGTGATTGGAATTTGATAACCTTGATTAATATTTTTAGGATGTTACAGTTAACGAAAGAGGAACCAGATCCGAATCAAGACGCAACCTTGCTCCCATAGTTTAGAAAAAATCAATAATATTGCGGGAAGAAGAGGATCAGAAAGTAAAGCAGTAGTAAATCAAATCGTGAATACCACAGTGAGCAGTAGGAAGTCGCATCGTTGTTTATCTCTCGTGAGTTGTGTTCCGCCGCATCGCCGACTGTTTGGTTTACCAAAGGATGGGAGGAAGACGCTGATGAGTGAGCCACCGGCACTGGAGGAAGAGAGAAAAGAGCAACACCATCATTGACCTTGCGCCCAAGGCTCGTGCTCGAGATGCCATGGTTTTCATGCGCGCCCTGCTGGTCACATGGATTTGTATTGGAGGCACGATCTTCGGCATCCTAGGATCACTGCGTACATGTGGTTCTGAATTTTAATGCGCGACGAAGGGAAGCGATGCAGGAACGACGAAGGAGGTGGGACGAAGGAGGAGTGAAACATTTTCGCCAAGAAACAAAACACAATGTTCTTTTTAGGTAGTATATAATATATAAAGTCTATTTTTATTTTCTACCATAAACCCTAATTATAGCAAAGATGATATGACAAGTTAAATAGTACTGAATGTAACCCTAGTACATGCTTGTCCATTTTAAACGGGGTCCGAGGGGTCAGAACCCTATTACAGGGAAACCTCGAAATCACCTACGGGAGTTCATTTAGGAATCACCTACGGTAGCTACGGACATAATTTTTAGTACTACAAAACATAATTTTCAGCTCAGATAGTATCATTAAAACCACCCATGCAACAAATAGCATGGCTAAGAAATCTACAATACGATGGCTATCAAGGAATCATCTGGGGTCTATGACAATTCTACTGGGTACTCACCATAGCATAGCATAGTATATAAGATAAAACATTTCCTACACATGCAAGCTACTGAAAACTAAATGCATATGAAACAATAGGAAATTTATGATAGTGACTATTTACACTAGGGTTTTCTCCAAAAAAAAAACCTATTTTCTATTTTCTAAACCCTATTTTTTCCAAAAAAAAAAACTAATTACACTAGGGTTTTCTCCAAAAACTAAATAAACTAGGGTTTTCTCCAAAAAAACTAATTACACTAGTGGGGAAAGTAGGGCCGGCGATCACCTCCTCCACGGGCCGCGCGGGTGGCGGTCTTCTCCTCCACGGGCGATGCGGGCGGTGGTCTTGTCCTCCACGGGCGGTGCTCTTGTCCTCCACAGACAGCGCAGGCGGCATTGGTGGTCTCCTTCTTCTCCACGAGCGAGAACGGGCGGCGCACATGTCTCGTCGGAGAAGATGAGTGTGTATGTATCCCGATCTGTTGCTCGAACTGGGGAGGCGGTGGTGGGTATTTATACCCACGCACCTTGGCCTTTAGTCCCGGTTGGTGGCTCCAACCGGGACTAAAGAGAATTTTAGCCGCTGCGTAATTGCGCGCGCAAGCCCCACCCCTTTAGTCCCAAGTGGTGGTTGCAACCGGTATTAAAGGTTCTTTTTAGAGCCAAAACAAAAATCTTTTTTAATGTGCCCATCCTTTTGGATATTTGAAAAGTGCTTGAATATGAATTTGAATAACTTTTTCATATTTTCAAATCTGATAAAACTTTCAACATGAAAAGTGGTTGAATTTGAATATCTAATCTAAAACAATTTTCTGTTTCTAAAATAATTATTCTAACTACTTGAACTATTAACCATTTTGCCATTTTTAATTAAAAATGCATTAATTCATAACTTTGCATAGTTTCGAATCTGATAAAACTTTCAACATGAAAAATGTTTGAATTTGAATAACTAATCTAAAACCATTTTCTATTTTCTAAAATAATTATTCTAACTAATCAAACTATTAACCAATTTGCCATTTTCAAATAAAAATGGATTAATTCATAACTTTTGTATATTTCAAATTTGATAAAACATTCAACATAAAAAGTGTTTGAATTTGAATAAATAATCTAAAAGCATTTTATATTTTCTAAAATAATTATTCTAACTACTCGAACTATTAACCAATTTTCCATTTTCAATTAAAAATGCATTAATTCATAACGTCTGAATATTTTTGAATCTGGTAAAACTTTCAACATGAAAAGTGTTTAAATTTGAATAACTAATCTAAAACCATTTTTGTTTTATAAAATAATTATTCTAACTACTCGTACTATTAACATTTTTTCCATTTTCAATTAAAAATGCATCAATTCATATCTTTTTCATATTTTTGAATTTGATAAATCTTTTAACGTGAATAACTAATCTCACACCATTTTATGTTTTCAAAAATAATTATTCAAACTATTTTAGTATGACACACATGGAGAGGGAATAATATTAACTGGCCACATTAAATTGCAATACTATCTCTCCCTTATGAATCAACAACTGCCTATTGAGAGTCGATTCATATCTTGAACCCGGTTACATAAAAGATTTAATACATTATTATACATCACCAACATCTAGTGTTGGGGTTTTCTTCTGCGCCGTAGGCATGGAGCATCTTCATTATTTAATAGGATGCTTGGGTCAGTGTTCACTCCGAAGGGCGGAATTTCATCAAACTTAATTTAATCTTCTGGCATGTCTATCTTGTCCTCCTCTCCCATGATGTTTCTTTTCCTGAAAGAACTATGTGGCGCTTTGGCTCATAATTTGATGTATTGGCTTGCCTATCTTTTCTTTTTATCGGTTTGGTAGACATGTATTTCACATACAAAAACTGAGTCACATCATTGGCTAGGACAAATGGTTCATCCCTGTACCCAAGATTGTTGAGATGCATTGTCGTCATTCCAACTGCTGGTCTACCTTTACCCCGTCTCCTAACAGCTTGACCCATTTGCACTAAAACAAAGAGACCTTAAAAGAAGGTCCATCATCAAGTTCCCATATCTCCTCTATATAACCATAATATGTATCCTTTTTTCCATAGTCGTCTGTTGGATCGAAGAGGACACCACTGTTTTGGTTGGTTCTTTTTTATCTTCGGCGATCGTGTGAAATATTCCCATTTATATCGTACCCTTGGAAAGTCAATACAGTCTAAGATGGTGACCTGGTAACCGAGTACAGTTGCTCTCCAATAGTGGTGTTATTCATGAGATGTGTCAACAACCAACTGCCAAAAGTCTCCATGTGTTCAAATTTAATCCAGGAGTCAAACTTCCCCGAGTTTTTAGAGCATACAATATTCTGGTGTTCCTCGATATACTGAGCCATCAAGGTGGAATTTTTTAGAACCGTGTAGTGTGCTTTAGTGAAAGAATTCCCGTCCATACTTATCATTGCCTTTTTTCCCTAGAGTTCCTTTTCCACTCAGTCTCGCGTCATGCCACAATTCAGGAACACCAATTGGCTTAAGGTTAGGAATAAATTCAACACAAAAAATCAATGACCTCCTCTATTCCATAACCCTTGGAGACACTTCCTTCTGTCCTAGCACGGTTATGAACATATTTCTATAAGACTCCCATGAAGCTCTCAAAGGGGAACATATTGTGTAGAAATTTAGGACCGAGAATGGTAATCTCTTATACTAGATGAACTAGGAGGTGCATCATAATATTGATGAAAGATGGTGGGAAAAACAACTCAAAGCTGACAAGACATTGGACCACATCATTCTGTAACCTTGGTAGATTTTCTAGATCGATTACCTTTTGAGAAATTGCATTGAGGAAGGCACATAGCTTCACAATGGGTACTCAAACATTTTCTGGTAGAAGCCTCCTCAATGCAACCGGAAGTAGTTGCATCATAAGCACGTGGTAGTCATGAGAATTTAGGTTTTGGATTTTTTTCTCTCCTATATTTATTATTCCATTTATATTCGATGAGAAGCCAGACGGGACCTTGATACTGCTCATACATTCAAAAAACATTTCCTTCTCTTCTTTGGTAAGAGCATAGCTGCCAGGACCTTGAAACTACTCTAGAAGCATGTCATCTCGGTCTTCCATATGTTGTTGGTCCTGCTGTGCTTCCGGTGTATCTTTATTCTTCCCATACAGGCCCAAGAAGCCTAGCAAGATCATGCAAAGTTTCTTCGTCAGGTGCATCACGTTGATTGCAGAGCAGGCCTCTAGGAATTTCCAATAGGTTAGCTCCAAAAATATAATTTTCAGTAATTTTTCAAATCCCTTATTAGTCATACCATTTTCTACCTTCCATTGCAGCAAATCCAATGTGCTACCCAGATTTTTCTAGTCATCTTCTCAATTTGGGTACAACAATTTTTTTTGATCCTTTAACATCTCCTCAAATTTCAACCTCTCCTTTTCACTTTTTCAGTCTTTCTTTGAATCAGCAATGCCCCGACCAAGATCATCAGCGGGCTCATCTTATGCCCGTTCTTCATATTCTTATTTATTGTCTTCCATTTGCAATACCACCATATCGAGGTAACATAGAATAGTTATCTTTATTCTCTTCTTGTTTGTTGCTTCCATCATAACCCCTCTTTCTCCGTGCTTGGTCCAACAATTATAGCCAGACATGAATCTAGACTTAAACAGGTGGCTGTGAACGATTTGGGAGGAAGAGTAATCCTTCTGATTCTGACAGACATCACATGGACAACACATAAAACAATTCTGCTTGTGTGCCTCAGCCACAACGAGAAAATAACGGACGCCTTTAATAAACTCGCTAGAGCGTCGGTCATCATACATCCATGGTCAGCTCATCTGCATTATATAAGTATATCAAACAAAATCATGATGCTAAAATTAGTCCTGGTTTAAAATTATATGCACACAATGATACTTTGTCCCTAGATGCGACGACATACTACGTACTAAAACTATGTACTGATTAAAAAGTTTATACTCCATCTTTAGTCCTAGTTGGAGCCACCAACCAGGACTAAAGGGGTTGTGGCGGCCTGGGGCCGACGCGAGCCCGTTTGGTCCTGGATGGTGTCTCCAACCAGGACTAAAGATGGACCTTTAGTCCTAGGACTGAACGTTTAGATATGTTTAATCGTGGGTGGCGACAGTATTAGGTGGGTGGAGGCACTATGTTATGGGTGAGTGTTGACACTATGTCGTGAGTGGTGGCACTATGCCGTGAGTGGTGACACTATTCAGTGGGTGATGAGTGCATATTTGCATCATGTTTTGCATTATTATTTTGCATTGTAGATGTAGGATTTTTTTATTTTACGACATCCGCGCGCACTTTTTATGTTTATTTTCACCAGGAATCTGATCAGATGATGGATCCAAAGGACACAATTCTTGGAGTAGTTGTACTGGAGAGAAAAGGAGCCAAAAAATACGTAAATCGCTTATTTGGGGAATATTAATAATACCAGAAGAAAACCCGAAGCGAGAAGCGGAGACAGAAGGGTTGATGACCAACTATACTGTGGGTCGCCATTTAGTTCCCGCCATATAGTTGGAGTCACCTCTGCCTCCTCAAATAGTTTCACCTCGTGCAACTGGTTCGGAGAGACGACATACAGAACACCCAGAAATCACCGAAACCAAACCTCCAGAAGGAATCTGGAGGGGAAACTTGCCCTATGGATCTATCTTCGTCCTACGCAGATCTAGGAGGCCAAGGCATCGATCTCCATCTTCATCACCACCATCATCTCCATCCATCCCATCTAGATCTTGTTATAATTCTTGCAGTAGTTGTGGATTTATACAAGTACTATTCATCAATGATCCCTTCCATTACCATTATGATGATGTTGTCTGCCTCCATGTCTGAGTATATCATTAGTTCTTAGGGATATGGAGAAACCCTAGTATGAGATTGAAATAATATAAGGTTTATTATGATATTCATTACTGTGACCATGTGTTAGATTGTCTACATCTTGAAGTTGGGAGAAGTCAACCTTTCCAATATTTGCCTCTTGTGGGGACTTGATGTAGGGAATTACTTGTTGGTAGACAGAGGGATGCTAGCTCTTACACTGATTATAAAGATGTTGGCACCCCTTACATATCAACTTGGGAATCGAGGAAACTCACAAAACACTTTCCATGCCATGGGATACGTCCTGCGGGATCATGTCCCTTAATAACGTGGTAATTCAATTGATGTAGATTGCTGTCTGCTGTAGTTATGAGGATGATTTGAGCAGTGGATGCTGCCTCTTTGTCCAAATACGGAGTTCCTCCCACACATACATAGTTGAGAATGTTCATGATGATAATCTTTACCTTAGCCTTTTATAATGCTAGTGGTGTATCCACCAATCCCTCAGAACGCTTTCTCCATAGAATTTTCAAATCTGTTTTACAAACGCGATATTTATTTTCTGTATTCAGTTTTATTTACTTTACACATTGTTCTCTATTACCAAAAACCCCAAAACACCTTTTTACACATTACTCGCATTTTATATTGTCACTTAGAACTTTATTTAGCAACTCTACTTTTAGTATTTACTTCAAGAATTCTTAGACTTCAGACTCCTGCTCCCTATGGGATTGATATCTTTATTTAAAAACTAGCTACATCCGATCTATGCACTTGCAGTCATCAGTGGGTTGCGACACTATGTCAGGGGTGAGTGTCGACACTATATTGTGACACTTAATCTATAAATAGGCAATATGCATCCTTGTGAAGTTATAAACTGCAAGATAGTGCGAGGGGGACACCACTACAGCGGAGCTTCTCAGAGATATATTGGGATTTCGTCATCAGACATCTTCCAGGAGCTCTCCATAGAGGCACTCCCTAATATATGAAATTTGTTAGATCCCCGACATATTGATCTAGCTAGATAAGTTATTGATGTCTACGCACTTCTATTCTTGTAGACAGTTGTTGGGCCTCCAAGTGCAGAGGTTTGTAGAACAACAGCAAGTTTCCTTTAAGTGGATTACCCAAGGTTTATCGAACTCGGGGAGGAAGTGGTCAAAGCTACCCCTCTCAAGCAACCCTGCAATCAAGATACTAGAAGTCTCTTGTGTCCCCAACACACCCAATATAGGTGCACTAGTTCGGCGAAGAGATAGTGAAATAAAAGTGGTAACGGTGCCAGAAAAGAGCTTGACGGTGAGGTAAAGACTAAAACAAGCAAACATGCAATAGCTCTAGTAGCAAACGGTGTTTCAATGTTTAGAAACGAGGCCTAGGGAGCATCCTTTCACTAGTGAACACTCTCTCATATAAATATCCTCTCTTCATGATACTACTGTTAACTACTCTCCGGTTGGACACTCTAACCCATGGTAGGGCTATAAAAGCACACCTCAAAGTCTGCCTTCCCCAATCTAGATAACCCCACTATATCACCTTGAGCGCTAGACGGTTCCAACAAACACCACAATTTCATAAAGACATCCAACTACAAATATAACTCATAACAAATATTCAGTCTAGCCAAAGTGCCACACACGGTATGCACGCTGTCACTTTCACACACGTGGGGAAAATCATAGATCTATTAAAGCACAAAGAGTATTTATGTAGAATCTAACCTAAGTGCCACCATGGCGTGCACGCTGTCACTTTCACACACATGGGGTGAGCAGAGATCTATTAAAGCAATTGAGTAGCAAGGTAGATATACTTGATTACAAAGCTCATGAACACAACAAGATCATGCATAGAGAGAGAGAGAGAGATGAACACATAGCTACCGGTAGAGCCCTTAGCCTCGAGGAAGAACTACTCCCTCCTCATCATGGGAATCAGCAACGGTCATAGATATGGTGGTGGATATCGATGGAGATGGCTCCGGGGGCACTTCCCCATCCCGGCAGGGTGCCGGAACAGAGACTTTCTATCCCCCGAATCTCCCCTTCGGTGGCGGTGGCGCTACATAGGTTTTCGTGGATTTATTCTGGATGCCCTAGGGATTTTGGGTCGGAGGCTTCTTATAGGTGCAAGAATAAAGATCGGTGGGGGTCTAGGGGGCCCACACCCCCTTTGGGAGACTCCAGGGCTTGCCCGCGCCTATGGGGTGCGGCCACCCTGTGGCCCCCCTCCGGCTCTACTTCGTGGTTCCGTGTTGCTCCGGGAAAATAATTACTTTGACTTTTGTCCCGTCCAATTCCGAGAATATTGATTTTCTTCCTTTCTGGAACCAAAACAGAAGAAACAAGAAACTGGCACTATGGCAACTTGATGATAGGTTAGTACCAGCAAGTGTATAAAAATACCTCAAAGTGTAGACAAAACATAGCAAAGTAGATACTAAACAAGCATGGAGCATCAAAAATTATAGATACGTTTCCTACGTATCAATTATAAACTATAAGATGGTGCGAGAGCGACACCACTATGCCGGAGCTTCTTGAAGATGTTTTAAGATCCCGTCCTCGGACATCTTCGAGGGGCTCTCCATAGAGGCACTCCCATATATTGATCTCGAGCAGCTTCTCGAAGACATACCGAGTTAGTGTGTCTTCTTATGAAGCTTTTTTGAATTAACCCTATTTTTGTGACAATTTTGTGATTCATTAATGTTTACTATGGTACATATATATGTATATGCATAATGATGATGGTATTTTGTTTATATCTATCTGGAGTTTGAAGATGCAGTGGTTACAAATCTCTTTAATGCGAGAGTATGAAATGAGAGAAACTAGCAATTACTGATGAAAGGATGGAGTTGCTAACCTTTTAGAACACTTGCATATATGGGGTGCCGCAAAATCTTGGTAAATCGTGTGAAAAAATGGGGATGAACTCGAGCTCTGAAGGAATGGACAAATCTGCATTATATAATTATATCAAAAACTATTACACAACATCATCAACAGAGAAGTGACCAAATTAATACAAGTTCATCACATTAAAACCAAAGTAAAGTAGTGACCAAATGTTATTATTGAAAAAATTAATCCCAAACTAAACCCAGAAATTCCTCTATTTCTAGAGCATAAAATAAGCTAAACTAGCAAACAAAGATAAAAGGATGAAGTTTCTAACCTTTTTGAGACCCTTGGATAGATGGGCGCCGCCAAATCTTGTGAAAAATGGTGATGAACTCGAGCTCAAGAAGGAAACTGAGAGGAGAAACAACTTGAAAATGGAGTATGGCTCGGGTCTAGGAGGAAGAAGATATAGGAAGAATATTAGTCCCAGTTGGTGTTTTAAACCGGGACTATAGGTCAATATTTAGTCCCAATTTGAGACACCAACCAGGATTAAAGGGTCTGGTGTCGGTCCCAGACTATCGGAAACCCTTTAGTCCGGTTGGTGCCTCCAACCAGGACTAAAGGTCCCGTTTGAACCGAGACTAATGGTTGTCATACCCTGCGGCCATTTCTAGTTGTTGAAACCGGAACATTAGTCCCGGTTCCTAACAAAACTGGCACTAATGCTCGGGATGAAAGACCTATTTTCTACTAGTGCATGACAGTGTCGTCGGATCCGCCCGTCTAGTGATCGTACGTCATAGAAGTTTTCATGCATGAACATAACAGAAAACATTATTTGTTGACAAGCCTCTAAGTCAAGATAGATATAACATAAATCTAGTCACACTACACTGTGAATATCAGAAGCAATAATAACACATGAAGCCTATGGAGATGAGATAACACAATAAATGAAGAATTCCATGAAGTTAAACCATGTGGATCTATGTTGGGGAACATTCATGGCACCTAGATGCACTATGTAACCGAAAAGTAAATGAAGTAGTTAGTTAAAGTACTTCAGATGGATACAAATTTGCTTTCATCAATTCAATTTTCATGTTAAGATCATGTTACTTATTCCAAAAGTGTATAAGAAGCTGGGAACACAATTTATTTTATTAGTGTGAATATGCAAAAGGCCAAAATGCATCGTCTTGTTAGATGATAATTTAGTACACACCACGGATGCATGAATCATATATGCAAGCACTAGTAGAAAAAAGATCCTTTCATTCGGGAGCTCCTAGAGCATTTGTACCGGTCGCGCCACGAACCGGGACTAATGCTCGCATTGTCCCGGTTCGAGTTGCCAGAGCGTCACTTGGGAGCGGCACTAAGGATGTTGTGTTAGACACGTGGCATGCCTCATACCTTTAGTCCTGGTTTGTGTCACAAACCAGGACGAACAGTCATCCTATAAATACGCATCCAACCCTCTCCCTCCCTTTGTTTTTTTCTTGGTGGAAGGTGTGAGTGTCTGATATTTTTTCCTATGCACGTAAGGTGTTCGATGAAATGCCTGAGGGAATGATGCCGCTTGAGTTCACACAAAACAAAAATGATATGAGGTGCTCGAGCCACACTTGAGCTTTCTCCTCTTTCTTTCCTCCTCGATCGAGGTTAGCAACCTTATCCTTTGATCTGTCATTGATACAATGCATGTCTCAATTAAAGTAGTCATTAATTATATGATGCAGATGAACTGACAGGGATGGTTGTATGGTGACTGACCTGAATCCGATTACATTAAAGGGGTGGATAAATTTATCGGTGTGGCTAAAGCAAACAAAGAGAATGGTTTTATGCATTGTCCATGTGTTAAATGTCGAAACGACAAGGAGTACTCTTCCTTGAAAATCCTTCGCGGCCACTTGGTTCGGAGAGGTTGCATGCCCATCTGTAATTTCTGTACTAACCACGGAGAAAGAGAGGTTATGATGGAAGACAATAAAGAAGAGGTTGATAAAAACCATCATATGTTCCCTGAATACGGTGATACTGCAATGGAAGACAATGAAGAGGAAGGAGGTGAAGACCGGGCATCAGATGAGCCTGCTGATGATCTTGGTCGGGTCATTTCTGATGCAAAGCGAGACTGTGAAACAGAAAAGGAGAAGTTGAAGTTGGAAGGCATGTTACAGGATCACAAAAAATGTTGTACCCAAATTGCAAAGATGGAAGCACAAAGCTCGGTACCACATTGGAATTGTTGATATGGAAGGCAGAGACTGGTTTATCTGACAAGGGATTTGATAAGTTACTGACAATAATGAATCCAAAGCTTCCAAATGATACCGAATTTCCCTAGAGTAGGTACGAAGCGAAGAAGACTCTTTTTCCTCTCGGATTAGATGTGCAGAAGATACATGCATGCATGAATGAGTGCATCCTCTACCACGATGAGGAATACGAGAATTTGGATAAATTCCCGGTATTGATACCTTCAATCCGGATTCACGGATATAGTATAATACCTTTTTCCCTAGAAGACCAAGGTTTAATCGAACCTTGGAAAGCAATGCTAAAAGTAAATAAATAAGGACATGTCTACAAGACTTTGTTTCTTCACTTTACCTTAGTTTACCAGACCAATTGAGTTTAATTTTTCAAGTGGGTCGAATCCATGGATGGAGATAGGCTAGGGTTAAAGATCCACGTGTAGTTGCACATCATATGGGATAAAATATAATAATAAGCATAGTCATGTGTAATGTTTGAACGGGGATAATCTCTTGTGGGAAACACATCCTAATATACTAGAGCCCCTGTGATGCAGCGAACATAGCAATAGTCTTTAATCCAACGGAGTGCACACCGTAGTCACAGGCTACAAATGATTATTAAGTGAAGAACACAGATTAAAGCATTAAGTGGTGATGTTGTGATTCAGAATGGGTCGCTAAGCAAAGACCATACTACCCTTTCTGTCACTGAGGTTCCTATGAGATCGCCATTATCCAAGTATCTCACCTCAAGCCTTTATCAATCTATGGTATCTTGGGTACCTACAAGTCCATGGATCTAGACAAGTGACAAAGAAACAAAAGATACAAATCTCAACTACAAAAAAAATACAATACTCCCATGATTACATGCACATAGTTGTTGCAAGGTTTCTCTCCAACCCATAGCCCGTGAGGACTAGTCATTCGTAACAAATAGATCAAGGATAGAAAACATTGTGCAACATACTTAGATTGAAACCAAATATTCTTACAATGGTCACCAAATCACAAGGAGATCTAAAGTACAAAGCAATGACTATGGCTAGTGGAGGGACGGATGGTGGAGTGGATGAACAATGGCGTGGATCTTCTTTGATGGTGTTGTGATGAAATCTAAGAATGGCGGCTCTCTCTAGGTGGCGGCTGGAGCCTCAAAATATATAGGCATCTTCACAAAATTTCTAGGGTTTGACGAGATGAAGCTGTCGGCAGCCCGAACGGGCGGGCCCCGCCCGTACCATCGGTTGTTATGCGCACTGACGCCTGGAATTTGCTTCCCAATTACTTGGTCATGTGGAATTCCTCAAATTCCTTCATTATGACTCTTGATTTCACGTTAAAACTCGTGATTTCCTGCACAACATAATTCAAAGCAAGGTTTCGCATATCTTTGCAATAATTAGTCATTAGTGGCAAGGATTGAGAGTTTATTGTCAATTGCTTGACTAAAAACATTGTTTAAACGCAGAGAAAGATGGCAAATTTCATATCCAGCAACTACCCCAAACCTCAAACCTTGACCGTCCTCGAGCAACAAGAAGTAAAAGAACTATAAGGAATTCAGCGTTTAATCTTGAAACAACGAGAATAAGAATTCGCTTACAGTTGCTAGCCATATGTGCATAACACTTCATTCATTTGCGAGGCTTGTCAAAGTTAGAGAGATGACAAGAGTACTATACAGGCTTCGAAAATTCTAGACAATCAAAGTAGAGATTAATATCAATATGAATAACTAGAAGTTTAGCAATCAATCCAATTCTTCTAGTTAACTCTCAGCTTGCCAAGGAACACTAGGATGTTTAAATGGTATGATTGAGTAAGAGAGTTCCATGTCCTAAGTAATATAACAATGAAGTGTCTTATTTACAAACACATCAATAAATCAAGTCTATCAAAAACACTTCTAATCCAATCATTGTTTTTCAAGAAAAAATCATAGATTAGTAATGAGACCATGCCAAGGACTTGTTATGTGGATACTCAAAGATATCCTTTTCTGTTCATTCTTATCAAGGATTGCTGGCTGTTTCTTTTGCAAGTTCTTGCACAACCTTCGAGAATACCAATACTTCTGCCCATACATTGACAGTAATGCCAATCATGTCATCAACTCATAGCCGAAATCTGGTGTTATACCATAGATCGTTCAAACGCTAGCGGAGTTGTTGGCATCCCAAAGACGTGCACTAGGAACATAAATAGCAAAAAATTTCTTTCACTCTTCTTTTTTTATGAGCTAGTACCATGGTTTGATCCACATGGTTAGCTTTGGCATGCATCAAAATTACCACTAGACTTTATTTCAACCAAAGAACTCCTTTCAAGAGTGTCGTTAAGACTATCAAAATATCTATGGGGTTAAGTATCTTCAAGGGTATACTCTCAAGACAATCATTCACCAAACAAGTCGTAAATTTCATACTTTTTCTTATTATACTTGTTTGGCATTATTATTTCTAAGACAAGACTTGGTTAGCTAAAAAAACTAGAGAAAGAGCTTCAACAACTAACTATCATACTAATAAAAAGCTTTACTTTAACGAAATTAAATTACTCCCATAGGCATAGCATCTTAGCAAATCAATCAACTAAGATAAACAACTCAAACTGCAAAAGTGGGAGACATAGGACATACCTCTCATAAGCGACTTCATGATTATCTTCCTTATAGGGATGTGTTCCTTCAAAAAAACTCAAACATGATTACTCTCACTATAATATAAAAGCAAAGAGGCAAAGTGTGAATCCACATTTACGAAAAAAGGAAAAACGGAAAAAATTGTATTTTTGAGGAAAGGGATTAAAGAATAGAAAACACCTTGCGACCAAGCAAGGATTCCTAGAAAAGAAAAACAAATATAAGCAAAATAAAAAGAAAACAAAAAACAAAGTGTTGGAACAAAAAAACACGAGTGTTTCAAAGCTCCCGAGGAGCTGAAGTACAATATCATTATTACACAAATAAATTTGCAAGGGGAACACATCCCCAAGATCAGGCTTTTGCAAGCCACTTTGTTGCTCATTGTGGCGGCGGTGGATAATCTCCCAAGTTCCATTGGCCATGCCAATTTTGGAACTGGGTGTTGAGGCTTACAGTGACATCTTGAAGGTTGATGGAGAGGTTGTTCATGTTTTGGATATTTCCTTAAAGTGTGTAGATGTCTTCATAGGTGGTGTAGTATTTTCGTGGCTGCTCGTCTTGATCGGGCTCTTCTTGTTCTACTTCTTCATCTTATCCTCCTCCTCCCATGGGTATCTCTTGTTGGGGTAGATTAGCCTCAACCTGCGCATCATAAAGCAAATGTACCTCCTCGATAGAGAAAATACCATTAGGAAAAGGAGCTGGGATCAAGTGATCCACCCCAGGTATATCGAGAAAATATCTACCATGAGTTTTATACACCATACCACATGCTCTTAGAGTAGGGAGACCAAGACGGTAACTTCCTACCAATGGTTGGATATTACCTAGGATGATGTGAAGGGCAAGTGCAAGAACAGTCACAACTCCCCCTCCGCATATGGGTCCACGAGATTGAAGAGCATGTTGCTTAAGTTAAAACACAAGCAAAGCACCCAAAATTGGCATTAAGTTATAATTAACAATAGCAGGCTTAGCGAGGATCAACATGTCTTCCTCATTAACTCTAGTAAACTAACCACGTGCCTGCAAGGTGTTAGCAATCACATAAAATAAATAACGAATAACAGGGTGATCAATTTGGTTTCCCTTGGGTTTGTTTCCATGAATTCTCATTAAGTTGAAGTATTGCCAAGGTGCAGGATCTAAAATAAAATTAGTTGTGCATACATCGGTGGCGTTATTGGCAAAGCAAAAACATTGAGCCCATTGGTCGAGTGTTAGGATGTACTCACGATTCATAAGGCAGAATTTGACGCGATTGACTCTGGGCCTTTGTTCCTCTGTACAATAGTAATGATCCACCGTATGCTTCAAGGTGCTGAAGAAATAAAGTGTCAAACGGTGATATGTGGCAACATCCTAAAAGACAAAGTCACATAAACCAACATTGTTCCAAAGTAAATTGAAATCAGCACGAATTCCAAGTTGGTTCAGGATATAGGGAAACATGTTGGAGATATGCCTAAGAAGCAATAATAAAGTGGTTATTATCATATCTTCATACTTATGATAAATGTTTACATACCATGCTATAATTGTATTAACAGGAAACATTAATACTTGTGTGATTTGTAAACATAAAAGAGTCCCTAGTAAAGCCTCTTGTTACACTAGCTTGTTGGTTAATATATGATCATGGTTTCCTGATCATGAACATAGAGATGTTATTAACAACAGGGTCATATCATTAGGAGAATGATGTGATGGACATACTCCTGTTGTTAAGCATAGCATAAAGATCAAGTCATTTAATATAGTTCATTTGCTATAAGCTTTCTGATACATAGTAACCTAATTCCTTCGACCATGAGATCATGCTTATCACCATCACCGGAAGCATGCTTTGATGACATCAAACACCACTCCGTAACTGGGTGGCTATAAAGGTGGCATTGAGTGTTCGGAAGGTATGGGTTGAGACACATGGATCAAGAGTGGGATTTGTCCATCCATATGACAGATAGATATACTCTGGACCCTCTCGGTGGAATGTCATCCAATTAGCTTGCAAGAATGTGACTGGCTCACAAGGGATCACATATCACGGGAACAAGAAAAGAGTACTTACCGTTAACGAGGTTGAACTAGGTATGCAGAGATACCGACGATCAAAACCTCGGATAAGTAAACTATCATGAGACAAAGGGAAATTGGTATCGTATGTAAGTGGTTCATTCGATCGCAAAGTAATCATAGAAATATGTGGGAGCCATATGAATTTCTAGATTCCTCTATTGGTTATTGATCGGAGAAGTATCTCGATCATGTCCGCATAATTCACGAACCGTATGGAGACACACTTAAGGATTCGATGTTGTTGAGTAGTTATGGAATGATGAGTAAGAGACCGAATGTTGTTCAGAGTATCGGATGGGATATGGGATATCACGAGGAGATCCGGAATGGTCCGTAGAATAAGATTCATATAAGGAAAGTCCTGTTTCGGAGTTGGAGAATGATTCTGGTGTTTTCATCGGGAATGTTCTAGAAGGGTCCGGAAGGTCCGGCACTCCGGAGGGGAAGGGTACATGAATGTGTCATAACAAGTTGGAATGGTTGCATCATGTACTAGGTATCATGGCTGGGAAAAATAAAGGGATAATCAAATCCTAGTTTGAAAAGTCAAACGCCAATTTGAAAAGTCAAACGGCAGTTTTGCTTGGTGGAGGGAGAGTAGGAAACCTACTTGGGGAGGAAGTCCCACTCCCTCCACCCACCGGCCAAGGAGGAGGAGTTGGAGGAGGACTCCCTCCTCCCAACCGCGTCTCCCTCCCACCTATAAAAGAAGGGGCAGGGGTGCCCCCTCTTCTACATACCCAACACCTCCAAACCCTAGCCCCAGGCGCCACCACCTACTGCTGCTGCCGCCTAGGGCCTCCTCCCAAGTCGCCGACAAGGGTTTCCCCAAACCCTAGCCGCCAGATACACCTCTCCCCTTGGTGCCTCTAAACCGTAGATCGCCAAGGCCTCTCTCAGACTCCACCATACTCGCTCCGACTTAAGGAGAATCCCTGCGAGATCTCCCCTCTACTTCCGGTACCACGCCGTCGTGCTGTTGGAATCATGAGGAGAGTGCTATAACCTCCGCTGCCTGCTGGAACAAGGGAGAGGAAGGTCTTCATCGAGTACCGAACGTCTGATTGACTGCGGAAGCGCTGCCGGAACGCAGCGCTGGAAGGATCGTCTACGTGATCTTGAGATCGGAAGTGTACGACTACATCACCCACGAGAATCTGCTCTCGTTAACCGCTTTGGATCTTCGAGGGTTAGTATTCTATCGACTCGTTGCTACAATCTAGTAGATAGATCTTGGCTTGATCATAGATTAGATCTTGATTGTGTGTTCATGCGGTTGAATTTTTTTGTTTTCCATGCTACGAACCCCTACAGTGGTATCAGAGCTGTGTTTATATGTAGATTTGTTGCACGAGTAGAACACAATGGTCATTGTGGGCGTTGATGCTTTTGTTGTCGATTGCTTCTTGTGTACTTTGCATCTTGCGGGATGGTGGGATGAAGCGCCCCGGGCTAACCTTACATGACTTCGTTCATGAGACTTGCTCCACGCTTGACATGCAACTTGTATTGCATAAGTGGCTTTGCGGGTGCCTGCTTCTCCCAACATAGTTAAGATTCAATTTACAACGGGTGATTGACAATACTAGTATCAATGTTGTGGTTCTTGTTCGTAAGTTAGAACGACACTTATTGAAAGCCCCAAACCACGTAAAACATGCAAAGAAAATTAGAGGCGTCTAACTTTGTTTTGCAGGGGTGTGCTGTGATGTGATATGGCCATGATTGTGATTATATTTGATGTATGCAATGTTCCTTATTGTAAGTTGGCAACCGGAAGGAGCCATATGGCTGTCTTTAAATTCCGTTAAGACCTGCATGTCTATTCAAAGAAGTTGTAATAGTTGATGCTAGTGGACGACAACCATGAAGCGACGCCATTGACCTTGACGCCACACCGGTGATGATGGAGATCATGTTCGTGCTTAAAGATGGAGATCAGAAGTACAAGAAGAAAGGCCATATCATATCACATATTATGAATTGCATGTGATGTTAATCCTTTTTTGCATCTTGTATTGCTTAGTTCACGACGGTAGCATTATAAGATGATCCCTCAAGCACACAATTTCAAGTTTTAAAGTGTTCATCCTTAGTAAGCACCGTTGCTAAAGCTCGTTGTTTCGAAGCACCACGTGATGATCGGGTGTGTTAGATTCTGCGAGTGTATACAACGTGAGCAAGCCAGATTTGCTCATGCGGAAGCTAAGGTTTGATCTTGACGAGCCTAACATGTATAGACATGGTCTCGGAACACGGATCACCGAAAGGTAAAGCATGAGTCATATAGTAGATATGATGAACATGTTGATTGTTCGCCATTGAAGCTACATCAACTCTCGTGATGATCGGTTTTGATGTGGTGGATTTGGTTCGTGTGATCACTAAAACAATGTGAGGGATATTGTTTTGAGTGGGAGTTCACCGACAATATGATTAAAAGTTGAACACTATTTATCATAAATTAAATCAAAGTGAATTTGCATAGTTGTTGTCACATCCCAATTTTTAGATTTGGTTCTGCATATCATTCATGCCATTGCATCATACTTTTCCATGCAAAACCATCTATTGAAAAGATTCGGCAAAACGCTATTTTCTAAACCCTACTCTATTTTACTACGAGGCTCCAGCGGGAGGTTTTAGTAGGACTTGTGTTGTCCATCCTTGTAGCCTAGTGGTTTCTCTCATCCCTTGACCCTAGGTTGTTCCCCTCGATTTTACAAAAATTTAGGAACAAGAATCGCCCAATTCGGAGCTCGTACGGAAAAGTTACGGAGCTTTTACTAAAAGGCAAAAAGGGAAAAAGGAAGGAACAAAAAAAAGAGGGCGCCAGCCTGCTGGGCAGCTGCCAGCCGCCAGCACCGCCCGCAGGCGGATAGCCGCCGCCACGCACCGCGCCGCCGCCGTCCCGCGCCGCCGCCCCCACAAAAGCGCGCCGCCGCCGCCGCGCCGCCGCCGCTGCGCCTTGCTGCCGCCGCTGCCCGCGCTGCCGCCGCCGCCACGTTGCCGCCGCTGCTGCTACCGCCAAGGTATCACAAGACCGCCTCCCCTTCCGCGCAGGAACCGCCGCCGACCGCCGGAGCCGGAGCCGATCGCCGCCGTCGTCTCCGGTGAGTCCTCTGCCGCACGATCTCTGATCGACGACCCAGATCGGCCATTGACCGGTCAGCCCCAGGCGCTAACTAGTCAAACGCCCAGTCAGCACCCCGTCAGCAGCCACGTGGACCAGTCAACAGACATAGTTGACTGGGTATTTTTCTTTAATCGTTTTAGTTGGCAGATTTTCGTAGAAACTTGTAAACTGCGTAGAAATTAAACCGCTGGGCCAAAAATTGCAAATAAAATATGTGTAGATTCAGGAAGTCGTGTAGAATCTTGCTGTACCATTGTTTCACACTTTTGCAGCAAGATTTAGTACAGTTTAATCAAATGAGTTAATGGCCTTTTTGGAGTATTTAATTCGTAGGAAAAGATCTGTAACTCCAAAAATTGCGTGTAATATGTCCCTGGATTCGGTGGAACGAGGGGAATCTCCTCGTGAATTAAAATGATAGGCTTACAGTGAAAACTTCTGTAGAAACTGTCTAGTGGCTTTCTGCAGTGTTTTAATTACTCGGGGAGTTTTATAATTTCTTTTTGAGTAATTCCAATTGGTACTGTTCCTAAATAGCAATGCCTATACAGTAGAATTTTCCCAAGATTTTACAAACAGTATACTACCGGTAGTGAATTATTTGAGTTCTAGCTCTAGTTTTGAGCACTATTTCTTTTGCATAATAGTTTCCTAGCGCTAAAACTATTTTTCCATGCATGCTACCAGTAGTATTATTGACTAGGTTTATGTGGTGCAGCTGTAGCACAAATTCACTTGTCGAGCATGCATTCATGCATCATCTTTGTTGCATATGTTTGTGGATTGTTTGTTTATGATTGCAATTGTATCGTGTAGATTGTGACGAGTGCAACGCTTGGTCGTGTGTGGATTGTTCTTCCGACCGCTACAACCAAGGCAAGTAGATGCTACTTTGTTCATGATATCGTCCTACTATTTTCAATGCATTGTCGTGTATTTTGTAGATGCATGTGTAGGATGATACTATCGCTATGCTATGTCCTATTATGTGGTAGGGCCTTCCTTGTAGATGAACCACCGTTGGTAGATGTGCTTAGCCATGCTATGATGAACGAGGGCTGGGTTACATCACTGAAAGTTGTTTCTAAATGAGTTGGTTTTCAAAAACTAAAACAACTTAATCAATGAATCTCCTGGGTGTGATGGGATTGATAATTTTTGGTGGTTTCATTGCGGAAAGGCACCCAGGTATCAAGAGAGAATGATTGGCTTCTTTATTTTGGTAGCTTACGTGTACAACCATGTGCCAATAAAGAAATGGGCGGTTGGTTGGACTTAGTAGGTTGTGGTAACTCGAACCCGCGTATCCAGAGATGTAGAATTTTGGTAGGTTGGACCGGTGCGCGTCGGGATTGGGGAGCTACTTCCCGAACAGTCTCTTCTTGGACTTCTCCCTATCATCACCCAAAATGAGAGTGATGGTACGAGCTGGGCTGGCCAAGTCACATGAGTAAAGTGTACTAACCCCTGCAGGGTGTATAATCTAATCGATTAGCCGTGTCCCCGGTTATGGACAACTGAGTTGCTTGATATTGATTCCATGACATGTTTCTCGCTCATTCCAATTTCATAATTGCTTTAATGTTGCTGGGTTAACTTAATTGGGATCTTTTCAAAGAAAAAAAATTAAAAACTGTTTATGGAAGTAGGATAAAGTTATTTGCAAATGCAAGCCAGACACAGCTCCCCTTGCCAAATATGCATGTAGATGTTAGTACTATTGTCTCCTTTACTAGCTCTACTTGCCATACGTTCCATGTATTGACCCTTCGGGGCTGCTACGTTTCATGTTGTAGGATATTCCGATTCTGAGTAATTGATATAGGCCACGGTACTCCACTCGGCACTTGTTCACTTGTGGGCAATTTGAAGAATGGAGGATTTGCTTTATTTACGTTGCTACCTGAATAATTTGAGCTAGCCTTGAGCTAAGCTTTTATTGTAATAATGGTACTCTGGATCTTCGTTATTTATGATACACGGATATTTTGCTATGTTATTCATCTCATTCTATTGTGGGCCAATGAACCAATCCAGGGATTGGCATGTCACATAGAAGCCACGGTCTTTTCAGAACCGCGGTGTTACAAGATGGTATCAGAGCCCGTGTCGATCGTAGGATCGTGACCTAGGATTGGATTAGGAAGCCATAGATTTATTAAAGCCTATATTAACTCTCTTTCATCTTATGCCTTTCACCGTAAATTCTTACCATATGCTATTCTCACACTTTCCTCTTTTACTTGATAGATGGGAGAAGTTAGGACTGAGTATGCAACCATGGAGTCACCAAGGCCCTTTGCAAAGCAGATTAGCACAGCAGATCATTGGGACTGCCACTGCCCATGTTCAAGGGAAGAAGGTTGTACACCTATGGATATGGAGAGGACGCATGGGAGATCACTACCTTCATATTCAGGGATGCCGCCTTACCAAACCCTGTGCATTTGATCTACACCAAGACATACTACAACTGGGGACTTGGGATCAACTTGGCCATACATGAAGCCCTGTCTCGCCAGTGCCATCAAGTCCGACATCTACTGCCAGCAGATTCACCCTACCGTGACTATGGGAGGCATGATGAAGATGGGCACATTGTGGTTACCCCGGGCGACAGGAACAACATGCCGCCCCGTCGAAGGCACATAGAGGACTTGGAAAGGGAGAATGGAGCTCTAGCTGAGAAAGTGATGATGGTGAAGGAGATTGCAGATTTTGCCAGCAATACTATGGCAGCCCAAGGACAGGAAATTGACACCTTACATGAAGCTGTGGGAGTGATGGAGAATGCCCTGATAGCCAGAGATGCAACCATATCTCACCTTCATGGTACTGTGCAGGAGAACACCCAGAACATACAACAGTTGCATGGGACCGTCCAGGAAAGGGATCAAACTATTGAAGCTATGGCAGCCCATATTGCCGCTCTCCAAGCGCAGCCGAATCCACCCTCTGATGATGACAATGGAGATGGTGACCACAATGATGATGACAGTGGGAACGATGATGATGATGAGGACGAGGATGATGATGATGGAAACGACGATGGTGGAGGAGATGAGGCTGTTGCAGTTGCAGCAGAGAGTGAAGAAGAAGAGGAGGATCCAGAAGAGGTGGAGTTTGAGATCTCAAGTGATGATTCAGGAGAGGTGTACACTCCGCCGCCATGGTTGAACCGCGAACCGAAGCGCCAACGCATGACAGCAAGGACCTACCGCAACCTCTTCAAGAAGTAGATAGAAGTCCACCAGTTAGTCCTCGTTAGGTAAAATCGTTAGGATTAGTCTCGATCGATGTGAAACTTAGTTGCTGTTAGTTTAAGAGTGATTAGTTGCTTATTTGTGTACTCCAATATCCCAGGAATTATTTCTGCAAAATTTTATGAAAGAGTTATGGCAAGTTTGGTTACTATCTGTGTTATTTTCGCTGCAGTTTTCTGCTGATACAGCAGTACTGTACGATTTTTCATATTTTTCTGGTAACTGGGAAAAATCTGAAAAAAAATAGGGCTGGTGTGAAACTCTATGTACTGTATGTGAAAAAATCAGCATATTTTTCTGACGAGTCTAAGTCAGGTACAAAAATTCGCGAACGCTGCTAGACTGTTCTGGCAGATTGCTGTTTTGTTGCTTAGTTGATCAACTGTTTAGTTAACCATTGCCAACTCTTGTAAAACTATTTCAGTAGGTACATACTGCTAGGATAACCCCTGGGATGTTGCTGGATCACTTGTTTGTTGATGTGTTGCTTGCTTGTGATTGTCTGCCTTTGTTTGTTGTTGATTGATCATATGCATGGGTAGAATCCTATTGTCGTAGTTGATTCTTTCTAAACTTACCTGTGCTGAACCGCAGATGCCTCCTCGCCGTCAACCCACTGAGTTGGAGCAACTCATGGCAGCTCAGGCACAGCTGACCCAAGTTATGACTCAGTTCATGGTAGCTCAGAACAACAACAATGGAAACAACCAGCCTCAGGGAGATGCTCTCACCAGATTTCTGAGGCTAAGGCCAGCTAAGTTCTCTACTGCAACGGAACCAATGGTTGCTCTCGACTGGTTGCGTTCAGTCAACAAGGATCTGGTAACTGTTGGATGCACTGATGCTGAGAAGGTGAGGTTTGCCGCTCACCTACTGGAGGGACCAGCCGCTTCTTGGTGGGACACTTTTCAGATCACCCACCCGCTGGACACTGTGACTTGGGCAATGTTCGAGGAAGGTTTCAGAACCAACCACGTGTCTTCAGGAGTTCTGAGCCTGAAGAGGAAGGAGTTCTGTAACTTGCGCCAAACTAATCGCACCATGGCCGAGTACATTGAGGAGTTCAACAACCTGTCCCGTTATGCACCTGAGGATGTTGGCACTGATGCAAAAAGGAGGGAGAGATTTCTGGATGGCCTCAGTGATGAGCTTTCTGTGCAGCTACTGGTGGTTTATTGCCCCACTTTCCAGGAGCTTATGGACAAGGCCAGGATCTTGGAAGGGAAGCACAAGCAGGTGGAAAGCCGCAAGAGAAAGAACAACAATCATCACTATGGTTCACATCACAAGTCTCGCACTTCATATGATGGATACTCCAAGCATGGAGGGAGTGACCATGGAAGCCATGACCGCCATCACCATGGAGGCGATGGGCATCGTCATGACAACCATAGGAGCAGCCACCACAGCCACAAGGGAGGACACTCTCACCACTCTGGAGGACACGGTGGACATGACCGCAACCGTGATCGCAGCTTTGTGAAGAAGGATCTGAGTGAGGTGACGTGCTTCAAGTGTAAACAGAAGGGACACTATGCTGACAACTGTCTGGAGAGGAAGGGACTGAAGCCAACCAACAACGATAAGGCCACAGTGAACCACATGAATGTGGAGGAGATCCCAGATGAGCCTGACCTTGTGATTGGTAAGTTTCCAATCAACACTCACCCTGCACTTATACTTTTCGATACTGGTGCATCGCATTCATTCATATCAAGGGCTTTTGTGGATAAGTATAAGCTACCAACTGAGTCTATGAAAGGGTCTATTAGAGTGAGTTCACCTGGAGGAGATATGATAGCTAGCGCGGGATGCTGCAACTTAACGGTGAGGATTGGAACACACAACTTCAGTGCACATTTGGTAGTGTTGGAATCACAGGGGTTAGACGTTACTCTGGGTATGGATTGGATGTCTATGCATGAGGGACACATAGATTGTGCACAGCGAGCACCCAAAACCCCGGATGGTAAGAGGATTAGATTCAAGTCAACCGTGCGACCGCGAAGTTGTAAGTTGAATTCTCTTAAGGGGTTAGCATGGATACTGTGCCAGTGATTAGGGATTACCCCGACGTGTTTCCGGAAGAGCTGCCAGGGATGCCACCTGACAGGGAAGTAGAGTTTCTTATCGACCTGATGCCGTGAACATGACCTATAGCAAAGAGACCATATAAGATGGATGTGGATGAGCTGAAGGAATTGAAGAAGCAGCTGAAAGAGCAGTTGGATAAGGGATTCATTCAGCCTAGTTCGTCGTCATGGGGAGCACCTGTTCTGTTTGTGGAGAAGAAAGACAGCAACAAGAGATTAGTAGTGGACTATCGCTCGCTGAATGAGGTGACCATCAAGAACAAATACCCCCTGCCGAACATAAATGATTTGTTTGATCAACTAGAAGGAGCGAAGGTGTTCAGCAAGATTGATCTGCGATGAGGCTACTTTCAATTGAAGATCCGGGAGGAGGACATACCAAAAACCGCCTTCACCACTAGGTATGGTTTATATGAGTATACGGTTATGTCTTTTGGACTAACGAATGCCCCGGCATATTTCATGACCATGATGAACAAGGTATTTATGGAGTACTTGGACAAGTTCGTGGTGGTGTTTATTGATGACATACTAATATATTCCAAGGATGATGCTGAGCATGAGAAACATCCGCGACTGATTATGGAGAAACTGAGGGAACACCAGTTGTATGCCAAATTCAGCAAGTGTGAATTCTGGCTTAACACCGTTGGGTTTCTTGGACACGTAGTGTCCGGAGAAGGAGTCGCTGTTGATCCAAGCAAAGTGACTGCAGTAACTGAGTGGGAAGCACCCAAGAACGCGGGAGAGATTCGAAGCTTTTTGGGACTTGCTGGATATTACAGGAGGTTCATTGAAAACTTTTCCAAGATTGCTAAGCCGATGACTGAACTTCTGAAGAAGGAGAGAAAGTTTGAATGGACGGATGTGTGTGAAGCTAGCTTTCGGAAACTGAAGCATCGACTAGTGACCGCCCCTGTTCTGTGCTTACCAGACCTTCAGAAGGATTTCCAAGTGTACTGTGATGCTTCTCGACAGGGACTTGGGAGTGTGCTGATGCAAGATGGGAGAGTGGTGTCATATGCCTCGCGACAACTCAAGCACCATGAGCGGAATTACCCCACCCACGACTTGGAGTTAGCGTCAGTGGTTCATGCGCTCAAGGTATGGAGGCACTACTTAATGGGAAAACACTGTGATGTATACACCGACCACAAGAGCCTGAAGTACATATTCACGCAGAAGGAATTGAACATGAGGCAAAGGAGATGGTTGGAGCTTATCAAGGACTATGATATGAATCTGCAATACCACCCAGGAAAGGCCAATGTAGTAGCAGATGCTCTGAGCTGGAAGGTTTATGCTAATGGATTGACAATTGGGGAATTACCCGAGGATTTGTGCAAGCAATTCAAGGACCTTAGACTGGAGGTAGTATCTGAAGGATACTTGGAAACAATGGAAGTCCAACCAACGCTGCAGGACAGAATTAGGAAGGCTCAAGTGGGAGACAAAGGGATAGATGAAGTTAAGGAAAAGAAGAAGGAGGGTCGAGCAAGGGAGTTCCGCGAGGATGAGCAAGGAACCTTGTGGTATGGAGATCGTTTGTGCATCCCCAACGATCCGGAGATCAGGAAGTTGATTCTGCAGGAAGCTCATGACTCGCCGTATTCCATACATCCGGGCAATACAAAGATGTATATGGACCTAAAGGACAGATTCTGGTGGAACAACATGAAGGGAGACATCGCAGAGCATATTGCCCTATGTGATGTATGTAGCCGAGTAAAGGCGGAACACCAGAAGACAGCAGGACTGCTACAGCCATTTCCCGTGCCGGATTGGAAGTGGGATAGAGTGGGAATGGATTTTATCACAGGATTGCCCAGGACCAGGTCAAGATATGACTCCATTTGGGTAGTGGTCGACCATTTGACCAAGGTAGCCCACTTTATTCCGGTAAAGACGACTTACACGAGTGCAAAGTTGGCCAAGATTTACATGGACAGGATTGTGTGCCTACATGGAGTTCCCAAGAGTATCGTACCTGATAGAGGCATCCAATTTACCTCACACTTCTGGCGCCAGCTGCACGAGTCGCTTGGGACTAGATTGGAGTTTAGCACGATGTTTCACCCGCAGACTGATGGACAGACCGAGAGGGTGAATCAGATTTTGGAGGACATGCTGAGAGCTTGCACTTTGGCTCATGTCTCTTGTTGGGATGAGAATTTGTCGTATGCTGAGTTTTCCTACAACAACAGCTATCAAACCAGCATCAAGACGTCACCGTTCGATGTGCTATATGGGAAACGGTGCCGAACACCATTGCTATGGGATGGAGTAGGAGAACGCCAGTTGTTTGGACCTGATTTGATCAAGGACGCTGAGGAGAAGGTCGCCTTGATTAGGGACAGGCTGAAGGTAGCGCAATCAAGGCAGAAGAGCTACGCTGACGCCAAGCGCAAGGAAGTGGTGTATGAGATAGGTGATAGAGCATACCTCAGAGTGTCGCCACTTCGTGGGATCAAGAGATTTGGAATTAAGGGTAAGCTGGCACCTCGATTTATTGGACCGTATCGGGTCTTAGCACGCAAAGGAGAAGTTGCTTATCAGTTGGAGTTGCCAGAGACTCTGTCCGCTGTTTATAATGTGTTCCACGTGTCCCAGCTGAAGAAGTGCCATCCGGAGATGGTGGATACACCATTAAGAGACATTGTACCGCTAGAGGAGGTTCAGCTTGAGAACGACTTGAGCTATGAGGAGAAACCGATCAAGATTCTGGATACAAGGGAGAGGACTACCCGCACCAAGACAATAAAGTTTTGCAAGGTGCAGTGGAGCCACCACACCGAAGAGGAAGCCACTTGGGAGCATGAGGACGACATCTGAGAGGACTATCCACACCTATTTGCTAGCCGCGCCGAATCTCGGGGACGAGATTCATCTTAAGGGGGTTAGTCTTGTCACATCCCAAATTTTAGATTTGGTTCTTCATATCATTCATGCCATTGCATCATACTTTTCCATGCAAAACCATCGATTGAAAAGATTCGGCAAAACGCTATTTTCTAAACCCTACTCTATTTTACTACGAGGCTCCAGCGGGAGGTTTTAGTAGGACTTGTGTTGTCCATCCTTGTAGCCTAGTGGTTCCTCTCATCCCTTGACCCTAGGTTATTCCCCTCGATTTTACAAAAATTTAGGAACAAGAATCGCCCAATTCGGAGCTCGTACGGAAAAGTTACGGAGCTTTTACTAAAAGGCAAAAAGGGAAAAAGGAAGGAACAAAAAAAAAGAGGGCCACACCTCTTTGGGCCCGCCCCGCCCAGCAGCCAAGGCCCGCCGCCGTGGATGTCACCGCCGCCGCCGCCCACCGACTGTGTGGCCGATCCGTAGGACCCCGCGTGGGGCCCCCCCACAAAAGGACGCGGACCCCACCCGCGCCCTCTCTCCCCACGCAGCCACCGCCGCCTCGACCTGCCACGCCGCCGCCGCCGGGAACCGCTTCAGCGCCGCCCAGATCCCGCCGCCATCATAGGCGCCGCACGCCGCCAAGACGCATCGCCGCCGCACCGCCGCCCTCCCACGTAGCGCCACGCGCCACCGCCACGCGTCGCCGCCGCACCGACCGCCGCGGTACCGCGCTGACCGCCTCCCCTTCCGCGCAGGAACCGCCGCCGACCGCCGGAGCCGGAGCCGATCGCCGCCGCCGCCGAGCTCGCCGCCGTCGTCTCCGGTGAGTCCTCTGCCGCACGATCTCTGATCGACGGCCCAGATCGGCCATTGACCGGTCAGCCCCAGGCGCTGACTAGTCAAACGCCTGATCGCCAACAAGAAGCACGTGGACCATCAATGTACATAGTTGACTGGGTATTTTTCTTTAATCGTTTTAGTTGGCAGATTTTCGTAGAAACTTGTAAACTGCATAGAAATTAAACCGCTGGGCCAAAAAATGCAAATAAAATATGTGTAGATTCAGGAAGTCGTGTAGAATCTTGCTGTACCATTATTTCACACTTTTGCAGCAAGATTTAGTACAGTTTAATCAAATGAGTTAATGGCCTTTTTGGAGTATTTAATTTGTAGGAAAAGATCTGTAACTCCAAAAATTGCGTGTAATATGTCCCTGGATTCGGTGGAACGAGGGGAATCTCCTCTTGAATTAAAATGATAGGCTTACAGTGAAAACTTCTGTAGAAACTGTCTAGTGGCTTTCTGCAGTGTTTTAATTACTCGGGGAGTTTTATAATTTCTTTTTGAGTAATTCCAATTGGTACTGTTCCTAAATAGCAATGCCTATACAGTAGAATTTTTCCAAGATTTTACAAACAGTATACTACCGGTAGTGAATTATTTGAGTTCTAGCTCTAGTTTTGAGCACTATTTCTTTTGCATAATAGTTTCCTAGCGCTAAAACTATTTTTCCATGCATGCTACCAGTAGTATTATTGACTAGGTTTATGTGGTGCAGCTGTAACACAAATTCACTTGTCGAGCATGCATTCATGCATCATCTTTGTTGCATATGTTTGTGGATTGTTTGTTTATGATTGCAATTGTATCGTGTAGATTGTGACGAGTGCAACACTTGCTCGTGTGTGGATTGTTCTTCCGACCGCTACAACCAAGGCAAGTAGATGCTACTTTGTTCATGATATCGTCCTACTATTTTTAATACATTGTCGTGTATTTTGTAGATGCATGTGTAGGATGATACTATCGCTATGCTATGTCCTATTATGTGGTAGGGCCTTCCTTGTAGATGAACCACCGTTGGTAGATGTGCTTAGCCATGCTATGATGAACGAGGGCTGGGTTACATCACTGAAAGTTGTTTCTAAATGAGTTGGTTTTCAAAAACTAAAACAACTTAATCAATGAATCTCCTGGGTGTGATGGGATTGATAATTTTTGGTGGTTTCATTGTGGAAAGGCACCCAGGTATCAAGAGAGAATGATTGGCTTCTTTATTTTGGTAGCTTATGTGTACAACCATGTGCCAATAATGAAATGGGCGGTTGGTTGGACTTAGTAGGTTGTGGTAACTCGAACCCGCGTATCCAGAGATGTAGAATTTTGGTAGGTTGGACCGGTCTTGGCGTCGATTGGGGAGCTACTTCCCGAACAGTCTCTTCTTGGACTTCTCCCTATCATCACCCAAAATGAGAGTGATGGTACGAGCTGGACTGGCCAAGTTACATGGGTAAAGTGTACTAACCCCTGCAGGGTGTATAATCTAATCGATTAGCCGTGTCCCCGGTTATGGACAACTGAGTTGCTTGATATTGATTCCATGACATGTTTCTCGCTCATTGCAATTTCATAATTGCTTTAATGTTGCTGGGTTAACTTAATTGTGATCTTTTCAAAGAAAAAAAAATCAAAAACTGTTTATGGAAGTAGGATAAAGTTATTTGCAAATGCAAGCCAGACACAGCTCCACTTGCCAAATATGCATGTAGATGTTAGTATTATTGTCTCCTTTACTAGCTCTACTTGCCATACGTTCCATGTATTGACCCTTCGGGGCTGCTACGTTTCATGTTGCAGGATATTCCGATTCTGAGTAATCGATATAGGCCATGGTACTCCACTCGACACTTGTTCACTTGTGGGCAATTTGAAGAATGGAGGATTTGCTTTATTTACGTTGCTACCTGAATAATTTGATCTAGCCTTGAGCTAAGATTTTATTGTAATAATGGTACTCTGGATCTTCGTTATTTATGATAAATGGATATTTTGCTATGTTATTCATCTCATTCTATTGTGGGCCAATGAACCGATCTAGGGATTGGCATGTCACATAGAGGCCACGGTCTTTTCAGAACCGCGGTGTTACAGTTGTTGTAGTCATTGGCATCCGTTTACCACCTTGCGCTTAGTTTTAATTGAGATGATAGAACTATAGAATTCTGGTTAGTTACTTTACGAACTGGTATCGTATTGTTTTGAAGTGTTAATCTAAAGTTTAAAAGTCCTATTGCAAACTTTCAAGAAGTTCCTACTCCATGAAGTTTAATAATTGGTATTAAATCAAGAGTGACAATTCCAAGTGTTAGTGTATGAGTATCATGTTTGTCTCCATGATTCTTGATATTCAAAGGATTGTCTTAATATCAAGGTTATCTAGGATCTGAAAGAGTTGTTTCAGAAACCATGATGTGTGGAATATATTGTGATATCTGAAACGAAGTTTTGGTTGCAACATGATAGAGTATAATATGGCAAAAGTCATGTTCTCATATTTGATAAGAATTTGCAAAAGGTTGGAGACACTAGTTGTCCTAAACCTCCAAAAGGTTTTGGAGAGCAACATTATGCTCGCGATTCACCGTTATAAACTAAAAGTAGTTTGATCATGGATAATTCCATGATAAGGGTGAATATTTGATGTAGGTAAAATGTTTGCTACACCAAGAGATTACTAAAGAAAGGAATTTGAAAGAGCACCAAACGTTTGATGATGGTGATCTACTTCAAAGTGCAAGTCCAAAGACATTGGTATTTTACTATACATGCTATGGACTATGTGTCATGTATATGGCTCCACTATTGATGTTGATAGATTCTTTCAAACAGAAAAGGAAATACTGAAAGAGAATCTCATAAATATATGGCAGAAAAGAAAAAGACTTGAATTGTTCAGCTTAAGTATATAGATGATATACATGTTATGGATATATTCTTTGCTTATTAAACAATGTGGTTCTTAAGTATTTGATACTGAATTTGTTGGTGTGAATCGTCATACGAAACAACACAATTCATGAACTACAATGGCCTAAGTAACTAGCAAAAGAATATGTGATGATGTTCATCGAGAACAAATAAAGGGTTATTGTGTTGCTCGTTAAATATCAAATTTTGCCTTCAAGATTTGTTTTATCAGGTATTATGAGAACAAAAGGGTTGTTCAATTAATTGCCGTAATCCATAAAAGATGGATGATTTACAAATCTCGTTGGAGAAATCACATCCATAAAACTAGTGCTAAAAATGTTGAAAGACAAATTGATAAGAAAGATCACTTAGGAAGTGACATCGCCGTTTAAATTATATTGGAAAGAAAACATGAAGAAACTCCATGTGGATGGAATTTTGGAGTCTTTTGATTTTTGATCAAATGATGCTTGTGAAACTTTCCTAGATATAATTAAAACTTCGTTCATAGGCAAAAAGGGAACGAATGACTAGCTTATTGGAACTTGTACATATTGTTGTATGAAGTCCATTATGTGTAGTCAAGAGCGATGGATTTCAACTTCATATGCTTTCTCCGAAAATTTGAGTGAATGTATGAATATTTACTTAATAAGGATGAAGTATGAAACATTTGAAAAGTTCAAAGACTTTCAAGATGAAGTGAAAAATCATTGTAACAAGAATATAAATAGTTTATGATAAGATCATAAAGGAAGATATTTGAGTTACAAGTTTAGCATAATACCTAAGATTTAAGGAATCGTTCCGTGGATTTGCATTTTTCGAAACACCATAAGAGTATGGAGCATTCGAGATTTGTAATTAAACCTTGTTTGACATGGTAAGATCAAAGGTGTAATTCATAAAACTACCATTATATTTTAAAGATTAAAAGCTTTAGAGACTACCGGTTTTCCACTAAAAAGAGCTCCATCATAATCCATTGAATTGACACCATATAAAGTTATGGTTTGGGATAAAACCCAAGTAGTCCTTTCTTAAACATTGGTATGCTATGCATAAGAAAGATGTTTGGAACCAAAGTCGGATCAACCTGTCTTTGTATGTTATTTCGAATAACTGTTCCTCCATAACATCAGAGACAAAAGTGTTTGTCTCTTAGGACGTCAAGTTCCTTTGAGAAGGAATTTTCCGTGAAAAGTTAAGTGGGAGAACAATAGAACTTTGATAAGGTTAAAGGAACCTTAGCTATATGTGCAAAGTTGCGCAGCGCCGAAAAGTGTTCCGGAGGCAGCAACAATGCTCATGGATCACGTGCCTCAAAGGTTGTGGTCACGGAGATCTAAGTTCCTATTGAAACAAGTAGGTCGGGTAAAACAATCAGATACCAAGATTTGAGAGTTAAATCATTATTTGACAATAATGATCCGACTACATGCAAAGAAGCGCTGATGGGCCCTGACTCCGTCAAATGACTTGAAGCCATAAAATCCATGATAGTTCCATATACGAGAGATTAAGCTTTGAATTTGAAAGACCCTCTAGAAAGGTACAAGACCTTACAGTCGTATTTGGATCTATAAAGAAATAGACATGGATGTTTCACATCTATGAAATAGTCGACATGTTGGGAAAGAGTTCACAACAATGTTCAAAGGTTGACTATGACAAGATCTGATCTTTCATAGCGATATTTAGTCTAGACGGATTAATGTAGCAACCACGACATATAATTTTGTTATGTGTTGAATAAACAAAACAAGTTCTTCTAATAGAATGGTTACCAAGGACGTGTGCATGACACGGTCCAAAGGGTTTTGTTAATTCAAAGGATGCTAAAAGCATATGCAAACTTCAATGGTTGAAGTAAGCATCACGGAGTTGGAATCTTCACTATGATGAAACTGTTAAAAGAGTTTAATTTCATCGGAGACGATGAAGATGCTTGCATTTGCAAGAAATTAAGTGGGAGCGCTAAGACATGTTTCTAATACATTATGTGGAAGACATATTGTTGATTGGAAATGATGTATTCTTTTATTAACACAAGATAAGAATTTCATCTCGATGAAAGACTTAGGCAAAACCCAAATATTTGGCATCAGTAGATGCTAATATGGTTGTGCCGAAAGTACATAGATGATATATTGAATGAGTTCAATATAGAAACTACAAGAAATGTTCTTGTCGCACAGAAAGGATTGAATGAGTTCAATATTGATGATATATTCAAGTGTATTGACACTTGGTAAGTGAAACAAGGATTCAAGTATAGATTGATACTTGATGTATGAAATCACAAAGAGTATTTATATCAATCATGTTGTGATATGTACAAATCCAGATATGTCCTATGCTCTAAATGTTATGAGCATATACCAGAATGATTCATAAGATAATTATTGGACGATAGTAAAGATATTCTTATGATCTTGTAAAAGAACTAAGAATATATTATTTTGTAGAAGTGACAAACAGATGGTTAGTTCATTGTAAATGAATTACATTGATACTAGTTTTGTCACAAAGTACAAATTAAGTTTATCTCAATCTAAACTAAGAGTGGAACAATATAATGGAAAGTAAGTTCCATAATGAATTTGGATGAGTTCCAAAGTTAAGATATTGTGACAGATACTACAATAAAAGGGCTAAGTATATAATTGCTATTATAGCAGCAAAAGAGGGTATTTGTGTCAAGTAGTTTGTTATCAAACTAGGTGTAGTTCAAAGTAGGGATAATACAATGAAGATATATTGTACGACAATGTTATCAACATGTTTTAACCCCAAAGAACTAAAGGTCACACCAAAGGATCAAATTTGTACAAAGCCATCTCATTAGAGAATGAGTGATGCGTAGAGACACAAAGACATGCAATTACACACGGAACTGGAAGTGTCAGATCCGGAGATCAGTTGACCACTAGCAATCGTGTACATACAACACCAGAAAGCCATAGGTGTTGAATACACAAAGGTTTGAAACTAGATTATTGACTCTAGTGCAAGTGGGAGACTGTTGGAGATATGCCCAAGAGGCAATAATAAAGTGGTTATTATCATATCTTCATACTTATGATAAATGTTTACATACCATGCTATAATTGTATTAACAGGAAACATTAATACTTGTGTGATTTGTAAACATAAAAGAGTCCCTAGTAAAGCCTCTTGTTACACTAGCTTGTTGGTTAATATATGATCATGGTTTCCTGATCATGAACATAGAGATGTTATTAACAACAGGGTCATATCATTAGGAGAATGATGTGATGGACATACTCCTGTTGTTAAGCATAGCATAAAGATCAAGTCATTTAATATAGTTCATTTGCTATAAGCTTTCTGATACATAGTAACCTAATTCCTTCGACCATGAGATCATGCTTATCACCATCACCGGAAGCATGCTTTGATGACATCAAACACCACTCCGTAACTGGGTGGCTATAAAGGTGGCATTGAGTGTTCGGAAGGTATGGGTTGAGACACATGGATCAAGAGTGGGATTTGTCCATCCATATGACAGATAGATATACTCTGGACCCTCTCGGTGGAATGTCATCCAATTAGCTTGCAAGAATGTGACTGGCTCACAAGGGATCACATATCACGGGAACAAGAAAAGAGTACTTACCGTTAACGAGGTTGAACTAGGTATGCAGAGATACCGACGATCAAAACCTCGGATAAGTAAACTATCATGAGACAAAGGGAAATTGGTATCGTATGTAAGTGGTTCATTCGATCGCAAAGTAATCATAGAAATATGTGGGAGCCATATGAATTTCTAGATTCCTCTATTGGTTATTGATCGGAGAAGTATCTCGATCATGTCCGCATAATTCACGAACCGTATGGAGACACACTTAAGGATTCGATGTTGTTGAGTAGTTATGGAATGATGAGTAAGAGACCGAATGTTGTTCAGAGTATCGGATGGGATATGGGATATCACGAGGAGATCCGGAATGGTCCGTAGAATAAGATTCATATAAGGAAAGTCCTGTTTCGGAGTTGGAGAATGATTCTGGTGTTTTCATCGGGAATGTTCTAGAAGGGTCCGGAAGGTCCGGCACTCCGGAGGGGAAGGGTACATGAATGTGTCATAACAAGTTGGAATGGTTGCATCATGTACTAGGTATCATGGCTGGGAAAAATAAAGGGATAATCAAATCCTAGTTTGAAAAGTCAAACGCCAATTTGAAAAGTCAAACGGCAGTTTTGCTTGGTGGAGGGAGAGTAGGAAACCTACTTGGGGAGGAAGTCCCACTCCCTCCACCCACCGGCCAAGGAGGAGGAGTTGGAGGAGGACTCCCTCCTCCCAACCGCGTCTCCCTCCCACCTATAAAAGAAGGGGCAGGGGTGCCCCCTCTTCTACATACCCAACACCTCCAAACCCTAGCCCCAGGCGCCACCACCTACTGCTGCTGCCGCCTAGGGCCTCCTCCCAAGTCGCCGACAAGGGTTTCCCCAAACCCTAGCCGCCAGATACACCTCTCCCCTTGGTGCCTCTAAACCGTAGATCGCCAAGGCCTCTCTCAGACTCCACCATACTCGCTCCGACTTAAGGAGAATCCCTGCGAGATCTCCCCTCTACTTCCGGTACCACGCCGTCGTGCTGTTGGAATCATGAGGAGAGTGCTATAACCTCCGCTGCCTGCTGGAACAAGGGAGAGGAAGGTCTTCATCCAGACTTCAACGTGTGACCGATCATGAAGTGCTGCCGGAGCAGCGCCGAAGGATCGCTCACGCGATCTTGAGATCGGAACTGTACGACTACATCACCCACGAGAATCTGCTCTCGTTAACCGCTTTGGATCTTCGAGGGTTAGTATTCTATCAACTCGTTGCTACAATCTAGTAGATAGATCTTGGCTTGATCATAGATTAGATCTTGATTGTGTGTTCATGCGGTAGAAATTTTTTGTTTTCCATGCTACGAACCCCTACAAAACACCCACTTGGTGGACTTGATTTCCCGAAGCTTGTGACAGTTGAAACGGTTCGGATGGAAATCCTCGGTGAACTCGATACCAAGTGACTCAGGTGTCATCAAAGGGTGGTGCGCAAGATGCCGCAGCCACCGCACATGTATGACTCATTGTGTTCATCTAAAAATATTAAGATATAATAAATAAGATATAATAAAAACTACTAATAATAAATCTTGATCAAATAGAAACATATCATATGTGATCCTCTACACTAGTTACAAAAGAATTCTCCTCTAAAACAATACGAAGCACGCTCAATATCAAGATTGAATAAAAAACAAGACCTAAGTCTAGATCAACATTGGTGAATGATTGAGTGAAGCTTTTGCAAAAATAACTTGAGGATCAGAGGAGAATCACACCTTAGATTGATTGAGTGCGAGGGATCGAAGAAATATTTGAAGATCCAAGGGAGGTAGTGTGGAGTTTTGATGGGGGAATACCAATCGGGGTATACCCACGAAGCGGATTCGCCAGCTGGATCGAGCCGACTGAAGCCAATCCGAGAGCGGGTCGACTACCTAACACGGGCGATCATGACATCGACCCAAAGTAGTGGCGACGACTGGAGGCCCAAGACGGCGACTTCAATACAAAGCCCACCAAATACTTGTAAACCCTAACTGGCTGCATATATAAAGGCACCAGGGGCACCCCTACGGGGTACATCATATTACATGCTCTCCCATGTCATATTACATATCCTCTCCCACATTAGACTAGATCTAGTCTCTCCCTCCGCCTACGGCGGCTCCCATGTAAACCAATCTATGATCATATACTGGATTGATAGCAGGACGTAGCGATCCTCCATCGAGGGGACGTGAACCTGGGTACATCGTGTGCCAATCTCGCTCCCGGATTCTCCTACGTCGCCTTGTTCCATCTACGTAAGCTACCCCCAGTAGCATCTGCCGTGCAATACCACGACAGTTGGCGCCCACCGTGGGGTACATCATATTACAAAGCGCGACCTCTGTCCGCCGCGTCGACCCGATGTCCGCCGCGTCGACTTCGCCATAGCGCGACCTCCGTCCGCCGCGTCGACCCCGTGTCCGCCGTGTCGACTTTGCCATAGCGCGACCTCTGTCCGCCGCATCGACCCCATGTCCGCCGCGTCGACTACGCCATAGCGCGACCTCTGTCCGCCGTGTCGACCCCGTGTCCGCCGCGTCGACTATGCCATAGCGCGACCTCCGTCCGCCGCGTCGACCCCGTGTCTGCCGCGTCGACTACGCCATAGCGCGACCTCCGTCGCTTGCGTCGACCCCATATCCGCCCGCGTCGATTACGCCCGCCGCGCGACCTCCGTCCGCCGCGTCGACCCGTGTCCGCCAGCGTCGACTTCGCTTATAGCGCGACCTCCTTCCGCCGCGTCGACCCCGTATCCGCCGCGTCGACTTCGCCATAGTGCGACCTCCGTCCGCCGCGTCGACCCCGTTTCCGCCGCGTCGACTTCGCCATAGCGCGACCATACGTCTACCGTATGACCCCGTCCGCTACATCAAATGCGTATTCCGCGCCTACTAAGGGACCTTCATCGTCCGAGTCGCCAGAGAGGGTCGCATGCCACGCTGCATGGACTCACCACTGGGTGTCTCTTCCCCCCGGGAAAAATCTATTCGCCTTTGTCAACCTTTGAAAGAGCGACTCGCAATGGCCAAGTATTGTGGACGAGGACTCGCAAACCGAGCCTCGGATCGTCCACGAAAAACGTTAAGTGAGAGCCATCATTGGAGTCGCCTTGCTCCACTGGCCTTCCAGGCCAAGACAAATGGTAGTGCTACACAAACAGCACCACGTCCTCCTCAACCTTAGACAGTACGACTCGCATGGCCAAGTACTGCGGACGAGGACTCGCAAACCGAGCCTCGGATCGTCCAGGAAAAACGCCAAGTCGAGAGCCATCTTTGGAGTCGCCATGAGACTGCCCCCCCGGGCCAAGACGAGAGACTCGCTAACAAAAACAGCGTAATCAACATCATCGCGGACTCGCAATCATCGCGGACTCGCCACATTCGCGGACTCGCAATCATCGCGGACTCGCCACATTCGCGGACTCGCAATCATCGCGGACTCGCCACATTCGGAGACTCTCCCCTTGCGGACTCGCCACACTCGAGGACTCTCCTCTCGCGCACTCGCAATCATCGCGGACTCGCCACGCTCGAGGAATCTCCCCACGCGGACTCGCTCGACCTCGCCACTCGCCATGCTCGGCAGCAACCACTACTATTTTCAGAATATGCATCTCTAAAGAGCCTCAAGTCGCCTCTACAAGCCAACTCGAGCCTCGGGGACTACTCCTAGGCATGCTGCATGTACGCGTGTGTAAGATCCCTCCTTTATAAAGGAAAAGGATCCCTGTGATTGCAATGCTAGTCCCTGGATCAATAGCTAGCATCCACAGTTAAGATGTAATATCAAGAAACAAAGGTCATAGTACAACTTTATAACCAGGAATAGCATATTACATCTTACATAGCTCATTTGGCTATTACATTACATTGCAGCAGAATATCTATAAGCATGGGATCCTTCATCTTCAAAGTGCTAATCATTAAACTTCACTAATATCAAACAAACCTGCAACATAACAAGTTACAGCCACAAGGGTCAATACATTTGAATTGTATTGGCAAGTGATACTATGGTGGTATAGTGGAGTCTATCATCTATATGCATTTGGCTAAGTGGAGCTTAGGCTTGCTTTGCTCAAAATTGATTTTTCCTTATCATTTGAAAATACTAAGTTTTTGCTTGTCAAAAATAACACCCAAGGAACCACCAATAGAAATTGGTGAACCTTAAACCCTTGTTCAACCACAAGTTTTTAACTTAGAAATTTGGATGATGAGATTCTTGATAGCTTCCATGTCTTTATGCTCAAATTGTCCTTTGCCAGGGACATGGCTAAGTACTTAGATTTTACACTCTGCAGAGGTGGTGCACTTTTCCCACAAGACTTGGTTTCACCAAGACAAGATCTTTCAGAAGCCTTCCCTTAGACCAAAATGGACGCGCTCCAACCTAGCAAACCCCTACCACCAACTGTCCATTTGTCTAAGTTCTTGCAACCTATATGATCCAGGCAGAGCCCATAATGCCATGTGGCTGCACTTGAAGCTTCTCAACATTTGACATCTCAAATCTCTTTGTTCCTGGGTGGCCATCCACAAGTGAGACACCAAGTTTTCCCCAGTATACTGGACTTGGTGATGCCGAAGTTTTCCCCAACATACTGGACTTGCCTGACCACTCAACACAAACCATTCCTTCCATTCCACCCAGGTGATTCATTCACTTAGTTGTTTTATTAAACAAAACACAAGTCCTCAGACTTAGAAATTTTTCCATAGCATGAATATATATTCCACCCTTGTTTTCTACTAGCTAAGCTAAGCATGATAGTAGTAGGAATCTTAACTTAGGAAATTTCTACTAAGGTTACATCTACTAGGATTTCCCATAGTATGGTTTATACTTAGCAAAAACTCCATGCAAGTCCTACTTAGAAATATCACTAATGCATAGTGAAAATAATGGGACAAAAGTATGAAGCATCACTTGCCTTTTTGGTAGAGAGTATAAGTTCACTCCTTGATCCTTGCAATGTTCACTCACTTCAAATCACTACAATTCAATCAAGCAAACAATATTTTTCAATCTACCATTCAAGCAATTCATCACATAAAATCATAGTAACAAAACAATGCATGCAAGCATGCTAAAGATTGTTTTATTTGTAAAAGTGGTTTCTAATGGTTCATAAACATTTGAAAACACCTAATGGTCATTTTATAAAGTGGAAAAATCATTTGTATAAGATTTTACTTCATAAACCATCTTTGGATCAAGTCATTATTTTATGTGGTGAACAAATGCTTTTAATAAGGCAAAATTCTATAGATTTCACAAAATATGTTTTCAAACCATATAACCTTGTGTTTAGGGTCAGAGAGTATATTTCCAAAACATTTATCAAAGGTTTTCCTCAAAAACCATTTTTAATAATTAAACCATATTTTTATTGGACTAGAAATGGTTTAAATCCAAAGTTTATTCTTTTGATTCACCAAATACATTTTTGAAACCACCATTTGTTTCCTATGGTCAGTAGGTTCAAAACAAACCATTTGCCAAAGATTTTATCCTCAAAATCATTTTAGAACAATTTTTATATTCTAAACAAGCATACACAAGTTTCTACAAAAACAATCAATTTAACAGAAGCTTTTTACTAAACAAAGTGCATGGTTGGCTAGGGTTTGTTTTTCTGAATCCATTGATATAAAGTTTGCAAAATTTGGACGTGTAGATTAAAAGTTATCGATTTTACAAAATCTAACTTCTAATAGATCAAATCTATTTTAATTCAAACGAGCAGAGCCACGTGGCGCTTTCCTATTCGTGCGTACCGTTTTGCGCGGATCGGTCGCTGTGAGGTGCTAGATCTAAGTTAGATTGAGCGACACAGATTGCATACCCTTTCGGCGTTAAGTGATTCTATTGCATCCTTATGATCTGCATCCAACGGCTAGCGATGATCTGACCAAACTCTGGCGGCGCTCAGCGGCAGCGCGCGGCGGCGACGCTCGGCTAGCGGCGGAGGTGGCGATAGAGGAAGCAAGGAAGAAGAAGAGATGGCTCACCGTGATCGCCGTGGCGTGGGGAAGCTCAAGGTACTTGCGGTTGGTCAAGGGGCGCACTGGGGTTGCAGGAATTCCTCATCGGAGTTGCGTCTGACGACGGCCACGCTCTGTCATCGTCGAGGGCGGCGCTACGGGTCACGAAGAAACAAATGGAGGACACGGTTAGCTTCGTACGCAAGTCACGGACATGCGTGTATCAAAAGGAGGGCAAGGGGGGTCTGGTCTCACCGGTAGGGTTCGTCGGAGCGGAGGCGCATTTGGCAGATCTTGGCGGTGACGTTGTCGAGCTTGCAGAGCACGCGCGGGTGAGCTGGCGATACGGGAAGGTCCGCCAGGAGATGAGGATCACAGCTGTGTGCTCGAGGAGGCAAGGGGCGGTGAGGGGTTGCCGGAATCATCGCAGGAGAGTCGTCGGACAGAGGACGGTGCAGAAGAGAATTGGGCGGCCTGGGGGCACGCTTGGGTGAGGCGACAGAGGGGAATGAGAGAGGGAAGGCTGGCGATTAAGAAGGCGTCATCGTAGGGCCGTTACATGGCGTGGCTAACGCGTATTCATGCCGGCAATTCATCGTCTGTAATGGCCAGAGGAGGGGGGCGCGGTCAGCGGCGTGTGGGGAAGAAAGAGCTGGCGGTGGGGTCCGCTTGGCAGCGTGAGAGAAAGAGAGGGAACGGGGTCCACCGGTCATACACTGTGCGGGTAAGATATTTGGTCTGAAGCGTTTTCTGCGGGAGAGGAGCAGTGGGCTGGCTGGGCTTAGTTGGGCTGGGTTCTTTACATATTTTTTTGTTCTGTTTTGTTTTTCTTTTTCTCTTTTGATTTTTCTGTTTTGATTTTGTTTAAGCAATTCAAACATTCATTTGACTTCAAACCTTTGCCAAAATTTGTGTAGGTTTAAATATTGATTAATGAAACATTCCGATATCATTTTTAGAATAATTTATCTATTCTTTTTAAGTCTTTTAATTATTCAAAATAGGCTCTAGTTTTAATTCAAATGAGATTTAATAAAATTTCAAACACCATTTAAATTTTCTAAATCCTTCCAAATCTTTTCAGTAGGTTTTAATTACTTAATGAGGTGTCAAATAATTCACCTTGAATTATTTGGAAAAGTTTTTAATATGATTTATTAATTATTTAAAATTTGGATTTGTCTTTATTTCAATGGGATTTGGTTTATGACATTTTATTTTATTTGGATATTCTTCATTCTTGTATTTCATTTGGATTTGGTTTATAATTCATTCCATTTGCTTATGGATTAGGCCAAGATTTGATTTGGTCTTCAGATATTCTTTAATTAATATTTCTTTCTTCATCTTATAAAATCCATATCTTTTTATTTAGAGATCCAAACTTGGTGATTCCAATTTGTAAAATCTTGTTTAATATTTGTTTATCTTTTAAATGTCTTTAGGATTATTTGCTCTCCATTTGGTAGGGATTTTAGATAAGGCTTTGTTAGCTTTGAAAATTTAACTTCCTTATCTTATTATATTCATAAGATTTTATTTATGGCTCCAATTTAAGTGAAACCAATTTATATGGTCTTATAATATTTGTATTTGTCTTTCTTGATCATTTGTAAATGTTTGTTGACAAATTTTTATATGGATCAAATCCATAGGCCTGGAGATAACTTGGAAATGATTTTATTCCATTAGGGTTTTGGGTTTGGTTTTATTTTCCAAGTGTTTAAGTTTCTAGATGCATTTATGAGGAATGCATTTTACTTGATTTGAATTTAGTTGGATTCAAACATTAACCAAAGTTTGTTCCAGATGGGATTTTTAAGTTTCCATTTAGAAATAAAAAGTTTCTTTTCACCCTAAAATTCAACAATAATTTATTTTGTTTATTTATTTTTCAGATTACAAGATTTGGAAAATCTTGGGATGTGACAGGCTACCACCCTTAAAATAAATCTTGTCCTAAGATTTGGGGAGGCTAGGGGTTACAAGTTGGCTCAAAAGCAGCTAGGGTACTACCACCCTTAAAAATTTTCCAACTAGATTACATATTGGCCTTCTTGGGATCCTGTTGAAATCTTTCTGGGCAAATATCTGCATAGTGTCCTTTGTTTCCACACTTGAAACATTTGACTAGGCTGAGATCCTTCATGGGCTTGTTTATGTTGTGCTTCATCTTTTCTGGACAGTTGCTTGCATAATGTCCTTGGTTACCACAATTGTAACATGTGATAAGATTGAGTTCATCATGTATCTTCTGTGGGCAAGTTGCTACATAATGGCCTAGCTCTTTGCAGTTGTTGCACCACACTTGGCTAATCTCATTATATTTCTGCTTCTCTGGACATTCACTGGCATAGTGTCCCATTTCTTTGCAATGACCACATTGCACATGGCTTTTGTCCTTCTTTTTTCTTGGGTTTCTCCAAAGCTAAGAGTGCTTCTAATTCATGTTCTTCATATGTTATCTCATAGGTAGGAATGTCTACTGGTCTCCTTGACTTTCTATTACTCCTTGGATAATGAATATGTCTCCTCTTTGGTCCTTTAAATTGGGTCATGTTGCTGGGAGGTACAAGCTGAGATTTTCCTTTGTCTTCATCCTTCTTGGTAGACTTGGCTCTCTCATGGTAGTTTGCAATCAGTTGTTGCACTCCACCTTGTTTACTTTGTTCAACTATGGAATAGATGGGGCATTGGATAGGGACATGATTGTTTCCTTACAAAGGTAACAAGTAGCTTGGGATGTGGGCCATTGGTCAATTGGATGATTCTCTTCACAATTGGGGCATTGATCTTCATGCTCCTTGGAAGTGTGATCTTTGTCTCCACAAATATTGCAAGCTTGGGTTCCTTCTAGAATAACATCTTTGTTATCCTTGTTGTCATTAGATCCTTGGGAACAGTTGTCTCCCATGTTGATCATTTGAGTAGCCATCCCTTGCAACAATTGGGATTGAAGTTTCAAAAACCTTTGTATGGATGGATCTAATTCATTGTTGTTGGCTAAAAGCTGAGTTGTCACTTGGCTCAACTGGGTTTGGTTTGCTAGTAGTTGTTCTCTCATGTGCATCTCTTGGTTGTTGTTGTTTTCACCATCCTTGATGTTGGAGTCTCTTGGAGAAGTCATCTGTTTGGGTTGGATTGGGATTAGAATAGGCAAAATATTTCTAAGGGAATAATTCTAATCACACACATCACAACTCACTCAAGCAATGTGCAAGCAATCACTAACAAACATTCCACTCAAACAACAAAGTTCAAGCACATTTTTAGGCAACCAAAAATATTTTTGTTACACCACATAAGTTGGTGGTTTGACTTAAACTAAATATGGTGGTCCATCTATATGGTTCACTTGAAATCTTTCCATCCTTCTTAGTTGATTCTTCATGAACAAGATCTTTGTATCCTTAGAGAATTTCTTGCATCTTGGTCTCAAAACTTCAAGGTGATAATGGTTCCTTCTAAGTTGTGTTTCCTTAGTCTTCAAGTCTTGAGTAGGATTTCTTGTCTCAATTGTAGTCCTTAGTGATATCCAAGGTTGAAGTCCTTGTTGAAAATGTTGAATATGTTGAAGTCATTAGAGTTGAAAATGTTGAAGTCATTAGAGTTGAAGATGTTGAAGTCATTAGAGTTGAGTATGTTGAAGTCATTAGAGTTGAAGATGTTGAAGTCATTTGCTCATGGTGAAGTCTTTGGCCATGGGGAAGGCTTGTCCATCAAGTTTGAAATAGAAGAGATGTAGAATCAAACCAAAATGGTTGAGGAAAGAGTTTACAAGATTGTTTGTAAATAAGTTTTGGAACAAATACAACTCCTATTTTCTAAGGGGTTTTGTCCAATCCTAGGTTTACAATTCTACAGGCAACACAATACTCTGATACCATCTGTAAGATCCCTCCTTTATAAAGGAAAAGGATCCCTGTGATTGCAATGCTAGTCCCTGGATCAATAGCTAGCATCCACAGTTAAGATGTAATATCAAGAAACAAAGGTCATAGTACAACTTTATAACCAGGAATAGCATATTACATCTTACATAGCTCATTTGGCTATTACATTACATTGCAGCAGAATATCTATAAGCATGGGGTCCTTCATCTTCAAAGTGCCACAGGCAGACATGTTGGTTGTAGACTTGTAGTCCTAATCATTAAACTTCACTAATATCAAACAAACCTGCAACATAACAAGTTACAGCCACAAGGGTCAATACATTTGAATTGTATTGGCAAGTGATACTATGGTAGTATAGTGGAGTCTATCATCTATATGCATTTGGTTAAGTGGAGCTTAGGCTTGCTTTGCTCAAAATTGATTTTTCCTTATCATTTGAAAATACTATGTTTTTGCTTGTCAAAAATAACACCCAAGGAACCACCAATAGAAATTGGTGAACCTTAAACCCTTGTTCAACCACAAGTTTTTAACTTAGAAATTTGGATGATGAGATTCTTGATAGCTTCCATGTCTTGATGCTCAAATTGTCCTTTGCCAGGGACATGGCTAAGTACTTAGATTTTACACTATGCAGAGGTGGTGCACTTTCCCCACAAGACTTGGTTTCACCAAGACAAGATCTTTCAGAAGCCTTCCCTTAGACCAAAATGGACGAGCTCCAACCTATCAAACCCCTACCACCAACTGTCCATTTGGCTAAGTTCTTGCAACCTATATTATCCAGGCAGAGCCCATAATGCCATGTGGCTGTAATTGAGGCTTCTCAACATTTGACATCTCAAATCTCTTTGTTCCTGGGTGGCCATCCACAAGTGAGACACCATGTTTTCCCCAGTATACTGGACTTGGTGATGCCCAAGTTTTGCCCAGCATACTGGACTTGCCTGACCACTCAACGCAAACCATTCCTTCCATTCCACCCAGGTGATTCATTCACTTAGTTGTTTTATTAAACAAAACACAAGTCCTCAGACATAGAAATTTTTCCATAGCATGAATATATATTCCACCCTTGTTTTCTACTAGCTAAGCTAAGCATGATAGTAGTAGGAATCTTAACTTAGGAAATTTCTACTAAGGTTACATCTATTAGGATTTCCCATAGTATGGTTTATACTTAGCAAAAACTCCATGCAAGTCCTACTTAGAAATATCACTAATGCATAGTGAAAATAATGGGACAAAAGTATGAAGCATCACTTGCCTTTTTGGTAGAGAGTATAAGTTCACTCCTTGATATTTGCAATGTTCAATCACTTCAAATCACTACAATTCAATCAAGCAAATAATATTTTTCAATCTACCATTCAAGCAATTCATCACATAAAATCATAGTAACAAAACAATACATGCAAGCATGATAAATATTGTTTTATTTGTAAAAGTGGTTTCTAATGGTTCATAAACATTTGAAAACACCTAATGGTCATTTTATAATGTGGCAAAATCATTTGTATAAGATTTTACTTCATAAACCATTTTTGGATCAAGTCATTATTTTATGTGGTGAAGAAATGCTTTTAATAAGTCAAAATTCTATAGGTTTCACAAAATATGTTTTCAAACCATATAACCTTGTGTTTAGGGTCAGAGAGTATATTTCCAAAACATTTCTCAAAGGTTTTCCTCAAAAACCATTTTTAATAATTAAACCATATTTTTATTGGACTAGAAATGGTTTAAATCCAAAGTTTATTCTTTTGATTCACCAAATACATTTTTGAAACCACCATTTGTTTCCTATGGTCAGTAGGTTCAAAACAAACCATTTGCCAAAGGTTTTATCCTCAAAATCATTTTAGAACAATTTTTATATTCTAAACAAGCATACACAAGTTTCTACAAAAACAATCAATTTAACAGAAGCTTTTTACTAAACAAAATTCATGGTTGGCTAGGGTTTGATTTTCTGAATCCATTGATATAAAGTTTGCAAAATTTGGACGTGTAGATTAAAAGTTATAGATTTTACAAAATCTAACTTCTAATAGATCAAATCTGTTTTAATTCAAACGAGCAGAGCCACGTGGCGCTTCCCTATCGTGCGTACCGTTTCGCGTGGATCGGTCGCTGCGAGGCGTCAGATCTAAGTTAGATCGAGCAGCACAGATTGCATACCCTTTCGGCGTTAAGTGATTCTATTGCATCCTTACGATCTGCATCCAACGGCTAGCGATGATCTGACCAAACTCTAGCGGCGCTCAGCGGTAGCGCGCGGCGGCGACGCTCGGCTAGCAGCAGAGCTGGCGATAGAGGAAGCAAGGAAGAAGAAGAGATGGCTCACCATGATCGCCGTGGCGTGGGGAAGCTCAAGGTACTCGCGGTTGGTCAAGGGGCGCACTGGGGTTGCAGGAATTCCTCGTCAGAGTTGCGTCTGACGACGGCCACGCTCTATCGTTGTCGAGGGCGGCGCTACGGGTCACGAAGAAACAAACGGAGGACACGGTTAGCTTCGTATGCAAGTCGCGGACATGCGTGTATCAAAAGGAGGGCAAGGGGGGTCTGGTCTCACCGATAGGGTTCGTCGGAGCGGAGGCAGACGGTGGCGCTGTACTGGCGGTGACGTTGTCGAGCTTGCAGAGCACGCGCGGGTGAGCTAGCGATACGGGAAGGTCTGCCAGGAGATGGGGATCACGGCTGTGTGCTCGAGGAGGCAAGGGGCGGTGAGGGGTTGCCGGAACCATCGCCGGAGAGTCGTCGGACAGAGGACGGTGCAGAGGAGAATTGGGCGGCCTGGGGGCACGCTTGGGTGAGGCGACCGAGGGGAATGAGAGAGGGAAGGTTGGCGATTAAGAAGGCATCGTCGCAGGGCCGTTACATGGCGTGGTTAACGCGTATTCACGCCGGCAATTCATCGGCTGTAATGGCCAGAGGAGGGGGCGCAGTCAGCGGCGGGTGGGGAAGAAAGAGCTGGCGGTGGGGTCCGCTTGGCAGCGTGAGAGAAAGAGAGGGAACGGGGTCCACCGCTCATACACTGTGCGGGTAAGATATTTGGTCTGGAGCGTTTTCTGCGGGAGAGGAGCAGTGGGCTGGCTGGTCTTAGTTTGGCTGGGTTCTTTACATATTTTTTTGTTCTGTTTTGTTTTTCTTTTTCTCTTTTGATTTTTCTGTTTTGATTTTGTTTAAGCAATTCAAACATTCATTTGACTTCAAACCTTTACCAAAATTTGTGTAGGTTTAAATATTTATTAATAAAACATTCTGATATCATTTTTAGAATAATTATATATTCTTTTTAAGTCTTTTAATTATTCAAAATAGGCTCTAGTTTTAATTCAAATGAGATTTAATAAAATTTCAAACACCATTTAAATTTTCTAAATCCTTCCAAATCTTTTCAGTAGGTTTTATTTACTTAATGAGGTTTCAAATAATTCATCTTGAATTATTTGGAAAAGTTTTTAATATGATTTATTAATCATTTAAAATTTGGATTTGTCTTTATTTCAATGGGATTTGGTTTATGCCATTTTATTTTATTTTGGATATTCTTCATTCTTGTATTTCATTTGGATTTGGTTTATAATTCATTCCATTTGCTTATGGATTAGGCCAAGATTTGATTTGGTCTTCAGATATTCTTTAATTAATATTTATTTCTTCATCTTATAAAATCCATATCTTTTTATTTAGAGATCCAAACCTGGTGATTCCAATTTGTAAAATCTTGTTTAATATTTGTTTATCTTTTAAATGTCTTTAGGATTATTTGCTCTCCATTTGGTAGGGATTTTAGATAAGTCTTTATTAGCATTGAAAATTTAACTTCCTTATCTTATTATATTCATAAGATTTTATTTATGGCTCCAATTTAAGTGAAACCAATTTATATGGTCTTATAATATTTCTATTTGTCTTTCTTGATCATTTGTAAATGTTTGTTGACAAATTTTTATATGGATCAAATCCATAGGCTTGGAGATAACTTGGAAATGATTTTATTCCATTAGGGTTTTGGGTTTGGTTTTATTTTCCAAGTGTTTAAGTTTCTAGATGCATTTATGAGGAATGCATTTTACTTGATTTGAATTTAGTTGGATTCAAACATTAACCAAAGTTTGTTCCAGATGGGATTTTTAAGTTTCCATTTAGAAATAAAAAGTTTCTTTTCACCCTAAAATTCAACAATAATTTATTTTGTTTATTTATTTTTCATATTACAAGATTTGGAAAATCTTGGGATGTGATAGCGTGGTTGCACGACCGCGGCTCGCCCTCTTCGACTCTCCACCGCGGACTCTCCCTCGTGTACTCAACACGCTCGGGGACTCGCCACCGCGCACTCGCCCTCGCGTACTCGATACGCTCAGGGACTCTCCGCCTCGGACTCGCCCTCGCGTACTCGACACGCTCGGGGACTCGCCGCGGCGGACTCACCCTCGGGTACTCGACACGCTCGGGGACTCGCTGCCGCGTACTCGCCCTCGCGTACTCGATACGCTCGGGGACTCACCTTCGCGTACTCAACGCGCTCAGGAACTCGGCGCGCTACAGACAGTGCCACTCTCCGGTTGCCCGACCTTGTCACTCGCCACACGCTCAGGGACTCCGCGCGCTATAGACAGCGCCACTCGCTGGTCGCTCGACCTCGCCACTCGGTGCGCTCGGGGACTCGGCACTTGCCAGTCGCTCGACCTCACCACTCGCCATGCTCTAGGATTTGGCACTTGCCGGTCGCTCGACCTCGCCACTCGCCATGCTCTAGGATTCGGCACTCGCCGATCGCTCGACCTTGCCACTCGCCGCGCTCGGGGACACGGCAAGTTCCGCGCTCGGATACTCGTGCAACTGGCGGCTTCACCGACTCCCTGCATCTTACACCAACTGTCCATCACCGACTGTCTTATGCCGACCGCCTCCCGCTTCACTGTTCTTTTCTCTGTTCAGGAGCTCGTCGCCTGCCACATCCCAAGATTTTCCAAATCTTGTTATGTGAAAAATAAATGAATAAAATAAAACTTTGTTGATTTTCAGGGTGAGAAGAAACCTTTTTGCTTCCAACTGGAAACTTTCAAACCATTTGGATCAAATAAAATCTTAAAGGGAATTAAAAAGTTAAATAAACAATAAAGTTAAAAATATTTGGAATTACTATTTTGGATCTTTTAATAAAAGATTTGGTTTTCAAATGAAAAGGTAGAAATATAAATAAGGATTATTTTATAAAGCCAAATTAAAACTTGGCCAAGCCTTTGAAATAAAATATTTCTATTGATTAAAAAATAGTAAAGGTTTATTTAAATAAAATAATAAGGATTTAATATCCAAGTTTATTAAAAATAAAGGTTACTATTCTTTATTAAACATCAAAACTTATTTAGTTTAAACAAGTTTTCCAAGAGTTCTTTATTTTCAAATAAAACCTACTGATTGGTTTTGAAAAATATTTAGATTTCAAATGGAGATTTAAATAAATTAAAACCCATTTGATTTATTAACTAAGGTCCATTTTATTTAATTATAAATGGACCCAAAAATAAAAATATTATTTTTGGTCTTTGGACTTTGGTTTATGTTATTAAACAGAACCAAATTCAAATTGCGAAGTGTGGTGGAAGTTGGGATTATTTTGAATGTTTGATTTGTTTGTTTGAAATTCAATCAGGAAATTCAAACAGAAAAAGAGAAAAGAATCAGAACAAAAAAAATATGCAAAGGATACAGCCCAGCCGGCCCAGCCCAACTATCCTAGCCACTGAGCCCAACCAGCCCACTGCCCTCTCTCGCAGAAAATGATTCACACTCGCGATTGAACCCACTAAGTCGCAGACAGGTGGACCCCGTTCCATTTCCTTCTCTCTCGCTGCCAGTGGACCCCACAACCACACGGTCATCTTCCCCACCCACGACTTGTTCTTCCCAGACCTCGCTGCCGTTCTCTGTCAATCAATTCCCGAGTAAATTCACTTAATTGCAGCGTTGATTCCGCATGGTAACCTCGATCACTTAAGCGCCCACTCCCCCTCTCCATTTCCCTCTGTCGCCATAGCCTACACGCCACCAGGCTACGCTAATTTCACCAGAGAACCCTCACTGCTCCGACGAGTTGCCTCCTCGATTCCGGCCGAACCTCGCCACCCCTTGCCTTCCCAAGCACACGGGTACATTCCTCAGACCTAGACGCTTCTCCCTGTACCTCCCATTCAACCGCGGGTGCCCCAGGACCTCGACTCCGACAACCACTGAGCGCCGCCGCGTCTGCGTCTTACTCCGGTGAAGTTTCCTGGTAAGAACTGACCACCCCAAGCCCTTTCCTTCACGCACGCGTCATCACATTGACCTTGCGCATCTGACCATGCCCTCCGTTTTTCTCCTCGTGACCCATAGCACCGTCCCCGACGATGACAGAACGTGGCCCAGGCGAAGCTCCACTTCGGCGAGCGATTACTCCCGCCCCTGAGCGCCCCTCGTCGAACCAACAACACGCTGAGCTTCCCCACGCTACTATGAACACGGTGAGCATACTCCCTTCCTTCCTCTCTTCCTGCATCGCCAGTTTCGCCGTCGACTGACCGTCGCCGCCGCGTGCAGCCGTCGAGCGCCGCCAGATATTGGTCAAGGTGACGATGGCCGTTAGATGAAAATCCAAAGGATGCGATTAGATTACTTAACGCTGAAAGGGTACGCAGTCTGAGACGTGCGATGTAGTTTAATCCAACGCCCCGTAGAGAATGATCCGCACGAAGCGGTACCGCCCAATAAAAACGCGACGCGTGTCACCAGTTCTGTTTAAAAACAAAGTTTGAATCTGATTTAGATGCAGATTTGAAACCCTTGTAACTTTTGATCCACACGTCCAAAATTTGCAAACTTTATATCAATGGAATCAGTGGAACAAGCCCTATCCGACCATGCAATTTGTTTAGTAAAAAGCCTCTGGTAAAACGTTTGTTTTTGCAGAAACATTTGTATGCTAGTTTAGGTTATAAAAATTATTCAAAAATGTTTTTGAGGTTGAAATCTTTGCAAATTGGTTTGTTGTGAACCTACTGACCCTGGGAACCAACCCATGGATTTAAAAATGAATATGGGGAAGTTTAGGATGGATTAATTGATTTAGTCCATTTCTAGCCAAATAAAAATATTAGTTTTGTTATGAAAATGTTTTTGGAGTAAAAACTTTGGAAAAATGATTTGGATCAAACCTACTGACCCTAAACACCAAGATTTGAGAATTAACAATTTATTTGGTGAACAACATAAAGTTTTTGTTTGAATAAAAACATTTTCCACCACATAAAATAATGAATGGGTTTAAAAATGGTTTATAGATAAAACCCTTTTGCAAATGACTTTGCCACTTTGGAAAATGACCACTTTGAACCTTACAAAGTTTAGAGCCTAGTGGAAACCATCTTTGCAAATAAAACTGACTCTTGCATGCTTGCATGCATGACTTGGTTTCTATTTATTTTATGTGTGATGTTTTGTTTGATTGATTATTGGTTGGAATGCAAGTTGATATTGTGTTTGCTTGATTGATTTGTAGTGAATTTAGAAAAGTGTGAAACTAGCAAGATCAAGAAGTGAACCAACATTCCTTACCAAAAAGGCAAGTTACACTATCATCTAAAGTCCTACTATTTTCATTATACTTAGTGGATTTTGAAACATGCATGAAAAGAATTTCTATACTTATGCTATGCTAAATCCTAATAGGATACCTTATACCTTCCTTAGTGAAAACAATGTAGTTGTAAAGTGCTTAGCCATGCTAAATATTTTGAGAAGAGATACATGTTGAGATTTTTAAGAAGTTGAGAAAAGACTTGTGTTTTATATAATAAAACAAGGACTCAATGAACCACCTGGGTGGACAAGGATACTTTGAGTTTTGACAAGGTGGAAACAAAAGGAACCATGTCTATGGCAATCTCTTTGTGTTGTGCACCAAAAGAAAACCACCCAGGAAACTTAGAGATTGAACATGTTTCTCCAATTGTGGCTTTCGTGTACAACCACATGCTACTTATGGCTCTGGCTTAGTCAACTACATTGGGAAGACCCATACATTGTCTTCAGGTTACTGAAAATGAGGAACTTGGAATCCTACATGGGTACTGAAGACAAGCTAGCAATGGTGTATGGGAGGACTCTCTGGAAAGACTTCGACACATTCTCAATCTGCCAGTACTCCATCCTGGTGAGTACCTATCTAGCGGCCACTGGTGGCAACAAGATGATATTGTGTCATGTGGGTAAAGTGTATAACTTCTGCAGAAGAAAATAAAAATCTAAGTACTTAGCCGTGTCCCCGGTTATGGACAATACTGAGCAACTAAAGTTTGAAGCTATGGGAAATCTCGACATTCCAATTTCTAAAAGAATTTTTTTTAAGTGATAACAAAAGACTTGCAGCACTTGGGGGTACCAAGGAGCTCAAGAGATTTGGATAAAAACTTGAACACTTGGGGGTACCAAGGAGCTCAAGAGATTTTTGATGAAAACTTGAAAACTTGGTGGATTCCAAGGATTTCAGAAAGAGGTGAAAAAAGTTCAAAACCATTTTGAAAAGATAGGATAAATTATTGCTTTCTGCAAATGAGCCTAAAACCCTACTTAGCCAAATATGCATGTAATGATAGGATCCACTTATATTCTACATAGTAGTGAAACTTGCCAATACAATTCAAATGTATTGGCCCTTGTGGCTGTAACTTGTAATGTTGCAGGTTTGATTGATATTACTGAAGTTGATTGATTAGGATTACAAAGTCTACAACCAACATGTCTGCCTGTGGCACTTTGAAGATGAAGGACCCCATGCTTATAGTTAATCCGCTGCAATGTAATGTAATAGCCAAATGAGCTATGTAAGATGTAATAAATTATTTTATTCCTGGTTATAAAGTTATATTATGACCTTTGTTTCTTGATATTACATCCTAACTGTGGATGCTAGCTATTGATCCAGGGACTAGCATTGTAAACACAGGGGACTCCACCTTATATTATTTAAAGGTTGGGACACTCCCTCTACATCGCCGATTCGCCACGACCCATCGTCAAGACTCTCCGCGCCCTGCCTCAAGCCTGCGTCGAATCAACAACGCGCTCGGGGACTACTGATGGGGAATAGCAATAGGGGTATACCCACGAAGCGGATTCGTCAACTGGATCAAGCCGACTGAAGCCAATCTGAGAGCGGGTCGACTCGCCCAATACGGCGACTGGCGCATACTGGACCCAGGCGAGTGGCGACGACTGGAGGCCCAAGACGGCGACTTCAATACAAAGCCCACCAAATACTTGTAAACCCTAACTGGATGCATATATAAAGCCACCAGGGGCACCCCCACCGGGTACATCATATTACATGCTCTCCCATGTCATATTACATATCCTCTCCCACATTAGACTAGATCTAGTCTCTCCCTCCGGCTACAGCGGCTCCCATGTAAACCAATCTATGATCATATATTGGATTGATAGCAGGACGTAGCGATCCTCCATCGAGGGGACGTGAACCTGGGTACATCGTGTGCCAATCTCGCTCCCGGATTCTCCTACATCGCCTTGCTCCCTCTACGTAAGCTACCCCCAGTAGCATCTGCCGTGCAATACCACGACAAGTTTGGAGGAAGAAGAAAGGGAGATTGATATTTAGGGATTTTAGGTTACCTTCCTCGGGGTGTTTATGTTGGCCGAATACGTGGTACGGGCGGGAGGTAAGGCCGGAGCGCGCCCGTACCGGGTGACTTACCTTGGGGGCGACGACTGCTCTTAGACGATGCACTCGGTACGGTCACGCGCACCCGTACTGCTAGTCGTTATGGGAACAGTATGGTTTGCTTGAAATTTAATATTTTCTCGAGGATACGGTATGGGCGCACCGTACGGGCGCGTCCGACTATACCACAGGTCGTTATCGACACTGTTTACTCTGGCAAAAATCAAACTTTCTATTTTTCTTCGACTTGAGGTGGTACGGGCACACGGTACAGTCCCCTCCAATCGTACCATAGGTCGTTATGGGTACTATGATCTACAAAACTTTGAATTTGTTTAGTAGCTCCGTGCGCCTTTGCACACCTCATGTCGTGGTATTGCCGATGAGTACGCCATGGAGGGGTCCTCACAGTGCGTGTTTAGAGACGTGGGGTAAGGCGGACGGTTGACGGGTACGAGGTAACATAGCTTACCCAGGTTCAAATCCCACAACGGTGGCGGAATCCTACTCCTGCTATAAATCACTATAATGGCAATACGCCGAGTTACAAAGATAGGTTCGCTGTGCGAGGTGACTAGAGAGTCTAAGTTGTCGTCTGAGATTGTGCCCTAAAGGCTCCCATAGGCCCGACTTATATAGTCGCCAGGTCCTAGGGTTACAGGGAAAAGTCCTAGCCGGACAGGTTACAGAGTCCTACATCGTCTATCACTAGTCTTGTGTATCTTGCACTCCAAGGCTCCGGGTACGTTGGTGACTCCACCGTAGCCTTCCTTTATCCGGCATGGGCCTCCCTTTTGGATCCACCTAACTGGGCCGCCCAGCAGGCCACAGGCCATGCTACCGACTATGGGCCACCCGGGTTAGTCGGATAAGACACATGCTATGAGGATACCCATATAGCATATCCCCAACAGTAGCCCCCGGAGAACTCCGAGATCTAGCGCTGTCTTGCCTCTTCCCGTGGGATGCTCCGTCTAGATGGATGTCGGCAAACTGTCAAGCAATATCTTGTAGTCCTCCCAAAGAACCCTGCAAAGCTTTTCCTCCGTCTTCTATTAGTAAGTCAGAGAAATGCTGATTCTTCCATCGTACTTTTTCGTAGTCGGACAAAATTCGTCCATGCCGGAATCTTCGACGAGACGGCTCATCTACCATGTCAGCTATGACGACGTAGGTTGTAGGTCAGCGACGCCTCGTAACTCACACATGCAGAGAACGCAATCATATCCTTTTTCCCGCGCGAGCGATACGAACCGTTGGCGGCAGCGGTTGGAGACGTGGCGAAATTACCGCGCACGTTCACGAACACGTCGTCTACGCGGCAACCGTCCGATTAGCTGCACGAATCTTGACGTAGAGTAGGATAAATAGTAACCGTGGGACACTTCCACTTTTTCACCCCATTCCCTCGCGTCATCGTCTTCTTCCTCCAGCCACACGCCTCCTCGAGCTCTCCGCGGAAAACCTTGAGAAAACCCTAGCCTCTCTCTCTCTCTGTACCAATCGCTTCCCCCCAGTCTTCCATGGCCAGCAGCAGTTCTTCCCCGTCGATGGCGGCGTCGAGCGAAGCCACGACAAAGCCGGCAAGCTCCGTTGTCCTGCCGCTAGAGGGGCTGGTCATCCCCGCATCGGCGGTGATTGAAACCACCGGTGGTGACCACAAACTGGCGACGCTGGAGCCTCTGGACGAGGAGCCAGATTCGCACAAAGGCGACTGGCGTGGCTCGAACATCACCGGCCGCGACATCCAAGAGATGGTCGCTGAGGGTTATCTCCTGCGATGGAGGGGCTCGCCTGGCCGGCGGCGCCGGCCGGCGAGGTGACCCCTTCTCCCCAAGCCGGAGAGAAAGTATACCTCAAGGCACAATTGGTACGCGGCGTTTTCCTGCCCATCTCCCACTTCTTCTTGTCCTTCTTGAATCACTTCAAGGTCCAACCCCATAACCTCTCCCCCAATAGTATCTTAGTGCTTAGCAACTTCGCGGCACTTTGTGAGGGTTACCTAGGGATTAGGCCTAGGTTACATTTGTTTGTATACTTCTTCACCGTCCAACGTGAAGCCAGACACAGTAGGGAGGAGCTTAGGAACTGCGGCACCATAATCTTCAAGATCCGACCTGCCCGGCGGTTCCCCGACATTGTCGGCCACGAGTCGTGTAAAAACTGGCAGTGGACGTACTTCTACGGCCCCGACATTCCTTTGTCGGGCCGAGAAGCAATGTACCCGGACTTCGTGGATGGAGCCGCCGCTGAAGTTTCCACATGGCGGTCCCATGCCTCCCTTCCCTTCGACCTCGACGCTTCTCGCGCAATAAGGCGGATCGAGTGGTTCGTAGAGACGGATCTAACAGGCTTGGACCTAGCCATGTGCTGGTTCATCAGGCGGATCCAACCTCTGCAGCACCGTATGAAGTTTATGCACGAGTACACTGGCGACCGAAGGGATACCCTCCGGATCTCCGAGGACAACTTTTCGAGTGACTCCGTCAAGTTCCGCCTTAAGGACATCGTCAAGGTGAAGGATAAGAAGCATGGCTTCACCCTCACCTACGACATGTTCGTAGACGGCAAGTGCCCAAAGGTAAGTATATATTTTTCGTATATGACATTGCTCCAGTTTCTCCGTCTTGCCATTGCCATCTTATCTAACATGGTGATTTCTCACTTAACAGCTTAGTGATCTAGATGAGGACAACCTGACTGCCCAAATCTACGATCCGAAGATGAAGGAAGTCACGGTCGTGTCCGACGATGATCTCCCATTGGCGCGGAAGCGGAAGAGCTCCACCTCTAACACTGCCGACGGAGGCAAGAAGAAGAAGACGGAGGGTGGAGCCTCCAAAAAGAGTACTACCGCCCTGGAGGCGGAGAAGAAGAAAGCCACCAGGATGTTTGCCAAAGCGCCCCCCCTAGTGTAAGCCTCTTATTCTCCGACATTGTCTCATTTTTTTGTCTTATTCTTGTACTTATGCATTTTGCACGTTTTAGGAAGAAAGCCACAACCAGCCTCAAGAAGTCCTCCAAGACTCTTGGGGCTTCTAGAAATATTAAAGATATGCTGCATCGCGATTCCTCCCCCGCCATCGCCCCTGCCACTCCTGCCGTGAAGCCCTCCTCTGCTCCGACAAGCTCCCAAGTCCATGAGGCACCAGGCCCTTCCGCCATGGAAGTGGACTCTGGCGCCTCAACCGAGCTTGCTGTTGTCGGCGAGCAGGCGACGCAGGAGAGTGCTGCTCTCCAAATGGCTGAAGCTCCGGATAAGGATGTCATCGGTAGCGGCAAGGCGGCGGTGGGAGCTGGTACTTCTACCGGAGGCGGCGCCTCCACTCCCTAGAAACCCCTCGATTTCCCGAAGATTATTTACCCGGCGCTCATGCCGAGTAACACGACTATGGTTCCTGGAGGAGTGCCATCATCTCCGACATGCGGTCTTGAGGAGCTACTCCGGCAAGCAGACATCTTGTGAGGAAACAGCATTGCCTTTGGCAGGCTGCTGGCCGAGAGCGCTACAAGCCTCAATATCATCGCACTTGTAAGTTTTACTTTACCTTTTTTATTTCATATGATCATCCCACTGTAGCCACCGAGGATGTAGACGGAAAACCATAAGTTTTGCATCTATATGCTCTAAGAGTGACTAAGTTAGAAAAACTCTCACTGCAGCCCCCAAGCATTTAGATGGAATGGATTATTCTGGCTAGATGCTTTAAGAGTAGCATACACAGTGTTCATAATTTTCCATGCTGTAGCCCGCAAGCGTCTAGTTGTAACTGAATTAGTTCCGACTAGATGCTTAAAGAAAAGCTAAGCATTTTCCGAGATGAAACTTTATACTGTAGCCCCCAAGCTTGTAATCAAGAACTGAAGTAGCTCTGACTAGATGCTTGTAAAGAAAAGCTAAGCATTTTGCTAAGTTAAAAAACTCTCGCTATAGCCCCCGAGCACCTAGATGGAAAATCTCCGACTAGGGGATCCAAGTAGCCTAAACAACGATTTAACTTTGTATTTGTTGCCACAGAATGAGAATGCTCGGCGAGGCATGGCCAACAACAAGTACCAGAAGATGCGCGCAGACCTTGAAGCTGAAAAGGGTAAAACTGCCATCTTGAAGGAACAGATCACCAAAAACAAGTCTGTTTTCTTTTTGCGCATTTCCGTCTTATTTTGTGCCCATACTCTCCAAGTACTCACTGTGTACATGGTTTTCTCTGACTTGCAGAGCATGTCGCCAAGGCGAAGGATATTGTCGAGCAGTCCAAGCACATCCAGGAGCTGGACAGCAAGAACAAGATCCTGAAGAAGGAGAGAGAGGAGATGCTGAAGATGCACGAGGATTCTATGAAAGCCCTGCAGGAGTCCGCAGGAGGAGCTTGTGATCCTAAAGGATCAGAAACAAGCTGCTGATGAGCAAAATCTTCGCCTTAGCGAGGCATTTACGCTCCTCCAACAAGAGAAGGAATCCTTGGCGGACACCATCTGGCAGGCTAAGTCCAGCATCTTCAGTAAGTGTCCTCCGCCTTGTAGCTTAGTAGTCTAGATACTTAGAGTTGATTGGACTCATGCGATCCTTGTCAGAATTTTCAGCGCCTCTGGGTTTAACCCGCTCGCCTCCTTCGGACAAGGAATGCATGGTTCTTGCCGGCAAATTCATCAATACCGCCATTGACCAAGCCAAGGAGATTGCCAAGCCCCTCCAGATTTATATCAAGGCTTCGGACTCCATGGTGAAGTACTCGGAGATTCTACGCTGAGGCCCCAAGCGTGTCGCGAGCTGGAAAGCCTCATGCGCACGGGCTGGCGCAAGGATGGCGTTGTCTATGGTGAAGGCACACTACGAAAATGCCGACATCGACACGGTAACATCTGGTATCCCCGACGTGGATGATGACGACAAGGAGATCGATCATGAAGCCATCCTGTCATCACTCGCGGGTTATGATACTAGAGTCGCCGAGTTGGTGGACGTTGATGTCTTCGTGCCCAGAAACTCCATCGACAATGTCGACCAGGATTCCTCCGAGTCTCATCATAGTGCCGACATTGAATGTGATTCTCCGGCTGGCGATGATGCGGCTTCCAAGTCTCTTGCGCCCAAACAATGAAAAGTACTTTGTAATTTCTGTTTCACCTCTGGAATGCGTGCGGGAAAAAACTTGTTGATGTAATCTTAAGGCAGAAAACAATGGTTGTTATATCCATCTACTTAAGAACGAATTCCCAGTATGTATATATTTTTTAAGCAAGTGCTGGCTTATCCATTACTTTGGTTCTTATGCTTGACTTTTCGTGAGTTTTAAGACTCGTTGTCGGAACCATGCGCTTAGGTGATGATGCCCAATGGCACCGTCAATAAACTGAGCACAAAATCGCCGACAACAAGTGCCGAAATTCACTACTCCGGAATCCACATAAAAATGACAAAGAATGTGTAGACCAGAAAACTTAAGCTAACGCCCGGAGGCGGAATTTTCACAAGTGCAATCGCAAAACTTGTGCATAAAGGTTTATATGATCGAAAAATAAACACTAAAGGAGGTAAAAGACTCAGAAATATGAGTGAACCAAAGAGCTTTATTTCATTGATCATATAAGATGTACACAATTAGATAAAAAATGCTAAGTGTAGAAAGGACATAGATGTGCTATGTTCCATGGCCGATCAAGCTCCGGGTAGTCATCATCCAGGTCACGTCGCTTACGCTTGTGATCCTTGCTGGGTCTATCCTTGAGTTCACGATTGTCGACAAGGTAGTAAGACCCATTGATCATCGCCTTGCTTATGATGAACGGTCCTTCCCATGGCGGGGATAATTTGTGTGACTTCTTCTGCTTAAGTCGGAGCACTAAATCCCCCTCTTTAAACGAGCGATGCCGAATGCGGCGACTATGGTAGCTGCGTAGCTTCTACTGGTAGATGGCGGATCTTTGGCATGCCAAAACGCGCTCCTCCTCGAGAAGGTCCACATCTAGGCGTCTGGATTCTTCAGCGTCATCTTCGTCGTAGGCGGCAACTCTTGGTGCATCGTGGAGGATGTCGGAAGGTAGGATGGCTTCTGCTCCATATACCATGAAGTAAGGGGTGTAGCCGGTGGATCATTGGGTGTAGTTAAGAACTCCACGACAGATGGCAATTCTTCCTCCCAGGCTCCAGCTGCTCTATGTAGCGGTGCCTCCAGACGCGGCTTGATTCCCTGCAGAATTAATCCATTGGCTCGCTCAACCTGACCATTGGATTGTGGGTGTGCCACAGATGCAAGGTCAAGTCGGATGCCTTTGTCCTAGCAATAAGCCTCCACTTCTCCGAGTGACAAGTTGCTTCCGTTGTCGGTGATGATGCTATGTGGGAGACCAAATATCACCACTAGATCCCGGACAAACCTGAGGGCAGTTGCCCCATCAAGCTTTCTAATGGATTTAGCTTCGATCCATTTGGTGAATTTTTCAAATGCTACAAGCAGATACGTAAACCCACATGTTGCCGTTTGTAACGACCCCACCATGTCTAGCCCCCAGACTGCAAACGGCCAAGTTATTGGTATTGTTCGCAATTCTTCAGCAGGAACATGTGGTTGTCGGGCGTAATACTGGCATCCTGTGCATGTCTCGGACCAGCTTGTCGGCGTCCGCCTTTGCGGTCAGCCAGTAGAATCCTTGCCGGAAGGCTTTCGCGACCAACGATCGAGGAGCGGCGTGATGCCCGCAATCTCCGAGATGGATCTCGCGCAGGATTTCCATACCTTCTAGCTGGGAAACACACTTTAGGTATACACCAGTAGTGCTCCTTTTATAGAGTTGCCCATTGATTATGGTATAACCCTTTGCTCGCCGTACTATTTGCCATCTTTCGATTTCGTCGTCGGGCAAAGTTCCGTGTTCGAGATACTCCATGAACGGTTTTGTCCAAGCCGGAGGGATCTTTGTCACCATGTTGACGAAAGAGTCAGCTCTATCTGGGTTGTCGATGTCGGCGCCCTTCACGGATGGTGTACGTAGATGCTCTAGGAAAACTCTTGGCGGAATTTGCTTGCGCCCTTATCCAAGTTTAGAGAGTAGATTAGCCGCCTCGTTTTGCTCCCTAGGCACATACTTGACTTCGTAGCCCATGAAGCTCTTGGCTATCTCATCCACTTTGTCGCGATATGCCGCCATCATAGGGTTCCGCGCATTCCAGGTGCCAGCCACCTGCTGGGAAACCAAGTCGGAATCTCCACAGCAAACTATGTGCTTGATGCCAATATCCTTGGCTACACGTAGTCCATGAATGAGTGCTTCATACTCCGCCATGTTGTTTGTAGCCTCGAAGTGGATCTACAGAACGTAGTGCATCTTATCTCCTTTTGGTGACTGTAGTAGTACACCAGCCCCCGAGCCGTTGAGCAACTTTGATCCTTCAAAGTGCATCACCCAGTATTCCGGTTCTGGCAGCGGAGTAGCATCTGGCATCTCCGTCCAATCTGCAATAAAATCCGCCAAAGCTTGTGATTTGATAGCGTCGCGTCTCTTGTAGGTGATCTCGAAGGCGGCAAGTTCAATGCCCCACTTCGCGACCCTTCTTGTAGCGTCGTTGTTGTTAATAATGTCGGACAGTGGAGTCTTGCTCACTACTATGATTGGGTTCTCCTGGAAGTAATGCCTCAGCTTCCGAGAAGCAAGGAATACTCCATAAGCTATCTTTTGGTAGTGCGGGTAACGCTGCTTGGACTCTGTCAAGACCTCGCTCACATAGTAAACTGGTCGTTGAACTCCGTGCTTGAAGCCTGGTTCCTTCCGCTCTACCACGACGACGATGCTGATAACCCGGTTGGTTGCCGCCATGTAAATTAACAGGGGCTCTCTAGGCTCGGGTGCTGCAAGGATGGGCGCTGAGGAAAGAATCTCCTTGAGCTGCTTCAATGTTGTATCTGCTTCGTCTGTCCATGTGAATTTGTCCGCCTTCTTCAGCAACTTGTATAGCGGCAGAGCCTTCTCACCAAGTCGGCTAACGAACCGACTAACTGCTGCAACACAACCTGTTAGTCGTTGAATGTCCTTTAGGCATGTCGGACGGTTTATGTTTAAGATGGCCTTGATTTTCTCCGGGTTGACCTCGATTCTGCGCTGGGAAACGATGAAGCCCAACAGTTTGCCGGCTGGAACCCCGAAGACGCACTTCTTAGGGTTGAGCATCATGTTGTATTTCCGGAGATTATCAAAGGTTTCTTTTAAGTCGGAGATTAAGTCGTTTGACTTTTTAGACATCACCGTGATATCGTCCACGTAGGCGTGAACGTTCCGACCAATTTGGCCGTGGAGGCAACGTTGCATTGTCCGCTGGTAGGTAGCACCTGCGTTTTTCATCCCAAAGGGCATCGTGACATACCAAAACGTGCCGTATGGGGTAGTGAACGAAGTGGCCAATTGGTCCGACTTCCTCATCTTGATCTGGTGGTATCCTGAGTATGCATCGAGAAAACACAATAGTTCTGAGCCAGCCGTCGAGTCAATGACTTGGTCAATGCGAGGCAAAGCAAACAGATCTTTGGGACATGCTTTGTTCAAGCCGGTGTAATCAATGCACATTCTTAATTCATTGGTTCCCTCTTTGGGGACAAGTACAGGATTGGCCACCCATCAGGTGTGAAGGACTTCTCGGATAAACTCAGCCTTAAGCAACCTAGCTATCTCTTTGCCAATGGTGCGTCTCTTCTCATCTCCGAAGCGTCATAGAGGTTGTTTCACTGGTTTACATTTTGGATCTATCTTTAAGATGTTCTCGGCAAGTTCCCTAGGTACACCTTTCATGTCGGCAGTTTGCCAGGCAAAGATGTCCCTATTCTCACGGAGGAACTCGACGAGCGCGCTTTCCTATTTGGGATCCAGGTTCGTCCCAATGGCGACGGTCTTGGAGGCATCGCCTACCACAAGTTCCACCGGCTTGGTCTCGATGGCGGCCTTGAACGTAGGAGCGGAGTCGGAGATTTGCTTCTTCGACGCGGGCATCTCTGAGTCATTGACCTTGCTCTGGATCTCCTTGAATTCTTCGATGTAGAGGACAACTTCTGCAACGGCTGCTTCATTGATCTCGCAGTCCCTTGCCTTGGTAAAGCTTCCGGATACGGTGATGACACTGTTTGGTTCGGGTATCTTGAGTTTGTTGTAGACGAAGCATGGCTTGGCCATGAACGTGTGGAATATGTCGCGGCCGAATATGAAGTGGTACACGCTCTTGAAGGGGACCACCTCAAAGGTCATGCGCTCTTGGCGGTAATTATTGACGTCGCCAAAGGCTACCTGAAGTGTGATGCACCCAAGGGACCGAGCTTCCTGGCCAGGAACTACGCGATGGAACACGGTGTTGGTCCGCCTTAGGTTTGCCTCCGTCAAGTTCATCTTCTGCAGTGTATCCAGGTACATGATGTTGATGCTGCTTCCACTATCCACCATGCACTTGGTGAACTCCACGCCGTCAATCAATGGGTTGATGACCATGGCGTACTGGTTCTCTGTGGGCACAAGGTCTGGGTGGTCCGTCCTGTCCCAAGTGATTGGAACCTCCGACCAGCGCAGGTATTGGGGGACTGGGGGGAGAGTGGCCATCAGGATCCTTAGAGAGGTCTTCTATTGTCGGACAGTGGGGGTGCCAAGGAAAGTGTGGTAGACTGGGTCCTTCTTTGCGAAGGGGTTCTTGCCCTTGTCGTCGCTCTTGGCGGCGTGCATGGGGTCAACGTCCTCGTCCATGTCGCTTGAATCCTTGGACTCCTCCTCCTTCTTCTTCCCCTTGCCCTTGCCTCGCGGTCTGTTCTTCCGGCTTCGCTTGTAGCCGGACTCCGGGTCTTCCTTGAGGTTGTTGACGAACTTGCAGTGTCGATTGGTATGGGTGGCCTTGCCGTTGACATCGAGAGTGTACGAGGCACGGCATATCGTGGTACTCTTCGTACGTTTGGGGAACACGGAGCGGCGCCGAGTTGGTTTCACTTCCTCGTTGCTTCCCGCGGCCTACTCCCCTTCCTCGGCCACGTTGTCCGCCCTCTCCTCGTCCTGCAAAAGTCATAGCGACCATGTCGGTAGATTGCTTTTCTTCTGGAGCGGTTTTCCACTTTGTACTGCTGTTCCTCCGAGCTTGGGTTGGAACGGCCGTTGCCGGCAAAGAGCCACGAGCATCATCGTCGGCAGCTGCGAACTCACTAGCTAACTGAATCATCTGATTCAAGTCAAGCTGATGATTGTCCTACAAGCGCTTCAGCTTATGTCGGAGCAACGTGCCCCTTTCCAACCCATCGATGAAGGCGGCCATGGCGGTCTGGGCGTGCACTCCTGCACAAGAATTCTTCATATCCAGCCAGCGGGAGAGGTAGGCGCGAGATGTCTCGTCTTTCTCTTGCACGCACCGCTGTAGATCGCCCACAGTGCAAGGGACGTTTGTATGTACCCTCAAAGTTCTTGGTGAATGCTTCTTGCATATCCAGCCAGTTGTAGATGGATTTCTCCGGCAAGTCATCGATCCATTGACGGGCCGTACTCGCCAACATTAACGGGAGGTAGGGGTGGGCAGAAAAACCGAAAACCGAAAACCGAATCCGAAAAGACCGAGACCGAAACCGAATAGACCGAGACTGAAAGGACCGATCAAAAAATTGGGTAGCAAATTTTGTAGACCGAATTTAGTTCGGTTAATTCGGTCATTAGTTCTTGGTGACCGAATGGACCGAATTGACCGAAATTTAGGCGAGAGTGGCCTAGTTCCAAAGCGCTAGTTTCCCATAATTATAGATTTATCTTCCTCGACTAAGCCAAATTTATTATTATTGAATGTTAGTTTCTGCTAATTAATATGACTATATGAAGTGTATTTTATATTCAAATTACAACTGAAATAGTACCAAATATTATCCAACTTTTGTATTTGATAATATCTATCACACAATTCGGTCATGACCGAAACCGAACCCGAATTATCGGGTAACCGAATTTGTCGGTTAGTAAAAGTAATAAGTAAATTTTGGTCTTTATTTTTTGAAGACCGATTTCAAAATAGACCTATATGCAAAGACCGAATTTTCGGTCATGACCGAACACCCACCCCTAACGGGAGGTACTTGACGGCGACGTTGGGGTTACCTCCGGCAATCTCCACTACGTTGCCGTAGTCCTGCAACCATGTGGAGGGCTTGGCGGTGCCGTCATAGGGCTTGATGGTCTTGTCTATCCGGAAACCTTTGGGGTAAGTTGCAGACCGTATTGCAGGTCCGAAGCAACGTGGTCCCAGGTATGGTCCTTCCCGTGCCTCGTGGATCTTATCGATCCGTGAACGTGCATCGTCCGGCTCCGGGTTCTTCTTCTTATTGTCAACACGGGATGGGCTGCGTGAACGACGCGGGCCTCTTCCGCCATGGTGACTTCTTAGCGGCGACGGAGGCGGAGGTGGCGGTGGGTTAGCCTTCTTGCTGTTACCCTCCTGCGATGCTTCACGCCTGTCACGGTTGCTTGTCGGACGCGGAGGGTCGTGGTGTGACCTGATCTTGTGTCCTTGGTGGTGCTCTTCATCATGATGGGTCTGTGCCGCGTTGTCGCGGATGACGATGCCGCACTGCTTTGGTGGGGGCATATCCGTGCGATGGTGAGCTTTGTAGTCTTCCTGACGTCGGGGGGATCGGGGCGGTGGAGATGGGCAGCGAGGTTGGGCTCTTTCTTCGTGGTCGGAGGATATGGGGATAGCATCCTTCCTGTTGCGCACATCCCTCCGTCTTCGTTCTGATGAGCCCGTATGTGATCCGACATCTTGAGGAGATCTGTCCCTTGGCGGTTTGTACTGGCTGGATCGGCAGAGCACTGGGTCAGACTCGAGCCTCTGAGAGGTGGCCTTTTCCTGCTGCTTTACCGCCTTGGCCACTAGGTCATAGGCCTGTTCTACTGCCTCAGGCGATCTATCCTGCTCCAGAAGGGTCTTGGCGACGGCGAGGTTAAGGAGTGGGGTGGGCATCACCTGCTCGCCTTCACTATCAATGTATGGCTTGTCCTGTGCCAGCTTCGAGGGAGCCCATCCTAGGTTTTGCCGTACACCCGGATCGTTGATGACGCGAGCTGGAGCCTTCTTAGCCTTCTACTGCTGGAGCAGAGTCTTGTCCTCGGCCTCCATTGCTCTAGTCTTCTCTATGGACTTCTGCGTGTTGACCAGATCTTGATCTAGTTTAGCGCCTTGCTCCGCGATGGCTTGCGCTTCCTCTAGCAGTTGTTGGCGCTTCTCGTCAAGCTGAGTCACGTTCCAGATATGATCAACGGTTAGTGGCTCAACGAGGAGATTGCCGTACATCACTCTATCAGCTGGAGTGACATGGGCTGCTGCCGACGTGGATGCTGGAGGAGGCAAGTTTGCGGTGTTGTTGTTACTCGGGCCGGTGCCGAGTTCCTGCGGCTGCTGCACTGGGTTGGGCGGAGGGGGCATGACTTTTGCGCGATCATTGTCAGCGGCAATAAGTGGCCCCTTCCCCTTATCCAGCGTCGTAGGCGGAGCTTGCCCGGGTTGGTCTTCATCCATCGCTGTCCCAATGGTGACGAACACCCCTCGAGACATGACGGTGTTATTAGCTTGCTCGTCGCGCGAGTACTCCTCCTCCATCTCCTGCATGGCGGAGTCTAGCTCTTCTGGACTGAAATCTATCTCCTCTGAATCTGCACTAAAATCAGCATAAAGCGCGTCAATGACAGAGTCAGAGGGTGCCAGGGCTTCCTCGATGACGGGCGGTGGAGGTGCAACAGCCTCGACGATGACTGGGGGTGGTGGTGCTGCTGCGACTATGGCGGCCAGAGGCGTTGGTGGTGGTGGCTGAATCAGAGGGGCTCCGTCGATGAGCGCAAATGTTGTCTGAGCCGCCGCTTCGGCCTCCGCGTAGTTGTTGACGGTATTCACCATGCCTTCGAAGGTAAGGTGTCCTGACGTCTGTTAACATCTTAGAGAGTGTTGGAGAAGCGTGCCATGGTCCAGTCCTTCCACAAAGTGATAGATAGCATCATCATTGGGGTAATGGGCCAGATCAGCTCGTATGCGGAGCCACCTGGCCAGGTAATCGCGGGGGTTTTCGCCCTCTCTCTGAATGCAGCGTGCCAGATCAAAGATGGTAACCACGCCGACGAACTTGGATCTCTGTTGTTCAGATGCATGGACAAAGCCTGCGGACTTGCAGTGATCTTCCACCTTTATATCCTGCACAAGGGCGGTTTGGGTGGGTCTTGAATTTTTCCGATCTTTGCCGGCAAACTCCGAGGAGAGATCCGACATCGATCCTTCCGCGAACATATCCTCCCCGTAGGCGGTCTGTGCGAGCCTTGATGCTTTCCAATCTTTGCCGGCAAACTCCAAAGAGAGATCCGACGTCGATCCTTCCGCCAACGTATCCTGCCCGTAGGCGGTCCGTGCGGGTCTTGACGCTCCTCCGACTTCCAGGGGACTAGTGCTCGAGTCGGTTTCGCCGATGAAGAGGTGGATGTCTCTGATAGGAACGATCGAACACCGCATAGGGTTCGTCTTCGCCGGGATCCAGAACTCGTCGGGGGGACGATCGGAATGTTGCCGGAGAAGAGAACGCGACCGATGGCTACGGTTTCGCCGATTCCCGTGAAGATCTTGGTCCTCGCCCGCTGAAGAGCCTGAAGCGCCTCTTGCCCCACGGTGGGCGCCAACTGTCGTGGTATTGCCGACGAGTACGCCATGGAGGGGTCCTCATAGTGCGTGTTTAGAGAAGTGGGGTAAGGTGGACGGTTGACGGGTACGAGGTAACACAGCTTACCCAGGTTCAGATCCCACAACGATGGCGGAATCCTACTCCTGCTATAAATCACTTTAATGGCAATACGCCGAGTTACAGAGATAGGTTCCCTATGCGAGGTGACTAGAGAGTCTAAGTTGTCGTCTGAGATTGTGCCCTAGAGGCTCCCATAGGCCCGACTTATATAGTCGCTAGGTCCTAGGGTTACAGGGAAAAGTCCTAGCTGGACAGGTTACAGAGTCCTACACCGTCTATCACTAGTCTTGTGTATCTTGCACTCCAAGGCTCCGGGTACGTTGGTGACTCCACCGTAGCCTTCCTTTATTCGGCATGGGCCTCCCTTTTGGATCCACCTAATCGGGCGCCAAAGAAAGCAGCCATGCTACCGACTATGGGCCACCCTGGTTAGTCGGATAAGAGACATGCTATGAGGATACCCGTATAGCATATCCCCAACACCTCATCATAATAACAGTAAACATACTATATAAAAATTCAGCAATACTTTAGACCATATGTTAATAAAAATAAAAGGTCGAGGATTACCTGATTTCTTCTCCTCTCTCTATAGGTCTTCTTGAACACTCTTTATTTAAAACAATTCGAAACAAAAACTAACAAGACTAACACAAAGTAAAATTTTATTTCACATGGTTGCCTCCCATGAAGCGCTTCTAGTTAAGGTCAATTAGGTTGACCCCGATGGCAATAATTTAGGTTTGAGGAGTGGAATACCCACTCCAAAATAGTTGGCTTTCAAAGTAATTATACCATCATATCATTAGGATTGGCCTTCTTCTTCCTAGGGAAGTGGACTATAAAAGGATCTCTAGATGGTAGCCCAATTCTCACATTCCCTTCATGTAAATTAATCAAAGCTTTAATAGTTCTTAGGAATGGCCTACCAAAAATTATAGGTGCTATGGGATCTTCAGGCATGTCCATAATAACAAGATCAATAAGTGCGGGACTACCTTAAATGTCAAGAACTATATTTTCTTTTATCCCAACAGCTTGTTTATAAGTTGAATCCTCTAGGTGGAGTCTTAATTCAGTAGTAATAAATGGCCACAAGTTTAATTTATCGAATAAGCTTTTGAAAATTGTTGAGACGCTCGCAGCAAGATCACAAAGTGCGGATATATCATTGACTCCCAACTTATATTTAATAGTAGGATTAAATATATAATCTATCTTAGCAGGAAGCTTATCATCTAGTCGTTTGTACTCCAACTCTAGCTCACGAACTTTAGATGCTACTTGTTGTATAAATTGTTGGTACATAGCATCGTTACCTTGTTCTATACCGGGATTTTTCACGGTAATCATTTTCAATATATCTTCCATGGTATACTCTAGTGTTGGTGCATTGCTATAGTCTGGATCTTTAGGTTTCTCTTCATTGGTTGCAACCCTCATCATCTTGAGGTCTTCTACCGAATCTGGCTCGGGTTTTCCAGCAAACTTTTCTAGTATGAGAGCTTGGCTCTCAGCAACTTTATCCAGTTGAGCCTCCAGTTTCTTTGTCCTTTCCTGTAGAGATTGCACATCATTCCTAATTGCAACGACCTGGTTAGATAATTTTCCTATACTATTTTCATGGTTCTCCATGATTTTAATAAGCATATTGTTTTGCTCAGTTTGGGGTTATATAAATGTTCTAACAATTTGTTCCAACGAGAGATTGCCATGATTTTCTCCATTACTATTATCATAACTATTATAAGGATCTCTTACAGGATTTGGATAATGTTTTTGAGCATTAGAAGCATAATGGTTTTTTCATGCAGGATTAAAAGGAGTGCGACCTATAAAATTAACATCATTAACATCGGTAGCGATAGCATTAACTTGGGTATCATATTTACCTTTTACTATGCTTAGCAACTCATTTACCTTAGATGTAAGCTCTTCATTGTTTACCTCGGTAATTGAACTTACTCTCTTCGAGGTTCTTTCCACATACCATTGGGCATGGTTGTTTTGCATATCATCAAGAAGTTTCTTTGCAACACTCACTTGCTTTCCCATGATTGTTCCTCCTACTACAATATCTAGCATAGACTTAGACATTGGGTTAAGATCATTATAAAACAAATGTAATATAAGCCACTCTTCCATCCCATAACTAGCACAGTTCATTACGGCTTCTTTCATCCTCTCCCACGCAAGTGCTAGTGGCTCACGGTCTTCTTGTCTAAATCTTGTAATGTTGGATCTTAGTTGCATAGTCTTAGCTAGGGGGGAATTTTAGTCATAAACAAATTAGTACATTCCTCCCAAGAATTAATAGTGCCCTTTGGTAGAGCTATCAACCAATCCTTAGCCTTTCCTCTAAGTGATAAAGGAAACAATCTTAATTTAACTACATTTGGATCAACATCTTTAATACGCATCATGTTGCAAATTTCAGTAAAAGTATTTAAGTGCAAACCTGAATCCTCAGAGAATAAGCCCCCAAATTGGTTTTGTTGAACTAAGCTTAAAAGGTTAGGCTTAATTTCGTAAGTTTCCGCATAAACAGCGGGCTGAGTGATAGGTGCACGAATAAAGTCATGAATGGGGATAACATACTACACAAGTTTCTTTTATTCCATGGCTCTTATATTTTTGGTAATTTTTAAGTAATGAAAAAATAACAAGTAACTAATTTTTTTGGGTTTTCAAATAGATAACAATAAAGTATGCTAATAACAAGAATAAAACTACAAACTATAATAGAACTAAAAACAAGGTCTCTAGTGACCTCACGAGGATAGAGAAATTGCTTCCACGGCAACGGCGCGATAAGAAGGGTTGCTACCTTCGATCCGAATTCACGGATGTAGTATAATAGCTTTTTCCCTAAAAGACCTAGGTTTAACCGAAGCTTGGAAAGCAATGCTAAAAGGAAATAAATAAGGACACATCTATAAGACTTTGTTTCTTTGTTTTACATTAGTTTACAAGACCAATCTAGTTTACTTTTTATAGTGGGTTTAATCAATGGATGGAGATAGTCCATGGTTGAAGATGCACCTGTAGTTGCACATCATATGGGATAAAAGATAATAATAAAAAGCATAGTCATGTGTAATGTTTGAATGGAGATAATCTCTTGTGGGCAACACATCCTAATATACTAGATCCACAGTGATGTAGCGGGCATAGCAATAGTCTTTTAATCCAACCGAATGCACACCAAAGCCACGGGCTAAGAACTATTATTAAGTGAACAACACAGATTAAAGCATTAAGTGGTGATGTTTTTGTGATCTCGAATGGGGTGCTAAGCGAAGAACGTACCACCCTTCCTGTCAATGAGGTTCCAATGAGATTGCCGCTAGCCAAGTATCTCACCTCAAGTCTTTATCAATCTGTGGGATCTTGGGTATCTACAAGTCCATAGATCGAGACAAGAGACAAAGAAACAAAAGATACAAATCTCAACTGCAAACAAAATACAATACTCCCATGATTATATGCACATAGTTTCTTTGAGGTTTGTCCCCAACCCGCAGCCCGCGAGGACTACTCACTCATAACGAATAGATCAAGGATAGAAAAAATTGTTCAAAATACTTAGATTGAAATCAAATATTCTTACAATGGTCGCCAAATCACAAGGAGATCTAAAGTACAAAGCAATGGCTATGGATAGTGGAGGGATGGATGGTGGAGTGGATGAACAATGGATGAAAAATAGCCTGGATCTCCTTTAGTGGTTTTGTGATGAAATCTGAGAATGGAGGCTCTCTCTAGGCGGCGGCTGGAGCCTCAAAATATATGCGTCTTCACAAAAGTTCTAGGGTTTGACAAGACAAAGATATCGCCACCCCATAAGGGCGGGCCATACGGGCGGGCCCCGCCCATACCATTGTTCCATACGCGCACTAACGCCTGGAATTTGCTTCCCAATTACTTTGCCTTGTGCACTTCCTAAAATTCTTTCATTATGACTCCCGATTTCGCATTAAAACCCATGATTTCCTACCCAACGTAATTAAAAGCAAGGTTTCACATATCTTTGCAATTATTAGTCATTAGTGGCTAGGATTGAGAGTTTCTTGTCAATTTCTTGACAAAAACAATGTTTAAACATAGAGAAAGATGGCAAATTTCAGAGCCATCAGGTATGCACTGCACTATGGTATAAGATCAGATGAGATAACCCTGGTGATTTTGAGGGCGATGAAGAGCCCCCAAGAAGAGGGTTCCTGCTAAGGTTATGTGGTATGCTCCTCTAATACCACGGTTGAAATGTATGTTCAGAAACAAAGAGCATGACAGGTTGTTGTGATGTCACAAAGAATACCGTAAGAAATACGAGAAGTTGAGACACCCCACTGATGGGTCGCAGTGTAGAAAAATCAAGAGAGACTTCCCGAACTTTACAGGTGACGCAAGAAACTTATGGTTTGGTCTAAGTACAGATGATATGAATACTTTCGGGGAGCAGAGCTGAATGAACAGCACCTGGCATGTGACTCTATGTTTCTACAACCTTCCTCCTTGGTTGTGCATGAAGCGTAAGTTCATTATGATTCCAATGCTCATCCAAGACCGGAAGCAACCTAGCAACGACATTGATGTGTACCTAAGGCCATTAGTTTAAGAACTATTATAGTTATGGGGCAAACCAGGTGTATGTGTGTGGGATGTGCACAAACAAGAGCCATTTGAACTACGAGAATTGCTTTTCATAACCATCAATGATTGGCATGTTCTTAGTAACCTTTCAGAAAAGACAAACAAGGGATACAAGGCATGCACACACTGTTTAGATGAGACTAAAAGTACATATTTTCATAAATGTAAGAAGGTTATGTACTTGGGGAATCATCGATTTCGTCTGACCAATCATCCCGAAGGAAAGAAAGGCAAGCATTTCAAAGGCGAGGCAGATCACCCAAAGAAGCCTGACATCCCTACTGGTGATGATGTATTTGGTATAGTCAAGGACATAGAAGTAATCTTTGGAAAGGGTCATGATAGTCAATCTATTCCGAACAACATCGCTACCGGACACACGCCCATGTGGAAGAATAAATATATATTTTGGGAGCTACCCTATTGGAAAGTCCTACATGTTTGCTCTTCAATCGATGTGATGCACGTGATGAAGAATCTTTGCATGAACCTTCTAGGCATCATGGGCATGTATGGGAAGACAAAAGATACACCAGATGCATGGGAGGACCAGCAATATATGAAAGACCCAGAGAACATTCAGACACAGAACAAGACGGATAAAGGGCAACACTTAAGTCCTGCCAGCAAAGCTCTTACCAAAGCAGAGAAGGAAATCTTTTTTGAAGTCCTTTATAGTATCAAGGTGTCGTCTGGCTTCTCGTCTAATATAAAGGGGATAATAAATATGGAAGAGAAAACATTACAAAACCTGAAGTCTCATGACTATTGTCGTGGGGATGGCCACGGCAGATGCTGCAATCGACAGCGAGTAGTAGAACATGGGTCAACGGCGGCTAGCCATCTGCGGTGCGAGATGAGGGCGGGGAAACAAGGGTTTACCCTGGTTCGCCCCCCGGAGGGTAAAGACCTACTCCTGCTAGATTGTATTATGGAGAGAGTACAAGGGTGAGCTAGACGACTAGGCAGCGAGTCGCTGGGGTGTATGATGGAACGTGTCCTCTATGCGTACCCTAGGGAGGTTTATATAGGCTCACCTCGCTAGGGTTTACAGATCTACAACCGAATTGGTTAAGGATTCGGAAGGTCTTTGACCTAGTCCGACTAGGCCTATCTACGCTTCTAGGCCTCCATCTTCCAGTCGCCTAGGTCCTCGCCAAGTATTGATCTAGTCGCCGTCCTGCGGGCCCACTCGCTGACAGCTTGGGCCAATAGGAAACGTCCTGCTGGGCATACCCCGGTAGGCATATCCCCATCCGTAGTCCCCGAGGTCGTCGTTGATTCGTCGCAGGTGTTCGTTGGCAGTCGGAGTATGCGGGTCCAATTCGGACGCCCAATCGAATCGGCGGTGGACTCCTGAACAAAGGAAAGAACTAGTCATTTGAATCGGATCGTATCTTGGCAAACAGGTCGGCGAATAATTCAGTCACTGTCATAGTGATCAGGTCGGCGAATCGTCAAGTCGCTGAAGACAGCGAGTCGAGTGGATGAAGTTGGACCATCAGCTTGGTCAAACTAGCCGTTGGGTAATCCAACGGTAATATCGGCGTAATTACCGCATGGTAACGGCTCCCCGAAAATGGCGGGTAACAACCACTATATAAGGAGAGTGACGGGTGAGGGGAAAACACTTCCCTCACTTTCTACGATCTCGTGCATTTTCAATCCTCCATTCCGCGCAGCGACCAGAGCGACCCAGAGCGATTCGCAACCCTAGAACCCCCAATCGATGGCCCCTCCTGCGGAACATGGGGCAGATCCAAATGCACGAAAGCGCTGCTGAGATCGTTCGAGGAGGCAGGGATCCTCCACACCAGGAGATGGAGCATCCTCGCGGCCGGAGAAGTGATTCCAGATCCGTGCGAGGGGGAATTTGTTTTTTTCACCAGCCATCTGGAGCGGGGTCTCGGATTCCCCACCTCCCTCTTCTTCCGCCGCTTCTGCGCCTACTACGGCATCCAACCGTCAGACCTGGGACCGCACAGTATCGGGCAGCTCGCCATTTTCGTGGCGTTCTGCGAGTGCTACCTGGGCTATTGGCCATACTTTCCCCTATGGCAAGGTCTATTCCATGGGAGGATCAGCCGCAAAGAGGCAGGCGGCACGATGCTAGCTGCGGGCGGCCTGACTTTCCAGCTGAAGTCGAAGGCATCATTCTTCGATCTGATGCTGCCCGCCAAAGCAGTGAATGAGTGGAAGAAGAGCTGGTTCTACGTGTCCGATTCGACACCGGGCGACGAGGTGGCGCTTCCAAGGTACTCCGCCGATCGGCCCGAGCCGCGTCGGCTCCAAATCACCAAGCTTCCGCTGGACCAGCGGATGGTCGTCGATGAGATGTTGCAGACCATCCGCAACTTGAAGAAGAAGGGCCTCCAAACCATCAACCTCTACAATTGCTGGCTCGAGCGACGGCTCGGGCCTCTGGCCAGCCGTGCCCACTATATGTACGAGTATACGGGCAAGGACGACCTGACAAAGTCTTGTCACGCCGAGTGGAGACTCGATGACTACACCCTGGCCCTGAAGAAGATTACCCAGGCGGTGTATCTAGATGCAAAGGCCGGGGTCGCACCTTATACCGCGAAGCGCCAAGCTCCAACGGTGAGTTTTTATTTCCCATGCACTCGCAGTCGCAGTTTGTGCATTCGCGGTTGTGCTAATGTTGCTTGGTTGTTGCAGTTATTCCAAGTGGTGGAAGGTTGGCTTCCACCCGCAGATGACGAGAACTCGAACTCGTCCGCCGAAGATGAGAGCGAATCATCGCCTGATAAGGGCGATGTCAGAAGTGACGGGGGCGGCGGTGATGACGATGATGACGATGGCGATGAAGCCATGGAGGTCGCTGCCCCATGGTCCGCAAGACCCGTGGGCAACACCAGCGTGAAATCGAGGCCAGCAAAAGCATCGAGGCCCACGATGACGATGGTGACGAGCTCCCCGAGCATACCTCGCAGCGTGAAGCCACACCATCAAAGAAGAAGAAGCCGCCACCACCCAAGAAGAATACGAAGCCGGCTAAGCCGATGTCTCCGCCTCGGTCCGCGAGTAGCTCCGATGCTACCAGCATAGCCAAAGAAACAGTGGCGCACACGACCGCAGCGACTGGTGCGACCGTCATGGAGGACGAGGCGCTGTTGGCATCACTGCCGCCGTCATTCTCCCTAGTTACCGGGCCAGTGGCTGCTCTAGCCGCAGGGGCCTCGCTGCCGAGAGGAGCTCCCACGGTGATTGTGACTGAACCTCCTGCCGCGGCCTCATCCTCGAAGAAGCCGTCGGTGTCTTGGGCGCAGAGCGTGTTCGAGATGGGCCTCAGTCGGAAACTAGGGCCAGAACTGGAGAAGCCGACCAGTATTCGTACTGGCCTATGATTTATCACAGTCGCCAAGTGAGTATTCCTTATTTTTCATTTGTCTCCTTGGTTCATGTTCGATTGGCGAGTGTTATTGACAGAGTTGTTTCGCAGGACTGGAGTGAAGAAGATAGGTCACCCTTCGGTGGCCAAGGTTCCATCGGTCGTCACGGAGGCGTCGGTTGATCCCTCGAAGAAGAGGAATGGCGACGAGGTTGTGGCTCCCGCTGACGGCACCAAGAGAACAAAAGGCGATGAAGTCGTCACGATCTTGGATGAGCCAGCGGCTACCCCGAGCGAAACCCCGATTGCGGTGGACGTAGCTCTGAAGGCCATGGAAGACGCGGAGTCGCAGCAGGCAGGCCCCATGTCCTCGATTGAGGCGACTGGGCCGCCTTCGGGTGGCGCGGGAGCCACGGTGGCGATGTTCCCTCGCTTTGTAGCGAGGGCCACCACGGCGAGTGCCTCGGTGCCATCGAGCCAACTACCTGGGGCCACCGGTATGGTGGTCGAACAGCGTCGCGGGCATAATCCGCTCGTGCTCTCGTCAGTGGATGCAATGGAGCTTCACGGTATGATAGGTGCCGCCATCCAGGTATGTCCAGTCCCCGAGGATCGGGCCACTGAATTTCAGTGGTCGAATTCTTACTGTTTCTCGTCATCCAGTCCCCGAGTGTCTAGACGCTAAATTGCAGCGGCTAGGCACTTAGGAATTTTGTCGTCCAGTCCCCGAGTGGATAGTCGCTGAATTTAAGCGGCTAGGCACTTAGGAAGTTTTGTCGCTGACATTGTAACTGTTGCACAGGGCTTGCAGCACGAGTCGGCCGAGCGGCTTGCTGCCAAACACTGCGTGGAAAAGGAGCTCCTCGCTATTCAGGATACGAACAAGCAGCTTCGAGCGACTGCGGGTGAGTGCTTGTCTTGTTTGGCGCTGGTCGCAAACTTGTTATGTTTGTAGTTGTTTTGTTGTGGAAGCAGATGATAATGTGGACGCAGTGAAGGAGGCTCGTCAGGGCCTTGTTCCGGCTGGTGAGTTGACAAATGGCCGATCCTGAGCGCCATGCGTAGAAGCGGTTCGAAATTGCTGGAGCGTGAGCTCAAGGAGGCGAAGGCGGAAGCGAGCTCGGCGGAAGGACGAGCCAAGGCGGCCGTTACTTCTGCTACTGAGGAACAGAGGGTGTCGGACGCCCTCGTTGCCGGGCTGCAGAATGACCTCTCAGATCTTCAAAATTTCATCACTGACCTCTGTCGCCCGCTGATTGGTGAGTGTTTCTTCTATGAATCCCCGGGCGCGCGACTCGCATTGTTTTGCTGGTGATTCCCTTAATATTTGCTTGTGTGTTACAGGCCTGATCACTGATAATGCCGAAGAGGCGCAATCGTACGACACGCGGCAATGCGTCACCAATCTGGTCGATTCTGCTGCGCTGTTAGCGTCCTTCCTCCGGGCGTATCTTCAGGAGATCTCGCCCACGGAGGTGATCCCTAGCGACCTCGTCGAAGTTTGGAGCTATCTGGAGAAGGCCCCGGCGGTTGTGGAGTTCATGAAGCGGTCGGCCTTTCGTCGTGGAGCGGCGACTGCGCTGAGCCTTGGGCTCGCGCATTTTCCCGACGACTTCGACCTTGACAACGTCATGAGTGGGTATGCTTTGTCGATGTGCTTAGTCGAGATTGCCGTGGTGTTGAAGCTGATGGAGCGAGCCGCGGTGTACTCCGACCGCGTGTGGGAGATGGGCGACCTTATTCCCTATCAGGAAACGGTCGTCGCCCCAAATGACCCCGAGCCGGCGCACCGCGACTTCAAGGTGGAGCAGCCATTTCGTGCGGCCATGGCGGGTGAGCTCATGACGTACCCATCGAATCCTTGGGTTCCCTTTATCCGCAATCGCAAGGATGGTGGCGCCTCCTCGTCGAAGCCTGTGGAATAGAGTATTTTCCCATTCGGCGTTAGCTTAAGATAAACATGTAATTCTCTTTGTATGCGAACAATTTTTGCTGCTATGAAGGAATGCATGGGTTATTTTGTCATTGTTTTTGTGGTTTGGTTGTTGGTTGTGCAAGTCCCCGAGCGCGTCCACCCTTTTTATGGGGTTGACCTCATTTTTATATGTTGTTTGAACTGTTAATGAGTTAGGGTCGACTCGTCATGGCTCGGGAAGCCAGTCGCATGGTGACTCCCAGGGGTGCTCTTTACTTGGCCGTTTTCCCGGGCGCGAACGGGGTCGGGTCGCCGAGTCCCCGAGCGTGGTACTTGGCTGTTATAGTCGTATGCCCGAGGTAGTTGAGGACTAGGCGCGTTGTATTAGGCGTGTCACTCCACCTGATCCGTGAGACCAGTCACATGGCGAGTCCAGGGCGCGCTCTCTTACTTGGCGTTTTTCCCTAGCCACTCTTCTTTGGGCTGGTGTCAGTCCCCGAGCGTGGTACTTTGCCGTTCGAGTCACTGCGCTGAGGATGTGGAGGACTAGGTCGCTGTGGGAAGCGAATGCAGTCGTCTTGGCTCGGGGAGCCAGTCGAGCGGGGCGACTCCAATGGGGCTCCGGGTTAACTTTTTTCGTGGACGGTACGAGGCCTGAATTTTTCCAGTGCCCTTGTACCGCACTACTTGGCTTGTGCCGGTCGCGTCACCATAGGTTGACTTCTGTGAATAGCGTAACGCTGTTATTACGAGTGCGAGTGGCACAAGGTACGGAGAGTAGACGCAATGTGCGCGAATCGATCTTCTTTATTTCATAGCGGGTATGGGGTATATGTCTGGAGTTCTAAGAGTAGAACTTCCGTAGGAGGTTTACATTCCATGGACACTTGACGTCGAGTTTTCCGTTGCCTCGGACATCGGTGAGGTAGCAGGCGTCGTTGCCCAGGACTCTGCCAATGGCAAATGGTCCCTCCCAAGGGGGAGAGAGCTTGTGCATGCCCTTCTTGTCCTGGATTAGACGCAGTACCAGGTCACCTTCCTAGAAGGTGCGAGTCCGTACTCGCCGGCTGTGGTAGCGGCGAAGCTATTGCTGGTAGATGGCTGTGCGGGAGCGAGCTAGATCGCGCGCTTCGTCGAGTTGGTCGACTCTGTCCTGGCGTGTGAGCTCGTTGTCAGCCTCCGTGTAGTTGACCACCCATGGAGAATCGTGCTCGAGGTCGGTTGGCATGACGGCCTCGGCACCATACACAATGAAGAAGGGAGTGAATCCTATCGACCTGTTGACGGAGGTGCGGATGCCCCAGATGACAGAGGGGAGTTCTTCGACCCAGCACCCGGGGTTTCGCTCGAGTGGAACTTGCAGTCGTGGCTTCATGCCATGGAGGATGCTCTGGTTGGCGCGTTCTGCCTGTCCATTGCACTCCGGGAGGGCGACTAAGGTGAGGTCGAGTCGTATATTATGCTCCTCACAGAATTACGCCATGTCTCCTTTAGCGAAGTTTGTGCCGTTGTCTGTGATGATGCTGTGCGGGAATCCGTAGCGATAGATGAGCTCGCGTAGGAATTTGGTGGCAGTCTTCCCGTCGCACTTGCGGACTGGCTTGGCCTCCACCCATTTTGTGAATTTTCGACTGCGACTAGGAGGTGGGTAAAGACAGAGGGGGCCTTCTTGAATGGGCCCACCATGTCCATTCCCCATACGGCGAATGGCCAGGTGATGGGGATGGTCTTGAGTGCCGAGCTTGGCACGTGAGTCTGGTTGGCGTACTTCTGGCACCCGACGCATCATTGGAAGATGTCGACCGCGTCGACGTGTGCGGTGAGCCAGTAGAAGCCATGTCGCATGGCCTTGGCGACCAGGGAGCGGGCGCCGGCGTGGTGGCCACCAGTCGCCAGCGTGGATGTCTTAGAGGATCTTCCGTCCTTCTGCGGGTTGGACACAGCGTTGGAACACACCGGTCACGCTCCACTTGTGAAGCTCGCCGTTGATGACGACGAAGGATTTCCAGCGGCGCGCTATCATCCGAGCCTCCATCACGTCAGCGGGTAGGGTGCCTCCCTCCAGGTAAGCGATGTATGGCACGGTCCAGTCGCTTGGCTCGGAGATCAGTGCGACCAGGGCTGCGTCTGGCTGCAGCGGAATTCCGACGTCGATCTCCCTTGGGGGAGAGACGGAAGGCTTGGTGATGGTGTCGAGGAAGACGCCGGCAGGTGGCGTGAGTCGAGCCGAGCCGATGCGGGAGAGTGCGTCGGACTCCTCGTTCTTCCTCCTGTCAATCCAATCGACAGAGTAGCCCGTGAAGTGGCCTCCCAGCTGGTCCACTGCTTGTCGGTACGCCTCCTTGGTGGGGTGAGTGCGTCGCAGGTGCCGGTGACTTGCCCTACGATGAGGTCGGAGTCGTCATAGCAGCGCAGGCAATTGATGTTCATCTCCTTGGCTGCCCGCATGTCGTGGAGTAGCGCCTCGTACTCGGCCATGTTGTTGGTGCAGGGGGTGAATTCGAGGTAGAGGACGTAGCGTAGCTTGTCGCCCTTAGGAGATGTGAGAACGATCCCTGCCCCTGCTCCATCTCCGTTCTTGGAGCCATCGAAGTGTAGTCTCCAGTAATGGAGGTATGGCAATTTCTCTGGCTGCTGGGCCTCCTCCCGGTCGGCAAGAAAGTCTGCGAGAGCCTGGGACTTGATCTCCTTGCGTGGCTCATACCTAATGTTGTGGACACCGATCTCGACAGCCCACTTGGCGACTCGCCTAGTCGCTTCACGGTTGCGGATGATGTCCTGCAACGGTGCTGAGGAGACGACCGTTATTGGTTGCTCCTGGAAGTAGTGCGGCAGTCGCCGCTGTGCTCTGAAGACAACATATACCAATTTTTGTGACTGCTAGCGCTAGCGAGACTCGGTGAGGACTTCGCTGATGTAGTATACTGGGTGCTGCACCGGGCACTCCTTGCCCTCCTCTGGTCGTTCGACAACCATGACGGTGCTGACGACGCGCTCGGAAGCCGCGACATAGACGATCATGGGCTCCTTGTCGACTGGGGCGGCGAGTAGCGGTGCCGCGAGTAGAACCTCCTTGAGAGCATGGAGCGCATCGTCTTCCTCCTTGTCCCACTGGAAAGTGGGGCTTGCGCATTAGGCGGTAGAGGGGCATCGCCTTCTCGCCTAGCCTGGGGATGAAGCGACTGAGAACCGCGACTCGCTCGGCCAACTTTTGGACGTCACGCAGGCACACGGGTCTGCCGAGCTGGGCGATCGTGTTGATCTTGGCGGGGTTCGCCTTGATCCCACGCTTGGAGGCGACGTATCCCAGCAGCTGTCTAGTAGGTACACCAAAGGTGTACTTTCCTGGGTTTAGCTTTATCTTGTACCTCCGCAGGTTGACGAAGGTTTCCGCCAGGTCAACGAGTAGATCTCCCTGGCGAGTGGACTTTACCACCACGTCGTCGATGTAGACGTGGATGTTATGGCCAATTTGGCTTGCAAGGCACTCATGCATGCACCTCTGGTAGGTCGCCCTGGTGTTCTTGAGGCCGAAGGTCATGGCAGTGTAGCAGAAGGCTCCGAATGGCGTGATGAACGTCGTCTTCTCTTTGTCCTCAACTGCAATTTTGATCTGGTTGTACCCAGAGTAGGCGTCGAGGAAGCATAGCGACTCCGAACCTGCGGTTGAGTCGATGATTTGGTCGATCCGCGGGAGGATGAATTGCTCCTTCGGGCAGGCGCTATTGAGGTTTGTGTAGTCAATACACATTCTCCAGGTCCCGTTTTTCTTATCGACTAGGACTGGGTTTGCCAGCCACTTGGAGTATTTGATTGGCTGAATTAAGCCTGCAGCGAGTAGACGCTACACCTCCTCGGTGATTGCTCGGCGGTGCTCTTCATTGAAGGGTCGTAGCGACTGCTTGACGGGTCGCACTTTGGGGTCGGTGTTGAGTTTGTGCTCAGCGAGTTCCCTCGGGACACCAGGCATGTCGGATGGCTTCCATGCGAAGATGTCGCGATTCTCACGTAGGAACTCGATGAGCGCGCCTTCCTATGCTGGGATCATGCCTGTCCCAATCGTCGCCGTCTGGCTGGAGTCGCCTGGGACCAGCCCGATGGTGCGAGTGTGCGTCGTTGCCTGGAAGGCGGTGGAGCTGCCACCCCCCAAGTTGGGATTCTTGAGTATGGTGGGGTCGTCATTGTTGACCCCGCTTGCGTACTTGGTAAGCTCCTCAGCGTGGTTGGCCTCTGCCGCGATGACGGCGTCAGCGAGTTCGGCGCCTTTGGCCTCGTATTCTGCGGCCATGTCGGGGTCGCCATGGACAGTGATGATGCCACACGACCCGGGGAGCTTCATCGCGTTGTATGCGTAGTGGGGCGCTACCATAAATTTGGCGAACGCCTGGTACCCCAGGATGCAGTGGTAGGGGCTCTTGAACGGCACTAGCTCGAAAACGATCCGCTCGGTGCGGAAAATTGCTGGTGTGCCGAAGGTGACTCGCAGCCTCACCTTGCCGATTGGGTACGCCTTCCGACCGGGGCCGATGCCGTGGAAGGTGGTGTAGGTCGTCTCGATCATCGACTGCGGGAGCCGTGCGTCGACTGAATGTGTCCAGGTATAGAATGTTGATGGAGTTGTCGCTGTCCATCAGCGTCTTGGGCAGCCAATAATCCCCCACCTTGGGCTTGACCACCAAGGCGACTCGGCCCGGATATTCGATCCGTGGCGAGTGGTCCTCGCGGCTCCAGGTGATTGGTTGCTCGGACCAGTTAAGGAACTGGGGGATGTCGATCTGGGACACTGCATTGACGGCGACGGCGCAGGCGATGACCTTCTTCTCGCGCTTCGTCTTGAAGCCTGTGAAGGTGTGGAGCGAGCCGGCGACGCTGCCAAATTTTCCGCCATTTGGCGGGTGGTACTCGGGGTCTTCCCGTGCGCGTCGTGCCTTCTCAATCTCCTTTAGGGAGTGGCATTCGGCGGTCGAGTGTGTAGCGGGCTTCCCTTCCCTGCTGTGAAACACACAGGGTTAGTTGAGGAGAGTCGTGGGGTCGAACCTCGGCTTCGTCTTGTAGTTGCCGCCATCGCGGCGCTGGCTTCCGTCCCGACGGAAGCTCTTGGGTTCACGCGGCGCGTATTCGGCGTTGGCGACGAAGTCGACTTTCTCATCACCGCGGCGCCTGCCGGTGAGGCGAGTGTTCCTGTAGCGTAGCTCGGGTCGCCTCCCGTTGTCGTGGCCGCTCGTGCGGCGATTACCTCCTAACTCAGTCATCGGTTTCTAGGATTGGGTCCTCTTCCGCGTACCGCTTGGAGGTCCGGTATGTTGTCGAGCATTTTGTACACCCGCTTGAGCTTGGCGACCAGGGGCTCGTAGCGGCACGAGGTCTTGAAGCAACAGATCGCGGTGTCCGGGTGGATTCCGACCGCGTTGTACCATAGGTCTTGCCACCTTTGGAGCCAGCTGTGGGTCGACTCGCGGGGTCCCTGTACGCATCGCTCTAGGTCCTCGATGGTGGTGGCGCGGGTGTAGGAGCCCTCGAAGTGCCGGACGAAGGCATCATGAATTTCCTCCCAAGAGTCGATGCTATCCGCGGGGAGGGTGTTGATCCATTGTCGGCACGCTCCCTCCATCATCAGGGGGAGGTAGCGAGCGGCAAGCAGGTCGGTGTGGCCGGCGATTCCCATCGCCATGAGGTAGGTGTCCAGCCACACAGACGGGTCGTACAAGGGGTCGTACTTCTCGATCTCCTTCGGCGCCTTGAAGTTCGTCGGGTATCTTTTGCCTCGGATCATTGGTCCGAAGCACTGGGGTCCGACTCGGCTCAGCGAGCCTCTTGGTTCTCCGTTGCGGCGGTTGGTGAGGGTATGCCTCAGGTCATCAAGCTTGCGTGCGCTCTAGCTCTGGTTGTTGATGATGTGGGTGCGCGCGTCGACTGGCTGCCCGTTGGCAGCGACAAGGTTGTTCGCCGGTCGCGGGTCATTGGTGGAGAGCGCCGTGTGTGCGGGTCGATGTTGGAGTTGCAGGGGCTCTAGTGGTGGGCAGTTAAGGGTGTTTGCCACCACTGGGCGGGGCCGCCCTGCTACCTGACAAACGTGAGTACATGCGACCCTATGAGTCGGCACCGCGTTTTGTTGCTCGACTGCCTTGGCGAGTAGAGCCTTGGCATACTAGATCTGCACGGCGCCTTTCCCGGTCACGGTGATGTTGTCCACCATGGCTCGGCTCGCGACGACATTGTCCATCGGGGTGGAGAACATCGGGAGGCCATTAGCGTCTCGCTCCCATGAGGAGACCAGGATTCTCGGTTGATCAGGGGGGCGTGCGGGTGGGTGGTGGTGGTGGGGTGCCGTTAGCCGTCGCGCCTGGCGGTGGCCAGAAACTCCCTCCTGGCGGCGTGTTTTCGCAGATCGCGCGTTCCTCCGCATGAGCCGGGTCGTTTTCGTCGTCAAAGTTCAGGGTGCATCCCTGAATGGTGGGGTTCAGGCGCGACCTGATGCAGAGTTGGTGGTAACGCGAGAGTTCCTGCGCCGTCACCTGCTCGAGGCGAAATTTTTCGCGCTCGGCTTGTTCCTTGCGGACCGCTTCCTCCAGCCGCATGCGGAGTTCCTCAACCTCCATTGTCGTTGCGTTTGGTGGGATCGTCGTGGAAAGGGGTCTGGCGGGGTGTCGGCGCCATTCGCCATGTAGGCCGTGGCGTGGTACCAAGACCCGTCGTGGAGGTCGGCGGAGTTCTCCGACCCGGAGTCAAAGTCGAAGATCCCAAGGATGGAGGGGTCCTCGAAGTCTCCCACGTTGGAGACCTGGGTGATGGATCCCGTGGGCGACGCGGTGACGATGGATCCAGCGGCCGATGCCGGGGTCGTCGAGTCAGCGTCATCGTTGAGGGCCGCGTCGTCCGCAACCATGGCGGTTTCGGCCACGTTGCTATGGGCCGAGTCGTACTCGGAGGCGAGGCGGTGGATAGTACGGACCTGGCTCTCAGAGAGCTGGTCGTGTGGCGGCGACTCGCGGATGCGAGCCAGGTCCTCCGTGGTGATGGTGTTGGTGAAGGCGACGAAGAGGCTGATCGTGCCGATCGGCATGATCACGCTGTGCGTGACGGGATGTGCCACCGGGACGTAGCTGCTCGGCAAGATCTGGAGAATCTCGCCGATCGCGATCATGCGGCCGGTGGCGATCGTCTCGTTGATGGGTAGATTGGATCTCGCCACAGAACACTGGCCTGACCGGCCAGGCCCCACGGTGGGCGCCACTGTCGTGGGGATGGCCACAGCAGATGCTGCAATCGGCAGCGAGTAGTAGAACATGGGGTAAGGGAGTCCAGCCATCTGCGGTGCGAGATGAGGGCGGAGACACGAGGGTTTACCTAGGTTCAGCCCCCTGGAGGGTAAAGACCTACTCGTGCTAGATTATATTATGGAGAGAGTACAAGGGCGAGCTCGACGACTAGGCGGCGAGTCGCTGGGGTGTATGATGGAACATGTCCTCTATGCGTACCCTAGGGAGGTTTATATCGGCTCACCTTGCTAGGGTTTACAGATCTACAACCGAATTGGTTAAGGATTCGGAAGGTCTTTGACCTAGTCCGAGTGGGCCTAGCTACGCTTCTGGGCCTCCAGCTTCCAGTCGCCCGGGTCCTCGCCAATTCTTGATCCAGTCGCCGTCCTACAGGCCCACTCGCTGGCAGCTTGGGCCAATAGGAAACGTCCTGCTGGGCATACCCCGGTAGGCATATCCCCATCAACTATCACGTGATTATGACGCAGTTGCTTCCGGTTGCATTGAGGGGGCTTCTACCGGATAATGTTCGAGTACCATTGTGAAGCTATGTGCATTCCTCAATGTAATATCTCAGAAGGTAATCAATCCAGATATTGTGCCAAGGTTACAGAAGGATGTGATCCAATGCCTTTTTAGTTTTGAGTTGGATCTCATCTCCAACTAGTGACATTGTAAGACTACTACTATCAATATCATCATTTCCATTACAATGTTTATGATTGTTGATCTCATCTCTATGTGTGAGTAATTCTCCTTGGTCTAAAGGATTCGGCCTAGCCATGTAGTTTGTGCATGTTACTCATCATAGATGGGATCATATATTAGTTTGTATAACATGAAGATTATTGTATCCTCTCTTGCCTCAATCAAAGACTTGTTAGGTACCCAAGACCCCAAGGATTGATCCAGGTATAAGGAGTATGAGTAATGACTATGCAGGATGGGAACCCTAGTGATAGAAAGGATAGTACGACTATATGTGAGGGATTTACTTGGGATTAACGGTGATGTCACTGTGCATATCATTAGTTCTGTTTCTTCTATGGATGAGACTAATAGGTTTTTGCTATAAGCAGTTATGGAGGCAATAGCAGTTATGGATTCACTGCCCACATAAAATTATCTTGCTTGAACAATTACATGCATACTTTATTATTATCTTTTATTCCCATCAGCTGTTTTGCATAGCTATAGGTGAAACCGAACGCCCTAGGCCCTCTCTCTCCATCATCGACAACAAAAAAAGATAGCAAACTCTTGGTGCGATAAAACACTAAAAGAATTCTAAAACACCCGAAGGTCCATTGAAGTAACTTCACCGTTCTTTCTACTTCCCGAGGATTCGATAACCTATGTCTACTAGGGAAAAAGAGCTATACTACATCCATAATCCGGATCGAAGGTATCAACCCGTTTTCTGGCGCCATTGCCGGGGAAGCAATAGCTACCCTGGTAAGGTTATTAGGAACCTTGCTAGTTATAATTCTTGTTTTTAATTTTGTTAATTTGCTTTCAATCTTTATTTGAAAAACCAAAAATAAATTTAGTTATTCTTTAAATTCTTGTTTTACTATCATAAATTTTTGTTTAAAGATAACCCAAAAACATAGGTAATATGGTTGGAAAGAAGCTTGGGGAGTTTGCAACTCCCAACAATGATTATTGCGTACTCCTATTACCCATCCAACCATTACTTCTAAGGACTATGAAATTAAGCCCCACTATTTAAGTTTGGTTCAACATAATAAATTTGGAGGCTCTAAGGTTGAGGACGCAAATATGCACTTGAACAATTTCACTGTAATATGTAATATGATGCACATTAAAGATGTTGACCCTGATGCGGTAAATTGCACTTATTTCCTTTCTCTCTTAGAGGAAGAGCAAAGAAATGGTTGCTATCTTTGCCTAGAAATAGTATTGCATCATGGGTGGAATGTACTTCTCTATTTATGACTATATTTTTTCCACATGCAAAGACTATGCAACTAAGATCTAATATTACTGGTTTTAGACAGGAAGAGCGTGAGCCACTAGCGCTTGCATGGGAGAGAATGAAAGAATGCATGAGAAACTGTCCCAGCCATGGGATAGAAGATTGGTTAATTCTCCATCTATTTTATAATGCTCTTAACCATGTGTCTAAGTCTATGCTTGATACTACAGTAGGAGGAACATTTATGGGCAAACAAATTACCGAAGCAAAGGAGCTGCTAGAAAATATGCAAGACAACCATGCCCAATGGCATCTGGAAAGATCAAACACAAATAAGGTGAACTCCGTCACACCGCAAGAAAATGAAGAACTCACTACTAAGATGGATGAGCTCACATTAGCTGTCAAGGGTAAGGAAACCCAGTTAAGAGCTATCCTAGAATCAAATATTGAAGAAATAGATTTCATAGATCGTAATGATTATAACCCTGCTTGGAAGAAGAACTATAATCCTAATTTCTAGAGACATTATTCTAGCCATGCAGGTAACTCTAATAATAATATGGGATCAAGTAATGGTAGTATCCAAGAAACTCTTAAGTCCTTTATGGACTCGCAAAATGAGCAAAACAATATCCTTGTTAAGATAACGGAGAACCATGATAACATGCTTGGAAAATTGTCTAACCAAGCTGTGATTTTGAGGAATGATGTGCATGCCCTCCAAGAAAGAACAAGGATTGTTGCAGCACAGCTAGGTAAGATAACAGAGAGTCAAACTCTCATTATAGCTAAATTTGCAGGTAAATCTGAGCCCAATCCGGTTGAAGACCTCATGATGATAAGAATGCAAAGGGAGGAGCCTGAAGAACTTGACTATAGCAATGCCCCTTCACCAAATTACACGGTTGAAGATCATGTTAAATGGATCAATATCAATATTCACGTAAGTGAAGGAAGTGAGGAAGCTATGTATCAATACTTCGTTAATTAGGTATCAATAAAGGTATGTGAGCTTGAGGATGAACATAAGAAAATTGTTGAAAAACTACCTGTTAAGCTTGATGATATATTTGAGGCTATGATATGTCATAAACGTATCTATAATTTTTTATGTTCCATGCTTGTTTAGTATCTACTTTTCTTTGCTTTGTCTTCTCTTTGAGGTATTTTGTCACATCCCAAAATTCTCCTAATTTTGGAATGTGAAATAAATAAAATAAATTGGTTGAATTGTTTGACTTGGTTGAAAATTCTCAAAGAGAAGAAACTTTTTGAATTGAAAATCCTCTCAACCTTGAATTCAAAACCTTATATTTCTTTTGTTATGACCAAAGTTGCCATATATGCAAAAGGGCATGGATTGATTATGGTTTTTAGAATTGGTGTGCAAGATTTCAAAATTCAAAATCATGAAGCATGCATAAGGTCATTGCATATAAACCCTAAATGGGATTTCCTATCCTGAGTATAATCTTGAGCTATGGTTTATTCCATAGTAACAATTAAGCAAGGGAATTCATGAAGGGTGTATATTTACAGATATAATTTTTTAGAAAGCCATAGAAGTTTATTTGAGTCCATTTGGAACTTGGATGCAAAAGTTATCTCTAATATAAGAAAAGAGTAATAATGCCCTAGTGGCCAAACTAAATATTTATTGGTTGATACATTATGAATGGAAAATAAATATGTAGATAATATCCTAAAAGATCATGGAGATTTTTACAAATTTTTAGAAATTTAAATGGTTCAATTTGGATGCCTAAAACAAAACCTAGCAAATAAAACAGAAAAAGAAAATAGGAAAAAAATACTAACCCTAACCAGGCTTGCCCGCTGCCAGCCCACCATACTATCTACCTCGCAGCGTGCAAGGAACAGGCCCAACCGACCCAGCTCCTCCTCTCCCCTATCCACCGCCCGTGGGCACGAAGCAGCAGCAGCCACGCCCCCTCTATTTCTCCCTATTTATTCAATCTCGCCGCGGGACCCGCTTGCCAGCCTCACGAGACTCACCGCCGCATGGACCCGCTTGTCATCCCCACCCTCCTCTTGTTCGTCCTCGAGACGAACTGCTGCCGCGAGATAATCTCCGATCCGTTCAGAATCAACCGCCCCAGCCCCTGATTTGCGCCCCGTATATTCCCTCTCCCCTATCTTCATTTCATTTTCTTTTTTCGAGTTTCTGAAGACCCTAGCGCCGCCACAGACCTTCCTCCGATATCGACGGCCGCCGACGCCATTGCTGAGCCTGGGAGCTCGAGTTCACAGTAGGTGCCGACCCCTACGCCCTATCCTTTATCACTCCTTCTCTTCCTGTCATTCGAGCGCTTCGGACTGACACCTTTTCCCCATATGAAGAGAATTAGAGCACCGACGATTGCTCCCCGGATAACTTGCCGGAGCCGGTGAGGACCGAGGCCCGTCCACCGCGACACGCCGTTGAACCAAAAGGAGACGGGCCACGCTAGGACCACCAGACGGATCCCCATCCTCGTCCGCATCTCGTGGACATATTTACCGACGCCAGGGATCGCCGGAACTGCCACCATCGCCATCGTCTGCACCGCCACCAACGCTGCCACGTCATCCTCGCTGGTGAGCCCTGGAAGAAAAGCTTCCCGGTCGTCCGATCTCTTCTTTGTGGCCCAGATCACCCGTTGACCAGTCTGAAGACCGTTGACTGGTCAAGGCCACGTCGGTGCACGCGTGAGCAGCTCAGTTAGCACCAGGTCAGCGCATGGGGCCCAGTCAGCGTGTACAGTCAGCAATTAGAATTAGGTTTTAATTTAAAACGGCTGAAAAGAGACATATGTTGTAAAATTCATATAAATTTGAATACATGTCTAAAAATTATAAAAAATATATGGATGGATTCATAAAATTCTGAAGAATATTAATATGCTGATAGATACAACTTTTACAGTATATATCTACTGCAATAATTTAAGTAGATTAATACCCTTTTTGGAGTAATAAATTCATAATAAAATAAATACAGTTTATAAAATTACAAATAATATGTCTATGGAATCCTTGTTTCATGTAGAACATTAATCTGGCCTTAGATATATTTTTTGTCGAATAAAATAAATTAAATGATTTAAACCCTTCTAACTAGTATTTAAATCCTAGAAAATTAACCAGAACTCGAAAATTAGTGAAACATTGGTAATGTTTTGTATTGATAATATCTATCCATAGAAATTGCGTGCCAAATTATTTGGTACTGTTAAAATAGAAATGCATGCATAAAACTCTAAACTCATTGCAATAGTGTTTTAATCATAAATAAATATCTATAACTCCGTTTTAGGTGATTAAAATTGCTACTGGTTATAAAATTACATTACCTATCCAGTAGAATTTAATTCACAATTTAATAAAATAGAAACATTAGTAGTTGAATTAAAGTGAGATAAACCATATTAAATCCATATAGCTTTAATAATAAGTGCTTTAATGCACTAAATGACTTTCCACATGTATCATGTGATCTAATAATGTTCAGAACACTAAATATAACAAGAGTGACCTATTAAATCATCATGCATGCATTTATTCATCATTGATTTATTGTATTGTTGCATTTTTGCATGGTTGCAATGTTTTGAATGATGTGTTGTTGTGCTTGCTTCAAACGTTAGATTGCGAGGAATCCAACTACTCTGATTGCAACTACTATGATTGCAAGTATTGTGGATATTACGAATGAAGCCATTATAATTGTGAGGATTGTGAGGATTATCTAATCGACTACATCTACAACAAAAGGCAAGTGGTGCTATCTTGGTCATAAATGTCCTACTGTTTTCCAATGCATTGTAGATGTTTTTGTAGAATTGCATATATAGGAATTGATGTGTATATGCTATCCTATGTCCCATATGATTCTCTAGTATTCCTTGTTTATGAGCCATCGTATTGGTAGATTGCTTAGCTATGCTATTTAGACGAGGAAGGGAAGCACACCATGAAAAGTTATATGTTTTGAAAGGATTTTATTTTGTTAAATGACAAACCAACATTATTTTAATGAACCACCTGGGCGGAATGGCATTGATTGGGTCATCGAGTGTGGATTATGGTGGGGAATGCCACCCAGGACACTGAGAAAGAATTGGTTTCTTTATTTGGTAGCTTTCGTGTGCAACCATGTTCCAGTAAGAGTGGGTGGCTGGCTAGACTTAGTAGGTTGTGGCGACCCGAACCCTACGTAGCAAGAGATGTAGAATAGTGTAGGTTGGTATGGTGCGTGGATGGGTTTGGGAAGCTCTTCCCAAATTGTCTCGTCTTGGACTTCTCCCTATCATCACACAATATGAGTGTGGTGGTCCGAGACGGGTTGGCCAGGACACATGGGTAAAGTGTACGAACCCCTATAGGGTCTAAACTAAGTACTTAGCCGTGTCCCCGATTATGGACAATTTGAGAACCTGATACTGATGCTATGATATTTCTCACTCATCCTTATTTCTTAATTAATTAAAACTTGTTGGGTGAACTTAATTGGGTAGGATCACCTGGGAGTGAACCAGAGTGTCCTATTTATCGTATTGGATACTACTTTGTTACAAATGTTAGGATAAAACTGTTGCTTTATGCAAATGAGCCTGAACTCCACTTGGCCAAATAAGCATGTAGTTGATAGATCTGTTGTTAACCACTTTAGCCTACTTGCCAGACATTCAATGTATTGACCATTCATGGCTGCAACGTTTCATGTTGCAGGTTATATCGTATCTGAGTGATCGTTCATAGGTCGCGAGACTCCACTCAACAATTGTTTGCCTATGGCACATTTGAAGGATGGAGATCTACCTTGTATTTGTTTTCCGCTGCGTGCTTGAATAAATAATGTAAATTCTGTATCATATTCGTTGTATTTATAATGCACAGTTATATTTGGTATCATTTTGTACTGTGTGTGCTAGTGAACCGATCCAGGGGTTGGCACTATACACATGAAGTCGCCTTTATCAAAGCGGGTGTTACAAGATGGTATCAGAGCTGTGTGTTGATTGTAGGATCGTGACCTTAGAAATGGATTAGCAACATGAGACCTCTATTAGGAGAACTATCATATTTTCTACTTATTAGATGTTCTTATATTCCTTGTCTATCTTTTCAGAACCTCTCCTTATTCAAAATTTGTAGTTATCCATTCGTTTGAAACATGTACGAGTGTTGCCTACAAGTAAAATAAGAAATAGGATGACACAAGTGAGCATCTCATCATGTTTGGTTACATTTGGTCCACCATACTATATCTCTTTAGGAGATCATCGTTATCGTGTTAGCATATTGATCTTATCAACTTATGTGGTATGACAATATAGGTTGTTTGCTTGGTTGTATTGAGCTATTTTGTGTGATGCTTTGTTTAGGATCAGTTAGTTTTGAACTCTAACGTTTCTGAAATTTTGATGAGGTTTTTAAATTAGTTTAATGGTGTGAATTGATTGAAATTCATGATTTTACTGCTGTAGTTGTCTACATGACCTCTTGTACCGCGCGATTTTTCATATTTTACTGGTAAATCTAAAAAATCTGAAAAGATAGTATCTGAAGCTTAATTACCTGTGCTAAATGCACCAAAATTGGCTAAAATTCCGGACGTGTTTAAGTTGGTCAGAAAAATTCGTGAAACCTGCTGTACCGTTTTGACAGATTTTGTTTGTTGCTTATATGTTGCTCTATTTTACTCTAGTATTGTTCTTAATGCTTTCAAACTATTTTGTGGTTATATACTACTAAGTTTGGACCTATGTATCATTGTTATGCAAGTGTTTTGTTTGTGTGTTGACTTCTTATTATTGTTTGTTTGTTTGTGACACTGATTGCTTCATATAGTTATAAGTAGGATTACTTCCTTAGTAGCTTCTTCTCCCTACAATCAATTCTTCTTTATCTCAAACCCATGGAGATATAAGGATGTGTTGAATACTTGGAGAAGGATTAAGTGGAAAGTTTTACAACATAATGCGTCGACAAAGGAGAATAGTTCATCTAATGCAACAGAATGGGGGTCTTTATAGGCGAAGGGGAAGAGGCAGTTGGGAGGCCACACCCCAAAGACGGGTTAGCCCTAGCCGCGTGGCCGTGGGTGTGTCCCTCTAGTGGCTCCCTCCGCCTTGTACTCGCTCCGTGTTCTACAAGAAAATATTGATTTTGGCTTTTGTCCCATCCAATTACGAGAATATTCATTTTCTGCCTTTTCTGGAACCAAAACAGAAGAAAATAGGCAATTGGCACTTTAGCATCTTGTTAATATATTAGTCCATAAAAACATATAAAAACACCTCAAAGTGTAGACAAAGCAAAGCAAAGTAGATACTAAACAAGCATGGAACATAAAAAATTATAGATACGTTTCTGACATATCGTGCATTGTCCCAAAACTTATTGATTGATTCATATTGTTGATATTGCTTGCTATTGAACTATTTGTATCTAGTCACCCTTATGAACTTTGAAGGTGTCCTATGCATTTATTGCTACTCCATGAGGGATAAATTGAATTCCACTATGCTATGTTTTCTATATGTGAAACAAACAAACGTCTTTCAATAGATTGTTATTCATGATATTTGTTTTTAACTTTTCATGTTGCAGCATACTTACTATGTCCTATTGTTATAACTTCTTCTTTCATGATCATGTTTGGAGTACTTTGGTCCCAGCTTCCGATGCTTGCAAATGGTTTGATCTTGATTTTTATGGTGCATGTCACCTAAAAAATTATTGTTTTTATCACTTACCTACTCGAGGACGAGCAAGAGTTAAGCTTGGGGATGCTTGATATGTCGTAAACGTATCTATAATTTTTGATGTTCCATGCTTGTTTAGTATCCACTTTTCTTTTCTTTGTCTTCTCTTTGAGGTATTTTTATATGTTTTCTGGGACTAACCTATTAACAAGATGCCACAGTGCCAGTTTCCTGTTTTCTGTTGTTTTTGGTTCAGAAAAGTCAAAAAATAAATATTCTCAGAATTGGACATGACAAAAGCCAAAGTCAATATTTTACCATGGGGAACACGGAGCGGAAGGCAGACGGAGAGGAGGGCCTCGAGGCCACACCCCTCGTGCGCCTGGCCCACACACAGGGGTGCAGCCTTCTTGGTCACCCCCTCGACCTCCCTCTTCGCCTATAATAAGCCCCCTATACCTAAACCCTAAGTACCCGATCAATCTTCCACGAAACAGTTTGTAGCCGCCGCCACCATCATCCCTAGATCAGGAGGGTCTGAAGCTCTTTCTGGCACCCTTCCGGAGGGGAGAGATCATCCCGGAGGCCTTCTTCATCACCATGCCAGCCTCTGATATGATGTGTGAGTAGTTCCACCATGGACTACAGGTCCATGTAGTAGCTAGATGGTTGTTTCTCCTCCTTTGTGCTACCATGTTTAGATCTTGTGATCTCCGTTCATGATCAAGATCATCTATTTGTAATCATGCATGTTGTGTTTGCGGGGATTCGATGGATATTGAGATTACTATGTCAGATTGGTTAATGATTCTATCTTATTGATTCTATCATGTCTGTGTTGTTTGAGATCTTGCATGCTCTCCGTTTCTAGTAGCTATCTTGTCCAAATAGATGCTAGTGACTCCAAGAGGGAGTATTTATGCTCGATAGTGGGTTCATGCCTATATTTAATCCGGGGAAGTGACAGAAATCTCTAAGGTTGTAGATGTGCTGTTGCTACTAGGGATAAAACAACAATCTCTTGTTCTTGGAACAAGTGTATTGTTTACTTTACACACCTTGCTTAAAGGAGTTATCCGTTGCTTGCAACTTAATACTAGAGGGGGTTCGGATGATAACCTGAAGATGGATTACTAGTCATAGATGAAGTTGGATGGCGGTTTATGTATCTTGTTGTAATGCCCATTAAAATCGCATAGCATCATGAATGTCTAGTATTGCATTGTTATGCCTAGCTCTGTCCTATCAATTGCCCCGCTGTAATTTGTTTACCCAGCATGTTATGTTGTTTATCTTAAGGAGAACACCTCTAGTGAACTATGGACCCTGGTCCAATCTTTACCATTGATACATCTTCCACTATTACTGTTTACTTTCTGCAAGCCACAATTACCTTCCACACCATATATTTAATCCTTTATTTTCAGCAAACCGGTGAGATTGACAACCTCACTGTTCATTGGGGCAAAGTCTTGAGTTTGTGTTGTGTAGGTTTCAAAGTTGCTAGCAACACCTTTGGGTCGTTTCCTTCCTCCTACTGGTTTGATAACATTGGTTTTTACTGAGGAAAAACTTGCTGCTATGCTCATCATACCTTCTTCTTAGGGTTTCCCAACGAAGCTCTACAGTGATCTGAGCTACACATCATCATCCTACTATTAAAATTAAAATTAGGACTAATGAGATAGCTGCGCTTTGTGATTTATGAGCGAGCGTTTCAACAATTCCAAAAAGTCTTTTTAATAAGTGATTTTTAATAAGTTAAATCACTGAGTTAAAATTACATCTAGAAGATTCTACCTACAAACAAGCTGTAGGAATTAAGGAGAATACTTTAGTATACATTAAAGGTTGTCCTGATCTTATTGATTTTGTTATTGTTGACATGCCTGATGATGCTACTGCTCCTATCATATTAGGGCATCTATTCTTAAGAACTATTAAGGCTTTGATTAATCTACATGAAGGGAACGTGAAGCTTCAATTGCCTTCGCACGATCCTTTTTTTATTCATTCCCCAGGAAGAAGAAAGCCAAGCATGATGAGAAGGAGGCCATCAATATGAAGGCCAACTATTTCGGAGTGGGTGTTCCACTCATCTAGCCTAAGTGAGCAACATCATGGTCAAGCTATTGACCATAAAAGAGCGCTTCATGGGAGGCAACCCATGTGAAATAAAGGTTTGGGTAAAGTTTTTAAGTTTTAGTTTAAGTTTCATGTTGCATAAGGAGTGCTAGAAAACTCTAGTGGAGGAGGAGAAGTTCGGTGGTACTGAAATCCCGTTTTCTACAAGCTGTTGTTGGTTGAAAATTTAATCTGTCATTTTTCATTCAAGACATGGTGTTTCGCTAAGTTTTAGGATAAGAAAGAATTTTCGAAGAAACAGGTAAATTTTGATGAATCCAGAAGGTTTAACGACCAACTATACGGCGAGAATAAAATTCCGGCCATATAGTTCCGATCATATAGTTGTTTCGACATCACCCCTTGAATTTTCAAAAGGTACCAAAGGTTTAACGACCAACTATATAGCGGGAATAAAAATTTCGGCCATATAGTTGCAGCCGTATAGAGATATGTGCATTCGTTAATTTTCTTTTCCATTGTACAGTAAGTTTAACGACCAACTATACGGCGGGAATAAATGTTTTAGCCGTATAGTTTTGGTTGTATAGTTTGTGTGACCACAAAATATCCACGGGAAGGTACCCCTAACACCAAAATTTCAATTCTTTTTCTCTCTTCTACCTCCAAACTCTCTCAACACCTTAAGAGATATTTATCTCTACTCAATTTCATTCGATTTCCTCGCACACAAGTGATCTATGGTATGTCTTTCCTTCGATCCTCCAAACAATTTTCAAATTCATCTCTAGTCTGTTGTCATTATCAATCTAGGGTGAGACCTAGTTTGAACTAATTGCGACGTTTCTCTTGCCTAGATTATTATTTTGAGGAGATTCTTTAGTGTGCTATGATGAGGAATATTTTATGCTTATTACTATTGGATCAAAAAAAAATTGCCTTTCTTATTATTTTAGATGATGAACACAAGGAGCCAAACGCATGCTTGTGCCGCCGCGAGTTCTTCTCGAGCTGTCGTAGCAGCTCAGGACCGCATGGGGTAACGGTTTAGGGATGAGCTCCAACATGATCGCTTCAATAGGATCAAGAAATAAGAAGTGTTGTCCCAATATATTGAATCAACTCGGTATTTTTAATGACGTCAGTTTACTTTGCAATAGTGTTTTCTTGCAGAAATTTGTATTCCAAGATGCGCCTACTTATCGTTGGTTAACTCTTGAATTTTTAAGTTCTTTGAAAAGCACTGTTAAAACATGGCAGGGAGAGGACATAATTTCCTTCTGACTTATGAACAACAATTATACATTATCACTTGATGAATAGTGCAATTGTTTTAATTTACCAAACAATGATGTTAATGCTTTACGCGCATCTTTTGCTGACATGAGCCCTTCCTCGGATTATTATAATAGAATGAGTTTCACTTCTAGGGTCAACAAGGGGAAGAATATTTAGCATCCTGCTATTCGCTATTTGTTTTATGTTATTGCTAACACCTTGTAGGCACGAAATAAGTTTACAACACCCAATGAGGAGGACATCTTGGTCCTCGCAAAATCTTATTTCAACAACAATAATGCCCTAGTGGCCAAACTAAATATTTATTGGTTGATACATTATGAATGGAAAATAAATATGTAGATAATATCCCAAAAGATCATGGAGATTTTTACAAATTTTTAGAAATTTAAATGGTTCAATTTGGATACCTAAAACAAAACCTAGAAAATAAAACAGAAAAAAAAAATAGGAAAAAAAATACTAACCCTAACCAGGCTTGCCCGCCCCCAGCCCACCATACTATCTACCTCGCAGCATGCAAGGAACAGGCCCAACCGACCCAGCTCCTCCTCTCCCCTATCCACCGCCCGTGGGCACTAAGCAGCAGCAGCCGCGCCCCCTCTATTTCTCCCCATTTATTCAATCTCGTCGCGGGACCCGCTTGCCAGCCTCACGAGACTCACCGCCGTGTGGACCAGCTTGTCATCCCCACCCTCCTCTTGTTCGTCCTCGAGACGAACTGCTGCCGCGAGATAATCTCCGATCCGTTCGGAATCAACCGCCCCAGCCCCCGATTTGCACCCAGTATATTCCCTCTCCCCTATCTTCATTTTGTTTTCTTTTTCCGAGTTTCTGAAGACCCTAGCGCCGCCACAGACCTTCCTTCGATCTCGACGGCCGCCGACACCATTGCTGAGCCTGGGAGCTCGAGTTCACAGTAGGTGCCGACCCCTACGCCCTCTCCTTTATCACTCCTTCTCTTCCTGTCGTTCGAGCGCTTCGGACTGACACCTTTTCCCCATATGAAGAGAATTAGAGCGCCGGCGATTGCTCCCCGGATATCTTGCCGGAGCCGGCGAGGACCGAGGCCTGTCCACCACGACACGCCGTTGAACCAAAAGGAGACGGGCCACGCTAGGACCACCAGACGGATCCCCATCCTCGTCCGCATCTCGTGGACGTATTCACCGACGCCGGGGATCACCGGAACTGCCACCATCGCCATCGTCTGCACCGCCACCAACGCTGCCACGTCATCCTCGCTGGTGAGCCCTGGAAGAAAAGCTTCCCGGTCGTCCGATCTCTTCTTTGTGGCCCAGATCACCCGTTGACCAGTCTGAAGACCGTTGACTGGTCAAGGCCACGTCGGTGCACGCGTGAGCAGCTCAGTCAGCACCAGGTCAGCGCATGGGGCCCAGTCAGCGTGTACAGTCAGCAATTAGAATTAGGTTTTAATTTAAAACGGCCTAAAAGAGACATATGTTGTAAAATTCATATAAATTCGAATACATGTCTAAAAATTATAAAAAATATATGGATGGATTCATAAAATTCTGAAGAATATTAATATGCTGATAGATACAACTTTTACAGTATATATCTACTGCAATAATTTAAGTAGATTAATACCCTTTTTGGAGTAATAAATTCATAATAAAATAAATACAGTTTATAAAATTACAAATAATATGTCTATGGAATCCTTGTTTCATGTAGAACATTAATCTGGCCTTAGATATATTTTTTGTCGAATAAAATAAATTAAATGATTTAAACCCTTCTAACTAGTATTTAAATCCTAGAAAATTAACCAGAACTCGAAAATTAGTGAAACCAATAGGTAATGTTTTGTATTGATAATATCTATCCAGAGAAATTGCGTGCCAAATTATTTGGTACTGTTAAAATAGAAATGCATGCATAAAACTCTAAACTCATTGCAATAGTGTTTTAATCATAAATAAATATCTATAACTCCATTTTAGGTGATTAAAATTGCTACTGGTTATAAAATTACATTACCTATCCAGTAGAATTTAATTCACAATTTAATAAAATAGAAACATTAGTAGTTGAATTAAAGTGAGATAAACCATATTAAATCCATATATCTTTAATAATAAATGCTTTAATGCACTAAATGACTTTCCACATGTATCATGTGATCTAATAATGTTCAGAACACTAAATATAACAAGAGTGACCTATTAAATCATCATGCATGCATTTATTCATCATTGATTTATTGTATTGTTGCATTTTTGCATGGTTTCAATGTTTTGAATGATGTGTTGTTGTGCTTGCTTCAAACGTTAGATTGCGAGGAATCCAACTACTCTGATTGCAACTACTATGATTGCAAGTATTGTGGATATTACGAATGAAGCCATTATAATTGTGAGGATTATCTAATCGACTACATCTGCAACAAAAGGCAAGTGGTGCTATCTTGGTCATAAATGTCCTACTGTTTTCCAATGCATTGTAGATGTTTTTGTAGAATTGCATATATATGAATTGATGTGTATATGCTATCCTATGTCCCATATGATTCTCTAGTATTCCTTGTTTATGAGCCATCGTATTGGTAGATTGCTTAGCTATGCTATTTAGACGAGGAAGGGAAGCACACCATGAAAAGTTATATGTTTTGAAAGGATTTTATTTTGTTAAATGACAAACCAACATTATTTTAATGAACCACCTGGGCGGAATGGCATTGATTGGGTCATCGAGTGTGGATTATGGTGGGGAATGCCACCCAGGACACTGAGAAAGAATTGGTTTCTTTATTTGGTAGCTTTCGTGTGCAACCATGTTCCAGTAAGAGTGGGTGGCTGGCTAGACTTAGTAGGTTGTGGCGACCCGAACCCTACGTAGCAAGAGATGTAGAATAGTGTAGGTCGGTATGGTGCGTGGATGGATTTGGGAAGCTCTTCCCAAATTGTCTCGTCTTGGACTTCTCCCTATCATCACACAATATGAGTGTGGTGGTCCGAGACGGGTTGGCCAGGACACATGGGTAAAGTGTACGAACCCCTATAGGGTCTAAACTAAGTACTTAGCCGTGTCCCCGATTATGGACAATTTGAGCAACCTGATACTGATGCTATGATATTTCTCACTCATCCTTATTTCTTAATTAATTAAAACTTGTTGGGTGAACATAATTGGGTAGGATCACCTGGGAGTGAACCAGAGTGTCCTATTTATCGTATTGGATACTACTTTGTTACAAATGTTAGGATAAAACTGTTGCTTTATGCAAATGAGCCTGAACTCCACTTGGCCAAATAAGCATGTAGTTGATAGATCTGTTGTTAACCACTTTAGCCTACTTGCCAGACATTCAATGTATTGACCATTCATGGCTGCAACGTTTCATGTTGCAGGTTATATCGTATCTGAGTGATCGTTCATAGGTCGCGAGACTCCACTCAACAATTGTTTGCCTATGGCACATTTGAAGGATGGAGATCTACCTTGTATTTGTTTTCCGCTGTGTGCTTGAATAAATAATGTAAATTCTGTATCATATTCGTTGTATTTATAATGCACAGTTATATTTGGTATCATTTTGTACTGTGTGTGCTAGTGAACCGATCCAGGGGTTGGCACTATACACATGAAGTCAGCCTTATCAGGCGTGGGTGTTACAAGATGGTATCAGAGCTGTGTGTTGATTGTAGGATCGTGACCTTAGAAATGGATTAGCAACATGAGACCTCTATTAGGAGAACTATCATATTTTCTACTTATTAGATGTTCTTATATTCCTTGTCTATCTTTTTCAGAACCTCTCCTTATTCAAAAATTTGTAGTTATCCATTCGTTTGAAACATGTACGAGTGTTGCCTACAAGTAAAATAAGAAATAGGATGACACAAGTGAGCATCTCATCATGTTTGGTTACATTTGGTCCACCATACTATATCTCTTTAGGAGATCATCGTTATCGTGTTAGCATATTGATCTTATCAACTTATGTGGTATGACAATATAGGTTGTTTGCTTGGTTGTATTGAGCTATTTTGTGTGATGCTTTGTTTAGGATCAGTTAGTTTTGAACTCTAACGTTTCTGAAATTTTGATGAGGTTTTTAAATTAGTTTAATGGTGTGAATTGATTGAAATTCATGATTTTACTGCTGTAGTTGTCTACATGACCTCTTGTACCGCGCGATTTTTCATATTTTACTGGTAAATCTAAAAAATCTGAAAAGATAGTATCTGAAGCTTAATTACCTGTGCTAAATGCACCAAAATTGGCTAAAATTCCGGACGTGTTTAAGTTGGTCAGAAAAATTCGTGAAACCTGCTGTACCGTTTTGACAGATTTTGTTTGTTGCTTATATGTTGCTCTATTTTACTCTAGTATTGTTCTTAATGCTTTCAAACTATTTTGTGGTTATATACTACTAAGTTTGGACCTATGTATCATTGTTATGCAAGTGTTTTGTTTGTGTGTTGACTTCTTATTATTGTTTGTTTGTTTGTGACACTGATTGCTTCATATAGTTATAAGTAGGATTACTTCCTTAGTAGCTTCTTCTCCCTACAATCAATTCTTCTTTATCTCAAACCCATGGAGATATAAGGATGTGTTGAATACTTGGAGAAGGATTAAGTGGAAAGTTTTACAACATAATGCGTCGACAAAGGAGAATAGTTCATCTAATGCAACAGAATGGGGGTCTTTATAGGCGAAGAGGCGAGGCAGGGGGCAGCCAGGGAGGCCACACCCCCAGGCACGGGTTAGCCCTAGCCGCGTGGCCAGGGGGTGTGTCCCTCTAGTGGCTCCCCTCCGTCTTGTACTCTGGCTCCGTGTTCCCCACAGTAAAATATTGATTTTGGCTTTTGTCCCATCCAATTACGAGAATATTCATTTTCTGCCTTTTCTGGAACCAAAACAGAAGAAAATAGGCAATTGGCACTTTAGCATCTTGTTAATATATTAGTCCATAAAAACATATAAAAACACCTCAAAGTGTAGACAAAGCAAAGCAAAGTAGATACTAAACAAGCATGGAACATAAAAAATTATAGATACGTTTCTGACATATCGTGCATTGTCCCAAAACTTATTGATTGATTCATATTGTTGATATTGCTTGCTATTGAACTATTTGTATCTAGTCACCCTTATGAACTTTGAAGGTGTCCTATGCATTTATTGCTACTCCATGAGGGATAAATTGAATTCCACTATGCTATGTTTTCTATATGTGAAACAAACAAACGTCTTTCAATAGATTGTTATTCATGATATTTGTTTTTAACTTTTCATGTTGCAGCATACTTACTATGTCCTATTGTTATAACTTCTTCTTTCATGATCATGTTTGGAGTACTTTGGTCCCAGCTTCCGATGCTTGCAAATGGTTTGATCTTGATTTTTATGGTGCATGTCACCTAAAAAATTATTGTTTTTATCACTTACCTACTCGAGGACGAGCAAGAGTTAAGCTTGGGGATGCTTGATATGTCGTAAACGTATCTATAATTTTTGATGTTCCATGCTTGTTTAGTATCCACTTTTCTTTTCTTTGTCTTCTCTTTGAGGTATTTTTATATGTTTTCTGGGACTAACCTATTAACAAGATGCCACAGTGCCAGTTTCCTGTTTTCTGTTGTTTTTGGTTCAGAAAAGTCAAAAAATAAATATTCTCAGAATTGGACATGACAAAAGCCAAAGTCAATATTTTACCATGGGGAACACGGAGCCAGAAGACGAGACGGAGGAGGGCCTCGAGGGGGCCACACCCCCTGGCCGTGCGGCCTAGCCTGGCCCACACCTGGGGGGTGCAGCCTTCTTGGTCACCCCCTCGACCTCCCTCTTTGCATATAATAAGCCCCCTATACCTAAACCCTAAGTACCCGATCAATCTTCCACAAAATAGTTTGTTGCCGCCGCCACCATCATCCCTAGATCGGGAGGGTCTGAAGGTCTTTCTGGCACCCTTCCGGAGGGGAGAGATCATCCCGGAGGCCTTCTTCATCACCATGCCAGCCTCTGATATGATGTGTGAGTAGTTCCACCATGGACTACAGGTCCATGTAGTAGCTAGATGGTTGTTTCTCCTCCTTTGTGCTACCATGTTTAGATCTTGTGATCTCCGTTCATGATCAAGATCATCTATTTGTAATCATGCATGTTGTGTTTGCGGGGATTCGATGGATATTGAGATTACTATGTCAGATTGGTTAATGATTCTATCTTATTGATTCTATCATGTCTGTGTTGTTTGAGATCTTGCATGCTCTCCGTTTCTAGTAGCTATCTTGTCCAAGTAGATGCTAGTGACTCCAAGAGGGAGTATTTATGCTCGATAGTGGGTTCATGCCTATATTTAATCCGGGGAAGTGACAGAAATCTCTAAGGTTGTAGATGTGCTGTTGCTACTAGGGAGAAAACAACAATCTCTTGTTCTTGGAACAAGTGTATTGTTTACTTTACACACCTTGCTTAAAGCAGTTATCCGTTGCTTGCAACTTAATACTAGAGGGGGTTCGGATGATAACCTGAAGATGGATTACTAGTCATAGATGAAGTTGGATGGCGGTTTATGTATCTTGTTGTAATGCCCATTAAAATCGCATAGCATCATGAATGTCTAGTATTGCATTGTTATGCCTTGCTCTGTCCTATCAATTGCCCCGCTGTAATTTGTTTACCCAGCATGTTATGTTGTTTATCTTAAGGAGAACACCTCTAGTGAACTATGGACCCCGGTCCAATCTTTACCATTGATACATCTTCCACTATTACTGTTTACTTTCTGCAAGCCACAATTACCTTCCACACCATATAGTTAATCCTTTGTTTTCAGCAAACCGGTGAGATTGACAACCTCACTGTTCATTGGGGCAAAGTCTTGAGTTTGTGTTGTGTAGGTTTCAAAGTTGCTAGCAACACCTTTGGGTCGTTTCCTTCCTCCTACTGGTTTGATAACCTTGGTTTCTACTGAGGGAAAACTTGCTGCTATGCTCATCATACCTTCTTCTTAGGGTTTCCCAACGAAGCTCTACAGTGATCTGAGCTACACATCATCATCCTACTATTAAAATTAAAATTAGGACTAATGAGATAGCTGCGCTTTGTGATTTATGAGCGAGCGTTTCAACAATTCCAAAAAGTCTTTATAATAAGTGATTTTTAATAAGTTAAATCACTGAGTTAAAATTACATCTAGAAGATTCTACCTACAAACAAGCTGTAGGAATTAAGGAGAATACTTTAGTATACATTAAAGGTTGTCCTGATCTTATTGATTTTGTTATTGTTGACATGCCTGATGATGCTACTGCTCCTATCATATTAGGGCATCTATTCTTAATAACTATTAAGGCTTTGATTAATCTACATGAAGGGAACGTGAAGCTTCAATTGCCTTCGCACGATCCTTTTGTTATTCATTCCCTAGGAAGAAGAAAGCCAAGCATGATGAGAAGGAGGCCATCAATATGAAGGCCAACTATTTCGGAGTGGGTGTTCCACTCATCTAGCCTAAGTGAGCAACATCATGGTCAAGCTATTGACCATAAAAGAGCGCTTCATGGGAGGCAACCCATGTGAAATAAAGGTTTGGGTAAAGTTTTTAAGTTTTATTTTAAGTTTCATGTTGAATAAGGAGTGCTAGAAAACTCCAGTTGAGGAGGAGAAGTTCGGTGGTACTGAAATCCTGTTTTCTACAAGCTGTTGTTGGTCAAAAATTTAATCTGTCATTTTTCATTCAAGACATGGTGTTTCGCGAAGTTGTAGGATAAGAAAGAATTTTTTAAGAAACAGGTAAATTTTGATGAATCCAGAAGGTTTAACAACCAACTATACGGCGAGAATAAAATTCCGGCCATATAGTTCCGATCGTATAGTTGTTTCGACATCACCCCTTGAATTTTCAAAAGGTACCAAAGGTTTAACGACCAACTATATAGCGGGAATAAAAATTCCGGCCATATAGTTGTAGCCGTATAGAGATATGTGCATTCGTTAATTTTCTTTTCCAGTGTACAGTAAGTTTAACGACCAACTATACGGCGGGAATAAATGTTTTAGCCGTATAGTTTTGGCTATATAGTTTGTGTGACCACAAAATATCCACGGGAAGGTACCCCTAAGACCAAAATTTCAATCCTTTTTCTCTCTTCTACCTCCAAACTCTCTCAACACCTTAAGAGATATTTATCTCTACTCAATTTCATTCGATTTCCTCGCACACAAGTGATCTATGGTATGTCTTTCCTTCGTTCCTCCAAACAATTTTCAAATTCATCTCTAGTCTGTTGTCATTATCAATCTAGGGTGAGACCTAGTTTGAACTAATTGCGACGTTTCTCTTGCCTAGATTATTATTTTGAGGAGATTCTTTAGTGTGCTATGATGAGGAATATTTTATGCTTATTACTATTGGATCAAAAAAAAATTCCTTTCTTATTATTTTAGATGATGAACACAAGGAGCCAAATGCATGCTTGTGCCGCCGCGAGTTCTTCTCGGGCTGTCATAGCAGCTCAGGACCGCATGGGGATACGGTCTAGGGATAAGCTCCAACATGATCGCTTCAATAGGATCAAGAACTGAGAAGTCAAGACAACCAAGCGGGCTTGTCCCATTATATTGAATCAACTCGGTATTTTTAATGACGTCAGTTTACTTTGCAATAGAGTTTGCTTGCAGAAATTTGTATTCCAAGATGCGCCTACTTATCATTGGTTAACTCTTGAATTTTTAAGTTCTTTGAAAAGCACTGTTAAAACATGGCACGGAGAGGACATAATTTCCTTCTGACTTATGAACAACAATTATACATTATCACTTGATGAATGGTGCAATTGTTTTATTTTACCAAACAATGATGTTAATGCTTTACGCGCATCTTTTGCTGACATGAGCCCTTCCCGGATTATTATTATAAATAGAATGAGTTTCACTTCTAGGGTTTGGCAAGGGGAAGAATATTTAGCATCCTGCTATTCGCTATTTGTTCTATGTTATTGCTAACACCTTGTAGGCACGAAATGAGTTTACAATACTCAATGAGGAGGACATCTTGGTCCTCGCAAAATCTTATTTCAACAACAAAAACTTGTCACTCAACTTGGGCGCAATTCTTGTGTTCTACTTGGAGCACCAATCCTCCCAAAGCCAAGGAACAATTAGATGTGGTGGCGTCATCACCGTGCTTGCCATTTCCTTGGGCATCGACCTAGGTGAGTTGCAACCATTTCTAGGTGAGCGATGTGTTGCTTTCTCTACTTTAAAAGCTTATGGAATGCTCACTAGGAGAGGTGGTGGTTATTACTTGCATATTGCAGGATTTGGTCATCTCTACCCCGCTCCTTTGCCTAATGGTCTTTTCTCTATCGAGGAAGGATGTTTGCTATATGACGTGAAGTTTGAACAAAACCAACCCGAGGAGGAGATTCCGGATGAGGATGAGGACCAAGAAGAGGATCAAGAAGTTCCTAATCAAGAGGAGCAGCCACCAAACCGGTTTGCTACATATCAAGACTTCCAAGAACTTGGAGGAACTGTGGAGGGGATGCATAATCTCTCCCTGAACCTCCGATAAACCACTAGTAATTTATCAACTCAATTTGTGAACCAGAGCCACAACTTTTTACCGCCACAAAAATTATTTGAAGGGATTGCGAAATCAGAAGCTTGGGGAAGTCTCCCCATTATCTTTATTTGGCGTTCGTTTGCTTTTTAATATTTCGAGGTTATGATTTTAATTTGATTTTATAAGCACTCGTGTTGGTAAACCCAACACTTTATCTTTAGTCATTTTTATTTGTTTTCGAGATTTTCTAGCCGAGCTTTGCCGCCAATTTTCTATTCTTTAAATCCCTCTCTTAAAAGCAACAAAAAGATTTGTCCATTTATCTTTATTTTCCCTCTTCCTTTTTTATTTTCTATTCTCCTTGTGGTTCTCGCATATTTGCAGGAGATTGATTGACTTCTAGTTTCCAAGAAATGAAACAAAGGTGAAGAGAGAAGTGGAACTAATCATGAGAGGTATGTCTTACGACTCCCCACTTTTGAATTTTGAGAAACCCATGCTAGTTAGTAGTAAATTTTAAGATATTATATTGGTGGAGTGAGTCTTTATATTGGAGTAAAATTTTGTTTGCATGGGTATTTAGGTGAGTATGTTTTGTTTCAGCTCTTGTAGTTAACCAAGTCTTGCGTAAAATTTTTCTAAACAATTGTAATAAGAAAAAGTCTCACAATTGAAGGCTTGGGTGTTGTAGTGCTTAGTATTCAAATCTTATTCCTACAGACACTTAACACCATGGAAATAATAATTGACTTGATAGCTCTCTTTGAAAGGATTTGTTCAATAGAATTAATGTTTAGAGGTTTTTGTGAGCATGCCACAGTTTGACTTCTGAATCATAAGAATGATATATGTTTATGCGTGCTAAACTCCATGGGGTGCCAGCAACTCCGCTAGCCTACGGACGATCTTCATGGGGGAAACTCCTAGATTTCGGATATGAGTTGATTAAACATATGTAGCAACAATGCTATAATGGGTAAGATTCTTGGCATACTCGTGTAGCTGTGTTCGTGATGGAATCACTCCTCTGGATGATATGAGTAATCATTATGCAAAAGGAACAAAAACCATGGTGATGCCACGAGTGTCCATCACAGCCCGATGAACTAATTATTTTTTTGACATGCTCTCAATTACTTAAGAACTGAAATTATTGAAGGACAATGAATAGAAAAGTAGCACTTGAAAAGTCTTGACTTATTGATGTAGTATAATTGAGATACTTTAGTGTATACGCTTTTTCATGACAAACTCTCACACTCTCAATTTTACATGATTATACTTTATTGGTCAAAGGCAAGATTATGTGTTGATTACATGACATGGAATAGAGTTTACTCATTTGAATCATCCATGCTAACAATAATCTTGTTTCTCTATAAGGATTCATTAAAACCAGTATGATATTCTTGCCATTAAACATGAGACTACCTATCATGAGTAAGATCATAATCTCATTATTTTAGTTTAAATGTTGAGTTCCTTTTTTATTTTGGTTTTATTGCTTGAGGACGATCAAGTTTAAGCTTGGGGAGGTTGATGGCTGTGAAATATAGCCATCAACATCCACATTTAAACTAGATATTATTCATACATTTGATAAAATATCTATCTAAATCCTGCCACTAATGCCTAATGATCAAAGGGTTATGCAATCCTGTCTTTCCATTTTTACTTGCTCGGGAAATGACGTTTGATGATGGGAATCACAACATTAAAGTCAAAGATACGATATTTCCAACAACCCAAAGAAACCAGGGGTCGTGAAGAGGAGCCAGAAGGTTTAACGATCAACTATACGGCGGGAATAAAATTATGGCCGTATAGTTTCCACCAAAACCGCTAGGTAAAATAGAACAACTTTCGTGAAGGGACCCATATATAAAGAGACCTCTCGCGACAATAAAAACGACAAGCCAGGAGAGCCAAGCTAGAAAACACAACACCGAAGAGCTGCTAGAGAAATAGATCTAGATCCTATCTCACAACCCTTCTCCATCACCATATCCATAGTCCATTTCTTGTAATAGTAGATCTCATCTCCAATTGGCGACATTGTAAGACTACTACTATCAATCTCATGATTTCCATTACAATGTTTATGATTGTTGATATCATCTCTATGTGTGAGTAATTCTCCTTAGGCTAAGGGCTTCGGCCTAGCCATGTAGTGTGTGCATGTTATTTATCATAGATGGGATCGTGTATTAGTTTGTATGACATGATGATTATTGTATCCTCTCTTGCCTCAATCTAAGGACTTGTCAGGTACCCAAGACCCCAAGGATTGATCCAGGTATAGGGAGTATGAGTAATGACTAATCTTCAGGATGGGAACCCCAATGACAGAAAGGGTAGTACGGTTGTATGTAACGGATTTACTTGGGATTAATGGTGACGTCACTGTGCGTATCATTAGTTCTCTTTCTTCTATGGATGAGACTAATAGGTTATTGCTATAAGTGGTTGCAGAGGCAATAATAGTTATGAATGCACTGCCCACATATAATTATCTTGCTCTAACAATTACATGCATACTTTATTATTATCTTTTATTCCCATCAGATGTTTTGCACAGATACAGGTGAAACCGAACTCCCTAGGCCCTCTCTCTCCATTATCGACAAAAAAAAGATAGTAAAATCTTAGTTCGGTAAAACACTAAAAGAATTCTAAAACTCCCGAAGGTCCATTAAAGTAACTTCACCATGCCTTTTGCTTCCCGAGGATTCGATAACCTAGGTCTACTAGGGAAAAGAGCTATACTACATCTGTAAATCTGGATCGAAGGTATCAGGAATGCTAGGAAAAAAGGTAATGATAAGTATGGATGGGCATTCTTTCACTAAAGCACACTACACAGTTCTACAAAATTCCACCTTGGTGGCTCCGTATATCGAGGAACGCCATAATATTGTATGCTCCAAAAACCTGGGGCAGCCTGACTTCTGGATTAAATTTGAACACATAGTAACTTTCGGCAGTTGGTTGCTAACACATCTCATGAATGACACCACTGTTGGAGATCATCTCTACTTATTGGCCGGGTCACCATCTTCTAGTATATTGAATTTCCATGGTACAAGATAAATGGGAATACATTTTACACGATCGCCAAAGATAAAAATAGCAATAACCAAAACAGTGGTGTCCTCTTTGATGCAATAGATGAGAATGGGCAAAAGGACACATACTATGGTTACATAGAGGAGATATGGGAACTTGACTAGGGAGTTTCTTTTAAGTTCCCTTTGTTTCACGGCAAATGGGTCAAACTGAATGGAGAATGGGTAAAGGTAGACCAGTTGTACGGAATCTCAACAGTGGATCTCAACAATCTTGGTTACAGAGATGAACCATTCATCCTAGACAAGGATGTGGCTCAGGTTTTCTATGTGAAGGACATGTCCTCCATACCATAAAAAGAAAAAAAATAAGCAAACGAATATATCATACGATGAGCCAAAGCATCACATAGTTCTTTCAGGGAAAAGAAATATCGTGCGAGTCGAGGACAACACAGACATGTCAAAAGATCATAGTAAGTTTCCTGCCATTTCCCACCGCTTCCCGCCATGTTTTCCCACCCTTTCCATCTATATCTAGGCCGACCGTGCCATGGCTATCTACCCATCCAGACCTTCCTCTCTCACAAAATAGACACCGCATACTAGGCCATTATGACTCTCGAGGAAATCGAGGTGTTGTGCACCTCCAGCTACCCATGCCCACTGGGCTACCGTCTGCCCGCCAACTGCATGTTGAGCGCTGGAGGGGTTCCTATCCCTCCTGTGCCTCAAGGTTCCGCCCGCCATGCGGCCATCAAGAACCACTTCTACCTCGAGCTCACACTGGAGAAGCGGATGGATCCCCATTGGGATCCCAACAACTATGACACCTGGAATGCCTTCTTCACTAACCAGCAGGAAAGGGAGCTCGCTAGGTACGAGGGTGACAGCCCGCCCCCGGTGAACCACAGCGAAGCCGGTCGCTACCTGTGGTGGGCGAACAAGACTATCGTCGGTGTTATTTTCTACATCGCCCAAGGAGATCATCGTCGCCTGCGGTGCCCGCACTTTGACCCTCCGCAGAGCCACAAGAAGGGTGGTGGTGGTGAAGGTCGTGGGCATAGCGGTGTCATCATATAGGAGCCCCCTCCCCCGTGCATCATGAATCCGAGGCCGGAGTGGCAGGTGCCCCTGGAATATGCCATGGTTGGGTTTAGGATCCAGCCACGTGCGCCGAGCCATGAAAATGATAGCGAAGACAAAGACGACCCTGGAGTTGTGTACTATAGGGCCAGACATGAGTATGACTGAAGGGTGGGGTTTTTTAATAATAATAAATGTCTTGAGTGCTAGTCTATGTTTGTGGCTGGACTGGGACTAAAGGGGGCCTTTAGTCTCGATTCCATATTCCTAGTTAGGAAACCGGTACTATTGAACCGTTACCTACTATCTAGTGTTGGTCTCTCAAAAAAATCCTAAACTATGAAGATGTTGTTCTATTCTTGTGATAGGGAGCTAACTAGTTTCACATATTAGGGAGTGCCTCTATGGCTAGCTTGTGGAAGATGCCTGAGGACTGGATCCTTAGGCATCTCCCTCAAGTTGGCCGTAGTAGTGTCCCTGCTCTCGCACACCATCTTGTAGTTTATAACTTCTTGAGCTAGATCAATACGCTAGGGAGCTAACTAATCTCACATATTAGGGAGTGCCTCTATGGCCAGCTTGTGGAAGATGACGGAGGATTGGGCTCCACCGGAATCTCCCTCAAGCTGGTTGTAGTGTTGTCCCTACTCTTGCACACCATCCTGTTTGCAGTTGATAACTTCACAAGGATGCCTATTTATAGATTAAGCAGCACAACATAGTGTCGACACTGACCCCTATCATAGTGCTGCCACCGATAGAAATAGTGTCTTCACTCACTCGCATAGTGTTGCCACTCACTGGCATAGTGCCGCCACCCACCGAAATAGTGTCGCCACCCATGTTTAGTCTTGGTTGGTGTCTCAAACCGGGACTAAATATGACCTTTAGTCCTGATTGGAGACACCATCTGGGACTAAACATGCTCCTGCCGGCCCCAGCCTGCCGCAAACCCTTAAGTCCCGGTTGGTTTCTTCAACCGGGACTAAAGATATTTCCAGCCATGTTTTCCCGCCCTTTCCCTCCATTTCCCGCCATGTTTTCTTGCCCTTTCCCTCTGTTTCCTTCCATATTTTCCTGCCCTTTTCCTCTATATATAGGCTGATCGTCATGGCCACCCACAAGTCCACACATTCCTCGCTGCCTACTTTAGGATACCCATCGCGCATCCTCTTCCTCGACTCGATGGCAACGATGGAGTACTAGGCTCCACCGGGCATGTCCGAGACTAGGCTCCGTCAGACTGGCACTAGGAGGTGCTACCTTACGGGATGCGTCGCTTGGTGAGGAATCCGGGTCTCGTCGTCATCCCAGAGCTTCTTTGCTGGTCGTCGCCTGCTCTAGGATCGGTGCAGAGGGAGACGACCCCCGAGGAGGTGGTACAACGTCGTGTTAGGGAGGATGACAAGCACGTCCGTCGCTATATGGTTGTGTTGGATGTCAGGTCTCTGATACCTGGCAGTTTATTCAGGATCTCGCCCGAGCTATGCTCCTGTCATGGTTCCTTATCTTTGGGTGTTCACCTCTTGTGGCTCAGGAACAGGGAGTCGTCGTACATTTTGATTGAGCAAGATGTATTAGTTTTCATGGCTTTCAGTCCAAATGACCAATGTTATGTGCAGAATTGTGGCATAGTTTGTAATACTATGCCCATATTATGCATGCATGTGCATCTAGGGATGGCAAACAATGTTGTAGGAGGAAGTTTTCCTTTTTGTCATACGAAAAATCCATTTTCCATTTTCCGACCGCAAAAACGGGGCATTTTATGAAGCAACCACCAAAATGCTAATTCAAAATACTACCACCCCATTTTTCAAAAATACTAGACCACCTTACATGACCTATCACCCAACTGGGAGATTTCAAACCTTTCTGTCCTCCATAGGTGAAAAACAAAAATTTCTGCCGAATCGGTAGGAAGTGGGTCTGGTTTGAACTACAGGTACATGATATAATGCTCGTGATTTTTTGAAAAAAAAAATTTTAGACTCACAATAAGATGTTTCTTCGGAGATCCAATGCAAGTTTTAACAAGGCTTATCCCCTATCTTCATGCCCAACGTTTTGACCATACTTCGAAACGGGAAAATTTTGAAACGGGGGTAAGAAATTCAAAAATGCTCCAACCAATGTAAATCCTTCACGTGGTGTAATATTATGTGACATAGTTGCAAGGAAAAATAATAAACTTGGTATATTGGTTATGTCTCAAAAAACCTTCACAAAATGATCTATCATGTTCGAGGTTTCATGGCTTTCGGTCCAAATGACCAATATTATGTGCAAAATCGAGGAATAGTTTGTGATACTATGCCCATATTGTGCATGCATGTGCATATTGAGATGGCGAGCAATGTTACAGGAGGAAGTTTTCCTTTTTGTCGCACGGAAAAGACATTATCCATTTTTCTAGCACAAAAACGGGGCATTTTGTGAAGCAACCACCAAAATGCAAATTCAAAATGCTACCACCCCATTTTTCAAAATTACTAGACCACCTTACATGGAAAATCTCCAAATCGGGATATCTCAAACCTTTCTGTCCTTCCCGGGTGAAAAAAACAAATCTCTACTAAATCGGGAGGAAGTGGGTCCGGTTTGAACTACAGGTACACGATCTAATGCCCATGATTTTTTGAGAAAAATCATTTTTAGACTCACAATATGATTTTTCTTCAGATATCCAGTGCAAGTTTTAACGAGGCTCGTCCCCGATTGTAACACCCCTATTTCTACTAATAGTAATAAGGGTTTGTATGTGCATAGCATGAGTATCATTATCATCGCTAAAGAAAATTTCATTAAAGAAAAGGTTCCTAAAACCCTAAACCCTAGCTTACCCTCTCTATTTGAAACACATTCAAATTGGTTTTGAGTTCTGAAAACTACAAAAAATATGGAACCTAAATTGAATACAAGGGTCTCTAAAATATTTTGAATATTTTTAAAAGTTTTGGTAATTTGAAATGTATCAAAACAGTTTTGAAATTCATTTACAAAAGGGAAAAGAGCAAATAAAAATTGGAAAGGTTTTCTATAAAAAAACAGAGTCAGCTACCACTAACAGGCCGCAGCACCCTCTCTCTGTTCCTTTGTCGCGGCCCACCTCGGCCCATATCCAGCCCGCGCGGCCCCGTACCCCTTCGGCCCCCAACCTCGTCATCTTCCTCTATACGGCCAGCACCTGCGTGCCCGAGCGCGCGCCCTCGATGTTCGCCGCGCAGCGATTCCTGTCACCGCCTCTAGACAGATGGATAATAATGGCCGTCTCCTCCTCTCTCTCTCCACATACCCGTCTCTCTTCCTCTCGTGCTCTTGTAGGTTTTCCCTAAATCCGCATGAAACCCTAGCTCGGACTTCGCTGTCCGCTGTTGCTCCTGATCTCCCCGAGCCATGACGCTATGCCTAGGAGATTCTCCGTGCTGGACTGCATCTACCCGTCGAAGGAATCGGGCCGGGGCGCTCTCTGTTGCCGTCAACGACCACGCTTTCCCTGACTCCGGCCGCTGAGTTCATCGTCGATTCCGGCACTGTTCGTCCTCGCCTTGCCTTCCTGTCACCACCGTCACGTTCATGGTAAGCTTCCGGTGCTAACGCGCCTCTTCGCTCGCTCTCCCCCTCTCGGTATCGCCACTGCCGCAACCGCCTGCAAGTCTCGCTGTCGGCCGCCGTCGTTCCCCAAGCTCCGATAACCATTTCTTGGCGGCGCCACCACCATATCGCTCCCCTTGACGCCCTCTTTCCAACGCCCCAGCCCCGCTCGCTCCCGTGGCCCCAATTGCCAGAACCACCATCGATCTGAGGAGGACCTCCATGGCTGACGTCAACATGACGTCAGCGTGGTGCATTTTCCCTTTGTCTTTAGTTTTTATTATTTTTAGTAAATAATTTCTATAATTATTTCAGTAAAGCAAAACATCTGACATGTGGGGTCCAGTTGTAAGTGTTATAAATATTTCAGAAATGTTTTCTGATTAAATAAAATGTATAAGTATTTCCAAAATGTAAATTACTTTATAATATTCTAAAAATGATTTAAAATAAATTAAAAAATGAAGAAATTCATAACTAATTCATTTTAAATCAGCAAATACAAATAATATATCAAAATGTTCAGAAAAATGAGAACTATTTAACTAAGCTATAATCATGCATTGTTAACCAACTCTCATGAAAAGTATAATTAGAAGAACAGAATGAATCCCATAGGTGATTCCGAGGATCCCCCTATTCTAGGGTTTGCATCTCTCAGACCCTGCTTAAAATGGTCGAGCATGTTTAGGGTTACAATTCAACAACTTTTAACTTGTCATATCATCATACTTGTTTGAGAATTGCATCGATGCCATGAATTGATTGTTTCCCCTCTCTTTCTGGTGTTTGGTGCTTCTCTGATAGAATACGATATCGGAATCGAGATCGAGTCCAACATTGAAGATCGAGATTAACACCATCGAAGGTCATTGATGAACAATTCCAAGAAGATGAACCTTGGAGATCTATATCCTTGTTATTGACGAAAAAGTCAAGCTGATGAATACGAAGATCTGTATTGGGTATCAATAGGCAAAGGAAAGCGAAACCCCACACATACATATGAATCCTATGCTTTCAAAGTATTTCAATTCTTGCCATGTGCATACGATTCTAAGGTCTTTTATCGATAGATAGAGTAATCCTATCTGATGTATGGTCCCTTTGAACCTATATTCCCTGATCCACTACTCCTAGCATAACTAGGGTTTGGCTTTGTGAAGCGTTGCTAAAGCTACTTTATCTAGTGTGCTTAGCCGTGCTTAGTTGTTCCGCTGATTCACTTGGTTGATGGATCCGAGCTCCGAGTGAACCTAGTTGGACAGGAGAACGTGGTATGATAGTTAAACATGCTAAGGCTTGTATGGGAGGCCACGACTGTTATGGTTTTTGCAGTCCCATACTTGCCACCCTTAGGACCTTGGGTTCTTGCCTCTTGAACCAATATGAGCGTACAGCCACACGGGGCTTTGGGAACCCCTTGACCCCAACTTGCCTAGTCTGATCCATGAGTCCGTAGTTTGAAGATTTATTCGGCACCCGCATGGAAAAAGGTTTTGGAAAATGGTGCAAGCATATAGGATGTAGCTGGGTGAAGGATGCTCGGCATTGAACTGGATATCGGTACACAGAGTCGAGGACCGCCTGGGAGTATGTCCAACTACTGCAGCCAGGAGCCCTTCTAGTGACTAATGGATTAGGCAAAAGCAAGGGAAAGGTTTTGGTCGACCACCCTTTGTCAGCACACCAAGGAAGTGTGTCAAGTGACGCTAAGAGTCGGTCGACGCGTGTGGGTAAAGTTGTACACCCCTGCAGGGTATAATCTTTTTGAAAAGCCGTGTCCACGGTTATGGATGACTTGGGAATGGACGTGGGATCATAGAGAACTTGAACCTAATCATAAAACTTGGCAAACTAATGTGTACTTAAGGATGCTTCCTCTTGGGTACGAGGGGTGATCCTAGATGAGGTTTGATGATGACTTGGTGGATATCAAAAGATGATGATCAATACTTTGGAGATGTCGTTTTCTTATCCCCTTCTAAAACACTTTGATTAGACAAGTTTGTTCTCCCTCCTGTTTTATAAACAAAGATGGATTTATGCAAAACAACTCCACCAGCCATAAGTCTTGTGGAATACACCCTGTACTCACCCTTGCTTTGTTGATATTTTTGTAGCAGAGGAAGAGTTCCCCTGAAGATGAGTTTCGTACGGCATCGACATCTACGAGTAGCTTGGGGTTCCCGGTCGGCAGCCTGGAATCTATGGATTGGACTCCATTGTTATGCTTCAGGCCTCTTAGGCCATTTGTTAAGTTTGCTATACTTAATAGCATAATTTTCCTTCTATCGTTTGATGTTTGTGGTCAGTGACCTCTGCTTGTAATATTTTGGTTCTTCACTCAGTTATGAGCTTGCTGTAATAATTTTTGTGTCGGAGGGTCACTGATGTGTTACGATACTTCACTGGATATTCTCGAGCTCAAGGTTAAGCTTATTTCAGATGGAGGTCTAGGATTTGTTTAGCCCTGATCCCGGGGGTGTCACACCGATCTTCATGCCCGCCATTTTGACCATAATTTGAAACAGGAAAATTTGAAACGGGGGTAAGAAATTCCAAAACAGTCTGAACAATGTAAATCTTTCGCGTGGTGTCATATTATGTGACATAGATACAAGGAAAAATACCAAACTTGGTATATTGATTATGTCTGAAACAAACCTTCACAAAATGACAAATCTTGTTCGAGGTTTCATGGCTTTCAATCCAAATGACAAATGTTATGTGCAGAATCGCGGCATAGTTTGTGATACTCTGCCCATATTATGCATACATGTGCATCTTGGGATGGGGAACAATATTGCAGGAGGAAGTTTTCCTTGTCGTCGCACGGAAAAGCCATTTTCCATTTTCCGAGTGCCAAAAATGGGGCGTTTTGTAAAGCATCCACCAAAATGCTAATTCAAAATGCTACCACCCCATTTTTCAAAAATACTGGACCACCTTACATGGACGATCTCTCAACCAGGATATCTCAAACCTTTCCGTCCTTCCCAGGTGGAAAAGATAAATGTCTGTTGAATCGGTAGGAAGTGGGTCCGGTTTGAACTACAGGTACATGATCTAATGCTCGTGATTTTTTGAAAAAATCATTATTAGACTTAAAATATGATGTTTCTTCAGATATCCAATGCAATATTTAATGAGGCTCGTCCCCTATCTGCATGCCTGCCATTTTGACCATAGTTTGAAACGGAAAATTTGAAACGGGCATAAGAAATTAAAAACGGTCCGAACAATGTAAATCCTTCGCATGGTGTCATATTTTGTGACATAGTTGCAAGAAAAAATACCAAACTTGGTATATTTATTATGCCTCAAATAAACCATCACAAAATGACCTACTATGTTCGAGGTTTCATGGTTTTTGGTCCAAATGACCAATGTTATGTACATAATTGCGTAATAGTTTGTGATATTTTTCCCATATTTTGCATGCATGTGCATCTTGGGATGGCGAAAAATGTTGCAAGAGGAAGTTTTCCTTTTTGTCACACGAAAAAGCCATTTTCCATATTCCGAGCGCTAAAAACATGGCGTTTTGTGAAGCAACCACCAAAATTAGAATTAAAAATAATACCATCCCATTTCTCAAAATACTTTCCTACCTTACATGGACGATCTCCCAACCGGGAGATTTCAAACTTTTCTATCCTCCTAGGGTGAAAAAGACAAATGTCTGCCGAATCGGTATGAAGTGAGTCCGGTTTGAACTACAGGTACATGATCTAATGCCCATGATTTTTTGAAAAAATAATTTTTAGACTCACAATATGATGTTTCTTTGTAGATCCAATACAAGTTTTAACGAGGCTTATCCCCCATCTTCATGCCCGTCGTTGTGACCATAGTTTGAAACGAGAAAATTTTGAAACAGGCACAAGAAATTCAAAATGGTCCAGCAAATGTAAATCCTTCACGTCGTGTCATATTATGTGACATAGTTACAAGGAAAAATACCAAACTTGGTATATTGATTATGTCTCAAAAAAACCTTCACAAAATAACCTATCATGTTCGAGGTTTCATGGCTTTCGGTCCAAATGGCCAATGTTATGTGTAGAATTGCGGCATAGTTTGTGATACTATTGCCATATTGTGCATGCATGTGTATCTTGGGATGGAGAACAATGTTGCAGGAGGAAGTTTTCCTTTTCGTCTCACGGAAAAGCCATTTACCATTTTTCTAGCGCAAAAAACGGGGCGTTTTGTGAAGCAACCACCCAAATGCTAATTCAAAATGCTACTACCACATTTTTTAAAAAAAATACTAGACCACCTTACATGGATGATCTCCTAAACGGGATATCTCAAACCTTTCCGTCCTTTCCCGGGTGAAAAAGACAAATGTCTGCTGAATCGGGAGGAAGTGGGTCCGGTTTGAACTACAAGTACATGACCTAATGCTCATGATTTTTCCAGAAAATCATTTTTAGACTCACAATATGATGTTTCTTTAGAGATCCAATTCAAGTTTTAATGAGCATCGTCCCCTATCTTCATGCCCGCCGTTTGGATCATAGTTTGAAACTAAAAAATTTGAAACGGGCATAAGAAATACAAAAACGGTCCAAATAATGTAAATCCTTTGTGTGTTGTAATATTATGTGACATGGTTGCAAGGAAAAATACCAAACTTGGTATATTGATTATGTCTCAAAAAAACCTTCACAAAATGACCTATCATGTTCGAGGTTTCATGCCTTTCGTTCCAAATGACCTATGTTATGTGCAGAATCGTGGCATAGTTTGTGATAATGTGCCCATATTATTACATGTGCATCTTGGGATGGGGAAAAATGGTCCAGGATGAAGTTTTACTTTTTGTCGCACGGAAAAGCCATTTTCCATTTTCCGAGCGCAAAAAACAGGGCATTTTGTGAAGCAACTGCCAAAATGCTAATTCAAAATACTACCACCCCATTTTTCAAAAATACTAGACCACCTTAAATTTATGATCTCCCAACCGGGATATCTCAAACCTTTCCATCCTTTCCAGGTGTAAAATACAAATGTCTGCTAAATCAGTAGGAAGTGGGTTCGGTTTTGTAACATCCCAGCATTTAGGAACTAACAAAGGGTAGATATAGGAATTTGGAATGTTGCATGCATTTATCTGTGAAAATGTGGGTAAAATTTTCGCCAAATAAAAACCTTAAGTGATCAATGTTTCTTTCATACTTTGAGGTTAGGTTTAGTCTTAAAGGATGATTGCTATAAACTTTGATATGATCTTTGAGGAATTATGTGTTCGGAAATTGAATTTGAATTTTAAACTTGAATGTTTGAATTATAATTCAAATGAACTAGGAATAAGGTTTGAATCTTAATCTAATTAAGAGTTAACTATTTTAAATTAAACTTTATCTAAAGAAAATAAATAAGAATATGAAAACTTATTTCATATTATCAATATATAAACAAGTTACAAAAATGTAACTTATTGAAATCATCTCCAAACTTCACAATAATAAATGAATAAAGAATAAGAATATTTCTTTATTAAAAATTATATAATCTTTATTACAAAGGAATAAAATGAAAATTACAAAATAATAAAATGAAAATTACAAAAGTATGAAGAAGATTACATTGAACTATTCTATAACTAAACCTAAACTAAAATCTTCACTTTAAATCTGTACCTGCAAAACAAACAGAAACTAAATAGAAAAATAAAAGGTTAGTGTTAGAATTATTTTTCTCTCATACATGTCAGTGAGGTGCACTGAACAAGTTCATCATTGAGAAATTATAAAAGGGGCAAGTTTCACCAATATGAAAGAATTCATCTTTCATAAATTTTAGGACAGAGGTCAAATGACAGCCAAAAGGGGCAAGTTTCTCCAGCCAGATAACAGTAAGTTTCAAAATCCTGAACATATCCACAAGTGCACAGCAAGCACACAAGCAGGACACACAACTAAATGCATGTGTTGTGCTGTCAGCTTCACAGCACAGCTCCAACACACCAAAAACCAACAGCACAGCCGTGGAGAGGCACTAGAGCATCTTTTCACAGCACACACACAAGAACAGCTAGCTTAGGCAGCAGCTAAACCAAGCACAACAGCCAGTAACCAAACACCCCAAAGCCCAGATCTCATCACCAGGATGGTGACATAAGGAGGGGGAAGGATCAGGTGGACAGCAAGATCAAGTCCAGGAGCTCGGAGGAGCAGGCTAGCTCAAGGTCAAGCACAAGAGCTCAGCAAGAAAAGATCAACATCACCACCTTACTCCATAATCATCAGATTTTGTGGTGAGCATCATAAAACCTTCATATTATCTAGACAGAAACATGTGTGGTTTTATGAAATACACTCTCAAAAATCACCCAAGTGGGTTGAATCCATCATAGAGATTTAAACTCTAACACTACTAGGAAAACGGCTATAGGTAATCCACACTTCTGTGGCGCACTTGCTAGTGGTGCCCCACTGGTAAAATAGGCATGGCGCACTGCCCACAGGTGCCCTATGGCTAACTGACATAAGTGTGGCGCACATGGGGGTGGTGCTCCATGGCTATGTGTGGGCCAGGGCACAGGTGACCGCAACACACATACCCGTAGCGCACAAGGTCAAGGTGCGCTACGGATGTGTCACTTAGCCATAGCGCACCTTGACCTAGTGCGCTACGGGCATGTGTGCTACAGCAGCTAGGTCAACTTAGCCGTAGGGCACTCTTCCCTAGTGCCCTACGGCTAAGTGGTCTGCACCAACTCCACCCCCCCCCCCCCCCGTGGATCGCCTTTTTAGGTTTTGAAAAAAATAAAAGAAAATGATAATCACTTCCAAAAATATAATCCTTTCATATTTATGTAGGTAATGTGGTATAGTTTGTAGGAAAATTAACAAACAATAATTTCGACTTTATCTGCAAAATAAAGTCATGCCACGGTAAAATGGCCCTAACTTTTGCATACGCTATCGAAAAAAATCGTATAATATACCAAAGTGACGAGAACGATATTTCGCATCCGCTTGCAACGACCTATGGTCGTTTAGATATTTTTTAGATTTTCAAAATTCGAAAAGAGTAAAAAGTTACGGTCAAAATACCGTTTTTTCCTGCAGAAAAAAAAAGAGGGCAACTGACTCGTAGCGCACCACCACCTAGTGCTCCACGGATAAGCTTGGGCAGGATTCAAATTTGAATCACCACCCCGCCCACCTACCCCTCAAATTTCCCTCCCCCTTTTCCTTCTCCTTCTCCTTCTCCTCCTTCCCCTTTTTCCCCTTCACCTATCTCTGGCCACCTTGCTCCGGCGTCCTTGCTTCGGCCTCTTCCTCTCCTTCAAGTGACGGTGGCACGACGACGGCCTTCTCCTCCTCCTTGCAGCAACGACGGGCGACGGCGGCCTCCTCCTCCTCGCAGCGATGACAGGCGATGGCAGCCTCCTTCTCCTCTCCTACCTCCCTTCCTCCCTCTCTTCTTCTCTTCCTCCCTCTCGTCGTACCTCCCCTTCTCCAACCATCTACTGCCTCGATGCCGGCAAGGACTACCACGGCCACGGCCTCCCGCACCTCCCTGCGATGGTAGGTCATGGCCACGACCATGCTCTAGCGAGGTGACACGACGGCGGTGCACGTACCCGATTGTTTTTGCAATTCAAAATGAGGGTGTTTTTTGCATTTTTTTTGTTTTTTGAAAACACATCCGTGGCGCACCTTGTACCCCTAGCCGTGGCGCTTTTAGTCAAGTAGCGCCACGGCTATTCGACACACAACCAGCTATGCAAGGCGCCACTTGAGGCCCGTGGCGCAGGTGCACCACGAACAGGCGTTTTCCTAGTAGTGTAAAAAGCAAACAGCAAAGTACAAGGATCCAACCAAAGCTCAGAACAACAACATTGCTCTGGTTGTCAAGCTATATAATACAATTGAAGCATAAATATAGCTAGATATAATTTCTAGGCTCATCCCTAGAGTAATGGTAGCACCTTAGAAACTAATCTTTTAGATCTAGATAATGATCAAGTTACTATCATTTTTACCAAGCTTTGATTCAAAAACAATAGTTGGTACCACTACCAGGACTACTTATATGAATCAATTTGATAAGGCTTAAAACCCCTAAGTCTCAGACCAACATCATTGGTCTTAGGGATTTCAGAAAAGAACATCTATGTTTATCTTTCAAAGTCAAGCTTGTCTTAAGCTTAAATAAACCCAATCAATGGATTAGAATCAATCTTGTGTGCCATACCAAGATGGTGTCACAAGAACAAATCTATTTTGAATCAGTATAAACCTCCAATCATCACAGGTTCAACAAAACAATCTACTAATCATTTTCCTGTTAATACAGGAATCATAAATAGGATATTCATATGTTCATCTTCACTGTTTGAGATCATGATGATCTCAAACCACCTATTAATTTCTAAGCCACTAAGACAGTGGTGTCATCACATCATAACCATGATCATAAACCCAGAAATGGCAGTGAAAACTTATCAAGCCACTGACTTTACCAAGCATGGTTCCAAAGCAACTATACCATCTGAATCATATGCAATCCAAGCATAAAAGCATCTAGTAAGCCACCAGAACCATCATAATTCATATCAAGCAACAAGCCTCAGGCCAATAACCATTTAGCATGCTTACAAACCATCCAGACATGATCTAATTCATCCAGTATAAGATCAACCATAGGGTAAGACCCCTAAATGGATAAATCATCTTAATCAGGACAAGACAGTAACCAGAGAGGTCATTGCCAACATCTAGCATGGATGAGCGAGCACAGAGAGCACAAGGGGATATGAAATGAACTCACCATAGGTCCTCGCTGGAGATTAGAAGAGGAAGCAGAGGGGCCGACGACCATGGCAGCACGGGGAGCACCCTAGAGGGGGCGCTGCAACCCATACGGCGCCACGGCGATGACCATGAACACGCATAGAGGCGAGGAGCATCACCACGACACACGACAGCGGCGGTAGCACCAGGATCCACGCCAACCCCCAAACCCTAGGGTTCAGGACGGCATCGATCCGTCGCAGCAGAGCACCATACCCAAATCCAGCTGGATAGGAAGGACGAGCATCGTCGACAACCTCCTGTTGCACCATGGCGGCAACCAGAATCGCCCACGGCGGCAGGAATCGCCGGCGGCGACATCACCGACCACGTGGTCGAGGCCAGAGGAGGAGAGGATGAGTTCGAGGGATAGAGGCAGTGAGGAGTGGTCTGAGTTGAGCCAGGCCCTTCGGGGTAGTTATTTTTGACTATGTCTAATGGGCCACTAGGGCCCAATAAGATTAAATCAGCCCAGGAACCTTTCAGGCATGTTTTAATAAATAGGAAAAGACCAAATAACCCCTGGACTTAACTAAATTCTATAAAATAAAATAAAAGTCCAAAAATTATAACTAAAATATTTTTGGATTCACAATAATCCACACTATCCAAATAAAACAAGATATAAAATTTTAGGGATTTAAATTTTATTAAGGATTTTGTAATTTACATATTCCATCGGGAATTTTACAAAATTATTGAAAGATGATAAAATAGATAAAAATCACTTTCATTATATATTAATATTGTAGTATTTTTAAAAAATACTAAATAAATATTTAACAACAATATTTGATGTTTAAGTGATAATTCGTAAAAGAATTATTAAATCAATAAAAGTCAAATAAAAGGGAAATAAAATAAAATAATTCAATATATGTTATATTATTAAAATGTAATATTTATAAATCCTTTATTATTTAAAAAATAATTATTATAATAACGCGGAAACTGCATATCAAATTAAACGATGCATTACACTACTTGCATACTCATTTTGCTTCTTTAAATATTGTCCTTACCGGGCAATAATGGTGTTTTTGTAGTCATAGAAGCTCAAGGTCCAGTGCAAGCATCAGACTTCACTACCTTGCCATCACAAGGAAAGTTCATCACTTGCTCATGTCCTTTGAAGAGTCTTTATCAAAGTATTTGCAAATTATGTGTTATCATATATGCTAAAAAAGAAAGAAAATATTATTTTTACAAATAAAGAAATTATAGATACCATCCTAAGTGGTGATATAATGGAGCAATAGAACTTAGGGTTCTATTTGCAACAATGATGATCAAGTAGGAATTTAATAACTGTAACATCCCAAAAATACTAAGCTTGGATCATCAAACTCTAATCATCAAATTTAGGGTTAACAAAAACTTTTCTAAATAAAATTATGAATGCATGCATATGTGTATGCATTGATTTTGAATTCTTTTAAAACCACCTTGTTTGTTTGTTTCTTTGGTTGTAAAATGTTTCTTAGGTGAAATAAACATCATCTAAAACATTTCCCACACTTTTCCTAAAGACAAGTAAATCAAAACACATATATTAAATGAATGGTCACTTTGACCAATTTAACTCTCATGCCTACTTTGGCTGTCTCAAACTTTCAGAACCTAACGGAAAATTCTCTGGATCTTTGCACCCCTTGAATGTACTCATAACAAAGTATTAAGGCCCACTTTGTGATCATCCAGAAACTTTTAAATGCATAGTTTAAATGACAATTCAAAATTGAATCTTTATCATATGGGAAGATCCCACTTTTTCAAAAACCCCTCAAACAAGCTCAACTTTCAAAACCCAAGCATCTGTAGACTCACCAGCACCAATCTAGCAAACCCACCAAAAATATTTTCAAAATTCAAAACTTGATTTCATGCGGCCATTTCATCAAACAGGTTGCAAACACAAATTAAACAAACATCAAACACTATTGTGAGCAGTGATTCTTGCCTAACTGGTTCCCCATTTAGCTCACAACCAGCTCAGTAGATCACCTAGCAAGATTAACCAAGCACTAGCACCACTGTGAGCTTGCCATTGCCATCAATGGTGAACAGCCGAGCACACCCTTGCCACCCCATAGTCGACAGCAAGCTAGGAGCAGCAGCAAGCCTAGCCAGCATGTCTGGGAGGCATCCCACCGTCCACCGCCACTCACTGTCCCAGCCACGAGCATTGCCAAGCCCTGGACCACGCGCCCAGACCGCCAGAGACCATGCCGAGCGTGCGCCAGAGCACCACCCTCGACCTAAGCCCACAGACCGCGCGCCGCCCTTGCCGCATGCATACACAATCCCCACCGACCCAGGAGACCGCCAGACATCCCCGTTCGCCGCCCTGTGACGTATAGCCACCGCTCACTGTCGAAGTCGACGCCTCTGCCGCGCAGACCGTCGCATGTTCCAGGCCAAGCCACACCACCCCACGCCTCAAAACCATGTCGTTGAGCATCGCCAGGAGACACCACACCGTCCCCTACCCTTGCCCATGCCAATAGCCGCCTGTAACATCGCCCCCGACGAGCTCACCGTGTGCCCCGACGATCCCCTCGCTCGACTATAAATAGAGGCCACCCCCGCTCGATTTCTTCACACCATCTCACTCCCCTCTCCTCACTGATCGTGCCACACCGTTCTCAGAGCAAGGTGAGCACCACCCCGCCGGAATTTCACCGGAGCCCGCCGCCTCTGGAGAAGAAGGGAGCCATCGATTTCATCCACCCCAGGAGCTGTCGCGACCACTCCTGAGTTCGCCGTCGTCGACTTCGTCGTTCGCCCGCCTTGCCGACCCTCGCCCGTACCCCGGTGAGCCCCCAGCACCCCTCACTGGCCGCGCTAGGTTTCGTTCTCACCGGTGTTGTCTCGCGTCATTGATGACTCCCAGCCGTTGGATTAGAATCAGATCAAACGACCCACGTTGCCCCGTACTGCTTCGCCGAGCCCCGTGTCACTGACGAGTGGGGACACCCACTTAAGCAGCCCGCGGGAGCACTGCGCTTAGAAGGCCGGCCCGTTAACTTTTCCCGCGCAGCCCAGTTATTCAAATTAAACCTTTTCTAATTTATTTCATACTCACTTCTGTACCCAACTTCAAAAATCAACCCAGATCGATTCAGTGCACCAATTTGAATGAAACCAATTTTGTTGGAAAGGTCTGTGAATGTTGAATCCAATCCCGTTGGATTCAAGTCATTTGGATCTGTAGATCATCCTTAGTAAAAATAACAAGGCAGAAGATTTTCTGCATTCAAACATTTTTCAAATTTAAACCATAATAACTTTTGAGTTGATTCCAACTCTCAAAAATCACATTTAACCATACCTTTCAGAATATATAAAAATATATAGGTTTACTTGCAGAAATAATGTTCAAGTAATAAAAGAATGCTACATAGGCATTTCTAGCCACTTTAATTAATTAGAATAAAAGGGTAAAACCTTATTAAATTGTTACACCACTTTAAATCACATTCCCATGGACTACAATATGTGGTGATGACATGTGTCAACATGATCCCATGTTTGGTTTGGAGAATATTAAATCTTAAGTAGTTTTTCAATGAGTAGAAATTACTTTTCTAAAAATAAAAGGAATTAAATCAAGCCTTAACCTTGTAATGTTAGAGATGATGCTAGATCATCTATAGGACCCTTGTGTGTGATGATTGCAAGTAGTTAAGTATTGTTTGGTGATTGTGTACCTCGTATTTATGCATAGACGCTAGTACCGACCAAGGATACAAGGAGGAAGGAGGATACTACGAAGAAGAAGCCGAGGAGAACTTCAACCACTGCTCTGCCCAAGGCAAACCTTACTAATCAAGTTGACCTATGCAAGCTAACCCTTGCAATTTAGCAAGCTTATACTGATTTTGTGCAAGCAAATACTTGCTTGTTACTATGCCTACTATATGCCTTAAGCATATGTGATCATACCCACTTGATAAACCAATCCTAGTTTTATTTGCAAGCTTCTTACTTTATTTCTTTATCGAAGCTTTAACTTAGAGTTGACTTAAGTGACTTGTAGATACTAGAAAGATTCTGAAGGTTGCATAAAGAGCATAAAATTTGGCCTAAGTTAGAAACCTTGATATCATTCTAAGATATAAGGTTGTACTTAGTTGAAACTCCACTAGTTTACCACCCCTCATTAGTACTACCCCCACCTGTAGATGCTAGTGCTAAGCATAAGACTTGATCAACTTTAGATGGGTTTACTTGGTGGAAAAATGGTTATGAAAACCTTGGAATGATGGATCATTCTATTGAAATGTTTTGGACATGTGTTTCCAAACACCTGATGATTTTGGTGATGAAAATGTTAAGGCATTAGCCTTAGCCCTTTATAAAAACTGATGGTTGTCTGAATGCGATACCATTCCAATTTTATCGTACAACCACAATACCCGAATATTGGGTAGGGTTTGACTGGAAACTTATATACCTTAGTATTAGTTCCCTCACGGCCTAGGTCTGAGCTGAGGCTACCTTGTGAAGATTTTCCACCTATGCAGTACCCAAGATGACAGTTGGTCATGGTTGGGAGGCCAAACTCATAGGAGAGGTGCTTATACTAGGGCGTGTAATTTAAAGGTTAGGATCGATTATCCGCATACTGAGTATGGTGAATTTAGGATTTGTTCCTGACGGATGTATCGAATGTTATGGTGAAAGTGTACAATCTCTGCAGAGTATCAAACTATTCGAATAGCCGCGTCCGCGGTTATGGACAGTTGGAGTGGCCATACTGTTCCCCCGTCAGACTTTTCAAAATGACTTGTGAAATAAATTGAGACTTTGACTTGATCACAACAGAGTTGCGACCTGAGTTACAAGATCCTACCTAGGAGTTATAAAATTGTGACTAGTTTCCGAACTTAGTAGAGATAAATTTGGCTTTTGCAAAACAACCCTAGAGCCTAGTGTCCTATTATCCAAAAACCCCTTTACCTGTTAGTATTATCTTGCAAGTACTTAAAGAGTACTCATGGCTTTGTCCCTGGCTATTCCCATGGCCAGACTATGAAGAGGAGTACCTGGAGGATGGACCCCAGGGAGGTTATGACAACTCGGATCATCTTCCATCGTCAGCATTGCCTGTGACCCCGAAGATGGAGCTTTGCCTACGCTATCGTTATTATTACGTATTCCGCTGCCTGATGGTGTATTAAGAACTAGATCATGAGATCCCTATTTGTGTAAGAACTTATGTATCGTTTGTAATGGATGATGTACTATGGTATCAAATTCTGTTATGTCTCGCAAAAATGGTAATCCTGGGATTGCGATGTATGGCATAACAGGCATCTAGGATTGAAAAATCCGGGTGTTGACAAGTTGGTATCAGAGCCATCCTGACCATAGGAGACCCTAGTTATACTGGACGTTTGAACCAAAAACTTAGTTTCAAAACCAAAGAAAACAAATATTTACAAAAACTTATTCTCATTCTTATCTCTTTGATTCTTTCGTAAAAATTCATGTTCCTCAAAAACTCTTGCAAAATACATAAAATTTTGACACACTTGATCACCCTGCTAATCTACTCATCCTCTATTCTTATAGATGGACGTGAAGTACAGCAAGTTTTACCAACTGGGGAATGGAGGAGACCTTATCTTTGAGAGGGGTTTGGACCAGCTTTCGGAACTTCTGGAGCGTCAGCACCCCGAGTTCTTCGGAGCTCAGCTCAATGATCAAGGAGGAGAAGACCTACAGTGGCTAATTGTTGCAAGTCTCTGAGGAAAGATTGAACCTCCCAATGCGGAGGGAATTAAGTTTACCATGAGGGAAAACAACTAGCTCGATGGACTTGCCAGAGCAATGCAGGAAGCTCTTTCCCGTCTGTGTGGGCAGAGCATCAATCAGATCAAGGGTACTCGCTTTGAGTTTTGCCCAAGGCGTGATGCAAATGGACAACCACTGGAAGCCCCATACCACCCCGAGCTGAAGACTCAATTGGACCACCTTAGCTTCATGATGTACGATCGTCAGCAGGAGTTGGACAACTGCCGTGACTACTGCAACCACAAGTCAGCCATCATCAAGATGAAGGATCAAACCATCGCCATGCTAGCAAAGGATCGCAAGTCTCGCTGCCGTCAGCTCGACAAGAAGGAGCGCATCATTGCCCAGCTTCGCCACCGCATCTCATCTTTAGAGGAGACCATCCACGAGAGAGTCATGCAGTTGGAGGAAAGGGAGAATGTCGGAGAGGATCTTTGTGGAGACCCTTACTCCTATCTCAGCGATGACGATGATTTTCTGGAGGATCAGGCCATGGACTTCTTCACCGATGAGGATGATTTCGCCTTCATCGATGATGATGAAGATGATGAAGCCACAGACTCCAAGGAGTAGTAGCACTTGAGCACTAGCGTAGTGAGAAGTATTCGCTCCCACTGTATCGTAGTTCTCAGAATGGTTCTTAAAACCATCTGTTTTTCTTTGTTGTGTTGTGTGTTGTACTGTGTGCTATGAATGAATGAATGAAAAAGCAAGTTGCTAGAAAAATCTGAGTCAAACCTTTAAAACTTTTCAAAGTTCCCGAAACCTTAGAAATTTCCCTCTTTTCTCATGATCTATCTAAATCTTCAGATGCCATGTGGAGGAAGTGGTTCAGCCCCGGACCCAATGTTGCAGATCCTGCAAATGTTGACTTCTGACCGCGAAGCTGAAAGAGCGGAATGTCAAGCCAACCTAGCCACTCTGCAACAGATAGCCCAGCTAGCCCACAACAACCAAGGCCACGGAAATCAGGACACCCATGGATCTAAGCTCAAAAATTTCCAGAATACCAACCCACCTATTTTCACTAAGTCAGAAGAACCCCTAGACGTCGATGATTGGCTGCAAACCATGGAAAATAACTTAAAAGTCGCTGGAGTAGAAGCCAACGAGAAAGTTCTATTTGCCACCCACTATCTAGCCGGAGATGCCAGGGCATGGTGGAACAGTGTTCGCGCAATGACCGGAGACCAGATGATGACCTGGGAGGAATTCAAAGTCAATTTCAGCAGAACCCATGTGCCACCGGGTTTGATCAAGAGAATGAGAGACGAGTTCAGAGAGCTGAAGCAAGGAAGGATGACTGTAGTGGAATACCGTGACAAATTTTTGTCATTAGCTAGGTATGCCCCGGACGAGATAGACACGGAAGCCAAGAAGAAGGAGAGGTTCCTGAATGGTCTGCATGACGAGATGCAGACGGTGTTAGTCAATATTCCCTTTGCGGATATTGAAGCCCTTGTCGACTCTGCCATCCAGATGGAAGGAAAAATCAACCAAGCCAATGAGAACCGCAAGCGTCGTATGATGCATCAGCCAGGAACCCATCAGACCCCAGAGTATCGCCCCAGCCCATCTCCAGGATTTGCCCCAAGAACCAACAGACCCCCGATGAACCGTCCGACCTATCCCAACCGTGGAAACCCTAGACCCGGAGGAAATCACAACAACCCCAGCAACGCCAGCAATTTCAATCGTGCCCCACCCAAGTTCAACAACAATGTTACCGCCAACACCAACACTGCCCCGAGGACTGGACGCAATGCTGTGCCTGTAGCAGCCATGGACAAGTCGCAAGTGACTTGTTATGACTGTGGAAATAAAGTCCACTATTCCAACGAGTGCCCCAACAAGAAGAATGCTATAGCCCCCAATGCCAATTCCCCAGCTCAGCAACAGCGTCTTGTTCAGCCAGGGAGAAGATTTGCCCCAGGGAATTCACTCAACCGCAATCGCCGTCTTTTTCTCATGCATGCTGAAGAAGCTCAGGAAGTGCTAGACGTCGTGCTGGGTATGTTTTCTGTTAATTCAGTACTTGCAAGAGTGTTGTTTGATTCTAGTGCATCGCATTCATTTGTCACGAAAGAATTTGCATGCACTAGTAAAATTCAACCAACCAAACTGAAGCATGTTATGATTTTTCAAATTCCAGGATCAACCACCAAGGCTAGGCAAATTTGCAAAGTCGTCCCTATCAGAATCCATGGCATAGATTTTTATGCTAATCTGATAGTACTCGGAACTAAAGGTTTGGAAGTAGTACTAGGAATGGATTGGATGTCCAAACATAAAGGATTGATTGATCGTACAAGAAAGCCATCACCATGACCAGTACAGCCGGAATATCAGTCGAACATATATCTGAAACCTTACCTCGCCAATTCAAATGCAACAAGAGTATAGCCCAACCTACCATTGACCAAGTCTGGATAGTCTGTGAATACCCCAATGTATTTCCAGATGTTTTGCCCGGTATGCCCCCAGATCGGGATATCGAGTTTATCATTGAACTAATCTCCGGAACCGGACCCATAGCCCAGAGACCCTATAGTATGAACCGGTCAGAGCTAGCTGAATTGAAGAAGCAACTGGATTCCATGTTGGAAATCGGATTGATTCAACCAAGTGCGTCACCATGGAGATCACCTGTCTTGTTTGTGGACAAGAAGGATGGAGGTAACCATTTGTGTACGGATTATTGGAAATTGAATGATGTCACCATCAAAAACAAGTACCCCTTGCCCAAGATCGAAGATTTGTTTGATGAGTTGACCGGTGCCAAGGTGTTTTCTAAGATTGATCTTAGAATTGGCTATCATCAACTCAAAATTCGTGCAGAGGATATTCCAAAGACTGCCTTTACCACCAGATATGGATTGTATGAGTATAGGGTCATGTCTTTTGTATTAACCAATGCCCCCACTTATTTCATGAACCTCATGAATAAGATTTTTATGGACTTCTTGGATAAGTTTGTCGTTGTTTTCATTGATGACATTCTGATTTATTCCAAAACAGAAGAAGAACATGAGCTACACCTAAGGACCATTCTTGGAACCCTTAGAGAGCATCAGCTGTATGCAAAGTTTAGCAAGTGTGAATTCTGGTTACAGGAGGTAGGATTCCTCGGTCACATTGTATCAGCCGGAGGAATTGCCCTTGATCCTGCCAAAGTGAAAGATGTAGAAGATTGGCAAGCCCCAACCACTCAAACCCAAGTTCGCGCATTTCTCGGATTGGCGGGATATTACCGCAAATTCGTAGAAGGATTCTCTAGTATCGCCAGACCCATGACCCAATTGCTGAAGAAGGACAAGAAGTTTGAATGGACCGACAAATGTGAAGCGAGTTTTCAAGAACTCAAGAAGAGATTGATTTCAGCCCCAATCTTGATCATGCCGGATATCACGAAGCCCTTCAATGTGTATTGTGACGCATCCAAGATTGGTCTCGGATGTGTGCTAATGCAAGAAGGCAAAGTTATATCTTATCTATCCCAACAATTGAAGCAACATGAGAAATACTACCCAACCCATGACCTCGAACTCACAGCCGTAGTTCCATCCCTAAAGACATGGAGACATTACCTGATGGGAAACCGTTGTGAGATTTATTCGGATCACAAGAGCCTAAAGTATATATTCACTCAGAAGGAGCTGAATATGAGGCAGAGAAGATGGATTGAGCTAATCAAGGATTATGACCTGGACATTCACTATCACCTTGGTAAAGCCAGCGTAGTAGCCGATGCCCTTAGCAGATTGCCATGCCGCTTGAACTCCATGATTTTGAAGGAGCAACCAAGCTTGCACAAAGAGATGGAAGATTTTCGAATGGAATTAGTAAGTGAAGGATTTTTGGCTAGCATAGAACTCCATCCCACCTTGATCAGTCAGATTAAGGAGGCGCAGAAGGAAAATGCTAGTATCGACGGAATCAAGCGTCGTATCGGTATAGGCAAACTACCCGGATTCACCGAGGACGAAGAAGGAGTGTTGTGGTTCAAAGGACGCCTTTGTGTACCAGCATATTTTGAATTGAAAGAAGTTATTTTGAAGGAGGCTCATGATACTCTTTATTCTATCCATCCCGGAGGAACTAAGATGTATCAAGATTTAAAAGAGCAATTTTGGTGGCATAAGATGAAGAGAGAAATCGGAAGCTATATCGCCATGTGTGATATATGTCAGCGAGTCAAGGCAGGACATCAAAGAACCGCTGGATTGTTGCAACCTTTGCAGATTCCGGAGTGGAAATGGGATTCTGTAGGAATGGACTTTATCACTGGACTGCCTACTTCTAGTAGGGGAAATGACTCTATCGGTCATAGTGGACAGATTGTCCAAAGTCGCCCATTTCTTGCCCGTCAACACCACATATCAGAGTTTGAAGCTAGCAGAGTTGTACATCGCTAGAATCGTTAGTTTGCACGGAGTCCCCAAGAACATAGTATCGGATTGAGGAACTCCGTTTACCTCGAGATTCTGGTAGAAAGTTCAAGAAGGTTTAGGAACCCGCCTAGATTTCAGTACCGCGTATCACCCTCAGACCGATGGACAAACGGAGCGAGTAAATCAAATACTCGAAGATATGCTGAGAGCATGTGTGTTAGAATATGGATCCAAGTGGGAAGACTGTCTGCCGTTTGCAGAATGTTCCTACAACAACAGTTACCAAGCCAGTTTGCAAATGGCCCCATTTGAATTCATGTACGGAATAAAGTGTCGCACCCCTTTGAACTGGTCGTAAGTAGTAGAGAGTCAGATTTTTGGACCCGACATCCTACGAGAAGCCGAAGAGAAGGTTCACAAGATTCGTGAGCACCTCAAGACCGCCCAATCCCGACAAAAGAGTTACGCCGACAAGAGACGTAGAGACCTCGCCTTCAATATAGGAGATGCAGCGTTTCCAACTCAAAGGAAAGTTATCCCCTAGATATGTCGGACCCTTCAAGATTTTGAACCGTCGAGGAGAAGTATTGTATCAATTGGAGCTATCCGAAGAGATGTCAGCCGTGCACAATGTGTTCCATATCTCGTTACTTCGCAAGTGTCTCGAAGTCCCCGAGAAGACCGAAGTATTCAAGAATATCGACCATCGGACCATAGAGATCAACGATGACCTGACCTATCCCGAAGTACCCATCCGCAATTTGGAAGAAGCTTTTCGAACCACCCGAACCCAAAGCATCAAGTTTCTCAAGATTCAGTGGAGCAACCACACAGAAGAGGAAGCTACCTGGGAGCGCGAAGATCACATTAGGACGGAGTTTCCCGATCTCTTCAAATCCTAGGTAATCTTTTCGTCCTTTTTCAAATCTCGGGACGAGATTTTGTTTAAGGGGGGAAGGTTTGTAACATCCCAAAAATACCAAGCTTGGATCATCAAATTTAGGGTTAACAAAAACTTTTCTAAATAAAATTATGAATGCATGCATATGTGTATGCATTGATTTTGAATTCTTTTAAAACCACCTTGTTTGTTTATTTCTTTGCTTGTAAAATGTTTCTTAGGTGAAATAAACATCATCTAAAACATTTCCCACACTTTTCCTAAAGACAAGTAAATCAAAACACATATATTAAATGAATGGTCACTTTGACCAATTTAACTCTCATGCCTACTTTGGCTGTCTCAAACTTTCAGAACCTAACAGAAACTTCTCTGGATCTTTGCACCCCTTGAATGTACTCATAACAAAGTATCAAGGCCCACTTTGTGATCATCCAGAAACTTTTAAATGCATAGTTTAAATGACAATTCAAAATTGAATCTTTATCATATGGGAAGATCCCACTTTTTCAAAAACCCCTCAAACAAGCTCAACTTTCAAAACCCAAGCATGTGCATACTCACCAGCACCAATCTAGCAAACCCACCAAAAATCTTTTCAAAATTCAAAACTTGATTTCATGCGGCCATTTCATCAAACAGGTTGCAGACACAAATCAAACAAACATCAAACACTATTGTGAGCAGTGATTCTTGCCTAACTGGTCCCCCATTTAGCTCACAACCAGCTCAGTAGATCACCTAGCAAGATTAACCAAGCACTAGCACCACTGTGAGCTTTCCATTGCCATCAATGGTGAACAGCCGAGCACACCCTTGCCACCCCATAGTCGACAGCAAGCTAGGAGCAGCAACAAGCCTAGCCAGCATGTCTGGGAGGCAGCCCACCGTCCACCGCCACTCACTGTCCTAGCCGCGAGCGTTGCCAAGCCCTGGACCACGCGCATGAACCGTGCCCAGACTGTCAGAGACCATGACGAGCGTGCGCCAGAGAACCACCCTCCACCGAAGCCCACAGACCGCGCGCCGCCCTCGTCGCGTGCATACACAATCCCCACCGACCCAGGAGACCGCCAGACATCCCCGTTCGCCGCCTCGCGACGTATAGCCACCGCTCGCCGTCGAAGTCGCCGCCTCTGCCGCGCAGAGCGTCGCATGTTCTAGACCAAGCCACACCGCCCCACGCCTCAAAACCATGTCGTTGAGCATCGCTAGGAGACACCACACCGTCCCCTACCCTTGCCCATGCCAATAGCCACCTGTAACATCGCCCCGACGAGCTCACCGTGCGCCCCAACGGTCCCCTCCCTCGACTATAAATAGAGGCCACCCCCGCTCGATTTCTTCACACCATCTCACTCCCCTCTCCTCACTGATCGTGCCACACCATTCTCAGAGCAAGGCGAGCACCACCCCGCCGGAATTTCACCGGAGCCCGCTGAAGGGTTTCGCAGCATAGTAAATCAAAATTTTCTACGGAAGCGAACAGAGGGAAAGCCAAGATCTAATCTAGGACATGCAAACAACGAGAGAGATTGGATTAGATCTTCATACCCTTGAAGATTTGGTGCATGAACGCTCGTTTAACGTGGGTGATGTAGTCGATTTCGCTTCTCCTCCTCGCGATCCGATCCGATCTAGCACCACAAGTGGCGGTGCCTCCGTGAGATGCACACGTGCAGCACCTCGACGTCTCCTCCTTCCTCGGACCAGCAAGTATGGTGGAGAGATGGATTGGATCTACAACACGACGGCGTGGTGTATATGGTGGAGAATTTCTGCTGCAGGGCTTCGCCTACAAACAGTCGGGAGGGAGGGAGGAGGGCAGCAGGGCAACTAGGGTTTGGAGGAAGGTGTGTAGATTGGGGGGAAGGGGGCGCACCATCCCTCTATATATAGAGGGGGTGAGGCCAGCCCTTGCCCATCCTCCAAGCCTATCTCTAGTTTAAACGATTTAAACTTATCCCTTATCTAGAAACCCTATCTCTAGTTTAAACGAGTTTAAACTTATCTAGGATCGGCTGGGCCCTATGGGGCCTTGTGCCCCTGACCCAATGCGGCCAGGACACTACCTCATAGGCCCATGCCCCCTCCCGGAAGGTGGGACCACGTTGGCCCCCTTCCGGAAGGTTCTAGAAGCTTCCGGTACAATACCGATTAATCCGGAACAATTCCGAACTCCAAAAACTGCACTGCCTTATATGAATCTTATTCTCCGGACCATTCCGGAACCTCTCGTGATATCCCGGATCCCATCCGAGACACTGAACACAAATTCATAAACCAAGTATCCAATCTATCCTAGCGTCGAGACACGTTAAGTGTGTGACCCTGCGGGTTCGAGAATATGTAGACATGATCTTCTATCAATAATCAACAGCGGGGTCTGGGCACCCATATTGACTCCCACACATTCATCGATGATCATATCGGATGAACCACGATGCCAGGATTCAATCAATCCCATATATATTCCCTTCGTCTCGCGATATTTTACTTGCCCGAGATTCGATCGTCGGTATCATCATACCTAGTTCAATCTCGTTCACAGCAAGTACTTTACTCGTTCCGTAATCCGATATCACTTTGTGATTAACTCCTTAACCACATGCTTGCAAGAGGTGTTGATATCGATTACCGAGTGGGCCCGAAGTATATCTCTCCGACTTGGGAGGGACAAATTCCATCTCGATACATACAACCCAACAGATACTTTCCGATCACCTGAGAGACACCTTTATGATCACCCTCTCATAGGATGACGTTTGATGACCTCAAAGCTTTCTTCCGATACCAGGGAGTTGCATTATCTCATGGTCTAAGGAATACAATATTTGACATAAGAAAAGCTTCGCAAAGATGAACACAATGACACGATCTAATTGCTTCGCTTAGTTTGGGTCTATCCACCATATCATTCTCCCAATGATATGATCTCATTATCAATTGACAACTCATGTCTATGGTTAGGAAACCTTAACCATCATTGATCAATGAGCTAGTCCATAGAGGCGTACTAGGGACATGGTGTTGTTCACAAACCACACAAGTATTAATGTTTCCGCTTAATACAATTCTAGCATGGAATATAAACTTTATCATGAACAAGAATTATAATAATAACATCTTTATTATTGCCTCTAGGGCATAATTCCAACAGTCTCCCACTTGCACTAGAGTCAATAATCTAGTTTACATTTGGCAACAATCTCACACCCATGGCACTGAGGTGCTGATCATGTTTTACACGTGGAAGAGGTTTAGTCAATGGATCTGCGACATTCAGATCTGTATGTACTTTGCTGATCTTCAGATCTCCATCTGCTATATAATCTCGGATTATATGAAACTTGCGGTTGATATGCTTGGTCTTTGGATGATATCTTGGTTCCTTAGCGAGTGCTATGGCGCCAGTATTGTCACACAATATCTCCAGTGGGTCCAATGCACTTGGAACCACGCCAAGCTCAGTGATGAAGTTTCTGATCCAAACTCCTTCACTTGACGCTTCTACAGCAGCCATGTATTCCGCTTCTACTGTAGATCCCGCGATCACGCTTTGCTTGCAGCTTCTCCAGCTCACAGCTCCTCCATTCAAAATATACACGTATCCTGTCTGAGATTTATGATCATCCTTGTCGGTGTCGAAACTAGCATCGACGTAACCTTTTACGACGAGCTGTTGATCACCCCCATAGACTAAGAACATTTCTTTAGTCCTATTCAGGTACCTTAGGATATTCTTCACGGCTGTCCAAAGGTTCCACTCGGATCACTTTGATATCTCGCGTCAAACTAAGAGCATTGGACACATCCGTCTAGTACACAAGATGGCATACATGATGGAACCTATGGACGAGGCATAAGGCACTTTGCTCATAGCTTCCTATCATTTACCGTAGGACACCGAGCCTTGCTCAATATCTTACTCGACAACATAGGCACTGAACCTTTCAATGCCTTATCCATTCTGAACCTTTTCGTAACTTTGTCTAGGTATGTACTCGCTTAAAGCTATCGCGCCTTTTGTCTATCTCTATAGATTTTGATGCCCAATATATAAGCAGCTTCACCTAGGTCTTTCATTGAAAAACACTTGTTCAAATAACTCTTCACATCGTTAAGCATGCTGATGTCATTTCCAATAATCAATATGTCATCCACATATAGTACCGTAAACGCCACCGAAGCTCCCACTCACTTTCTTGTAGATGCAAGCTTCAGAGCAATTTGGAACAAATCCAAAGCTCTTGATCACTTGATCAAAACGAAGGTTCCAACTCCGAGATGCTTGCTTCAGTCCATAAATGGAACGCTGAAGTTTGCATACTTTATCAGCATCCTTAGGATCGACAAAACCTTCGGGTTGCATCATATACAACTCTTCATCAGTGTTGCCATTGAGGAAAGCAGTCTTGACATCCATCTGCCATATTTCATAATCATGAAACGCAGCAATTGCTAATAAAATCCGAATGGACTTAAACATCGCTACGGGAGAGAAAGTCTCATCGTAGTCAACACCTTGAACTTGTCGAAAACCTTTCGCAACAAGCCGTGCTTTATGGACGGTAACATTACCATCCGCGTCCGTTTTCTTCTTGAAGATCCATTTGCACTCAACGGCCTTTCGGTCGCTAGGAGGGTCCACCAAAGTCCATACTTGGTTTTCGCTCATGGATCCCAATTGGATTTCATGGCTTCTAGCCATTTCTCGAGTCCGGCTCATCATCGCTTCCTCATAGTTCGTAGGTTCACCGTCTTCTACTAACAAGACAGTCAAGACAGGTTGCTGCCACCACTCGGGAGGGCACGCGACCTTGTCGACCCTGACGCTCAAGAGCAGCATCGTCCAAGCTTCATGATCCTTGTCATTAGCTTCCTCTATTGTTGGTGCAAAGTGCACCGAACAATTTCAGGTGCTGCGCTACTCTCCAATTCAAGAGAAGGTTCAATAACCTCGTCTAGCTCTACTTTCCTCCCACTCACTTCTTTCGAGAGAAACTCCTTCTCAAGAAAGGAACCGTTCTTTGCGACAAACACTTTGCCTTCGGTTCTGTGATAGAAGGTATACCCAATAGTTTCCTTAGGGTATCCTATGAAGACGCATTTCTCCGCTTTGGGTTCGAGCTTGTCCAGCATCAACTTCTTGACGTAAGCTTCGCATCCCCAAACTTTAAGAAACGACAACTTAGGTTTAGCACCAAACCACAGTTCATACGGTGTCGTCTCAACGGATTTAGATGGAGCCCTGTTTAAAGTGAATGCAGCGGTTTCTAATGCATAACCCCAAAATGATAAAGGCAAATCAGTAAGAGACATCATTGATCGGACCATATCTAATAAGGTTCGATTCCGGCTTTCAGACACACCATTGCGCTGTGGTGTTCCGGGTGGCGTGAGTTGTGAAACGATTCCACTTGCTTTGAGATGCGTGAGAAAATCATAACTCAAATATTCGCCCCCACGATCGGATCGTAGAAACTTAATCTTTACATTACGATGGTTCTCCACTTCATTCTGAAATTCTTTGAACTTTTCAAACGTTTCAGATTTATGTTTCATTAAATAGATATACCCATATCTACTTAAGTCATCGGTAAAAGTGAGAAAATAGCGATATCCACCGCGCGTCGAAACACTCATCGGTCCGCATATATCAGTATGTATGATTTCCAACAAGTCCGTTGCTCGCTCCATCATACCGGAGAACGGGGTTTTGATCATCTTGCCCATGAGGCATGGTTCGCATGTGTCAAATGATTCAAAATCAAGAGACTCCAAAAGTCCATCAGAATGGAGTTTCTTCATGCGCTTTACACCAATATGACCTAGACGACAAGTGCCACAAATAAGTAGTATTATCACTATCTACTTTGCATCTCTTAGCCTCAATGTTATGGATGTGTTTCATCCCTTTCGAGATTTAGAAGAAATAAACCACTCACAAGAGGTGCATGACCATAAAAGATGTTACTCATATAAATAGAACAACCATTATTCTCCGATTTAAATGAATAACCGTCTTGCAATAAACACGATCCAGAAATAATGTTCATGCTCAACGCAGGCACATAATAACATTTATTAAGGTTTAAAACTAATCAAGGTAAAACTAAGGAGAGCGTGCTGACGCCATCACATCAACTCTTGATCCGCTGCAACGCCAAGATCGTCACCTCATCCCTCGCAGTCGCCGCCTATTCCGCAGCTCCTGCTTCAAGTTACAAATATTAGCAACTGAACCGTATCAAATACCCGTGCACTACAACGAGGGCTAGTAAGGAAAACATCAATAACATGTATATCAAATATACCTTTGATGGTGCCAGCCTTCTTGTCCGCTAAGTACTTGGACAGCTATGCCCAGGACCCTTGTCCTTGCAATAGAAGCACTCGCTTCGGCTTGGGACTGCACTGAGCTTCTTCTCAGCCAGGGCATTGCTTGCCGCCGCCTTCTTGAAGAGCTTCTTTGCACCTTTACCTTTCTTAAAGGAGGGCTTGTTGACCATCAACACATGATTATCCTTCTTGATGTCCACCGCAGCCTTCAGCTTATGTAAGAGCTCGGTGATCGTATCGATGGAACCAATCTGATTATGAGTCACTACAAAACTTTTGTAGCTGGGAGGGAGTGATTGCGAACCTGTCAATCTTGAGCTCCTCCGAATCTTGCATTCCAGCTTGCTCAATGCGTTGAGTGTAGCCCGACATCTTAATGGCGTGCTCACTAATGTAACTCCCTTCCTCCATCTTGCGCTTAAAGAACTTCTGAGATCTCATATCTCTTAACGGGCTGAGTCTCAAACATGGTTTTCAACTCTCGAGAATCTCAAAGGGCCCGGATAGCTTTCAAATGTTTTTGAAGTTCCGTTCCATAGCAAACAACATGGTGCTCTTAATCACACCATAATCATCTTTATGCGCGATCGATAGATAGCTTTCTCATCAGCCGTAGCTTGCGCAGGGTGTCACCTAACGCTTTCTCAAGGACATAGTCCTTTGTCCGCCGCATGTAATGATTCTTAGATTGCAGAACCAGTTGGTGAAGTTAGACCCATTGTTTCTAAGCTTTTCTTTCTCAGCAAAAACGTTGAAGTTGAAGTTGGACTTGGCCATGTGATCTACAGTATTTGCAAGTACAATTTAGACTATGTTCATGATAAATAGTTCAACTTAATCAAATTACTAGATGAACTCCCACTAAATTCAACATCCCTCAAGTTGTTTAGTGAACATGATCCAAATTCACCACACCTAATCCGATCATCACGTGAAGAGATGTGGTTTCAATGGTGGACAACGAAGTGTCGATCATATCATTCATATGACTCATGCTTAACCTTTCGGTTCTTGTGTTCCGAGGCCATGTCTGTACATGCTAGGCTCGTCAAGTTAGACCCAAGTATTTCCGCGTGTGCAAAACTGGCTTGCACCCGTTGTATGTGAGCGTAGAGTCTATAGCACCCGATCATCACGTGATGCTTGGACACGATGAACTTTCGCAACGGTGCATACATGGGGAGAACACAGTTTTATCTTGATCTTTATGAGGAATCATCTTATAATGCTACCGCGATCTAAGCATAATAAGATACATAAAAGGATAAACATCACATGCATATAACTTTATGTGACATGGTATAGCCAATCTTCACGCAATGATCTCCATCTTGTGCGTTCCGGCATGATCTCCATCACTCCACCATGATTGCCTCCACCATGAATAGCAACTACAACTATTGCTAACTACTTAGCGATAAAGTAAAGCTATTACATGGCGTATAAGAAGTTGACTCGCAGGTCATACACAATTATAAAGACAACCATATGGCTCCTGCCGGTTGTGTACTCATCGACATGCAAGTCGTGAAACATTACAAAACATGATCATCGCATACAATATACACATCACATCTTGGGCCATACCATATCAACGAAAACACTCCTGCAAAAACAAGTTAGACGCCTCTACTTTGTTGTTGCATGTTTTACGTGGCTCATGGGAGTAGATGCTAAGAACGATTCTTACCTACGGAAAGCCACAACGGTGATATTATGGTTGCCAAACTCCGGTGTTAATCCCATGACAACTATAGTGAGAGAAACTGACATCCACCAGCCGCATGTGTGGTACAAGCCACACGTCAAGTCGAGCCGGTCTCATGACGACGTCGCGTAAGGTTGGCCTGGACCGCTTCAATCTCACTATCCCGCGCCATAAGAATAACACAAACAAGAGGCTTGCAATAGAAAACATCAACGCCCGCAACAACCATGTTGCGTTCTACTCGTGAATCACATCTACGCATAGATCTAGCTCTGATACCACTGATGGGTTTTGCAGCATAGTAAATCAAAATTTTCTACGGAAGCGAACAGAGGGAAAGCCAAGATCTAATCTAGGAGATGCAAACAACAAGAGAGATTGGATTAGATCTTCATACCCTTGAAGATTCGCAGATGGAACGTTAAATGGAACGTGGGTGATGTAGTCGTACTCGCTTCTCCTCCTCGCGATCCGATCCGATCTAGCACCACAAGTGGCGGTGCCTCCGTGAGATGCACACGTGCAGCACCTCGACGTATCCTCCTTCCTCGGACCAGCAAGTATGGTGGAGAGATGGATTGGATCTACAACACGACGGTGTGGTGTATATGGTGGAGAATTTCTGCTGCAGGGCTTCGCCTACAAACAGTCGGGAGGGAGAGAGGAGGGCAGCAGGGCAACTAGGGTTTGGAGGAAGGTGTGTAGATTGGGGGGAAGGGGGCGCACCAGCCCTCTATATATAGAGGGGGGGTGCGGCCAGCCCTTGCCCATCCTCCAAGCCTATCTCTAGTTTAAACGATTTAAACTTATCACTTATCTAGAAACCCTATCTCTAGTTTAAACGAGTTTAAACTTATCTAGGATCGGCTGGGCCCTATGGGGCCGTGTGTCCCTGAATGCGCCAGGACACTCCCTCATAGGCCCATGCCCCCTCCCGGAAGGTGGGACCACGTTGGCCCCCTTCCGGAAGGTTCTAGAAGCTTCCGGTACAATACCGATTAATCCGGAACAATTCCGAACTCCAAAAACTGCACTGTCTTATATGAATCTTATTCTCCGGACCATTCCGGAACCTCTCGTGATATCCCGGATCCCATCCGAGACTCCGAACACAAATTCATAAACCAAGTATCCAATCTATCCTAGCGTCGAGACACGTTAAGTGTGTGACCCTGCGGGTTCGAGAATATGTAGACATGATCTTCTATCAATAATCAACAGCAATGCAGGCACCCATATTGACTCCCACACATTCATCGATGATCATATCGGATGAACCACGATGCCAGGATTCAATCAATCCCATATATATTCCCTTCGTCTCGCGATATTTTACTTGCCCGAGATTCGATCGTCGGTATCATCATACCTAGTTCAATCTCGTTCACAGCAAGTACTTTAATCGTTCCGTAATCCGATATCACTTTGTGATTAAATCCTTAACCACATGCTTGCAAGCGGTGTTGATATCGATTACCGAGTGGCCCGAAGTATATCTCTCCGACTTGGGAGGGACAAATTCCATCTCGATACATACAACCCAACAGATACTTTCCGATCACCTGAGAGACACCTTTATGATCACCCTCTCATAGGATGACGTTTGATGACCTCAAAGCTTTCTTCCGATACCAGGGAGTTGCATTATCTCATGGTCTAAGGAATACAATATTTGACATAAGAAAAGCTTCGCAAAGATGAACACAATGACACGATCTAATTGCTTCGCTTAGTTTGGGTCTGTCCACCATATCATTCTCCCAATGATATGATCTCATTATCAATTGACAACTCATGTCTATGGTTAGGAAACCTTAACCATCATTGATCAATGAGCTAGTCCATAGAGGCGCATTTAGGGACACGGTGTTGTTCACAAACCACACAAGTATTAATGTTTCCGCTTAATACAATTCTAGCATGGAATATAAACTTTATCATGAACAAGAATTATAATAATAACATCTTTATTATTGCCTCTAGGGCATAATTCCAACACCCGCCGCCTCTGGAGAAGAAGGGAGCCATCGATTTTGTCCACCCCAGGAGTTGCCGCGACCACCCCTGAGTTTGTCGTCGTCGACTTCGTCGTTCGCCCGCCTCGTCGACCCTCACCCGTACCCCGGTGAGCCCCCAGCACCCCTCACTGTCCGCGCTAGATTTCGTTCTCACCGACGTTGTCTCGCGTCGATGATGACTCCCAGCCGTTGGATTAGAATCAGATCAAACGACCCACGTTGCCCCGTACCGCTTCGCCCAGCCCCGTGTCACTGATGAGTGGGGACACCCACTTAAGCAGCCCGCGGGAGCACTGCGCTTAGCAGGCCGGCCCGTTAACTTTTCCCGCGCGGCCCAGTTATTCAAATTAAACCTTTTCTAATTTATTTCAAACTCACTTCTGTACCCAACTTCAAAAATCAACCCAGATCGATTCAGTGCACCAATTTGAATGAAACCAATTTTGTTGGAAAGGTCTGTGAATGCTAAATCCAAGCCTGTTGGATTCAAGTCATTTGGATCTGTAGATCATCCTTAGTAAAAATAACAAGGCAGAAGCTTTTCTGCATTCAAACATTTTTCAAATTTAAACCATAATAACTTTTGAGTTGATTCTAACTCTCAAAAATCACATTTAACCATACCTTTCAGAATATATAAAAATATATAGGTTTACTTGCAGAAATAATGTTCAAATAATAAAAGAATGCTACATAGGCATTTCTAGCCACTTTAATTAATTAGAATAAAAGGGTAAAACCTTATTAAATTGTGACACCACTTTAAATCACATTCCCATGGACTACAATATGTGGTGATGACATGTGTCGACATGATCCCATGTTTGGTTTGGAGAATATTAAATCTTAAGTAGTTTTTCAATGAGTAGAAATTACTTTTCTAAAAATAAAAGGAATTAAATCAAGCCTTAACCTTGTAATGTTAGAGATGATGCTAGATCATCTATAGGACCCTTGTGTGTGATGATTGCAAGTAGTTAAGTATTGTTTGGTGATTGTGTACCTCGTATTTATGCATAGACGCTAGTACCGACCAAGGATACGAGGAGGAAGGAGGATACTACGAAGAAGAAGCCGAGGAGAACTTCAACCACTGCTCTGCCCAAGGCAAGCCTTACTAATCAAGTTGACCTATGCAATCTAACCCTTGCAATTTAGCAAGCTTATATTGATTTTGTGCAAGCAAATACTTGCTTGTTACTATGCCTACTATATGCCTTAAGCATATGTGATCATACCCACTTGATAAACCAATCCTAGTTTTATTTGCAAGCTTCTTACTTTATTTATTTATCGAAGCTTTAACTTAGAGTCGACTTAAGTGACTCGTAGATACTAGAAAGATTCTGAAGGTTGCATAAAGAGCATAAAATTTGGCCTAAGTTAGAAACCTTGATATCATTCTAAGATATAAGGTTGTACTTAGTTGAAACTCCACTAGTTTACCACCCCTCATTAGTACTACCCCCACCTGTAGATGCTAGTGCTAAGCATAAGACTTGATCAACTTTAGATGGGTTTACTTGGTGGAAAAATGGTTATGAAATCCTTGGAATGATGGATCATTCTATTGAAATGTTTTGGACATGTGTTTCCAAACACCTGATGATTTTGGTGATGAAAATGTTAAGGCATTAGCCTTAGCCTTTTATAAAAAACTGATGGTTGTCTGAATGCGATACCATTCCAATTTTATCGTACAACCACAATACCCGAATATTGGGTAGGGCTTGACTAGAAACTTATATACCTTAGTATTAGTTCCCTCACGGACAAGGTCTGAGCTGAGGCTACCTTGTGAAGATTGTCCACCTGTGCAGTACCCAAGATGACAGTTGGTCATGGTTGGGAGGCCAAACTCATAGGAGAGGTGCTTATACTAGGGCGTGTAATTGACAGTTGGTCATGGTTGGTCATGATTGATTATCCGAATACTGAGTATGGTGAATTCAGGATTTGTTCCTGACGGATATATCGAATGTTGTGGTGAAAGTGTACAATCTCTGCAGAGTGTCAAACTATTCGAATAGCCGCATCCGCGGTTATGGACAGTTGGAGTGGCCATACTGTTCCCACAATAGAGTTGTGACCTGAGTTACAAGATCCCACATAGGAGTTATAAAATTGTGATCAGTTTCGGAACTTAGTAGAGATAAATCTGGCTTTTGCAAAACAACCCTAGAACCTAGTGTCCTATTATCCAACAACCCCTTTACCTGTTAGTATTAGCTTGCAAGTACTTAAAGAGTACTCATGGCTTTGTCCCTGGCTATTCCCATGGCCAGACTATGAAGAGGAGTACCTGGAGGATGGACCCCAGGGAGGTTACGATAACTAGGATCATCTCCCATCGTCAGCATTGCCTGTGACCCCGAAGATGGAGCTTCGCCTACGCTATCGTTATTATTACGTATTCCGCTGCCTGATGTTGTATTAAGAACTGGATCATGAGATCCCTATTTGTGTAAGAACTTATGTATTGTTTGTAATGGATGATGTACTATGGTATCCAATTCTGTTATGTCTCGCAAAAATGGTAATCCTGGGATTGCGATGTATGGCATAACAGGCATCTAGGATTGAAAAATCTGGGTGTTGACAATAACCCCTGACATCAGTGATTCTAGCGTCGTATATTACGCGTTAGCCATGAGATTTGGAATGGGACAGAGAAGTCAGCTGTATCTTCTTCCTCTCGCATGAAGCCGGATGCGCAGGTCGTGGCTATTATCCTCGTAGCATGCATATTAATTGGTAATTCATAGAGGATATTCGGCATATGGGTAGGAACCCTCATCGTCCCACGATAGTTCTGGCATCTAACGGTTTGTACAAACCATTGCCGTAATTCATTATGTGGGCATGGTGTAAACCAAGGAGGCATGCGAGGTCGCGAAGGGGGCAGTGATTGGCTTGGACCAACTACTGGGCCCCACATCATGGAATTGTGGATGGGAAAGTACGCCCGATTGTGCAACAAGGAGTTGATCTCTCATGGGTAAAGTAACGCACCTCTGCAGAGTGTAAGAATTGTAACTTGTTACTCCCTGTTCCGGGAAGGAGCTACGAACGCGGCAGGAAAGGAACTCTATGAAAGTTCTGATCAACCTGTGAAGGCTGATTGTCATAGATTTTCATAATAAAATCAATCTTTGAAGAAAGATTTACAAAAATTGCATAGTGCCAAGGATTTATAATCCGAGGTGGTAGTTAGAGCATCAAACTTCCCACCTTGCATATAATGAACTTGTTGGGTAACGCAGTTAGTCATTCCTTCCTTTAATCCCTTGCTTAGACTCTGAGGATCCCGAAGACGTGCCAATGTATGCAGTCGAGTGTCAAGAAGATGTGTACTGCGAGGAACCTGATCTGTCCGGAGGTGTGGAAGGAGTGGATTACGAGATCCGCTATGGTGTCGATGATAACGAGTCTAACTAGATATCCCTAGTTAGTAGTAACCAATGGAGCCGAGCCGCATGAACTCTATAGAATAAGCTGCTGAGCTCAACTCCTAGTTGGAGTTGTTACTTTTAAATTCCGCCGAAATACTTTATATTTTGGTTTGTAAGTTGAATCTTTAAGAATTCTTGAACTTCTGGTATTGTAATAATAATGTGTGTATATTTGTAATATGGACCCGCAATGTTTCTATTGTACCACTCTGAGGGATGTGATATTTACGGAATGGTGTTCTGTGGATGTCATGTCAACGGCTATAGTGTACTACACATGCAGTGGTATGTTGGGTCCCTGGAGGTTTGAACTATAGATACATGAACTAATGCTCATGATTTTATGAAAAAATAATTTTTAGACTCACAATATGATGTTTATTTAGGTATCCTATGCAAGTTTTAACGAGGCTCGTCCCCTATCTTCATGCCCACCATTTTGACCATAATTTGAAACGGGCATAAGAAAATAAAAAATGGTATAAACAATGTAAATCCTTTGCGTGGTGTCGTATTATGTGACATGGTTGCAAGGAAAAATACCAAACTTGGTATATTGATTATGTCACAAATAAACCATCACAAAATGACCTATGATGTTCGAGGTTTCATGGTTTTCGGTCCAAATGACCAATGTTATGTGCAGAATCATGGCATAGTTTGTGATATCGTGTCCATATTGTGCATGCATGTGAATCTTGGGATGACGAATAATGTTGCATGAGGAAGTTTTCTTTTTCGTCACACGGAAATTCCATTTTCTGAGCGCCAAAAACGGGGCTCTATGAAGCCACCATGAAAATTCTAATTCAAAATACTACCACCCCATTTTTCAAAACTACTAGACCACCTTATATGGACGATCTCCCAACCGGGAGATCTCAAACCTTTCGGTCCTCCCTAGGTGAAACAGAAAAATATCTGCTGAATCGATAGGAAGTGGGTCCTATTTGAATAGTTAGAATAATTATTTTAGAAAATAGAAAATGGTTTTTGATTAGTTATTAAAATTCAAACACTTTTTATGTTGAAAGTTTTGTCAGATTCCAAAGTATGCAAAAAATATTACTTAATGCATTTTTAATTGAAAATGGCTAAACAAATAATTATTTTAGAAAACAAAAAAAGGTTTTGGATTAGTTATTCAAATTCAAAACACTTTTCATGTTGAAAGTTTTTTTCAAATTCAAAATGATTTACCATTTAAAAACCATTTCAAATTTAAACACCTAAATAAGAAATAAGGCGGGACCTGGACTGAAAAGTTTGAAAACATTTGAAAAAAAAGACTTTAGTCTTAGTTTATGCAAATAACCATGACTAATGGGCCTCCCTGCGCGCCGTTTTAGGCCATGCCAAAAAAGACATACGTCCCAGGGTGGTTCCAACTGGGACTAATGAGTATAGCATTCTTCCCAGTTGGAACCACCAACCAGGACTAAAGACCCTTTCGTCTCAGTTGGAGCCACGAACCGGACAAATGAGGAGCCCCTACTTAACTGCACGGTGTCCCTTCTCCTTCCCATTCTTCTTCTTTCACGCGAACAGAGCAGCCGTCGCCGCCATCGTGAGGAGCTCAATATCCGACGTTCGCCGTCATGCTGCCCAACCGCCGCCCCACCATCGCCTCCACACGCCGCTGCGGCATCCACGCTCGCCGCGCACCCCTTCTCCCGAGGTCGCCCGCCGCCCGCAATGGAGCTCGCCGCCGCAACCCGACCCTGCACCACCCCCGCAACCGCCCCCCTCTCCTTGTCCCAAGCCGCCGCCGCCACCAGACCTAGCCGCGCGCATCCGAGCCTGGCTGCCTACGCGCGCAAGGTGAGCCGGCCCTTTTTTCTGTTTTTTTCACACATATTTTCTGTTATTTAGTTAGCAAGTGTATAACAATTAGCTAGGGATTATTAGTTAGGTTAGTTAGGGATTATTAATAAGGGATTAACTAGTTAGGGATTATCATTGTGTATGTATATATTTTTTATTATATAGTGTATGTATACATTTGGATTATTATGTGAAATGTGAGCACAAAGCCAATCCCTTCACATTTGTCCGGCGTAGTAATTTCTTCGGGTCAGGCGCGGCAACACGTGCCATATATTAGGGTTTCTCCGAATTAGGTTTTATATCCCTCAGACCCCGTTTAAATTGTCAGGCATGTATTAGGGTTATATTTAAGGTGATCTCATCATCAATCCAGGGCAACCTAACCCCTCAACTCTCGCATACCTAACCTCCTCGCTTAGCCACTTCGACTCATCCACTTTTCCGTTTTGTAGAAAATATGGAACCACACGGCAGAGATGAAGAAAAGAAAAACTTTCTCTAGGATATGATCCGCGAGGAAGATGTCAATGTCATCTCGATGTTTATAAACAACTCCGATCAGGGAGATCCTCTTCTCGACCGAAGAGATGGCTTTGGTGAGGGAGAAGCCGATAGCTTCGGTGAGGGAGAAGGCGACGGCTCCAGTGGAACATTAAATATTACAAACTCCAACGAGGTGCATATATATATTAAGTAATCCTCTGGTATCTATATACATATATTAATTATCTTTCTTATCTTAGCCCTTAGGACTGAGAAAATCTTCTGCAAAGAGCAAACGAGGCCCAGCCAGAAAGTTGGAAGACCATGAAAGGTATAGGATTGAAGAAGTCACTGAAGACAGCGAACCGATGGCTCCCGCTCATGATAAAAACAAATTTGTTGAGAAATTCAGAGTTATTGTTAGGGATTGCATTTGGATCATCGTTCGAGAATGGAATAGGACAAACGAGGGAGGGGCTAGATATGTCGTCGACAAAGCCAAAAAAAATCTTTGGAATAAGCTCATGGTTAATTTCACCCTACCGATGCTAGAGGTGGATCCAAATGAGGAGGATAGACAGAATGCTGAGCAATTTTCCGATTCCATAAAGCAAATAGTCAAGGAGTGGGCTCTTAAGAAGATGGATCAGCAATTCACCAACTGGAAGAAAAGATTGCACCTTGACTTTATCGTGAAAGAGAAGACTCCACAGTTCACTCGAGTGTATGAGAAGATAAAAGACTACTAGGATGACTTTGTGGCTAACAATAAATCGGATCTAGCTCTGAAAAGGTCTAAAACAACTAAGAAAAATGTTGCTAAAAAAGTATCACCAAACTATGGGGCAATGTGGCTATAGGGCTAGCATACCTAAGTGGAAGAAACTTGAGGACGACCTTAGTGCTAAAGTGATCTCTCCAGAGATAGACAATTGGTTCGAACGGGTAAATAATTGGTTTTACGGGCATGGGGGCATGTTGGACTCACAAGGTAAGTGCATATATAACAAAAGACATGATGAAAATCCCGTAAACATCAAAGACATTAGAAATGCGGTAAAGGTAGTTGATGAGGGGAGGTTCCTTCCCATAGAGATAATGGAGAGCTCACACTTGCCCTTGGGAATGATCATCACATAGGACGAACACAAGGCACATCAGGCTCCAAACAATGGAAAATTGGGTTTCTTGTCGGCATGAAGAAATATCCTGATCGAAGCCATAAGAGGAGAAAGGTAAAGTATGAAATTGAAGCAAGGAAACAGGCAGACCGGATGCATAACATAGAAACACAATTAAAGCGGCAGCAGGATCAAATTGACACACTTAGCCAACAAGGTACTACCGGTCCATCTTAGCGGCACATGGTAGAACCTGCATTCGATTCTACCGGCCTATGTAATAATCAGAAAAGTATCATGGCTTCCACGGAGATGCGGGGTGATGATGATGATGCACCGACGATGGCTCCTCTTGGCTACCCAGTGGATGATATCACAGAGACGACACATTACGATCTACATGTGAATTAGTGAACATAACCTTGAAGGTGGCGGTCGGCTATGCCTTACCAATTGGACCTAAACCTACTTACAATTGTTATTCGGTTCCATAGGGTACGGTATTGTCGGGGTGGATGAAGTTATGACCGGATTTCACCACCTGAAGCTTGACTTCCCTGCAGGTGAAGGGGATGTGACTGAACTGGGAGATGCTAAAAATGTCACCATCATATGGCGAAAGTAAAACATAGTGCTTCCAAATCAGATGCTAAGGCCATCGACTTCTCAGAGAACTCCATCTTTGCCACCGCCTCACCCGTCTCTAGCGCAATAGTAGTCTCCACCGCCTCACGCGCCTCCAACGCAGCTGTCTTCTCCGTCACGTAAGCCGTCTCTAGCGCAGCCATCTTTGCCTCCGCGGAAGCCGTCTCAACCCACTATGGCTCAGGGCCAAAAGTGGAAGAGTATCATCGCTACTCTGTGGAGTGGTAACCGATCACCGAGACATCGACTAGACCCCTCCCAAAAGTACCAAAGGTTCTTCCCAAGAGACCTTACGACTATACTTCAGAGGAGAATGAGGTGATCGCAAAGGCCCAAACAAAAGAGTGGTTTGGTAACCTTTAGCGGATGAAAGAGCCACAGTTCCCCAACACCGAAAAATAAAAATCCCAAGTGCAAAAAATTCCGAAGATCCTTCAACAACCCAAGCCAAAGCTGTCATTAGACTATGAGGGCTCTATTATCCAGTCACATGCGTCAATGGTGTGGTCAAAGAATAGTAGTGCAATCGGAAAATCAGTTCCCAGCTCGGAGGACAAAAGACCAGTCGTGCCCCCCGCTCAAGGTGATTTCTGATACCAAGGTGGGGTCAAGCATATGTGCAATCAAAGAGTAGTATGATCCAGAGTTAGTTGCATTTTACGGAGATGCGGCCGTTTCTTAAGGTATGACTATTGCTTAGTATGTATCCTAATGTAGCATACAAATACCGGTACGGTAACCCTCTCGTCAAACCTGAGGAGGTCAAACATCTACCAACAAAAATGTGAAGATTGCATAAGTGGTACATGCAAGCCTCAAAGGAAGGAAAAAACTGGATAATGCTGGGAGTTAGAAACAAGCATTACGGGTATGGTGATGCCGAGATAATAATTGAATTTGAGAAACTATTTCAGTTATTCAATCAAGACGCCGTTGACAAAGTGATCGTTAGTGCCTATTGCCTGTAAGTACTAGTTGTGTAATTAAGTCTCTAGCTAGCTCACCTTGTTTATTGCATGTATAATCATACTCACTATATTATGCAGAATAAAGATTCTCGAATGCAAAAGAGGACGCATCTATGACATTGGGTTCATTGACCCATATTTTGTTTATCAACATAATCTCTAAAATAAACCCAAGGATACAAAGGATAAAATTGTAAAGGCGTTATGATTTCAAGAAACCAAAAGGGAAATATTGTTTCCTTACAACTATGAGTGAGTGCTATTGTGTTGTACACATTCTATTTCACTTACTCGATGTTAAGTATATAATTGATGAGTTATGCGTGCGCAGCTTCCACTTTATTCTTCTAATCATTCAACCTGACAAAGGAGTAGTACAAGTCATGGACTCAAAACATAAACCCTTGAGACGTGGGTGGACTTGCAGACAATGCTCCAAAGGTAATTTAAATCATTATGGCACTATATCGACAACTAACGTTCATTTCCTGATATCAAGTAATTAATAACTCATTTATTCATTTTCTTTGCCGGACAGCGCTTGGAAACGATTCACCATCAAGGCTAAGGGTGAATGAAAAGAGGAGATTATATTTCAACCACTAGATGTAAGTACTACTAGATAGATCCGTACATCTCTTTGATTCTTATTTCAATACCATTATCATACTTGATTATTATTTTGATTAAACTTTGTTCTTGTAAAGTGTTTGACGCAGGGACCCAGAAATAATTTATGTGTATACTATGTTTGTAAGTTCATTCGTCAGATGACCTGTGAGAAGGGAATAAATTTAGAGCAACTTCATATACGTAAACAATATTCACAATTTTATTTTATTACCGTTAATTGTATTTACTTTCATTTATATATGTTGACTCCTTCTATAAATTAGATAGAACGGCTGCAGGACAGTCTTCTATCAAAGGATCGCGTATGAGCAATTCACGAGAAATTGGCGGGATTTTTAGATGCAGAGGTCCTACAACCAAAAGGAGAATACTATCGAAAGATGTTGATAGTGGAATAAGGACCATAAAAACAGATTATATTGTATATATATGCATAAAACTCTTATATCGTATGTAATATGTTCGACACTTTGATCTCTATATTTACATGACGATGTTGTCTAATACTCCCTCCGTTTCAAAATATAAGATGTTTTAGTTTTGTGAAGCAAAAATATCTATATTTGTTTTAATATGTAGGTTCACTCGGGTTTGGAGTGAATCTACACACTAAAAAAAGTCTAGATACATTTTCTTCATAAACCTAAAATATTTTATATTTTGAAACGAAGAAAGTATAATGGTTCCTTCATTGCTGAGTGCAAAACACAAAATAAAAAGAAAAACAATAAATGGGAAAATAAAATAAATGAAAAAAATACAAAATAAATTTTGTGCCGCGACACAGAAAAGTGCTAAAAATGCTGCCGCGACAGAGAAACATCGATCCCGATTCATATTATGAACCGGGACGAAAGGTTGTTCCCTCGCTCCACACAGCGGCCACGTGGATCATCTTTCGTCCTTGTTCGTAGCACAACCAAAACTAAAAATGGGGGCTTTAGTCCTAATTGTCTTGTTCCGGTTGCGTAATTAGGACTAAAGCCCCTTACGAACCGAGACGACAGGTCCATTCTTCACCAGTGAAGACACAACTTGAAAAGAGTGCACCACTACATACATGTATTTTAAATCCTAGGAAAGAAATGTCTCCAAAAAGCTACAGTACAGTTGTGGACTTATGACTTATGGTTCAGGACGACTTCTTGGGGTTGCGCACACGGAGCTTACACTAGCTTTAACGAAACCGTAAAAACACGAACTATACAATGTGTTTATAGTCGACGGAAAACGGTTTTTATAGTTCAAAAACAGCTCGCGCAGAATGGTGCCTGTATAATGGAACTACAAATCTAAAAATGTGCGAACACAGGTAAATTGAACGGACGAACACGCGTTTGATCAATTGCGATTCATACATATATTTCTACGCTATTCGGGATTAATACTACGGGGCGCCGTCGCGTCCTAAACCAAAAATGAACCCCTTGGCGGGGTTGCAGGGCGCTGCGGCGTTGTGGCGGCGAGGACCTCACTCGTCGATGAGGTCTATGAGGTTGCCGAGATCGACCTTCACGACGATGGCCGCGCTGCTGCTAGCCTCCATCTCCCTGGCCTCGTGCGCTTCGATGAGGGCGATGGCCCGGCGCTTCTCGGCCCCCTCGATCTTGAGCTCCATGGCGATAGCGAAATCATACTCGCGCACCATGAGCTCCATGGCGATCAGACTCGCGCACCATGACCTCCATGAGCTGTCGTGGCATAGACCGCCACGCCTACAATAATCGCCAGAGGAAGAGACGGCGAGCTGAAGCTTTCGGAGGAGGGAGGGAAGGGAGGATCAGGGCCACACGAGGATCCCTCTCTGGCGTGCGTACCTGGGGGTGAGCTGCTCGTGTTGCTGATCGTCCCTATATGCTATCCAGCACGTCGGCGCGTAGGCACGAAGAGATGGCGGTGGGAGCACATCACGGTTCATCCACTTGAGGGCGGTGCGCTTCTTCGCGCCCTCCAACCGGATGAACTTGACGTGCGCGTCATTGGCGACACCGTGCGGAGGACGGTCGCCGCCTCCCCCTCCTATGCATCTCCCTCCGCTAACCCCGTAGCTACCTCTACGCGAAGACATGGCCTCGATCTCGCTTTGTGCACACGCGATTGTTCACCGGAGATCGAGATGGCGAAGGTGGCGCTAGGGTTGGGAGGGGGCAGAAAGAACGAGTTTGGACTCATACTCGCCGACACGGCCTCTATTTGTATAGATCGAGATGAGCGGTTAACTGGACACTATAAAAAAAATTACATGCCGAGCTGACTGTTAGGGCATGTACAATGCGGTGACGTTGGCCTTTCCTTATGCTTGCCACATTGGATTCTTGCCTACTTGGAGGAGAGAAACAAGAGAGAGAAGGTTGTCTTCCTTTAGCAAAGGGATGATCTCTTAGAAATAAGAGAAGACTATTTTTTCCATTGTACCATATGCCCTCCCTTAGTCAACCAATTTCTTACTAAAAATAGTTAATCCTCGTTAATTGCTAGAGATAGCAATAATAGATAGTGAATTGTATAAGTTATTTATTATGTCTTCTCTAAATAATGTGAAGAGCTAAAAGAAAGCATGCCTTCCCTAGCATTATACGTGCCCTTAGAGGAGCCGATTTTGGGTGTGTAAATTCCGGCGGTTTTATGGTTACCGTTAAATATGCTCTTAGGAGAGAGGCCAGGGGTTCGGTGGCGTCGTGCGGAGTGGCGTTGGCGGAAGCTCCATGTAGGCACCTTTGGAGAGCGGGGATGGTTCATCGACGTTCTGCAACATCGCTAGAGGCAGGGTGCGGAGTGGAGACGGTGTCGCGTATGCTTCCAGTGTCGATGGAGGCGGCATGCGGTGTCATCTCACGCGTCGTCGTGCATCGTTGGTGGAGGCGTCGTGCGTCGCGCGGGGTGGAGGAGGAGGTGTCATGCTCATGCTTCATTTCATCGTCGGCGCATACGACTTTGGTATGAGATCGAGAATATTTCCGAGATTGCAGCTTCCTGGACTTACTAGGCCTAATCTTTTTCGGAGTAAAATTCACCATTAGTATCTAAACTTGGCATCCTTTTTTGATACGTTCATCAACCTTAGGAATACACAATTTACGGTCACTAAACACGGAGGGTGTGTCATAACGGTCACTTGGCCTGTGTATACCAATGTATTCGACTGGGGTTGACCGGTCCAAACAAAAAAGTCTAACTTTTTTGCAAATAGGCCCTCCTCTAAATCAAGATCAAGCATATAGAGTAACATGTAGAGTCCTCAGATCTAGACCGACAGGTGGGCCCCACCTATCAGTGTCACACTTCCCTTCTTCCTCCTCTCGTTCCCCCACCCGACTCCACCAAACTTCCACTAGACGCCGGCGCACGTCTCTAGCATCTCCATCGTCAACCGGCTCCCACACCCATGGCGCGCGCCAGCCCTGGTCGCGCCCACGACGCCTAGAGTCGGCCACTTCCTCGCCATGTCGGTCGTCGATCTTCAGGTTGTGGTTGTGCCGCTCATCTTTAGGTTGGTGTCGCCAGCCGCGCCCCCGCCTCACCTCTTCTGTCTATAGTGGAGAGGAAGAGTGAGCAACTGCCGCTCCACTTCTTTTGTCCGCAGTGGAGAGGAAGAGTGAGAACCCGCCGCTCCACTTCTTCTGTCCTCCATGGGAAGCGTGGAACGGGAGGGGCGTCGTCTTTGGCTCTGTAGCCACGCCTGGCCAGTGCTTCGGCTAGACCCCTTCCTCCACGCTGGTAGTTTCTGCTGGAGTCACGCTTGAGTAGGAGGTCCTTGTCGACCCTTCCTCCTCATGCCCGCACTGGCTCCCTTCCTCCTCACGCCGACCCTTTCCTCCCCATGCATGCACCGCCCCAATCCCCCATTGGCGACCCTGCCTCCTCACGCCTGCCGCCTGCACGGACAACACGAGCATGGGGTCGGACGCCAAGCTCCGGCCACCTCCTCCTCGTCTTGCCCTCCTCGCTGGGTGCTGCAGGCTATGCCGAGATAGAGAGGGATCAGCGCCAGCGCGGGGAGAGCGAGGGGAGAGGCGCCAGGGTGGAGAGGGCGAGGGGAGAGGCGCCAAGGTGGAGAGGGCGGCTTCGGGGTGGGACGGGCAGCACAGGTTGCCGGAGCCAGAGGAGAAGACTACCCTTATCCCTTTGGCAGTTTGCACTTGAGCCCTTCTGATTTTTAATTATCGTTAGTTTCATGTGTGTGTAGTAGAGGCTGACAAATTGGGTCTACTAGGTGTCATGTAAGCAAATACATCCCTATACAAAAATTAGTATATATGCCAGTGACTGTAAATTACGTATTTCTAAGATCGATGACCATATCGAAAAAGAGTGCCAAGTTTAGATACTAACGGTGAATTTTACTCTCTTCTTCGCTACATGGAGATAACTCCGTGCGCGAAAATGTCCAATATAACCACGCCTATGAACCTTTTTATTCCCTTACATGGATATTATCCTCATCTGGCACAACTAATGTAGCAGCAGCGCATAGTCGACATGGTTAGGCCGGCTCAGGGCGGAGCAGCAGTGGCGACACACCATCGACACGGATTGAAGGTTGAAGATGGAGGGTTTTTTAAGGATTTCGATGTAATTTTTGTTTTTATGAGCTGTTTTGTACTGTTCGATGTTTCATTTAATGCGAGAGTCTAATTCGCAAAAAAAATGTGCTATAGCTATATCGGCATATATTACTTGGCACATGAAATGCCATTCAATCTGCATTATGTGCCAAACTTGGATAAGTACCTCCAAAATGTTTATTTTGCATCGAGCAACATCATACTACTACCTCACAAGGTACTCTCTCCGTTTGGGATTATAAGTCCCGCGCGGATAACTAGGTTGCCAATTTGGACAACAAAACATAAATAGTATAGCATAAAATTTATACCATTAGAAACTTTAGAGGTTATATTTTCTAATGGTATAATTTTTGTGATATATAAGTTATGTTTTATTAGTCAAATTAACAATCTAGGTATGCGCGTAGGACCTATAATCCCGAACAGAGGGAGTACCTTTCAGTGTGGTGCACATGCCTCCAAATTATCCTTAATTAGCACCCAGCTCCTATAGTAAATTCTGCATTAATTTTTGCTTTAATTATGCAGGTGCCGCCAAAATATGATTTATTACTCCCTCCACTTTGGTATAAAGGGCCTCTAGCTTTTTTTTTGCTGTTCCTAATTGTGAAGGAAATAAGGCTCGAAAAATCAATTGCTGTTTAATTGTCTTCCTAAAAACGCTCTCGTCCTCTCCTTCTCCTATGCATGCACTTCCTCCTTAATAACTGCCACGGAAACCGAGTCTTCCCATGCACTCCTCGTTCCTATTCTAGTCCGCTGGTTGGTCCTACCATTCATCTCCTTCGTTCCTCTGAAGCAATGGATATACAGCTTGGTCCCGCTGCGATTTGCTAGAGCCCCTTTATACCGGAGCGGAGGGAGTAGCATTTATTATCATAAGCCTATAAATACACCCTAGCTCAACCTCCCCTCTTCATCAGTCACGGCTGTCCTCACACACCCACAACGACAACAATGGCACCTTCCTTTAGACTAGCCCCAATGGGGGTATCATAGGTGGTATCATGCACCACATGCATGCAAAATGCTTATGTGGCATAGCAATTAATGATGAAAGAGATTGTGTTGGTATCATAGGTAGATACGGTATCATAGCACATAAAACTAGAAAAAATAATCCTAAACAAATCTTGTCCACAATTTTACATTGAGATTCTACAAAACAATAAATACACCAAGACTATGATACTACTATATGATACTATGCATTGTGGAGATGGTATCATATACTAGTATCATATGCATGATACTACTATATGATACTCCCCGTTGTGACTAGTCTTAGCATCATCCTTGCCCTTCTTCTCGTTGTCGCCGCTACCGATGCCGCCACAATCTTTGTCATCAACAAGTGCCCCTACACGGTGTGGCCAGGCGCCACCCCTCTTGGCGGCGGGACAAAGCTCGACCCAGGCCAATCAACGTCCTTCAAGGCGGCAGCGGGCACTCAGTCGATCAGGATCTGGGGCCGCACGGGCTGCAATTTCGACGCTAACGGCCAAGGATCATGTACCACGGGAGACTGCGGTGGCGTCCTAGCCTGCAAAGGTGGCGGGAAGCCACCCGTGTCGCTCGCCGAGATCACGCTCGGTTCGGGCGGCGCCTCCGACTTCTACGACGTCTCCCTCGTTGACGGCTTCAACGTGCCCATGAGCTTCGGCCCTGCCGGCCCCACCGGCGGCAGCTGCCACACGATCGAATGCTCCGCCGACATCAACGCGCAATGCCCGTCGGAGCTGAAGGTGGACGGGGCCTGCGCGAGCGCGTGCCTGAAGTTCAATACTCCGCAGTATTGCTGCCCGCCGCCGGCTACCCCTGAGACGTGCCTGCCGACGGACTACTCCCGATTCTTCAAGAAGCTCTGCCCGGACGCCTACAGCTACGCCTATGACGACAAGAGCAGCACCTTCACCTGCGTCTCCGGGGCAGACTATGACGTCATCTTCTGCCCGTAGATCAGTTCAGACCTCTTATCATCATTCATGCATGCTGGGAAATTTGCTTTGATGAACCAAGTTAGTCTGTACTGAAAATAAAGAGGACTGATTCTTGCAGCAACCGGAACATGTTTAATGTTTTCCATGCTTTGCGGTGGAACTCCCTGAAGTTTTTTTTTTTGCGGTGAAAAACTTTTTAATAAGTAAAAAAATAACCGCAGCACATAATTTCTTAAGCTTCACAGGGTCTTCTTCCTGTTGAAAACCTGAACATCTAAAAGTTTTTTCGAAACGTAGGCAAAAGCTTTGCATGATCCATTAATTAATTAAGAAGAAGTGCTCAATTAATTACAGAAAACCGATACAACCGAGGCCAAGCCCGCCCGAAACGATATCAATGTGGTAAGCCCACACTCGCAACAAACACCACAAAACACGCCAACCACAAACACAAACTGACGTTGAACCCGTTCCACCGAAGAAGCTAGACCTCGACCACCGCTGAAGACAAGAAGCCGCGCCTGCTATGGGAGGAGCAGACTCGGGACGACCCGACCAAGGTAAAGAATCCTGCTTGTTGCGATAAATGACATACCATTGAGAAAACCCGAGGACAGCCTTGTCGCCCACACAACCAAAGAAAAACACCTCGACATTGCAGAAACTCTCGGGGCCGCCACCTCAACTTCCATCAGCTCCGCCACTCCCTGCGCAGTCCACCAACACCACCTTCCGAGACCGCTGCCCCGGCATAGCACCACTCACTCTAGAGTTGCAGCACCGCACGACCTGGAATCCCACAGCCCTAGTTGTGCATGACAACCACTCGCAAACCACAGCCGCCACACCAAATCCGGGGTTGTCGCCCTGACATCCAGTCAACCATCCCCTTTGGAATGCATTAACCAAGCCGAAGACCCCGCTGCCAATGCAGGCCGAGGTTGACACTCGAACCATGTCAAGACACTGCGCTTCCTCATAGGGTCATCAAAGCATGGCTCCCCGAGGCCTCCGCCTTGGCACACGATCATGAACCACCCAGAGTCGCCGCCCCGGCATCCACAAACCACGTAAGAAGGTGACACAATGTAGCAGATGCAAGGCAGGCCCTCCAAGGCGACACCTCCAAGCAGGTGACAATGTAACCATCACCGTCGCCCTCTTCGGCGTCACAAAGATAGGGCTTTCTCCTGCAGAGCCCATCACCCCAAAGTTGGATAATAAAAGAAGCTCCTCGACAACGCCCCCCAAGAGGGAAAAATGACTCCCAAGATACCGCCACCGGCGGAACCAACCAAAGTCGATTCTAGGATTTCTCCTGGAGCTCCTCCTTGCGGTCGAGGGGAAAACGATTCTAGCAGATCGAAGGAAAGAAGCACACCGAAATTGCCAGAGCATTGCACGCTGCACAAAGCCTCAACTCTGCCCCCCAACCACCTAGGAACTCCACGCGAGACAACTTCCATGGCATCTCACGCCGTAGGAAGAACCTGCACCCTGGTAACCACGGAGGCCCTCGCCACCGCCCTCAACCCGGGGCTGCCGCTCTGCCACCATGCCTGAAGACCATGCGGTGGAGCAGAACTACAGCAGATTCGCACAGGAAATTGGGGCCCAACCACTGCACACACAGCGCATGGACACTGCTTGCACCGCTCACCGTCCTACTCCACCACTTCCCGTCGGCACCGCGCACCCGAACGCCTCCTGTCATGCCCGCTTGAAAACCTCCCTCCAAATCTAGATGCAACCAGACCGACCACGAACCAGGCCACACGCCTTCCCCTACGCTGTTTCGTCGGGGGACGACGACTGCAGTGCCCACCTGTTTAGGCGTCGCAGCTCCGACCGCCTCCTGTCATGCCCACTTGAAAACCTCCCTCCAAATCTAGATGCAACCAGACCGACCACGAACCAGGCCACACGCCTTCCCCTACGCTGTTTCGTCGGGGGACGACGACTGCAGTGCCCACCTGTTTAGGCGTCGCAGCTCCAACCTACAATCGCCAGTGACACGACCTTTGCCCCCTAGCCGAGGTGGTCGGCCGCTAGTTTTTTAAGTAGCAAGGACCTCCCCCCCCCCATGGCCTTTGGCAGAAGGCGGCGCCGCCACCATGCAAGGCGCCGGTGGCAGCGACAGCGAGGAGGCCAGTGGAGGGGGTGTTGGGGATATACTTTCCGGGTATACCCACAGGACTCACTGACCAGGGTGGCCCACCAATGGGTTAGAGCTTTGCTTCATGGGCGGCCCAGTCAAAGAAAAAGGAGGATCCACTTCCGGCTACGACAAGGCCCAGAAGAGTTACCGACTAAGGTCTTTAGTATTAGTTGTAGTCCAAGTTGTATCTAGTTGCTGACTCTAACGTAGCTGGATAGGTCTCTCTTGTAACCATAGGTCCCGGTGACTATATAAACCGGCCCTATGGGAGCCTTTAGGGCACCAGATCATAGATAAACCACAACCTATTCGCACAGGCGAACCTCTCTTGTAATCCATTGTAACATCCGGCTTCTGCCGATATATTACTGGGTTGCTAGCAGGAGTAGGATCCGATCACCACAGTCGGATCTAAACCTGGGTAAACCTGTGCTCACCGTTCCCGGAACATCCGACGTCTCACACCCCATCTTATCAACGCCGTCAGGACCCCATATGGCATACTTATCGACAATCTGATGACAGTTGGCGCCCACCGTGGGACAGGTGACTTTTGGAGCTTCGTTCCATGTGGAATCTGCGCGTGCGGGAATCAGCGAAACAATCGCTATGGGTCGCGTGTTCTATGCCAGTGATGTCCCTCTCGTTCTTCTCGACGAGACTTGGATTCTGGCTAGCAAGCCCGCGACAACCTACACAATCATGCCTATTGGCAAGACTGATATCTACCTCGGTTTCGCTGAACCCGCCCAACCCACCCTTGAGGTGATGACCATGGAGGAAGAAAAATCCGGATCTGCTCTGTCCGCAGAGGCGAAAGAGTTCAAGATCCCGGAAAAACCTGAACCCACCCAGCCCGCTCCTGTAGTGGAAGAAGTGGTGGAAGAAAAATCTAGATCTAATCTCCCCGTTGAGATCGGATACACGGAAGTGGAGTATATCCACTTCGGATCTGGTCCTACCGATGTCGGAGCAGAAAAAACACTCTTGAGGCACATGATAAAGAAGATGATGAAACGCGCCTACATCGATTACAAAGAAATCTCCGATATCAAGGAAAACTTTGAGATGGCAGAGGCGGAAACTCAGCTGTGTCGCTACCTTCAAAACATGAACAAGAAGAATCACTGATTCGTATACCACGTGAACTCTGGATCCGACTCTGTCGATGCTGGAGCCGAAAACGATTCAGTTCTCGACGCAATCGAAGAAAACGCCGACTTACCTGGTTCCCCTCAGGAGTCGATAACATCACAGGAACTTCGAGACTTCGAGAAGGAGATGGAGGCATACAAAGAAGAATACGCCTCTAAACCAGCGCAAGGTGATCCGGAGATCCCTCTGAGTCCATACGATAGCATGGACAAAGACTACACCTCGCAAGATGATATGGACACCGGAGACTTGTCCGAGGTCCAGAAACCAACTACTACGGAAAGTACCGATGGAAGTTTATCTCCCGGTACCTGACCGAAAGACGTCTTTGCCATCGGTACACATGTCAGGGCTACTGGGCAGTCAAAGAAGAAGAAGAACAAAAATCCGACATCGGCAGAGCCGGACGTCGAGGAAACCAACGAAGAAAAATTTGATTCAGAAATCGAGATGGAGAATCAGGACAGAGACCAGATTAATCCCACATCGATCGACCCTCCTGTAGATGGACACTTCGTCACCAAGGATGCACGTGAAATTTACGGAGATTCTCTCACGATACTAATCCCAACTACTTCGGATCTCACTCCAGATGCGCTAGAGAAAAGGGCTAAGGACCTGGAAAAGCACCACTTGTTTTTACTCGATGAAGCTGCACGCATCGTCGAGCTCAAACAACAGTTAGACAACGATCCTGCCAAATACCAGTCAGATTTCAAGCGACTACCAAACAAGACAAGGGGAGGTCCAGTTCTTGCTAACAGGAACCCAGATATCCACAGAGATTTATTCGATGGAAAATTAAAAGAGAAGATCTGAGTCTACAGCATGCCATTAGAAAACGCCGCGGCTGCTCGGGATATCCTCGCCAATAATCCGTCTCCAGAGCAAGTTTGGCAATGTGTTGCATTGCTGTACAAAGGATTGAAACAGCAGAAGACTACCACGTCATTCAGTAGCAAGCTGGCCTCAAAGTCAGAATTTTGCCACACTGGCGCTGACCAAAGCACTGATGAAAGACCTGCAGGGATACGGATCAACGCTATCGTCCCCGGGGAGAAGAAGAAAATTTAAGGACCGAATCAAACGGTCATCATCGCAGGCCCGCACGCGACTAGGCGAGAGTTATTCCGGCTGCGTCCTAAGATGCCATCAGGGCAATAGTGCCTCATCAGGGCCATCATCGGCAGAACAACCGCCATAGAGAAGAATCAGAAGTGCGTCGCCAACGAGAATAGGATCGGCTAAGGATGCCACCTCCAAGCCGTCCGGCTGGTAATTCCGGACGAAGAGCTGATCCGGACCATCCTAAATCTAGTAGGGACGGTGCCCGAAGAAACCAACCTCGAAGTCAGCATAATGAGGCTCCACCACCACCGTGTAATCCAGCCGAAAACAATCCATCAGGGCCACCATCGCCTCTAGACAGCAACCATGAGGGATCTCATCGCAGCCATGGAAGCCGCAGGGGTGGAGGCAGCAACGGTGAGAGGAGAAGCATAAATCCGACTCCGCCGCGTAGAAGCCGCGAGCCTCCAAGGCGCTGATCTCTCTCACCAAACAACGATCGCAACCGAATTGAGTCAAACATAGAGGCCTGGCGGTACGAGGAAGAAGACATGTATGTGGGACCAAAGTGCTTTGGCCCACGCATCCGTCGAACCAAATTTCCGATTGATTTTGGTATAGGCAAACACATCCAAGCCTACGACAGCATAACTCGGCCAGATACTTGGCTTCAAGATTTTTTCTAGGCTTGCTGCATCGCCAAAGGAGGAAACAGTCTGGTCGCATTCCGATATCTCCCACTTATGCTGAGGAAGACGGATCGATCATGGATCAATGAACTACCAGAGAATTCAATTCATAACTAGTATGATATGCAAAGTGCGTTCTTTTCAAACTTAGAGGGAACATGCAGGAGGCCCTGCAGAGTCGCAGACTTGCAGCGTTGCACTCAAAGACCCGGAGAAACATGTCGAGAATACCTCGGACGCTGGATCGATACAAAAAAACTCCTACGAGGGAGTAAACGAGCAAACTGCGATTGAGGCTTTTATTGCAGGACTCCTAGTCGGACTTTTGCGTCACAGGCTGAAGCATGACCACGTCTTAGATTTGGGAGAGATGATCGAAATGGCAAGAAAATATGCCAATGACGATTCAGAAGGACTACTGAATATTCTGGCCAACCCAAATGCGGCCAAGCAGCAGAAGCAACAAACTCAGAAGCGCAAGAACACCTCGGAAGATAAACCGGCTCCGGACAACGCAGCAGTTAATGCAACATTTGGATCTGGAGGACGAGGAGGGCGCGGAGGTGGCCGAGGAAGAGCCCGTGGAACTTCCTGAATCCAGGGGAGAGGATACCAGCAACCCGGAAGAACCTATACCTGTGCCGACATTGCCAATAATCCATGTGTCCACCACCTAGATACTAATGGAGGATCTACCCACAAAATTGCCGAGTGTTGTTTCAATAACGACATCAAAAAGACAAATCCGCTGGCTACATGGCCAAGAGACGAAAAGGAAAGAGAAATTTCAAGAAAGGCAAGGAGCCCAAGGAAGATTCCGACAAGGAAGAAGTGGACGCCGCACAGCCCGTCAGATGGAAAGAAGGATTATCCCACAAAGAAAGACACATAAGTCTGCTTCCTTGGGACTCAGCCGACTAAGGTCAAAAAGTCGGTTCACCGTAAGCTCAATCCCACGGTTCCGGCTGTCCCCCAATTCCTGGATTAGTCGGATGTAAAAATCACCTTTGACCTCTCAGATCACCAGAGGAAAACACATCGTCGGGGAAAGTACCCTCTAGTCGTCAATCCTCTCATTGATGGCTATGAGTTCTCTAAAACTCTTATGGACGATGGTAGCAGCATTAACATCCTCTACATTGAAACACTCCACCGCAAGAAGATCCACGAGAGCCCGTTGAGTTACAGCTATGTAACTTTTCATGGCATTGTACTAGGGAGACAGGCGGATTCTCTGGGTGAGATCACACTGGACGTGACATTTGGAACCCGAGATAATTATTGGACCAAACCACTCTCTTTCGAGGTGGTACCGTTCAAAAGTTCTTACCACGCCATCTTCGGGCGTCCGTCTTACTGGGCGTTCATGGCTCGTACCTACTACATTTACAACATGATAAAACTTCTAGGTCCAAAGGGTGTCATCACCATCTGGGGAAATGCAAAGAAGGCGCGAGAGTGCGACGAAGGATCTGCTGCCTTTGCTGAAGCCGGGTTGCACACCCAGGAGTACCAGGAGATCAAGAAGACAATCGATCTGTCTGAGATGCCTGCTACGAAGAACAAGGTGCTGAAGCCAAGCATGCAGTTCAAGTCATCGGAAGAGATGAAGAAGACGTATTTGAAGGGAGAAGATCCCTCTAAGACGATGAATGTAGGGGTAGGCTTAGACCGCGCATATTAAAGCGCGCTCGTTGAGTTCCTCAAAGCTAATAGTGATATCTTCACATGTCAGCCTTCTGACATGACCGGAGTACCTAGGGAACTTGCTGAGCACTCTCTTAATGTGTATCCTGACGCTAAACCCATCAAACAGTCCTTACGACGGTTTGGTGATAAAAAGCGCAAAGCAATAGCTAAGGAATTAGCCGGATTCATAACAGAGGTCATCCACACAAATTGGATGGAAAATCCTGTCTCGTCCCTAAAAAGGAAACTATTGACTTAAGGATGTGTGTTGATTATACCGCTTTGAACAAAGCCTGTCCAAAAGACCCGTTCCCTTTGCCAAGAATCGATCAAGTTATCTACTCAACTGTAGGATCAGAATTACTCTGTTTTCTTGACGCATATTCTGGATATCACCAAATACCGATGAAAAAATTGGATCAAATCAAGACGTCTTTCGTCACTCCTTTCGGAACCTTCTGCTACAAAACTATGTCTTTTGGCTTAAAGAAAGCAGGAGCAACATATCGACAAACTATGAAACATTGTCTCAACGATCAAATCGAACGCAACGTCCATGTATACGTAGATGACATAGCAGTTATGTCCAAAAAGAAGGAAACTTTAATTTCTGACTTGCAGGAAACATTTGCTAGCCTACAAAAATTCAATATGATGCTAAATCCGAAGAAATGTTTCTTTGGAATTCCAGCCGAAAAACTGTTAGGTTTCATCATGTCTGAAAGAGGCATAGAGGTGAACAGGGACAAAATTAAGGCTATACTCAACATTACCAGGCCAACTCCCCTGAAGGACATGCAACGTCTCATTGGTTGCATCGTAGCAGTGAGTCGGTTCGTCAGCCGTCTCGGAGAAAGAGCCGCATATTTATACAATCTCTTGAAGAAAACAGACAAATTTGTTTGGACCCAGGAAGCCGATGCTGCCATAAAAAGTTTGAAAGCCCTACATTCAAATCCACCTGTTCTCGCAGCACCAGAGCCTCAAGATCCTATGTTACTTTACATTGCAAAGACTAACAAAGGCATAAGTGTGGTAACAGTAGTCGAGCACGAACAAGAAGGCCATGAGCATATGGTGCAGCGTCCAACTTACTACCTAAGTGGGGTTTTGAAAGAGTCGAAACAACGGTATCCATGTTGGAGATATGCCCTAGAGGAAATAATAAAAGTGGTTATAATTATATCTTTGTGTTTATGATAAATGTTTACATTCATGCTATAACAGTATTAACTAGAAACATTAATACTTGTGTGATTTGTAAACAAAATTAGAGTCCCTAGTAAAGCCTCTTTATAATTGTAGCTTGTTGGTTAATAGATGATCGTAATTTCTCGATCATGAACATTGAGATGTTATTAAAAACGAGATCATATCATTAGGAGAATGGTATGATGGACATACTCCTATAGATAAGCATAGCATAAAGATCAAGTCATTTCAATAGTTCATTTGCTATAAGCTTTCTGATACATAGTAACCTAATTCCTTCGACCATGAGATAATGCTAATCACCATCACCGGAAGAATGCTTTGATGAAATCAAACACCACACCATAATTGGGTGGCTATAATGGTGGCATTGAGTGTTCGGAAAGTATGTGTTGAGGCACATGGATCAAGAGTGGGATTTGTCCATCCATATGACGGATAGATATACTCTGGGCCCTCTCGGTGGAATGTCATCCAATTAGCTTGCAAGAATTTGACTGGCTCACAAGGGATCACATATCACGGGAACGAGAAAAAAGTACTTATCGGTAACGAGGTTGAACTAGGTATGCAGAGATACCGACGATCAAAACCTCGGATAAGTAAACTATCGTGAGACAAAGGGAAATTGGTATTGTATGTAAGTTTTTCATTCGATCGCAAAGTAATCGTAGAAATATGTGGGAGCCATATGAATTTCCAGATTCCTCTATTGGTTATTGATCGGAGAAGTGTCTCGGTCATGTCCGCATAATTCACGAACCGTAGGGAGACACACTTAAGGATTCGATGTTGTTTAGTAGATATGGAATGTTAGTAGGGATACCGAATGTTGTTCGGAGTCTCGGATGGGATCCAGGATATACAAGGAGATCCGGAATAGTCCGGAGAATAAGATTCATATAAGGCAAGTCTGATTCCGGAGTTCGGGAAAAATTCCGATGTTTTCATCGGAGAGGTTCTAGAAGGTTCACCGGACCGAAAGGGGAATGGACCATGAATGTGTCATGGATAAGTGGAATGATTGGATCATATCCTAGGTCAATTGGTTTGGGCATTTGCAAGAGAGAATTAAAGCTCTAAATTAAAGTCAAACGGGAAGTTTGAAAAGTCAAACTAGAACAATGGTTTCCTAGTGGAAGAAGGAAAGAGTCATTCTCTCAATCCAACTTGGGTTTGGGTTTGGATTCAAACCCACCCCTCCCAAGGCTGCCCCCCTCTCATAAATAGAAGGGGAGGGCTGCCCCAAAAGCCAAGCCCTAGCCCTCCCACACCCGTGCGCCGCCGCCTCCGCCGCCGCCGCGCCGCCGACACCTCCTCCTCCTCCTCCCGGTCTTCTAAACCCTAGATCACCGAGAAACCCTAGATCCACCATAACTCGCTCCGGCTAAGGCGAAGCCCTGCTGGATCTTCCCTCTACTTCCAACACCACGCCGTCGTGCTGCCGGAATCGCGAGGGGAGAACTACAGCCTCCGCTCCCTGCTGGAACAAGGGAGAGGAAGGTCTTCATCGAGTACCGAATATGTGACCGACTGCGGAAGCGCTGCTGGAACGCAGCGCCGGAAGGATCGTCTACGCGATCTTGAGATTGGCAAGTGCACGACTACATCACCCACGAGAATCTGCTCTCGTTAACCGCTTGGGAATCTTCGAGGGTGAGTGCTTCTATTGACTCGTTGTTACAATCTAGTAGATAGATCTTGGCTTGTTTGTGTGCATGCGGTAGAAATTTTTTTTTCCATGCTACGAACCCCTACAGTGGTATCAGAGCCGTGTCTATATGTAGATTTGTTGCACAAGTAGAACACAATGGTCATTATAGGCGGTGGTGCTTTTATTATCAATTTCTTTTTGTGTACTTTGCATCTTGAGGTATGATGGGATGAAGCGGCCCGGGCGAACCTTACATGACATCGTTCATGAGACTTGCTCCACGCTTAACATGCAACTTTTATTGCATAAGTGGCTTTGCGGGTGTCTATCTCTCCCATCATAGTAAAGATTCAATTTACAACGGGCACTTGATAGTTCAAGCATCAACGTTCTGGTTCTTGTTCGTAAGTTAGAACGACACTTATTGAAAGCCCCAAACCACTTAAAACATGCAAAGAAGATTAGAGGCGTCTAACTTTGTTTTGCAGGGGTGTGATGTGATGTGATATGGCCATGATTGTGATTATATATGATGTATGCAATGTTCCTTATTGTAAGTCGGCAACCGGCAGGAGACATATGGTTGTCTTTTAATTCCGTTAAGACCTACGGTGTCTATTAAAAGTAGTTGTAATAGTTGATGCTGGTGGACGACAACCATGAAGTGGCGCCATTGACCTTGACGCCATACCGGTGATGATGGAGATCATGTTTGTGCTTGAAGATGGAGATCGGAAGCACAAGAAGAAAGGCCATATCATATCACATATTTTGAATTGCATGTGATGTTAATCCTTTTATGCATCTTGTATTGCTTAGTTCGCGACGGTAGCATTATAAGATGATCCCTCAAGCACAAAATTTCAAGTTTTATAGTGTTCATCCTTAGTAAGCACCGTTGCTAAAGCTCGTTGTTTCGAAGCACCACGTGATGATCGGGTGTGTTAGATTCTGCGAGTGTATATAACGTGAGCAAGCTAGATTTGCTCATGCGGAAGCTAAGGTTTGATCTTGACGAGCCTAGCATGTACAGACATGGTCTCAGAACACGGATCACCGAAAGGTAAAGCATGAGTCATATAGTAGATATTATGAACATGTTGATTGTTCGCCATTGAAGCTATATCAACTCTCGTGATGATCGGTTTTGATGTGGTGGATTTGGTTTGTGTGATCACTAAAACAATGTGAGGGATATTGTTTTGAGTGGGAGTTCACCTAGATTAATTTAACTATTAATTAGAACTCAATTTGTCATAAACTTAGTCTAAACTATTGCAAATATGTTGTAGATAAATGGCGCCCCCTACCATCAATTTTAATGCGTTCCTAGAGAAAGAAAAGTTGAAAAACAATGGAAGCAACTTCGCGGATTGGTTCCGCAATTTGAGGATTGTCCTCAATGCTGGTAATTTGACCTACGTGTTGGATGCACCGCTGGGTAACCCGCCTGCAGCTGATGCTACCAATGAGGTAAAGAATGTTTTCCTCGCTCGAAAGAATCAGTACTCCGCATTTCAGTGTGCTATCTTGTATGGTTTGAAATCGGAGCTTCAGAAAAGGTTTGAGAACCATGACCCACATGATATTGTCTGTGAACTCAAAATGATATTTGAGGCTCACGCGGCAGTTGAGAGTTATGAGGCTTCTGAAAAGTTATTTAACTACAAGATGGAATAGGGAAGCTCCGTTAGTGAGCACGTGCTTAAGATGTCTGGGCACGCAAGAAAGCTTCAGAGCTTAGGTATAGTGATTCCTAATGATTTGGGGATTCACCGTGTCCTCCAATCACTACCACCAAGTTACAAGAACTTTGTGATGAACTACAATATGCAAAACATGGACAAGTCGTTGCCCGAACTCTTCTCCATGTTAAAGTCTACAGAAGTGGAGATCAAGAAAGAGCACCAAGTGTTGTTGGTCAATAAGACCACCAAATTCAAGAAGCAAGGCAAGTCTAAGAAAAAGGGAAACTTCAAGAAGGGCGGTAAGAAAGTTACCGCGGCGGCGAAGGAGACAAAGGCTGGGCCTAAGCCTGATACTGAGTGCTTTTACTGCAAGGGAGAGGTAACTAGAAGAGGAATTGCCCTAAGTACTTGGCGGATTTGAAGAACGGCAACATCAAGAAGAAAGGTATATCCGATATACATGTTATTGATGTGTATCTCACTAGTACTCGTAGTAGTGCCTAGGTATTTGATACTGGTTCGGGTTGCTCATATTTGTAACTCAAAACAGGTGATGCAGAATAGACGGAAACTAACGAAGAACGAGGTGACGATGCGTGTTGGAAATGGATCAAAGGTTGATGTGATCGCGGTCGGCACACTACCTCTTCATCTACCATCGGGATTAGTTTTATACTTAAATAATTGTTATTTGGTGCCTGCGTTGAGCATGCACATTATATATGGATCATGTTTACTGCGAGACGGTTACTTGTTTAAGTCCGAGAATAATGGTTGTTCGATTTATATGAGTAATATGTTTTATGCACATGCACCTTTGACAGATGGTCTATTCTTATTGAATCTCGATTGTGGTAATACACACATTAATAACATCGAAGCTAAACGTTTGAAATTGAGTGATAACTCGACCTATATGTGGCACTATCGTCTTGGTCATATTGGAGTGATACGTATGAAGAAACTTGATTCCAATGGACTTTTTGAATCACTTGATTTCGAATCACTTGAAAGATGCGAAGCATGTCTGATGGGTAAAATGACTAAGACTCCATTTTCTGGTATGATGGAGCGAGCTACGAACTTATTGGAAATCATACATACTGATGTGTGTGGCCCAATGAGTGTAGCATCGCGCGGTGGTTATCGTTATGTTCTTACCTTCACGGATGATTTGAGTAGATATGGGTATATCTATTTCATGAAACATAAGTCCGAAACTTTCGAGAAGTTTAAGGAATTTCAAAGTGAGGTAGAGAATCAACATAACAAGAAGATTAAATTTTTACGATCTGATCGTGGTGGTGAATATCTAAGTTACGAGTTTGGCAAGCATTTGACGAAATGCGGAATACTTTCACAATTGACACCGCCGGGAACACCACAACGTAATGGTGTGTCCGATCGAACTCCCTTAGATATGGTTCGTTCTATGATGTCACTTACAGATTTACCGCTATCATTTTGGGGTTATGCATTAGAAACAGCCGCATTCACTTTAAATAGGGCACCATCTAAATTCGTTGAAATGATACTGTATGAATTATGGTTTGGGAAGAAACCTAAATTGTCGTTCCTTAAAGTTTGGGGTTGCGAAGCTTATGTAAAGAAGTTACAGCCCGACAAGCTTGAACCCAAAGTGGAAAAGTGCATCTTCATAGGATACCCGAAGGAAACTATTGGGTATACCTTCTATCATAGTTCCGAGGGAAAAATCTTTGTTGCCAAGAATGGATCCTTTCTAGAGAAGGAGTTTCTCTCGAAAGAAGTGACTGGAAGAAAAGTACAACTCGACGATGTTGTTGAACCTTCTCTCGAACTTGCGAGTAGCACAACACCGGAAGTAGTTCCTGTGGCGCCTGCACCAATAAGAGAGGAGGCTAAATATGTTGATCATGAAACTTCGGTTGAAGTTACTACGGAACCTCGCAGGTCAACGAGAACTCGTACCACTCCTGATTGGTATGATCCCGTTATGAGTGTCATGTTGGTAGACAAAACCGATGACCCTGCGACATATGATAAAGCGATGATGAGCCCAGATTCCAATAAATGGCAAGAAGCCATGAAATCTTAGATTGGATCCATGTACGAAAACCAAGTATGGACTTTGGTGGACTTACCGGATGGCCGGAAGGCTGTCGAGAACAAATGGATTTTCAAGAAGAAAACAGATGTTGATGGTAATGTTACTGTCTATAAAGCTCGACTTGTCGCAAAAGGGTTTCGACAAATTCAAGGAGTTGACTACGATGAGACTTTCTCACCGGTAGCAAAGCTAAAGTCTGTGAGGATTTTGTTAGCAATCGCTGCACATTATGATTATGAGATATGGCAGATGGATGTCAAAACGGCGTTCCTCAATGGAGACATTGATGAAGAGTTGTATATGGTACAACCCAAAGGTTTTGTCGATCCTAAAGATGCTAACAAGGTATGCAAACTTCAACGGTCCATTTATGGATTGAAGCAAGCATCCCAGAGTTGGAATCAACGTTTTGATAAGGTGATCAAAAGTTTTGGTTTTATACAAACTTATGGAGAAGCTTGTATTTACAAGAAAGTGAGTGGGAGCTCTGTAGCATTCTTGATACTATATGTAGATGACATATTGTTGATTGGGAATGATGTAGACCTTCTTAATAGTGTCAAGGATTATTTGAATAATAGTTTTTCAATGAAAGATCTTGGCGAAGCAGCTTACATATTAGGCATAAAGATTTATAGAGATAGATCGAGACGACTAATATCATTGTCACAGAGTACATATTTGGACAAATTCCTAAAGAGGTTTGGAATGGAAGATAGAAAGAAAGGGTTCTTGCCCATGTTGCCCAATTCGACCTTGAGTAAAACTCAAAGTCCTGCAATGGTAGAAGATAGAGAAAGGATGAGTAAGACTCCCTATGCCTCAGCCATAGGATCTCTTATGTATGCCATGCTATGTACTAGACCCGACATTGCATATGCTGTTAGTTTGACTAGAAGATATCAAAGTGATCCAGGAGTATATCATTGGACGGCGGTCAAAAACATCCTTAAGTACTTGAGAAGAACTAAGGATGGTTCTTTCTTATGGAGGTGATGAACAGCTCGTTGTTAATGGTTACACCGATGCTAGTTGGAACACCGATCCGGATGATTCTAAATCTCAATCTGGATACGTATTTACTTTGAATGGTGCAGCAGTTAGCTGGAGGAGTGCAACGCAAAGCATTGTGGCGAGATCTTCAACTGAATCGGAATACATAGTTGCTTCGGAGGCTTCACAAGAGGCGATATAGATGAAGGAGTTCATTACAGAGCTCGGTGTGGTTCCAAGTGTGCTAGACCCAATGTCTATCTATTGTGATAACATGGGCGCCATAGCCAACGCGCAAGAACCAAGGTCACACAAGAAGCTGAAGCATATCAAGCTACGTTTTCACGCTATTCGAGAGCATGTCCAAGATGGTGACATAAAGATTTGCAAAGTACACACAGATCTAAATGTGGCGGATCCGTTGACTAAACCTCTCCCGAAGGAAAAAATATGACCAGCACCAAACTGCCATGGGTGTTCGGTATATTACCATGTAATCTAGATTAGTTGACTCTAGTGCAAGTGGGAGACTGTTGGAGATATTCCCTAGAGGCAATAATAAAAGTGGTTATTATTATATCTTTGTGTTTATGATAAATGTTTACATTCATGCAATAACAGTATTAACCAGAAACATTAATACTTGTGTGATTTGTAAACTAAATTAGAGTCCCTGGTAAAGCCTCTTTATAATACTAGCTTGTTGGTTAATAGATGATCGTGATTTCACGATCATGAACATTGAGATGTTATTAACAACGAGATCATATCATTAGGAGAATGGTATGATGGACATACTCCTATAGATAAGCGTAGCATAAAGATCAAGTCATTTCAATAGTTCATTTGCTATAAGCTTTCTGATACAAAGTAACCTAATTCCTTCGACCATAAGATCATGCTAATCACCATCACCGGATGGATGCTTTGATGACATCAAACACCACACCGTAACTGGGTGGCTATAAAGGTGGCATTGAGTGTTCAGAAAGTTTGTGTTGAGGCACATGGATCAAGAGTGGGATTTGTCCATCCATATGACGGATAGATATACTCTGGGCCCTCTCGGTGGAATGTCATCCAATTAGCTTGCAAGCATGTGACTGGCTCACAAGGGATCACATATCACGGGAACGAGAAAAGAGTACTTATTGGTAACGAGGTTTAACTAGGTATGCAGAGATACCGACGATCAAAACCTCGGATAAGTAAACTATCGTGAGACAAAGGGAAATTGGTATCGTATGTAAGTGGTTCATTCGATCGCAAAGTAATTGTAGAAATATGTGGGAGACATATGAATTCTAGATTCCTCTATTGGTTATTGATCGGAGAAGTGTCTCGGTCATGTCCGCATAATTCACGAACCGTAGGGAGACACACTTAAGGATTCGATGTTGTTTAGTAGATATGGAATGTTAGTAGGGATATCGAATGTTGTTCGGAGTCTCGGATGGGATCCGGGATATCATGAGGAGATCCGGAATGGTCCAGAGAATAAGATTCATATAAGGAAAGTCCAATTCCGGAGTTCGCGAAAGATTTCGATGTTTTCATCGGAGAGGTTCTAGAAGGTTCACCGGACCGGAAGGGGAATGGACCATGAATGTGTCATGGATAAGTGGAATGATTGGATCATATCCTAGGTCACTTGGTTTGGGCATTTGCAAGAGAGAATTAAAGATCTAAATTAAAGTCAAACGGGAAGTTTGAAAAGTCAAACTGGAACAATGGTTTCCTAGTGGAAGAAGGAAAGAGTCATTCTCTCAATCCAACTTGGGTTTGGGTTTGGATTCAAACTCACCCCTCCCAAGGCTTCCCTCCTCTCATAAATAGAAGGGGAGGGCTGCCCCAAAAGCCAAGCCCTAGCCCTCCCACACCCGTGCGCCGCCGCCAGCTGTCGCCACCACGCCGCCGCCACCCTAGCCGCCGCTGACACCTCCTCCTCCTCCCAGTGTTCTAAACCCTATATCCACCATAACTCGCATCGGCTTAGGCGAAGCCCTGCGGGATCTTCCCTCTACTTTCGACACCACACTGTCGTGCTGCCGGAATCGCGAGGGGAGAACTACAACCTCCGCTGCCTACTGGAACAAGGGAGAAGAAGGTCTTAATCGAGTACCGAACGTGTGACCGACTGCGGAAGCGCTGCTGGAACGCAGCGCCGGAAGGATCGTCTACACGATCTTGAGATCGGCAAGTGTACGACTATATCACCCACGAGAATCTGTTCTCGTTAACCGCTTTGGAATCTTCGAGGGTGAGTGCTTCTATCGACGCGTTGTTACAATCTAGTAGATAGATCTTGGCTTGTTTGTGTGCATGCGGTAGAAATTTTTTGTTTTTCCATGCTACGAACCCCTACAATCCACACCATTAAAAGCTAGCCTATGGAGTGTTCTTCGCGTCCAGAAAGCTACGACACTACTTTCAAGAGCACAAGATCACAGTGGTGAGTACTGCTCCCCTGCGAGATACAATCAACAATCGCGATGCCAGAGGACGTGTTGCAAAGTGGGGAATAGAGCTTGCTGCTTTCAACATTGAATACAAGCCACGTACAGCAATCAAGTCCCAAATACTTGCCGATTTTGTTGTTGATTGGATAGAGACGACAGAAAATACAAATCCTCTAGACTCACAATTTTGGACCCTTCATTTTTACGGATCAAAAGCACGAGGAGGCTCGGGGGGCTGGCGTGGTGCTCAAGTCACCCCAAGGAGACAAGTTTTTCTATGTGTTACAAATGCACTTCATGGTAACCAATAATATTGCCGAGTATGAAGCATTTTTACATGGAATACGCATGGCCAAATATATTGGCGTAATAAGACTCATGTGTTATGGAGACTCGGATTTAGTTGCTCAGCAAGTATCTGATATCTTCAATACAAACAAACACATGGCAGCATACAAAGCTGTCGTGGATGAATTATCTAAATCGTTCGAGGGTTTTGAGGTTCAACACATCCCTCCAGCAGAAAATATGGAAGAAGATGCTTTATCAGGGATAGGCTCTGCACAGAAACAAGTCCCGGATGGCGCTTTTTTAGAGCACTTAAAGGTCCCCTCCATCATTAGAGTTGATGAGGACTATCCGACGAAATCCGACTCACCTTTAGTAGCAGTTCTGGCTGTAATTCCCAGCTGGACAAAACCCTATCTGGATTTCCTGATAGACGTAAAATTACCTGAAGACGAAGTCCTGAGCCGGCAGATCGTCCGACGAGCAAAAGTCTATACAATAATGAATGGTGAGATCTACAAGCAGAATGTTTCTGGAGGTTTTCAGCGATGTATTTCTCCGGAAGAAGGACTGGAAACCTTGCGAGAAATCCATGAAGGCAAGTGTGGTCACCATGCTGCAGCCAAATCTTTAGTGGCAAAAGCTTTTAGACATGGATTCTTTTGGCCTACAGCTAAGGCGGATGCCGATAAACTGGTCAAAGCGTGCAAAGGTTGCCAAAAGTACGCCCGTCAGGCACATGTCCTGGTTGATCAGCTACAAACAATCCCAATTACATGGACATTTGTGGTATGGGGGCTTGATATGGTAGGGCCATTTCGCACATCAAAACGTCACAAGTTGCGATGGAGTCACAGCCAGAAAGTTCGTCGAGGACGTGATCATCCGATTAGGATATCCGCACAGTATAATTACTGACAACGAGAGCAAATTTTCCATGGGGGAACTTGCCGAATTCTGCGAGGAGCAAGGGATCCGACTGGATATTGCATCAGTCGTGCATCCAGAGGCTAATGAACAAGTCAAAAGAGCTAACGGTCTTATTTTACAAGGACTCCGACCTCGTCTCGAGGCACCACTTCGTCATGCCGCGGGGTCTTGGGCGAAAGAATTACCATTTGTGATATGGAGCTTACGAACAACTCCTAACAGGTCAACCGGATACACTCCTTTCTTCTTGGTCTACGGTGCAAAGGCAGTTCTTCCAAGTGATTTAATTCACTAGTCTCCTCGAGTCAAAGCGTATATCGAAGAAGATGCAGAAGTTTCTCGACAGGATCATCTCAATATAATCGAAGAAGTCCGCGTCATTGCTGAGCAGAGATCTACAGCCTATCAGCAGAAGTTACACAAGTATCATAGTCAAAGAGTACAAAACCGTTCTTTCAGGAAAGGTGATTTGGTTCTCCGACTTGTGCAAAAAGGAAAGCATAAACTTTTCCCGATTTGAGAAGGACCTTTTATAATCTGCAGAGTTCTGCATAATGGGTCATATTATTTAACCGATATGATACCAATCAAGGAAAGACCAGATACTCGAAAGAGAAAGAGAGTTGGCGGTAGTACAGACCTAGATGAAATAGACCGTCCATAGAATATTGCACATCTACGTCCATTCTATTCTTAGTTATATTTCGTTGTAATCATATATGTACATATTCAAAGTGAAATAAAGTATTGGTTTCCTCATATGTTATTCTTGAGAAGTTTTTTACCATCTTATTTCCAAAAGAGCATGTCATTTTCAAAAATCCTAGAATGCTTGAAAGTACTTTATGCTCATGTTCGTTCTGGTTATGATTTTTGAGTATCTAAAAAGTTACCTTAGGGTAAAAATTTAATCTTTCGTTTATACTTTGGTTTTTTATCTGATTGCTTAGACGTGGATATTTTCCGAGTAATGAATTCTTGGTACTGGAACTCGGCTTTGTTTCCGAGTTTAAACAGGTTTAGCAATTGAGCTCCGTTGCTCGGCAAAGTTTTCGTGATGAAAGTTGGTCGGCTCATGAAAGGGATGAGGTAGAGTGCCAGATAAAAACAAGTATAAACACACAAAACTGTGCTTAGGAAATTACTAGGCACAAGCATACAAATATATACAAATAAGTGCTAAGATAGTAAAGCATTAGTTCTTACAGACCAGCACATACGTAAACAAAAAATTGTTTCCATCATTACATGCCAAATGATAAAGTTCAGAATAGTGCATCAAAGATGTCTATGATGCAGATTCAGGTGGTGGTGATGAAGATCTTGGAGGGCTAGAGTAGATATCATCGTCACCTTGATCCTGAGACTCGGAAGCTCCTTCGATGAGGCTCTCTTCTGGCTCTTGGGGTGAAGGAGGCACAACGATGGATTTGAAGAATGGTGTCCTGTAGTTCGTCATCTCTGCCACGCGACAAGCGTAGCCCGTACAGGATTCTTGGATAGCCTTGACATTCTACGGGTTACCCTTATCATCGGCGATGCCCTTGGTGACATGCCAGATATCCATATCGCTATGGTGGCTCATCACCATGGTGAGGGAGGTTTGTGAAGCGGTCCGAGCATAGGAGATCTTCTAGTCTTTGATGAGATTTGGATCTCCTTGGCTCTGTCCCTCACCTCGAGCACTGACATTTTGTGCAAATCGGAAAGTCTGACCGACTCGCCAGTCTCTTCAAGAGTCTGGCGAAAGTCGAAAAGAATATCTCCAACGAGCTTTATGCGCTCGAGGCGAGGTTCAGAGGAGGGAGAGTCAGAAAGGTGAAGAGGATCTGGGAAAAAACCAAAAAATTAAAACTGACTCAAAGAAAGTCAAGAATCAAGCGAAGAGTGAAAGTTGGAAATCTTACCTAGCACGTAGTGGTTCCACTGAGAATGCTCCTCTCGGAGACTCTTCAGTTCTTCTTCAGTGGGCTAGACTAGATCTTTCTGGTTCTCGAAGAACTTCTTGAGATCATCTATTTGCTTATCTCGAAGGGCTAGCAGCCTCTCGGTCTCCATATTGCTTGACTCCAGGACGATGTTTACGGATTTCTCCGATTCAGCCTTTAACTTCTCAAGATCGTCCCGGAGTTCAGCATTTTCCAACTCCAAGACCTTGAAGTTTTTGGCTTGCTCCACCATCTTGCTGGATTCGTCAAGCAATTCTGCAAAGGGAAAATTATCAGTCGCACAGAACAGTTTGACTATGAAAATCACTAATGAAAAAGAAGAAGTCGGGAAAGTTTACCTTCTGCTTCATCTTTCTCAATTTTCAACTTAGAATTCTCAAGGCATTGAGCCTTAATATCCTTGTGCTTATTACATATATTCTTGAGAAATTCCTGGTTGGAAGATGCAATTTTCTGTAAGTCTAAAAGACGGAATACCGTCAGACGTCTACTAAGACTCGGGCTGCAACTTTAACCAAGTCAAAATACATCACGAGTCTTGGGGGCTACACTACATCGTTCTTTTGCATCCTACAAGCATCAACTCTGATTTTATACTATGATGTTTATCCGAATTTATGCTTGGGGGCTAGAGGATATGACAATAAACACTACAAACAAGATTCGGAAAACTTACAATATGTTCCAGATGCAGATTCTTGAATCCGAGTTTAGTGTTGTGAAACACTTTCTCGACAAGGGAGAGGGAGGGAACATTCATTGCTGGGAGCTTGCCAGACTCGATTTTTGCATCCCGAAACAAAATTTGGTCCAGGAGGTTAACCAGCTTCATGTCCTCCATATCCTGGCTCGCTGCCTCCGGAGTGAGGGTTTGTTTTTCAAGACTGGACTGAGCCAGCTTGAGAATCTCCTCCTTTTTCTTCCGCTTTAGGCAGGAGGCAGCGGAGCCGGCCACTTTATCTACATCCCCTGTTGATATTACCACGGGATCATTACCCTTGACTGGTTCACCCTTGTTAGTTGTCTGGCTACCAACGATAACCAGGGCTTTCGAGGTGGTGCTGGCATTAGGGATGGCAGATCCAGCATCGGGAGAGGCGGAAACCTCTAGTGCCGATGTCTGGGCACTGCTTGGATTTGGAGGAGGCATGACTAGGGAAATGACAAGATTCTGCTGGCGCAGCTGCTTGCCCGGCTTGCTATCTGGCTTCGATTTTCTCTTCAAAATTGTTTTTGCTCTGAAACACATAAATCCAAATATCAGGCGTGCTTCAGAAAGAAGGAAATGTACAAAGTACTACAATATTGACAAGGTGATTACCTTTTAACTACTGGGAACACTTGGGTGCCAGCAGTGGCAACAACATCCTTGACCTTGCGCTTCTTGGAAGCGGAGGCAGGAACTTCTTGCACCTCATCATCCTCCGTCGCCTCTGGATCGTCTGAAGATATCCCTCTGGTGGAGCTAACTCAGACTCGGGGAGCTTCTCGAGCTGATAGAGTCAAAAAGCATCGGTAAAAATAGAGTCAGCAAAAAAGACAGAAAAGACTGACAAAACGGAAATGCAGAGTTGAAATATTTACCGGAGTTAGAGGACGGTCGGCCGTAAACATCTTCAGGTAGGCATCCAGAACTTTTATTTCCACTCTCTCCTTGATCAAAAAATGCATTCGGGTCTTGTAGTCCTTCGTCAGAATACAATTCGGGCTAACCCTCAGGCTGTCCTTCCGGTCTCCGGTGACCGTGTGCATGAGGCGATCTCCATGATACTGCAGAGGCTGGATCCGGCGATCCAGCCAACAGTGGATCAAGTCAGATCCACTGAGGCCCTTGTGCTTCATAAGGAACTCAATCCTCCTTTTAGCGAGGATCAAGACATCTGCAAGTTCCGGCGCCTCCGCGTCCCATGCTTCCTAGTGGGAAGCGGCACCGTCGATGAAGGTCGGAAGACCTTCCGCCTTTTCAGGATCCAGAATATCCTTATTATAGAAGAAGGTCTCGGCCCAATGTTTAACTGATTCGCTAGCGTTAATCCTAGGATAGACTCGGTTTCTGCTAGGACCAGGTGGCGTGGGGCCGGGCGGTCGGGGGAGAAGGGTGTGGGCGCGCCAGGTGGGGCGGTCGGTGGTGGGGCCAGGTGGTTAGGTGGGAGGCGTGCAGGTGGGTGGGGATTGGGGGTCCAGGGGGGTGAGGTGGACCAGGGAGGTGAGGTGGAGGGCTGGGAGTGGCTGGGGTTGGGGAAGTGGTGAGGTGGCGGTAGGCTATTGGGTGGAGTGATGTGGACGGGTGAGGTGGCGGGGCTGGGTAGAATAGGGTGGGTAGGAAAAGATCTGGATAGCTCTGGGTTTTGTACTGTGGTGGCCGGCTGGGTCGGAACGGCCCGGTTCGGCTGCCCCCTAAAAATAATTAAACATTTTATTTATTTAAAACGGGGCTTTTGAAAACCGTTGGTAGTCAAAGCAAAATATTCCGGAGACCCGGGTTTTAATTTGAAATCAAGACGGGGCGTTTAGAAAACAAAAATAGGATTTTCGAAAATAGTTTTATGCAAACAAATGCAAGATGATGACGATGCTCAAATGCAATGTGGCATGATGACATGAGCATGCGGTCATGATGATGCAATGCACAAAAATAACGCGATTTTCTAGTAGTGGTTTTGCGGGGCGCCACAATTCGACACCACTAACAATGGATCTCGCCCTCGAGATCCGCCTCATGGTACCGGAAGGAAGGTCGGCGATCTGCGTCTTCTCGCTTCATGTAGATCCTCGCGACACCACTAACAAGAGGTCGTTGTCCGCGATCGTCAAGAGAACACTCCGGAAACAAAGGGCGAAGGTAGAGGCATCCACAAATAAAGCCACCTCTAACTTCGATAGAAAGAGAGAAAAGATGCGGCCTATCCCACTTCAATGTACAAGAGCGAATAGAAAGGGTAGTCGGCTTGGGGGCCAATCCATCACGCACCCAAACTATTACTCTGCACAATCAGTAGAAAAGCGTGCAACCATTCTCGGAATCAGACTGAAGATCTCGACAATCGAGGTTCAGAAACAAAGGAGTGATGCAGACTCTGCCTCGGATCTGGCATAGATGACGTCGTCGCGTCGGAAACACCGGAAGGCACGAGAAGGAACAAAGAGAAGTCCTCCAGATGAAGGATTCCTCGGATAGCATGAAGACCAGATGTAGAAGCACCGTTGCCAAAGGAGGAAGCGAAACCCTGAAGATACGACGGAAACCCACCCACGAGAAATCCTGGACTGGAAGAAGGTAAGAGAGCAGATTCAAAACACGCGGAGGTAAGAGGAGAATAGCATAGGGGTAAGGAGTAAAATCAGACCTAATCAGAACTATCCAACCGATTTTGCAAAAATAGTTTTGACAATCTACTTCGGCCGTTAGCTAGGTTATCCTACAGGCTGGACTTGTGGGGTATCGCTATCAGCTACGATACCACTCTGTAACACCCTCAGAATCGGCCCTATGCAAGTTTTAGCGAATCCCGCCAAACCCGCATAGAAACGATTCAAAGGTGCCCACCAGGCACTTTCGTGCGGGTGGAAAACGAAGTAATAACATTACACAACAGTCCTCGATGGGACCCATAGAACAGATATATACAACAACGACTCAAGGAGTCAAGAATACAGATATACAGTACAAAGATCCAAATCACCTCGAAAATGATAGAGCGCCCGACTACGGACAAGATGCAAATGGGGCTAAGAGCCCTGAAGAATAACCAATGGCGTCCATAACCCTGCCCAGGCCAAGCCGGAAGGGTAACCCTGCTAACGACGTCGATCTCAAAACCTGCTTAAACAAAAGGGGTGCCGACAAAGGGCAAAGGAAAAGAGAGCGGTCAGTACTGAGGCCAGTACACGGCGAGACTAGAATTCGGCGGTCCTCGCCTACATAGGTATGGTGGACTGAAGCGGCAGCGCAGCATGCACTAAACCTCCTATAGAGACTCGATATAACTGTCGGCTATCAGAGAGGGATAAGAAAGACCTATTCGGAACCATCCTGATACTACCACCAAACATACCCATCCTGGTATTTCCCCCTCGACACCAAACGAGGAAGTCAACCGAGGAACTCACACAGTTGGCAGTTTTATTTATTCAGTTATCGTTGCAGCAATTACTAGTCAAGTATAGATAGTCATCCTGATAAAATAAGCAGTGGGCAGTTTTATTTAACCATTCCGTTGTAGTTGCGACACTTACTAGTCAAATACAATTAGCATGAGACATCCCAAAACACAGCAGTTGTTGGTACTTTTATTTAGCCATTCCGTTGCAGCTGAGCTGATTACTAGTCACATCGGATACAAGTCAAATTATAACAGTAAACTTTAGTTATAGTTGTCTATGATCGAGAACTGTGCTCCAAGTCGTCCATAACATGACACGGCTTTTGAAAAGATTTAACCCTGCGGTGCACCAAAGTATCCACACGCCCGACCCTTTTGCGGATCAATTAACATACACCCATCGGTATGTCGGCGGGGTCTAAGTCATGACGTTTCCCACACCAAAAGCAAGTACTTGGGGGCCACCCAAATAAGTCTACCCGCAGCGAAGTCGGCCGGTCTCCGAGACGGACTCGGGGTTTGCCCAATGGCTGTAACGATGGGAACCCAAAAATGTGAGGCTTGTCGACACATAAACACTCCGCTTTCCTAAACGATGCATGCGTTACCTCACAATTTAAATAAAGCGATAAAGCATGGCATAAGTACAGAATAGTAAATAAAACCTCAAACTAGTTGTGGCCCCTACAATACTTTGAAATCAGGTACTAATCGATGGGGTGCCCACATCCCACATGTGGTTAAGCTCGATCTCGGAACAGGTGTCGAACTCGGGTCCTACGGGACACCGGAGTGATCGGAAACCAAATATTGTCTATCACCCACCGGTGCCTCTGCATTACCTACTTCAATTTTAGTTATTAAACAGTAATTAAAGTCTTGATCAACTCCAACATTAAACATGCGGCAAGACTCCAACAACTGTGATACTGGACGACACGCAACAGCACTTGAGAAAGCGACTACGGCGCGCAAGTCCAACTATCTACCAATCAACAGGTAATAGGATGTGTCCAAGGCAATATACGGCTGCAAGGGATATCACGGGTACGAAAGCTAGAGCATCGCAACACAGATAGCAATAGATCAACAGGAGGGAATAAATACTATAAAAGTAAGATAGGTAGAAAGGGGGAGATGCTCGCCTGAAAACATTGCCAAAGGTTCATCCGAAGATCGGGTCGACACTCGCATCAACTCAACGGCCTAGTCCGTGAAGAAGCAAAACACTAGCACAAACACCGGATGCACTATTTAATACTACGGTAGGAAATCGGGCATGATGCATGTATGATGTATGGCATGGCAAGGATGCGATGCAATTAGGCCATATTAAGCGGAACCGGGGTCCCGACATTTAATTAGGTGGTTCATGTTGTTTATCTACCCCGCAAATTGAATGTTGGATTAGCAAGAAAAAACATGGCTTCGGTTCGCTATACAAATTTAAATGGGACCAATATACGATTAGATTTGCCCGCATATGGATCCCATATTTAATTATCAGGTGAATCGGCATAAGGCCCCCAAACCACATGAATATGCAAGCATGATTAATTAAATGCAACAGTTTATATAGTTGGCAATTTATAAAATAGGGGCTCAGAAAAGGGGTCACACATCTGGGTTCGGAAGATCTTGGGGCTCAGGGGGGTTCGGGGTCGGTCTCAGGGTCCGGATCTGGGGTTCGGAAGGAGGTCTTGACGTTCAGATGGATCGGTCTCCGGGGTCGAAGAACTTGGCGTCCTCGAGGAAGTACTTGTCGTATCCGTGAAGAAGATCATGTCGGTCCACGGGGTTCGGTCTTCGGTGGAACTGTCTATGGATCCGGGGTCGGAGAACTTGGTGTCCGTGAAGGAGGCCTCGACGTTCCATGTAGATGACCAACGGGTTCAGGGGGATCGGTCTTCGGTTCCATGGTGGAGATCTTGAGGGTCCATGCCGGCACACTCGACGCCTTAGGATTCGAAGATCGGGGTCTCGGCCATCGGATCCATGTCGAAGAACTTATGGCACCAACTTTGGCTTCATATCCATGTATTCGGGGTTGTAGCGCGTTGATCGGTGTCGGTGTTTTCAGCACGCCATAGCCGGAAGATCCTGGCTGAGAGCAGCAAGCCCACATCGGTACAACAGACCACCCAAAACAAGGACATAACGCAGCGTGACAAAAACAGAACAAGGACAACACGCTGGAGGAGGCCCATGTCTCGTTCGGGCAAAAGCTCGAGCAGCTTGCGAACGGGATGCAGCGGGAAGGCGACGAGCACGAGCGGCGGACGGAGGCAGCGGAGGGGGCGCAGGCGGGGCTGGCCGGAGGACGCGAGGAAGGCGGCCGGGATAACGCGAGGAGGGCAGCGTTCGGCGCCACCATCGTGCTTGGGCCTCCGCGGCCGCAGACAGGAGCTCGGGGAGGCGGCGGCTCGATGCGGGAGGAGGCTGGGCGGAGGGGCGCCCGCGTCGGTGCTGCAGGAAGGTGAGGAGGACGCGCGGGCCAGCGGCTTGCAGGCGACGAGGAGGCGGGCGGGTGGTTGCTGCGTGGGTTGGGGATGGAGGACGAGGGGAGCGGGCTGCGCGGATAGAGGAGAAGGGGGACGGTGGGGCCGGGTCCAGGGGAGCGGCAGGCGGACCAGGTGGCATGGGGCCGGGCGGTCGGGGGAGAAGGGTGTGGGCGCGCCAGGTGGGGCGGTCGGTGGTGGGGCCAGGTGGTTAGGTGGGAGGCGTGCAGGTGGGTGGGGATTGGGGGTCCAGGGGGGTGAGGTGGACCAGGGAGGTGAGGTGGAGGGCTGGGAGTGGCTGGGGTTGGGGAAGTGGTGAGGTGGCGGTAGGCTATTGGGTGGAGTGATGTGGCCGGGTGAGGTGGCGGGGCTGGGTAGAATAGGGTGGGTAGGAAAAGATCTGGATAGCTCTGGGTTTTGTACTGTGGTGGCCGGCTGGGTCGGAACGGCCCGGTTCGGCTGCCCCCTAAAAATAATTAAACATTTTATTTATTTAAAACGGGGCTTTTGAAAACCGTTGGTAGTCAAAGCAAAATATTCCGGAGACCCGGGTTTTAATTTGAAATCAAGACGGGGCGTTTAGAAAACAAAAATAGGATTTTCGAAAATAGTTTTATGCAAACAAATGCAAGATGATGACGATGCTCAAATGCAATGTGGCATGATGACATGAGCATGCGGTCATGATGATGCAATGCACAAAAATAACGCGATTTTCTAGTAGTGGTTTTGCGGGGCGCCACATCCATATGGTCCAGCCGGTCTAGCACCATCAAGTCCAGCACCACAAAGCAGTGGCACATCCGTGATCGCACACACATCCGGGTACCCCGACAACCTCCATGCCCTCGCTACAGCGAAGCAGCGGAAGCAACAAATCCTTCCAGAAAAAGCCACCGGGAACATGTATCTCGTTGATCCGAGACCATGGGGAAATTCTAAAGGGGGGAGAGAGATCCTTCACGAGGAGGTGTGAGTGAGAAGTGAGAGGAGGGGCTCCTTATATAGGGGAGGGGGAAGCCCAAGGGGGCATGATCGCCGGCCATAGAGGGTGCCCCCACCTCTCCCTCATTCAGGTGGTGGAAGCTCCACTCACATAAATAAGACCCTCCATTTTCTCCACTCAAATCCCATTAAATTTCCACCAAATTTAATGCAATCTCTCATTAAATAAAACTCTTTTATTTATTTATTCAGAATTTTGTTAATTACTTTAATTAACAAGCATTCACATAAAACCCCTTGCTAGTATTCAATTTCACATGCAGAACCAGTTTCAGCAATTTCAACCGAAACAGTTCTGGTGTCTAGTGAAATAATTCCTGCGCTTTCTCTTTCTTTCTCTGGCATCTTATTTGCTCCAAATGGTGTCAGTATACCTTAAGTGTGTCACCCTAAGGTTCACAAATAATGTAGACATGATTGAGACCCCTCTCCGATCAATAATCAGCAGCGGGACCTGGAGATCCGTACTGACTCCCACACATTCAACGATGACTTCTGTATTCATGTGAACCTTATACGCATGTTACTCAATCTCTTTGCCTCGTGATATATTACATGTCCGAGATTCGATCATCGGTATCTCCATACCTAGTTTGATCTTGTTACCGACATGTACTCTTTTGTCGTTCCCGTGATATAACATTCTAGTGATGAAATCACTTGCTTGCAATCTAACTAATGTGATATCACCGAGAGGGCCCAGAGTATATCTCTCTGTCATCGGGATGGACAAATTCCACTCTTGATCCATTAACCTCAACATAATACCTTCGTAGCACTGAACCCATCTTTATAGTCACCCTGTCATGGTGTGACGTTTGATGTTATCAAGATACTCTTTCGGTGTTAGTGATTGACATGATCTCATGGTCTAAGGACTAATATTACTTTGTATGATGTTACAGCAATATAAACACACTGACCTTGATCGTAATGCTATACTTAGGATGAATGTTCATCACATCATTCCACCAATGTTGTGACCTCGTTATTAACAACATCCAATGTCCATGATCAGGAAACCTTAATTTGATCATCTTGTTAATCAACGAGCTAGTTTATAAGAGAGGCATAACTAGGAACTTCCTTTTTGTTTATTAAACACACATGTATTAACGTTTCCGTATTAATACAATTATAGAATGCAAAATAAATATTTATCATAAATAAGGAATATGATAATAACCACTTTTATTATTGCCTCTCGGGCATATTCCCTTCACGGCGTTGTCCATGACGCTCGGGACCCAGAGGCCCCGCATCTTCTTCTCGTCCGCTGTCGTGGCCGCCACCGCTGCTGCTCCAGAACTGGATGGCGCATCCATCTTCCTGGGGAAGATTGAAGATTGGTGGTTTTTTGGGGTTTTTTTGGTGTGTAGTTGAGAATGGCTGCGGAGGGCTTGAGGAGTACGAGAAGGCAATGAATGAAACGGTGGAGAGATGAATCTCGGAGAGAAGGGTTTCCTCTCTCTCTTATTTACCTCTGCGCCAAGATTTGCATTTAAACTGCGTGATTTGCGCCATGCGTATAGGAGAGAGGGAGGTAGCTTTCTCGCGACTACTCCGCCCCCTCGATTCCCGCGCAGGCATTGAAACAGTGCTCTGTTCCGTAAGGAACGGACCCACCAATGGTCATACTGATGGGACTCTTGTCAGTGAAAAGACCTGATCTGAAAAGTTGTCAGACAGCACGCCGTTGTTTAAAATCCGGCTCATGTTCCATACTGAACAAAGAAAAGACTAAAGTCAAATAAAAAACATATCCGACTTAGATGACTCAGAATCCTGCTTTGTTAAAATAAGTTTTCAGGAACCCTTTAAGATTCTCAAGACGAAGAAACCATCAAGCTAGACGATTTATCTGACTTTGGATCTTGGAGACTTCCGGGGGCTACTGTTTGGGATATACTTTCCGTATATACCCACAGGACTCACTGACCAGGGCGGCCCACCAACGAGTTAGAGCTTTGCTTCATGGGTGGCCCAGTCAGAGAAAGAGGAGGATCCACTTCCGACTACGACAAGGCCAAGAAGAGTTACCGACTTAGGACTGTAGTATTACTTATAGTCCAAGATGTATCTAATTGCCGACTCTGTAACGTAGCTGGATAGGTCTCTCCTGTAACCATAGGTCCGTGACTATATAAACTGGCCCTATGGGATCCTTTAGGGCACCAGATCATATATCAACCATAACCTACTCGCACAGGAGAACCTCTCTTATAATCCATTATAACATCCGGCTCCCGCCGATATATTACTGGGTTGCTAGCAGGAGTAGGATCCGATCACTGCAGTCGAATCTGAACCTGGGTAAAATTGTGCTCACCGTTCTCGGAATATCCGACATCTCACACCCCATTTTCTCAACGCCTTCGGGACCCCCTATGGCGTACTTGTCGACAATCCAACGACAGGGTGGCTTGGTGGGGCGCGGTGCTTCGTCCCCGGTGCCGCCTAGGGAGCGACACCGGGGGAGTTTTAACATCTAAAAGTTGTGAACATATATATATCTGATGATATAAAAGATGCAGCGCCTATATGTCAGGGCTTTAGAGCATCTCCACTCGGGTTCCCAGCAGGCCGTTCCTAGGCGCTGAAAAATGGCCCAGTCGCATTCCCATGACGCCGGTTTCATCCAGATTTGGCCCAACTTTCATCCGAAGACCCCATGCCGATCTTGGGGCACCGGGAACGCCCTGGGAACGCCGGATGAAGCGAATTCGGCGGAAAAAACGGATCAGCGTGTGGCCCCACCCTGTCAGCGACTGGAAGGTGAGTCGTCATCATCCCTTCTCCTCGGCTCCCGCGACGGACCGCCGGGCAATGACTACCCGTCGCGTCGGCCACGCGTCATCGTAATGGCGCGCTACCGCCACCTCGTATTCCTGTTGTTTCCCTTTTCTTGCCGATGCTGCTACACCCCTCCCGCCCTTGTCGCCCACTTCGGCCTATAAAACTCGGCGCCCTCGCCGGCTCGCAGCACACACTCTCAGCCTCTCGACTCTCCTCTACCGCGAAGTCCAACTCCAGTGAGTACACGCACTCGGCAAAAGCCATGGCGGAGAGATACCCTGGCGACCCTGCCGTGGCAAACAGCTTTGGCCGGCGTATGCTCCAGGCCATGCTCCACGACGTCGGGTACATGGTGTCGCCGGACTTCTAGTGCCTAGCCAGCTGGAAGCTCAGCACCCGCGGCGTGCCGGTGCCGCCGGTGCCAGAGGACGACGAGATGGTGGAGGAGATCCAGGCCGTCATCGCGGCGATAGACGACCCAGAGCTCGCTGAAGATCCCAGTAACTTATTTTACTGGGAGCATTTCTTCGCCAAGCACCGTAACCGAGAGCTCGAGACCCAAGAAGGACCTACCGGCTCGCCGCTGAAGGGCAACAACGCGGCGGGGCGCCACCGATGGTGGAGTGCACCGGGACGGACCCTCACCGCCGTCCTGGAGCACATCCACGCCGACAACCGCCCAAGGCTAGGCTTCCCGCGCTCGTCGGCGGCCATGGTGAGGGCGAGGCGAAATCCGCTGGTGAACTGGTTGCCCAGGAGGATGGGCAGCCTCAGCTCGTCGTCCTCCGTGGCATCGGCCTTGCGCTCGTCCGGCTCCGCGCCGACACAGTCGCCGCGTGCCAGGGGCGAGGCTCTTTGGCCCGTGAAGCGGGAGGCCGACATGCCAGTGCGCTCTCTGCCGAGGATGCGATCGCAGGGATCTTCATCAACGAGCCCCGCACGCCTACGCAGCCGACCGGCCGGCTTCGCATGCACCAGCCGAAGCGGGATCCGGTGGACTGGGCGGTGCCCGTTGACGAGGACTCCTTCGCCATTAAGATGGCGATGGAGCGCTCTCTATAGGACGTGGTGCCGAAGCCGGACCTCCTCGCTTGGTCCAGGGCGGACTGGGAGCACGAGGAGGCGCGCCAAGTTTAGCGCCAGCAGGAGGAGGCCGAGCGCTAGGCCATGGTTCGCCACGAGCTCTCCTACCACGGCACGCCGCTCGTCGTCCTCGACGATGACGATGACGCCAGTCCCTCGCCGCAGCCTTGGCGCTTCGGCGACGCCGGCCAGGGCAGCTCGCGCCCCCGCCCCGCAGCCGTCGAGCGACGACGACAACGGCAAGGCGGACCCTGACTACATGTCGTTCTACCGTCACTTCGGCATGTGAGCTGCTCCCGACGGCATCGGCATCGACATGGGCCTTATCTTTATTTTATTTAGTTTTTTAGCCTATGAAGTCAAATTTAGTTGTTCGCCCGAATTTGATGTAATATGTACAAACTCCCCCTTTTTAATGAAAGTCGCGTATATTCGCCCAAAATTGGCTGAATTTAGGCGAAATTTGGCTAAACTCGAAAACTCGGCCTGCGAAAGCGACTGAGCCGGTCGTCAGGAGGTAACAGGCCATTTAAACGTTTGTTTTTTCTTTTAACCCGTCTTTGCTCCAGGTGGTGCCTCCATTATCACGTACACACGCATACAGGAAATTTATTGGGTGAAGAAGTCAGTTGAAACTAATGAGTGTGCATTCTTGAGAGCAAATCTAACAGGTAATGTATTATAGGGCAGCGAAAACCGATGATCTAAAAATTATACATGACCAGAAAGGGGTTTTACATCACCTATGTAGTTTATGTATTTTAACGTCATATATTTTAAGGCATCTGTGCTACACTAGATGATGTATAATAGGTCACCTAGCACCACCAAATCCTTCATCTTCGATAGTTCAAACTTCAAATTTAATAACTCAAACTTTAATTTGAACACTTCTAATTCATATCAACAGTTCGATACACCCAAACTCGACTCTAACTATACATAGAACCTAATCTTCGACATTTTGTCCCTAAACATCGATACTTCAATTTGATCCTAAATTTCGACACTCCGATAGAACTGAACTTTGATTAAAACTCTATGGCGTTAGAGCTAAACTCAACCCTGTCTAGAGATCACCCTAGTCATTGTCGTCGGACTTGTTGAGGTCGTTCCACAAATTCGAGTCCAATTAGGAGGAAGAGCTCGACGACACGGCAATGGTGGACGGGCCAGCTTCCGACACAGCAGCCTCAACCTTCTTCTTCTTTGTGACTTCTCTTGGCGCTAAGTACTCTTTCTCAAGCTACACGAGCTTCGGATGCTCACGGTGAATCTTCTCCGGCGCCATCTCGTCAGTGTCATGCGGCCTAATCTGCAAGAACATGCGAAGATTCTCCTTTTCTTGCTCACGCGTGGCCATCCGCACCGGTGGCACGAGGATCATATTAAATTATGGAGGCCATGAAACAAGTGTCTACTAATTAATTTTTGACATTTTTTCTTCTTCTGCAGGCACACGAATGGAGCAATTTCTAAGTAATATTAATGTTCGGGTTTCCCAAATTATGAATGAGGCTTTATGTGTGGAATTCATGAAAAAATTTCTGTCCCTATGAGAGTTTTTTTTTTGAACAACGTTAACATGCTTTAGTAAGTGAAAAATGTGTCTATGTAATTTATAAAGAAAGTTTATCAATCGAATAATGTATTTATGTATCCGTGAACTTTTTTCGACCTCATGAGCATTATTTTTTAACCCTATGAACATTGTATCGAACGCCTTACTATACTTTCAAATGCGTGAACATACCTTAATCTTGTTATCATTTCTCAATCATGAAAATTCGTTTAGACCAAGAACAAAATTTTAAATCTGTGAACTTTTTCACAACATGAAACATTTGTTGATTTTATGAAGGAACATAAGAACAAATAAAGGGAAAGTTAAATATGCAAACAAAATATAATGAAAGAAAAATGGAAAACAAAGAAATGAAATCGAAACCGAAATGGAAAAGGCACGTAGCAATAATGGGCCTAGCCGGATGATTTTTCTCTCGGACAAGATTTTCACACGAGAGGGCCGTATTACTTGTTACTAAAACATATACGCTGTCCCTTAGTTAGGGTTTTCTTATCTCGTCTGCGGTGACGCCGATGCTGAGGACACTTTTTTCCCGATCTACCTTGCTGCCGCTCTCGTTCGTGCTCGGGCTGATCAAGGGGCGATCTTGTATCGCTGCTCGGCCTTGGCACTTCGAAGCGGCGTGTAGAATTGCGGAATATTATCTGTTTTGATATTGCTTGTCATGATTACAATGTAAGCCCTTGAGCTGTTTATATAGTACTAGAAGACTTGGGGGGCAAGAAGACTACTAGAGATAGAATTGGATTACAATATGAAACTACCTAATATATCCAAACCGTGATATACTCTAACACTCTCCCGCAGTCAGATCGGTAGTGACGCGAACGGTCTGACTGGAGCATAATCCGAAGGCAGAGATGGGAGAGGATGTCGATGTCGATGTAGCCGGAAGTAGGGCGTTGTAGTCATGGTCGATGATGCCATTGGTGATGTAGTCGCCGTTGATGAAGTCGATGAAGTTGATGATGCCGTTGTGTTGTGGTCGATGTCGTCGTTGAGCCGGGAGAATTCGCCGTAGTGGTTGAAGTAGATGTAGTTTGAGAAGTAGCTCGACCCGCAATGCCGAGCTTGCCAGACTCGGAAGCGTGTCGGGGACGAAGGCACGCGTCGATGTTGCCGATACCAGGCGTGCGAAGACAGGGACCATCACGAGCCATGCGAGCCAGAGCCGGAGGGAGCAGCAGAGAAATTCTCCGTGAACGGTCGGTGCGTAGAAGTTGTCCGCCGATTTATCGGAGTAGATGAAGTAGTTGCAAGAAGAAAATAAATTTAGTGAAAAATAAAATTAGACTGCGACTCTGGCGGCGAGGTCGTGGTGGACGAAGACGACGAGGTAGTTTTTGATGGCGATTGAATTGTTGCGGTCGTTGATTTCGGGGATTAGACCCGTATTTTCCGCTTGTATGAGCGCGGCATCGCTCGTGTAGAAGAACTTGTTGGCGTTGACGAGGACCACGATTTGTGGTGGCGGCGACGATGTGACGATGTTGTTGGTGTAGATGGTTGTCGGTGATGATGACCACGGGTGATGAATGTGCATCCCTTTATTGACGGCGAGGAGCGTACTCGGGGACTTGCGTCCCGATTGATGTAGGCGAAGACGGGCCGGTGTGGTGACGACGTGAGGACGGAGAAGCCGACGTAGCGCGTGAAAGCGTCCCTTGGGGCGCCGCGTGGAGCCTCCTTGGCACGATCGTTGGCGACGATTTGCCGGAGATGAGTCGACGCCGAGGTTGAAGTAGAGGCGCGTGATGACGACATGTGGTTGTGGACGACGTAATCCGATCTATGATCGGCGAAAGAAGAAGAAACGCCGGTCAAGCGGCCGGCGAGAAAAAATTGGCGAAGAAAGATCTAATCTACTATTTGCGCGGCCCCCGGCGAAGAACATTTCCCCGGGGGCGGCGCGACGGAAGAGGTGGCTAAACCCTAGGCGGAACGGACCGCTCTGATACCATGTAGAATTGCGGAATATTATCTATTTTGATATTTTTCAACACCCGGATTTTTAATCCCAGATGCCTGTTATGCCATACATCGCAATCCTAGGATTGCCATTTTTGTGAGACATAACAGAATTGGATACCATAGTACATCATCCATTACAAACCGTACATAAGTTCTTACACAAATAAGGATCTCATGATCCAGTTCTTAATACAACTTCAAGCAGCGGAATACGTAATAATAACGGTAGCGTGGCGGCTTCATCTTGAGGTCATGCAATGCTTGACGATGGGAGATGATCCTATTTGTCGTAACCTTCCGGGGGTCCATCCTCCAGGTACTCCTCTTCATAGTATGGCCACGGGAATAGCCAGGGACAAAGCCATGAGTACTCTTTAAGTACTCGCAAACTAATGCTAACAAGTGAAACGGGTTTTTGATAATAGGACACTAGGCTCTAGGGTTGTTTTGCAAAAGCCAGATTTATCTCTACTAAGTTCAGAAGCAAGAGAGCTAGTCAAAATTTTATAACTCCTAAGTGGGAACTTGTATCTCATGTCACAACTCTGTTGTGGTCAAGTCAAAGTCTCAATTCATTTCATAAGTCATTTTGAAAAGTCTAACGGGGGAACAGTATGGCCACTCCAACTGTCCATAACCGCGGACGCGGGTATTTGAATAGTTTGACACTCTGCAGAGATTGTACACTTTCACCACAACATTCGATACATCCGTCAGAAACAAATCCTGAATTCACCATACTCAGTATGCGGATAATCAATCCTAACCTTTCAATTACACGCCCTAGTATAAGCACCTCTCCTGTGAGTTTGGCCTCCCAACCATGACCAACCGTCATCTTGGGTACTGCACAGGTGGACAATCTTCATAAGATAGCCTCAGCTCATACCTTGGCCATGAGGGAACTAATACTAAGGTATATAAGTTTCCAGTCAAGCCCTACCCAATCTTCAGGTATTGTGGTTGTACGATAAAATTGGAATGGTATCGCATCCAGACAACCATCAGTTTTATAAAGGGCTAAGGCTCATGCCTCAACATTTTCATCACCAAATCATCCGGTGTTCGGAAACACATGTCAAAACATCTCAGTAGAATGATCCATCATTCTAAGGTTTTCATAACCATTTTCACGAAGTATTCCCATCTAAAGTTGGTCAAGTTTTATGCTTAGCACTAGCATCTACAAGTGGGGGTAAGCACTAATGAGGGGTGGTACACTAGTGGGGTTTGCCTAAGTTTAATCTCATGCCATAGGAGGACATCAAGATTATCTAGCTTAGGCCAAATTTTATGTTCTTTATGCAACCTTCAAGTATCCTTCTAGTATCTACCATTTATTCCAGTAAACTCTAAGTAAGAGCTTTGATAAACAAATAAAGTAATAAACATGCAAATAAAACTAGGATTGGTTTATCAAGTGGTTATGATCATATATGTTTTAAGGCATATAGTGGCATGGTAGCAAGCAAGTAGTAGCTTGCATAGGTCAACTTGATTAGTAAGGCTTGCAAGTATTGGCTTGCACCATATCAGTATAAGCTTGCCTTGTGCAGAGCAGTGGTTGAACTTCTCCTCGACTTCTTCTTTGTAGTATCCTCCTTCCTCCTCGTATCCTTGGTCGGTACTAGCGTCTATAAATAAATACGATATACACAATCACCAAACAATACTTAACTACTTGCAATTATCACACAAAAGGGTCCTATAGATGATCTAGCATCATCACTAACATTACAAGATTAAAGTTTGGTTTAATTCCTTTTATTTTTAGAAAAGTAATTTCTCCTCATTGAAAAACTACTTAAGATTTAATATTCTCCAAACCAAACATGGGATCATGTTGACACATGTCATCACCACATATTTTAGTTCATGGGAATGTGATTTAAAGTGGTGTCACAATTTAATAAGGTTTTACCCTTTTATTTTAATTAATTAAAGTAGCTAGAAATGCCTATGGGGCATTCTTTTATTACTTGAACATTATTTATGTAAGTAAACCTATATATTTTTATATATTCTGAAAGGTATGGCTAAATGTGATTTTTGAGAGTTGGAATCAACTCAAAAGCTATTATGGTTTTAATTTGAAAAATGTTTGAATGCATAAAAGCTTCTGCCTTGTTATTTTTACCATGGATGATCTACAGATCCAAATGACTTGAATCCAACGGGCTTGGATTCAGCATTCCCAGACCTTCCTAACCAAATTGGTTTCACTCAATTTGGTCCACTGAATCGACCTGGGTTGATTTTTGAAACTGGGTACAGAAGTGTGTTTGAACTAAAAAGGAAAAGGTTAAATTCAAATAACTGGGCTGCGCGGGAAAGGTTAACGGGCCGGCCTGCTAAGCACAGCGCTTCCGCAGGCTGCGTAAGTGGCTGTCCCCACGCGTCAGTGAGACAGGGGTGCGAAGCGGTATGGGGCGATGTGGTGCGTTCGATCTGGTTCTAATCCAACGGCTGAGGGTCATCGTCGACGTTGAGCAACGCCGGCGAGACAGAAACATAGCGCGGCCAGTGGGGGTCGCTGGGGGCTCACCGGGATTCAGGCGAGGGTCGGCGAGGCGGGCGAACGACAAAGTCGACGACGGCGGTTCTCCTGGTACCGGCAGCTTCTCCTGGGGCGGCTCCAATCGCTGGCTCCCTTCTTCTCCAGCAGCGGCGGGCTCCGTTGAAATTCCGGTGAAGTGCTGCTCGCCTTGCTCCGGGAACGGGGTGGAATGGTCAGTGAGGAGAGGGGAGTGAGATGGTGTTCTCAATTCGGCTGGGGTGGCCTCTATTTACAGTCGCGACAATGAGACCGAACGGGATGGGCAGGCGACAGTGGCGACATGGCTCCGGGCGGCTAGAGGCATGGCCGGTGGTGGCGATCGCTTCGTGGTCTCCTGGCGATGCTCTACGGCTTTAATGCGCGCGTAGGGGTGGTGCGGTTTGGTCTGGAACACGCGATGCTCTGCGCGTCAGAGGCGGCGTCTTCGACGGCGAGCGGTCGCTGTGAGGCATGGGGCGGCGAACGGGGATGTCTGGCGGTCTCCTGGGTCAGGGGCGATCATATATGCACGCGGCAAGGGCGGTGCGCGGTCTGTGGGCTTCGGTCGAGGGTGGCGCTTTGGCGCATGCTCGGCATGGTTGCTGGTGAGCTGGGCGCGGTCCGTGCGTGTGGTCCAGTGGCTGGCAACGTTCGAGCTGTGGACAGGGAGTGGCGGTGGACGGTGGGCTGCCTCCTAGACAAGGTTGGCATGGCTAAATCTCCTCCTAGCTTGCTGTCTCCACTGGGGTGGCATGGTGAGCTTCGGTTGTTCACCATTGATGTCATTGCCCAGCTTACAGTGAGGCTAGTGCTTGGTTTAACTTGCTAGATGATCTACTGAGATGGTTGTGATCTAGAGAGGGAACAAGTTAGGCTTCAATCACTGCTCACAATAGTGTTTAAGATTTTGATGATTTGTGTCTCCAATGTGTTTGATGAAATGGCCGCAAGAATTCAAGTTTTGAATTTTGAAAATATTTTTGGTGGGTGTGCTAGGTTGGTGCTGGTGAGTCTGCAGATGCTTGGGTTTTGAAATTTGAGCTTGTTTGAGTGGTTTTTGAAAAAGTGGGATCTTCTCATATGATAAAGATTCAATTTTGAATTGCCATTTAAGATATGCATTTAAAAGTTTCTGGATGATCACAAAGTGGGTCTTCATACTTTGTTATGAGTACAATCAAGGGGTGCAAAGATCCAGAAAAGTTTCTGTTAGGTTCTGAAAGTTTGAGACAGCCAAAGTAGGCATGGGAGTTAAATTGGTCAAAATGACCATTCCCTTATTTTATTTGTTTTGATTTACTTGTCTTTGAGAAAAGTTTGGGAATTGTTTAGATGATGTTTATTTCACCTAAGCATCCATTTACAAGCAAAGGAACACACAAACAAGTTGGTCCAAAAGGATTCAAAATGAAATGCATACTCACATGCATGCATTTATATTTTTATTTAGCAAAGTTTTTGTTAACCCTAAATTTTATGATTAGAGTTTGGGATATTACAAACCTTCCCCCCTTAAACAAAATCTCGTCCCGAGATTTGAAAAAGGACGAAAAAGATTACCTAGGATTTGAAGAGATCGGGAAACTCTGTCCTGATGTGATCTTCGCGCTCCCCGGTAGCTTCCTCTTCTGTGTGGTTGCTCCACTGAATCTTGAGAAACTTGATGCTTCGGGTTCGGGTAGTTCTGAAAGCTTCTTCCAAAATACGGATGAGTACTTCAGGATAGGTCAGGTCATCGTTGATCTCTATGGTCTGGTGGTCGATGTTCTTGAACACTTCGGTCTTCTCTGGGACTTCGAGACACTTGCGCAGTAACGAGATATGGAACACATTGTGCACGGCTGACATCTCTTCAGGTAGTTCCAATTGATACGACACTTCTCCTCGACGGTTCAAAATCTTGAAGGATCCGATATATCTGGGGGCTAACTTTCCTTTGAGTTGGAAACGCTGCATTCCCTTCAATGGCGACACTTTCAGATAAACAAAATCTCCTATGTTGAAGGCGAGGTCTCTACGTCTCTTGTCGGCGTAACTCTTTTGTCTGGACTGGGCGGTCTTGAGGTGCTCACGAATCTTGTGAACCTTCTCTTCTACTTCTCGTAGGATGTCGGGTCCGAAAATCTGACACTCTCCTACTTCCGACCAGTTCAAAGGGGTGCGACACTTCCTTCCGTACATGAATTCAAACAGGGCCATTTGCAGACTGGCTTGATAACTGTTATTGTAAGAAAATTCTGCAAACGGCAGACAGTCTTCCCACTTGGATCCATATTCTAACACACATGCTCTCAGCATATCTTCGAGTATTTGTTTTACTCGCTCCGTTTGTCCATCGGTCTGAGGGTGGTACGCGGTGCTGAAATCTAGGCGGGTTCCTAAACCTTCTTGGACTTTCTTCTAGAATCTCGAGGTAAACTGAGTTCCTCGATCCGATACGATGTTCTTGGGGACTCCATGCAAACTAACTATCCTAGCGATGTACAACTCCGCTAGCTTCAAACTCTGATATGTGGTCTTGACGGGCAAGAAATGGGCGACTTTGGACAATCTGTCCACTATGACCCAGATAGAGTCATTTCCCCTACTAGAGGTAGGCAATTCAGTGATAAAGTCCATTCCAACGGAATCCCATTTCCATTCCGGAATCTGTAAGGGTTGCAACAATCCAGCGGGTCTTTGATGTCCTGCCTTGACTCGCTGACATATATCACACTTGGCGATATAGCTTCCGATTTCTCTCTTCATCTTATGCCACAAAAATCGCTCTTTTAAATCTTGATACATCTTAGTTCCGCCGGGATGGATAGAATAAAGAGTATCATGAGCCTCCTTCAGAATCACTTCTTTCAACTCAGAATCTGCTGGTACACAAAGGCGTCCTTTGTACCACAGAACTCCTTCTTCGTCTTCGGTGAATCCAGGTACTTTGCCTGTACCGATACGACGCTTGATTCCGTCGATACTAGCATTTCCCTTCTGCGCCTCTTTAATCTGACTGATCAAAGTGGGTTGAAGTTCTATGCTAGCCAAAAATCCTTCACTCACTAATTCTATTCGAAAATATTCCATCTCTTTGTGCAGGCTTGGTTGCTCCTTCAAAATCATGGAGTTCAAGCGGCACGGCAATCTGCTAAGGGCATCTGCTACCACATTGGCTTTACCGGGGTGATAGTGAATGTCCAGATCGTAATCCTTGATTAGCTCAATCCATCTCCTCTGTCTCATATTCAGCTCCTTCTGAGTGAATATATACTTCAGACTCTTGTGATCCGTATAGATCTCACAACGGTTTCCCATCAGGTAATGCCTCCATGTCTTCAGGGCTAAAACTACGGCTGCGAGTTCGAGGTCATGGGTTGGGTAATTTTGCTCGTGTTGCTTCAGTTGTCGAGATAGATAAGATATAACTTTGCCTTCTTGCATTAGCACACATCCGAGACCTATCTTGGATGCATCACAATACACATCGAAGGGCTTCGTGATATCTGGCATGATCAAGATTGGGGCTGAAATCAATCTCCTTTTGAGTTCTTGAAAACTCGCTTCACATTTGTCGGTCCATTCAAACTTCTTGTCCTTCTTCACCAATTGGGTCATAGGTCTGGCGATACTCGAGAATCCTTCTACGAATTTGCGGTAATATCCCGCCAATCCGAGAAATGCACGAACTTGGGTTTGAGTGGTTGGGGCTTGCCAATCTTCTACATCTTTCACTTTGGCAGGATCAACGGCAATTCCTCCGGCTGATACAATGTGACCGAGGAATCCTACCTCCTGTAACCAGAATTCACATTTGCTAAACTTTGCATATAGCTGATGCTCTCTAAGGGTTCCAAGAATGGTCCTTAGGTGTAGCTCATGTTCTTCTTCTGATTTGGAATAAATCAGAATGTCATCGATGAAAACAACGACAAACTTATCCAGGAAGTCCATAAAAATCTTATTCATGAGATTCATGAAATAAGCGGGGGCATTGGTTAGTCCAAAAGACATGACTGTATACTCATACAATCCATATCTGGTGGTAAAGGCAGTCTTTGGAATATCCTCTGCACGAATCTTGAGTTGATGATAGCCAGTCCTAAGATCAATCTTAGAAAACACTTTGGCACCGGTCAACTGATCAAACAAATCTTCTATCTTGGGCAAGGGGTACTTGTTCTTGATGGTGACATCATTCAACTTCCGATAATCCGTACACAAACGGTTACCTCCATCTTTCTTGTCCACAAACAAGACAGGTGATCTCTAAGGTGACGCATTTGGTTGAATCAATCCAATTTCCAGCATGGCATCCAGTTGCTTCTTCAGTTCTGCTAGCTCTGACGGGTTCATACTATAGGGTCTCTGGGCTATGGGTCCAGTTCCGGGGATTAGTTCAATGATAAACTCGATATCCCGATCTGGGGGCATACCGGGCAAAACATCTGGAAATACATCGGGGTATTCACAGACTATATAGACTTGGTCAATGGTAGGTTGGTATATACTCTTGTTACACTTGAATTGGCGAGGTAAGGTTTTAGATATATGCTCGACTGATATTCCGGCTATACTGGTCATGGTTATGGCTTTCTTGGCACAGTCAATCAATCCTTTATGTTTGGACATCCAATCCTTTCCTAGTACTACTTCCAAACCTTTAGTTCCGAGTACTATCAGATTATCATAAAAATCTATGCCATGGATTCGGATAGGGACGGCTTTGCAAATTTGCCTAGCCTTGGTGGTTGATCCGAGAATTTGAACAATCATGACATGCTTCAGTTTGGTTGGTTGAATTTTACTAGTGCATGCAAATTCTTCAGTGACAAATGAGTACGATGCACCAGAATCAAACAACACTCATGCAAGTACTGAATTAACAGAAAACATACCCAGCACGACGTCTGGCACTTCCTGAGCTTCTTCAGCATGCATGAGAAAAATACGGCCATTGCGGTTGAGCGAATTCCCTAGGGCAAATCTTCTTCCGGGCTCAACACGACACTGCTGCTGAGCTGGGACATTGGCATTGGGGGCTGTGGCATTCTTCTTGTTGGGGCACTCGTTGGAATAGTGGCCTTTATTTCCATAGTCATAACAAGTCACTTGTGACTTGTCCTTTGCTGCTACAGGCACAACTTTGCTTCCAGTCCTCGGGGCAGTGTTGGTGTTGGTGGTAGCATTGTTTTTGTTGAACTTGGGTGGGGCACGGTTGAAATTGCTAGAGTTGCCGGGGTTGTTGTGATTTCCTCCGGGCCTAGGGTTTCCATGGTTGGGATAGATCGGACGGTTCATCGAGGGTCTGTTGGTTCTTGGGGCAAATCCTGGAGAAGGGTTAGGGCGATACTTTGGCGTCTGATGGGTTCCTGGCTGATGCATCATACGATGCTTGCGGTTCTCATTGGCTTGGTTGATCTTTCCTTCCATCTGGATAGCAGAGTCGACAAGGGCTTCAATATCAGCAAAGGGGATATTGACTAACAATGTCTACATCTCATCATGCAGACCATTGAAGAATCTCTCTTTCTTCTTGGCATCGGTGTCAATCTCATCCGGGGCATACCTAGCTAATGACAAAAATTTGTCACGGTATTCCACTACAGTCATCCTTCCTTGCTTCAGCTTTCTGAATTCGTCTCTCATTCTCTTGATCAAACCTGGTGGCACATGGGATCTTCTAAACTTGACCTTGAATTCCTCCCAGGTCATCATCTGGCCTCCGGTCATTGCGCGAACACTATTCCACCATGCCCTGGCATCTCCGGCTAGATAGTGGGTGGCGAACAGAACTTTCTTGTTGGCTTCCACTCCGGCGACTTCTAGGTTATTTTCCATGGTTTGCAACCAATTATCGGCATCTAGGGGCTCTTCTGACTTAGTGAAAACAGGTGGGTTGGTATTCTGGAAATTCTTGAGCTTAGATCCATGGTTATCCTGATTTCCGTGGCCTTGGTTGTTGTGGGCAAGCTGAGCTATCTGTTGCAGGGTGGCTAGGTTAGCTTGACGTTCCGCTCTTTCAGCTTCGCGGTTAGAAGTCAACATTTGCAGAATCTGCAACATTGGGTCCGGGGATGAACCACTTCCTCCGCGTGGCATCTGAAGATTGAGATAGATCGTGAGAAAAGAGAGAAATTTCTAAGGTTCAGGGTCTTTGAAAAGTTTTTAAAGTTTGACTCAGATTTTCTAGCAACTTGCTTTTCATTCATTCATTCATAGCACACGGTACAACACACACCACAACAAAGAAAAACAGATAGTTTTAAGAACCATTCTGGAAACTGCGATACAGTGGGACCGAGTACTCCTCACTACGCTAGTGCTCAAGTGCTGCTACTCCTTGGAAATCGGTGGCTTCATCATCCTCATCATCATCGATGAAGGCGAAATCATCCTCATCGGTGAAGAAATCCATAGCCTGATCCTCTAGAAAATCATCATCATCGCTGAGATAGGAGTAGGGGTCTCCACGAAGATCCTCTCCGGCATTCTCCCTTTCTTCCAACTGCATGTCTCCCTCGTGGATGGTCTCCTCCACAGATGAGATACGATAGCGAAGACGGGCAATGATGTGCTCCTTCTTGTCGAGCTAACAGCGGCGAGACTTGCGATCCTTTGCTAACATGGCGATGGTCTGATCCTTCGTCTTGATGATGGCAGACTTGTGGTTGGAGTAGTCACAGCAGTTGTCCAACTTCTGCTGACGATCGTACATCATGAAGCTGAGGTGGTCCAATTGAGTCTTCAGCTCGGGGTGGTATGGGGCTTCCAGTGGTTGTCCATTAGCATCACGCCTTGGGCAAAACTCAAAGCGGGTTACCTTGATCTGATTGATGCTCTGCCCACACAGACGGGAAAGAGCTTCCTGCATGGCCCTGGCAAGTCCATCGAGCCAGTTGTTCTCTCTTAAGGTAAACTGAATTCCCTCAGCAGTGGGAGGTTGAATCTTTTCTCGGAGACTTGCAACAATTAGCCACTGCAGATCTTCTCCTCCTTGATCATTGAGCTGAGCTCCGAAGAACTCGGGGTACGGACGCTCCAGAAGTTCCGAAAGCTGGTCCAAATCCCTCTCAAAGATAAGGTCTCCTCCATTCCCCAACTGATAAAACTTGATGTACTTCACGTCCATTTATAAGAATATAGGATGAGTAAGTTAGTAGAGTGATTAAGTGTGTCCATATTTTATGTATATTGCAAGAGTTTTTGAGGAACATGAATTTTCATGAAAGAATCAAAGGGATAAGAATGAGAATAGTTTTTATAAATATTTGTTTTCTTTGGTTTTGAAACTAAGTTTTTGATTCAACGTCCAGTCTAACTAGGGACTCCTATGGTCAGGATGGCTCTGATACCAACTTGTCAACACCCGGATTTTTAATCCCAGATGCCTGTAATGCCATACATCGCAATCCCAGGATTGCCATTTTTGCGAGACATAACAGAATTGTATACCATAGTACATCATCCATTACAAACCCTACATAAGTTCTTACACAAATAGGGATCTCATGATCCAGTTCTTAATACAACTTCAAGCAGCGGAATACGTAATAATAACGGTAGCATAGGCGAAGCTCCATCTTGAGGTCAGCAATCTTGTGATGGGATATGATCCTAGTTGTCGTAACCTTCCGGGGGTCCATCCTCCAGGTACTCCTCTTCATAGTCTGGCCACGGGAATAGCCAGGGACAAAGCCATGAGTACTCTTTAAGTACTCGCAAACTAATGCTAACAAGTGAAAGGGGTTTTTGATAATAGGACACTAGGCTCTAGGGTTGTTTTGCAAAAGCCAGATTTATATCTACTAAGTTCAGAAGCAAGAGAGATAGTCAAAATTTTATAACTCCTAAGTGGGAACTTGTATCTCATGTCACAACTCTGTTGTGGTCAAGTCAAAGTCTCAATTCATTTCACAAGTCATTTTGAAAAGTCTGACGGGGGAACAGTATGGCCACTCCAACCGTCCATAATCATGACGCTATTCGAATAGTTTGACACTCTGCAGAGATTGTACACTTTCACCACAACATTAGATACATCTGTTAGGAACAAATCCTGAATTCACCATACTCAGTATGCGGATAATCAATCCTAACCTTTCAATTACACGCCCTAGTATAAGCACCTCTCCTGTGAGTTTGGCCTCCCAACCATGACCAACCGTCATCTTGGGTACTGCACAGGTGGACAATCTTCACAAGGTAGCCTCAGCTCATACCTTGGCCGTGAGGGAACTAATACTAAGGTATATAAGTTTCCAGTCAAGCCCTACCCAATCTTCGGGTATTGTGGTTGTATGATAAAATTGGAATGGTATCGCATCCAGACAACCATCAGTTTTATAAAGGGCTAAAGCTCATGCCTCAACATTTTCATCACCAAATCATCTGGTGTTCGGAAACACATGTCAAAACATCTCAGTAGAATGATCCATCATTCTAAGGTTTTCATAACCATTTTCACCAAGTATTCCCATCTAAAGTTGGTCAAGTTTTATGCTTAGCACTAGCATCTACAGGTGGGGGTAAGCACTAATGAGGGGTGGTACACTAGTGGGGTTTGACTAAGTTTAATCTCAAGCCTTAGTAGGACATCAAGATTATCTAGCTTAGGCCAAATTTTATGTTTTTATGCAACCTTCAAGTATCCTTATAGTATCTACCATTTATTCCAGTAAACTCTAAGTAAGAGCTTTGATGAAGAAATAAAGTAATAAACATGCAAATAAAACTAGGATTGGTTTATCAAGTGGTTATGATCATATATGCTTTAAGGCATATAGTTGCATGGTAGCAAGCAAGTAGTAGCTTGCATAGGTCAACTTGATTAGTAAGGCTTGCAAGTATTGGCTTGCACCATATCAGTATAAGCTTGCCTTGTGCAGAGCAGTGGTTGAAGTTCTCCTCGGCTTCTTCTTCGTAGTATCCTCCTTCCTCCTCGTATCCTTGGTCGGTACTAGCGTCTATAAATAAATACGATGTACACAATCACCAAACAATACTTAACTATTTGCAATTATCACACAAAAGGGTCCTATAGATGATCTAGCATCATCACTAACATTACAAGATTAAAGTTTGGTTTAATTCCTTTTATTTTTAGAAAAGTAATTTCTACTCATTGAAAAACTACTTAAGATTTAATATTCTCCAAACCAAACATGGGATCATGTTGACACATGTCATCACCACATATTTTAGTTCATGGGAATGTGATTTAAAGTGGTGTCACAATTTAATAAGGTTTTACCGTTTTATTTTAATTAATTAAAGTAGCTAGAAATTCCTATGGGGCATTCTTTTATTACTTGAACATTATTTCTGTAAGTAAACCTATATATTTTTATATATTCTGAAAGGTATGGTTAAATGTGATTTTTGAGAGTTGGAATCAACTCAAAAGATATTATGGTTTTAATTTGAAAAATGTTTGAATGCAGAAAAGCTTCTGCCTTGTTATTTTTACCATGGATGATCTACAGATCCAAATGACTTGAATCCAAGAGGCTTGGATTCCGCATTCCCAGACCTTCCTAACAAAATTGGTTTCACTCAATTTGGTTCACTGAATCAACCTGGGTTGGTTTTTGAAACTAGGTACAGAAGTGTGTTTGAACTAAAAAGGAAAAGGTTAAATTCAAATAACTGGGCTGCGCGGGAAAGGTTAACGGGCCGGCCTGCTAAGCACAGCGCTTCCGCGGGCTGCATAAGTGGCTGTCCCCACGCGTCAGTGAGACAGGAGGGTGCGAAGTGGTATGGGGCGATGTGGTGCGTTCGATCTAGTTCTAATCCAACGGCTGAGGGTCATCGTCGACGTTGGGCAACGCCGGCGAGACAGAAACCTAGCGCGGCCAGTGGGGGTCGCTGGGGGCTCACCGGGGTTCAGGCGAGGGTCGGCGAGGCGGGCGAACGACGAAGTGGACGACGGCGGTTCTCCTGGTACCGGCAGCTTCTCCTGGGGCAGCTCCAATCGCTGGCTCCCTTCTTCTCCAGCAGCGGCGGGCTCCGTTGAAATTCCGGCGAAGTGCTGCTCGCCTTGCTCCGGGAATAGGGTGGAATGGTCAGTGAGGAGAGGGGAGTGAGATGGTGTGCACAATTCGGCTGGGGGTGGCCTCTATTTATAGTCGCGACGATGAGACCGAATGGGATGGGCAGGCGACGGTGGCGACATGGCTACGGGTGGCTAGAGGCATGGCCGGTGGTGGCGATCGCTTGGTGGTCTCCTGGCGATGCTCTACGGCTTTAATGCGCGCGTAGGGGCGGTGCGGTTTTGTCTGGAACACGCGACGCTTTGCACGGCAGAGGCGGCGTCTTCGACGGCGAGCGGTGGCTGTGAGGCATGGGGCGGCGAACGGGGATGTCTGGCGGTCTCCTGGGTCGGTGGCGATCATGTATGCACGTGGCAAGGGCGGCGTGCGGTCTGTGGGCTTCGGTCGAGGGTGGCGCTCTAGCGCATGCTCGGCATGGTTGCTGGCGAGCTGGGCGCGGTCCGTGCGTGTGGTCCAGTGGCTGGCAACGTTCAAGCGCTGGACAGGGAGTGGCGGTGGACGGTGGGATGCCTCCTAGACAAGGATGGCACGGCTAAATCTCCTTCTAGCTTGTTGTCTCCACTGGGGTGGCATGGTGAGCTTCGGCTGTTCACCATTGATGTCATTGCCCAGCTTACGTTGAGGCTAGTGCTTGGTTTAACTTGCTAGATGATCTACTGAGATGGTTGTGAGCTAGAGAGGGAACAAGTTAGGCTTCAATCACTGCTCACAATAGTGTTTAAGATTTTGATGATTTGTGTCTGCAATGTGTTTGATGAAATGGCCGCAAGAATTCAAGTTTTGAATTTTGAAAAGATTTTGGTGGGTGTGCTAGGTTGGTGCTGGTGAGTCTGCAGATGCTTGAGTTTTGAAAGTTGAGCTTGTCTGAGTGGTTTTTGAAAAAGTGGGATCTTCTCATATGATAAAGATTCAATTTTGAATTTCCATTTAAACTATGCATTTGAAAGTTTCTGGATGATCACAAAGTGGGCCTTGATACTTTGTTATGAGTACAATCAAGGGGTGCAAAGATCCAGAAAAGTTTCTGTTAGGTTCTGAAAGTTTGAGACAGCCAAAGTAGGCATGGGAGTTAAATTGGTCAAAATGACCATTCCCTTATTTTATTTGTTTTGATTTACTTGTCTTTCAGAAAAGTTTGGGAATTGTTTAGATGATGTTTATTTCACCTAAGCATCCATTTACAAGCAAAGGAACACACAAACAAGTTGGTCCAAAAGGATTCAAAATGAAATGCATACTCACATGCATGCATTTATATTTTTATTTAGCAAAGTTTTTGTTAACCCTAAATTTGATGATTAGAGTTTGGTGATCCAAGTTTAGTATTTTTGGGATGTTACAATATTGCTTGTGGTGATTACAACGTGAGCCCTTGAGCTGTTTATATAGTACTAAAAGACTTGGGGGGCAAGAAGACTACTAGAGATAGAATTGGATTACAATATGAAACTACCTAATATGTCCAAACCGTGATATACTCTAACACGGAGGGTCGAGATCGTTTTTGCTATGGGTGTTGACCATGGCGACGGAAGGAGGAGGTTCGTCGGCGTGCGCCGGCAACGAAGGGATTGAAGCGATGATGAAGGGACTTGGCCTACGGGAAGAGGACCTGGATGATATTGTTTTTGAAGAGGAAATAGCGGCACCTGATGAGGCGACCAAATGGTTGCTGATTGCTAGGGTTTACACTGATAATGAGTATTCAACTTTCTGGTTCTACAAGAACATACGATCTGCATGGGATCTAGCCCGAAAAGTGAAAACAAAAACCCTAGAACCTAATCTTCATATCTTCCAATTCACCTGCTTGGGAGATTGGGAGAAGGTAACGGAAGGAGGGCCCTGGGCGTTTAGGGGTAACCCTGTATGCATGTCTCCATATGATGGGTTCTCTAAGGCATCCACCATTGAACTTAATCATATCAATGTCTGGATCCAAATCCATGACCTGCCTATTGGCTATGCTCCGCTGGTGAGTTCCCTCGCGTCCAAGGTCGTAGAGGTTCTGCATCCCGAGACTGCTGCGTTAGACTTTGAGGGAAACTTTTACCGATTTTAAGTGAAGCTGGATGTAAGGAAGCAACTCAGGTGTGTTGTCTCTTTGATCAGGGGTGGAAAAGGGAGCTGTTCCTCGTCAAATTTGAGAAATTACCGAACTAGTTCCAGGTCTGTGGACATCTGGGGCATGAATACAAGGAGCATGGGGACGGTGTTCACGCTCCATCGGCCCTTGGTTTCAAGAACCTACGCGCTACTTGGAGAATGAAATCGGATGGAAGACCTAGACGTGGTAGAGGTGACCCCGTGGAGGTGGTAGGAGTGGGAGGTTCGGCCATGTGAATGGCTCCGATAGCACTGAACCTGATGATCCTTTCACCGAAGAGAGATATGAAACTAAGATGATTGTTGACGAGACTGAAACTAAGAAAAGAGGGTCTGATCACCGCAAGGATGATCCTAAAGCGGGTACTGCTGGAGCTATGGTTCTAATTGAGAAGGGCAAAAGGGTGGGGACTGTGGTGAATCAGTTCGAGAGCCCCGAAAACAGTTAGAATACTCCCCCAAGTCCAAACCCGGTCCGTGATCCCAAGAGATATAAGGGAACTGAGGCTGGCGCTGCTGATGATACTGAAAACTTGGCGGGCTCCACGAAGGAGCGTCTCCCGTCCCAATGAGTATCTATAGCCTTAACTGTCGGGGATTAGGCAATGCCTCGACAGTTAACGAGTTGCGCCACTTTGTTTCAAAGTTTGCCCCCTCTATTTTATGTATCCAGGAGACTCAGATTAGTAGAGTTCGTGTGGAATCCCTAGCAAGTACTTTGGGGTTCGATCATGCTTTTGTTGTTGATAGCGACGGCAGAAGTGGTGGTCTTGGTGCTTTTTGGAATAATTCAATAAATGTTACTATTTTGGGATATTCTAGATATCATATAGACATATCGATTGATTGTATCAGAGGGAATCAGTGAAGATTAACTAAATATATATGGTGAAGCACAGAAAAACGAGAGATATAAAACATGGGATACTCTCAAGGATATTTGCAGTCACAATTCTTTACCCTAGCTTTGCATTGGTGACTTCAATGAGGTGCTGAGGCCGAAGGAACATGCTGGGGTGGGGCATCACTCTTCGTCGCAGATTCAGGGTTTCCGAGATGTTGTTGATGTGTGTATTCTCCTCGATCTTGGATATAGTGGCCACTTCTGGACGTCGGAGAAGAAGGTTGTTGGAGGATCCTATACTCGGGTAAGGCTTGACCGAGCTTTGGGCTCGGTGGAATGGGGAGCTAAATTTCCTTTGGCTTTCCTCACACATGTCACTACCGCTACTTCAGATCATTGTGGGATGTTACTCAAACTTTCGAATGATGATAGGTCGATGGGACGAAGACAATTCAGATATGAGACTATGTGGGACCGCCATGAGGAGCTTAAACACATAGGCACAGCAGGTTGGGCTGAGCGATCGGGATCCTCTGTTACAGCACTTCGGAACAAGCTTAATGGTCTTGCGAAAGACCTAACCATTTGGGGAACGAATACGTTCGACAGTGTCAAGAAGGAGATTAAAACCTTAAAAATGGATAGATTGCGGAACCTCCCCACTCATGTTGGTCCTTCTCATATGGAGATCAAGGTCAACGAGAGGCTGATTGAACTACACCACAGGGAGGAGATTATGTGGCGCCAGAGATCCCGGGTGTCGCATGGGGATAAGAACTCAAAATTCTTTCATCTAAGAGCTATTATGAGAAGGCAGAAAAATATGATTAAATCACTAACACAGGTTGATGGCCAGAGCACGGAAGATAGACATGAGATGTAGACCATGGCATCTAACTTTTATGAGAATCTTTATACTTCGGAGGGAGTTCATAATATGGAGCAAGTCCTCGACCATGTTCCCAGGAAGGTAACGACGCCCATGAACGTGATACTCATTGCCCGTTCAAACAACAAGAAGTTAAAGATGCCTTTTTCAAATGTTCCCTACAAAGGCCCCGGGACCCGATGGTTTCCCAGCATACTTCTTTTAGCGGCATTGGGATGTTTGTGGTGATGAGATTACAAAGGTTGTCCGGAGCATTGTTTAGGGGATAGAGTCTACTGAGAGCATCAATGACACGGTCTTGGTGCTTATCCCTAAGGTGAAGAATCCTTCTCTGTTATTGCAATTCCGTCCAATAAGCTTATGCAACGTCTTTTATAAGATTACCTCCAAGGTTATGGCCAACCGTTTGAAGATGATACTCCCTGAAGTCATCTCGGAGGAGCAATCTGCTTTTCTTGGCGGGAGGTTTATAACTGACAACATTATCTCGGCATATGAGTGTTTGCATTTTATGAAACATAATAGATCTAAGAGAAATACTTACTGTGCTCTGAAACTAGACATGATGAAGCATATAATCGCGTCGAATGGGACTATCTGGAGGCTATTATGGAAAAAATGGGCTTCGCCCATCAGTGGATCAGTGTGGTTATGTGAATGGTGCGCTCAGTCACATTCTCTGTCCTTTTTAATGGCACTAGGTTGGAGAGCTTCAAACCATCAAGAGGTATTAGACAAGGTGATCCTATCTCACCCTATTTATTCTTATTGGCAGCAGAGGGCCTTTCATGCCTGTTAAAATTTCATGATGAGTCATCGCACTTGGGAGGTATCAAAGTGGCAGCTTTGGCCCCGCCGATAAACCACTTGCTATTTACGGATGACAACATGTTGTTTTTTAAGGGTAGTAGAGAAGGAGCGGAAGATTTGTCTAACTTGTTGGAGAGATATTGAAAAGCCTCGGGCCAGCGGATTAACAGAGATAAATCCTCTATCTTCTTCACAAAAGGGTGCAATAAGGCTATGTGTGAGGTAATTAAGAACATCCTGGATGTTAGCAATGAGTCTCTAAATGATAGGTACCTCAGCATGCCCATAGATGTTGGCTTTTCGAGATATGGCACATTTAAATTCTTGAAAGATCGAGTATGGAGCAAAATAAAGGGGTGGCTAGAGAAGATTATGTCAGCAGGGGGTACAGAGGTTTTGATCAAATCTATTGCTCAAGCTATCCCAGTTTTCTCAATGGCATGCTTCAGATTACCTAAAGGATTATGTGAGCACATCAACTCTCTAATCCGACAGTTTTTGTGGGGTAGCAAGGAAGGGAAAAGGAAACCCTGTTGGGTTTCATGGGATGTCATGACTAGGCCAAAACACATGGGAGGCTTGGGATTCAGAGACACTGAGCTATTCAATCTTTGTATGCTATCCCGACAGTCATGGAGGCTATTGCAAGAGCCCAATTCGCTCAGTGCTCGTATCTTAAAGGCCGTATATTACCCAAATTCTTCCATTCTGGAGGCAGAGTTGGGGTCTCATCCCTCTCAGATATGGAGATCTATATTAGATGGAAGAGATGTTCTTGTGCAGGGGTTGATCAAGCAGATTGGAGATGGGCGCAACACAAATATTTGGACAGATAATTGGCTACCTTGTGATAACAACCTAAGATCCATTGCTTGTATCATGGACAGTCCACCTCAGATGGTTTCGGAATTAATTGATGAAACTTCGGCAAGCTAGAAGGAGGAAGTGGTCCGGTAGGCCTTTCTCCCGATGGACGCAGAGGTTATCCTTGGCATTCCTCTTTGTACGCATAGACAAGATGACTTCTGGGCTTGGCACTTTGATCGGTGTTCTCTGTTAGATCGGCATATCGCATGATCATCAAGACCAAAGTGACACGTGAGGATTACTTTGATAGTGCCACTGGTTCATCTAATGTGGGTATCCTCACTTTGATAGTGCCACTGGTTCATCTAATGTGGGTGCAGAAGAGGAGAGTTGGACCACTTTGTGGAAAACTGCAATTCCCTCGAAATTGCGGGTATTTTTGTGGAGGCTGGCTAGACAGTCAATCCCTTCTTCTGATGTTCTACATAGGAGGAATATGTCGCGATCGAGTACCTGTAGCCTATGTGGAGGGTCAGATTCATGGTGGCACTCCCTGATTGATTGCAACATGTCACATAACGTATGGGTTTTGTCTGAAGATCTTGAAGATCTTATGGTGGAGCACCTGGTGATGTCTAGAGAAGAAAGTGCTAAGCAGTGGTTATTTCATGTGATGAGAACCCTTCCCCATGAGCAGTTCATCAGGGTGGTGATTACACTATGGACGATTTAGTCAGCACATAGGAAGGCTATACATGAGGGAATTTTCCAGAGCCCTCTGTCTACTTTTGGCTTCATCAATTCATGCATCAAAGAGTTAAATGATATCAAAAATCCTCCCAATGTTTTGGCCGCATCGAATCCCCCTACCACGAACTGCTCGGTAGAACAAAGCTGCTTGGATTCCTCCGCCTATTTCTGTCCCGAAGATCAATGTGGATGCAGGTTTATCTAAGTCAGATGATAAGGGGGTTGCTGCTGCGATATGCCGTACTCACGATGGTATCTATCTTGGAGCCTCGGCTATTGTCTTCAAGGGAATCACCGATCCATCAATTTTAGAAACACTGGCATGTCGTGAAGCCTTGGCGCTCGCTGAAGATTTGGTGGCAACAGAGTTCTATGTGGGGTCAGACTGCAAAACGACAATTCAAACATCTCTAAAGGTAGCTTGGGAAGGAACGCTACTGTCATATCGGCGATTAATACAAGATCGGTGCAGTTCTAGCAGTGTATCATTATATTTGAGGGCCGGTCCTCTAATTTCGAAGCCCACAACCTTATGCTTTCCCAGGGAGTTGGCCGCCATGTTTGGCTCAGTGCAACTCCATATCCTGGTAATAGCCCTATAAACAGTTTGCTTAATCAATAAAGTCTAGCAGGTTATCTAAAAAAACTAAAACATATACCGGTAATCTTGGACTTCTATAGGCCAAACTAATTCATACATTGGATTTCAATACTCCCTCTGGCCCATATTAGTTGCTTAGATTTGTCAAAATTTGAATGAACATATATACTCAATAGTGTCTATATTGATTCAGATCTAGACAAATTTGAGTCAACTAATATGGGTTGGAGGGGTAGTTTTTAAGCCTAATTTTTTTTTGTTTTGAAGACTCTATGCAAAAAGACTTGGGAGCTCTTTATTTTTTATACAAGATTTGGGAGCTCCTTTTTTTTTGATACAAGACTTGGGAGCTCCTATCACTGGCTCGCTGCGAGGTGCGTGAGCCAGGAAACGCACGAAGCAGGTTCTCCATGGGCCGTAACAATGTGGCTCCAGGTACAGTTCTTGAATTTCATATTTGTTCTTTTCTGTTTTCTAAATCTGAATATTTTTTTAAATCAGTACATTTTCAAAAACTGAATATTTTAAAATCTACATATTTTTGTAATCTGGACACCATCAATCTGAACGTTTTCAAATTCAAACGTTTTAAAATTTTGTACTATTTTGAATTTTGAACTTTTTAAATTTGGACATGGTCAAATCTGAAAGAACCAAAATCTGAAATATTTTCAAACTTAAACATTTTTCAAATCTGAACCGTTTCAAGAAATTAAAAAAGATAAAGATAACACAAAATAAAGAAACAGTAAAAAGAAAAAAATGAGAAAAACAAGAGGAAAGCTTTACCTGTAAATGGGTCGGCCCACGACGGAGCCTATTCAGATGACGAGCCACATAGAAATCGCTATGAGCTATGCGTAGTATTTTCCGGAGTTAAGGTGTACTCCCTCCGTTTGGGATTATTAGTATCATACGAATAACTAGATTGCTAATTTGAATAATAAAATATAAATAATATAAAATAAAAATTATACCATTAAAAATTTTAGAGGTTATATTTTAATGATATAATTTTTATGATATATAAGTTATATTTTATTGATTAAATTAACATCCTAGATATACGTGTAGGACCTATATTCCCAAACAGAAGGAGTAATGATCAGCTCGAATCATTTCATCCACTAGGGAAATTCTCTTCCCTAAAAAAATAGGGAAATTCTCAAAAAAAAAAAAATCATCCACCTGGGAGTGTCTCTGAATCATCCCTTCTGTCGTGTAAGGTTTTTTGGCTTTTTTTTTGCGAGAAACAGGTGATTATATTAAAGGTTTAACCTTACAAGGAGACCAAGAAAACAAAGAAAATCACAACAACGTCCCTATGAATCCCAAATGTTGACAAGTACTCATAGGTTTATGTTGATTAGGGTGGCAAGCGGGACAGGTTGCGAACAGAGGTTCACTAAGCCAGTTTAATTTCTGTTCCCTTAGCCAACTCATTTTAGCCTAGATTTGAATTTTGCGGGCAGGATGCGGGTGCCGCCTGCAACCCTAATATTGATGACCATCCAGCGACCCACGGAAGGTGGAGAAGGATTGACCAAGAATTATTTGTGGATTTTTTTTAGATAACAGGCATAAATGCCCAGTTTTAAATTAATAAAGTATTTTCTGTACTGTGCATTTCTGACACCGCGTTGCGACGATTGATCAAGAGATACGTGGCCTCTCAAGCAAATTTTAAAAGCCCACCAACGCCCCATACGGCCATACCTGTTCGGTGGACTATTTTCTTCTGTACCACATATGCAAGACACTAGTAGGTTCTGATAGAGGAATGGGTAGCATACATATTTTAGAAATTTCTCATAAACAATCACGTCTCAAGTGGGAGGTTATGATTGTTTATGGCCCCGCGGACCATAGGAGGTCCCAGCAGTTTTTGCTCGAGCTCAAGACCAAGGTGGAGCGTACGGAGACCCCCATCCCAGGGGACTTCAACCTCATTCGCTCCGCCGCGGACAAGAGCTCGGCAAACGTGGACCTCAATAGGATTCGACTTTTCAATGATTGCATCGCTGACCTTGCTCTTAGGGAGATCACTAGGGTGGGTGCGAGGTTCACATGGACCAACAATCGCCTAGATCCGGTTCGCTGTGTCCTGGATCGGGTGTTTGTTTCGGTTGATTGGGAACTTGCCTTCCCCCTTTGCTCCCTCCAGGCGGTCACTAGGGTGGGCTCGGATCATACCCCCCTCCTCCTATCCTTTGGGGGAGGGCCCCCACCCAGACTGAATCGCTTCCATTTCGAGAACTTCTGGCTCCAACAGAGGGGCTTCGTGGAGGCGGTTAGGGCTAGGTGGGTGGAGGCGGCTGCCTCTCCTCCCCGAGCCTTCTGTGCGGTTGACATCTGGCACCATTGTGCCTTGGTGGCTTGTCAGCTGATGCGGGGCTGGGGCGCCAACCTGGGTGCTGCGATTCGCGGCCAGAAGGAGGCGATTTTGCAGGAGATCCAGTACTCTCGGCGGATGCCTGGTCCCATAGATACGCCCTTGAGCCCTCCATTATGGAGATCTATAAGGGTGAGGAGACGTTCTGGAGGCAGCGGAGCCGACAGAATTGGACTATCCAGGGGGAATCGAACTCGACCTACTTCCATGCCATTGCGAATGGAGGCGTAGGAAGTGTTCGATCCCTTGTCTCGGGGTCGCAGATGCTCTCGTTACCGACCAAAGAGAGATCTCGGCCCATATTTACTCCTTCTACCGGGGACTATTCTCGGCATCCCCGAGATCGGGGCTGGCGCTGGAGGTGACCTTCTGGCCTGAGGTGGCCAAGGTAACCACGGAGGAGAATAGGGAGCTTACTCTCCCCTTTCTCCAGTCTGAGGTTGCTGAGGCAATCAAGGCCATGAAGACCGCCTCGGCGCCGGGGCCGGACGGCCTCCCGGTGGTGTTCTTCCAGACCTTCTGGGACCAGCTGAGCCCAGTGATCATGCGTATGTTTCAGGAGTTCTATACCGGGACCCTGGTCATGTCGCGGTTGAATTTTGGCGTGATTACCCTGATCCCCAAGGTAGTGGGGGCCATGGATATCCGCCAATTTAGGCCAATCACGGTGATCAATGTCATCCAAAGGCTTTTCGCTAAGGTCTACGCCATCCGCCTCGCCCCGATCATGGGTCGCCTGACCCATCCGCTTCAGTTTGCCTTCCTTAAGGGTCGCCTCATTCACGATGGTATACTCGAAGTTCATGAAATCATTCATGAGGTGAAGGTACGCCATCAGAAAGGGGTGTTCCTTAAGCTAGATTTCTAGAAGGCATACGACAAGCTGGATTGGGCGTTCCTGAGGCAAGTCCTCGAGCGTAGAGGATTTGAGGACCGGGTGATCTCATGGATCATGCAATTCGTGATGAGTGGCAGCACGGCGATCAATATCAATGGGGAGGTGGGTCCTTATTTTATACCCTCGTGCGGAGTGAGGCAAGGGGACCCGATCTCCCCTTTGCTTTTTAACTCTGTGGTGGATGCCCTGGTAGGAATCTTGGACAAAGCCAAGGTTGCTGGCCATCTCTCAGGGGTGGTAGGGCATCTAGTCCCCGGAGGTGGGATCACTCACCTCCAATATGCAGATGACACGATGATCATGGTTCAGGGATCGAAGTCGGACATTATTAACCTCAAGTTCCTGCTGCTATGCTTTGAGGCCATGTCCGGCCTCAAGATCAACTTTGACAAGAGCGAGGTTATGATTCTCGGCTTCCCTGAGGAGGAACATCAGGTGATCTCCGACCGTCTTAACTGCCGGTTGGCGGACTTCCCGATTACCTACTTGGGCATGCCCATGCGGGACTCATGAGTGCTGATCAGGGACCTGGCCCCCATGGTTGCGAAGGTCCGGTCCAAAGTCGAACCGTGGCGAGCGCGCCTCACGTCCAAGGGGTCCAAAACGGTACTTATCAACTCGTGCTTGTCCATCCTCACGATGTATCAGATGGGTCTATACCTCCTGCCTGAAGGAATCCATGCAGACTTTGCGAAGGAGCTGTCTAGATTCTTTTGGGTGGCCGGCGATGGACACCAGAAATATCACATGCTGAAATGGGCAGATATTTGTTCCCCCAAATCCCTTAAGGAGCTAGGGGTGCTTGACTCCCGTCGCTTCAACGTCGCCTTGCTGCTTAAATGGGTGTGGCGCATCCTCCGGGAGGAGGGTGGTCTGTGGCTTCAGCTCATCAAGGCCAAGTATCTCCGCGGCAGCCCCCTGATGGCCTGTGAGCGTAGGGAGGGCTCCCAGTTTTGGCGGGCTATTCAGGACATCAAACATCTCATCCGCCGTGGTGCGTCCTTTGTGGTAGGGGATGGTTAGGAAGTCCTGTTTTGGTTGGACCCTTGGCTTCTAGGGGTCCCACTCAAGCAGGAATTCCCGGCTTTGTTTGCTATCTGCGCAACCCCCGCGATGTTTATTGCCGAGGCTAGGCTGGGGGATCAATGGAACATCCCGTTCTGAAGGACCTTCAACGTAGCCGAGGCGGCAGAATTCAGGCGGTTGCGGGGTTTCTTGCCCCAATTCCTTTCTTCTGAGAGGGATTCGGTCTCTTGGAACCAGTCTCCCTCGAGAGCTTTTTCTGTGAGCTCAGCCTATAGGACCCTTTTCCAGGGTCCTTAGCTCCCTTGGTCGTCGCAGCTGTGGAAGGCCCCCATTCCCCTGAGCGTCCGTATCTTCTTGTGGCAGTTGCTCCGGGATCGCCTCCCCACCGGAATCGAGGTTTCGAAACGCAACGGCCCAGGCAATGGCATGTGTCCATTATGTGGGGTGCCTGAATCCTGTACCCACATAATGTTCACGTGTCCTGCCGCTCGGTTTCTGTGGAACTTTGTCCGGGAGGCGCTGGGCCCCGCCTGGGAGGCCCAGGATCTCGAGGAGTTCCTGGAAACTGAGGCAAACCATCCCGGGAGAGGGCGTCATCTCTTCTGGCTGGTGTTTGCGGCCATCTCGTGGTCTTTGTGGAAGATTAGAAATAAGATGGTGATTGAGCGGATTTATCCCCGCCGGGCTTTTGACTCAGTGTTTTCTTTGCTTGCCCATCTCCAGCAGTGGTACCCCCTCTCCAGCCAGCGTGACCGGGAGCGTGTGGACGGCATCTTGCAGGCGATCAGGACGTTGGCGCATCGCTTCGTGGTCCCTGCTAGGGCGTCCGAGGTGTCGTAGGGGCGCTCTTCCCTGCGCTTGGCCGTTTTTTCTTTTCTTCGGGCTTATTGTGTTGTTGCCCAGCGGACTTTTTTCTATTTTCTCCTTGTGGCGCTTGGGCGTCATTGACTTTGTGATACTCTGGTTGGTCGTTATTTTATTTATAAAGCTGGGCGTAAAGCTTGTTTTCGAGGAAATTTCTCTAAAATAAAAAACATATTTTAGGAATAGAGTATGCCCAACCTTGCTAGTAGAATAGGAGATGCGTCCCTACTTGCCTTCTTGACAAAATCTGACATGATATCGTAATTAACTAATAAAAAAAGGTGTGTTAGTGGTATCATCACATGATACCGTATCAGGGTACGTGTAGCTAGGTAACTCATTGGCAAATGTCTTATACATAAAATTACAGTAAGATTGTATAAATAATTAAATATTTTGAGATCATGAGAAAGTAAATTATGATACTTCCTCATACTCATATTAGTTGACTCAACTTTGTCTAGATACGGATAAATCTAGACTACTACCTCCGTCCCGGTTTATAAGACTTACGCGTATTTCTAGATTGACAAATTAACCAACTTACTATGAGGTACATAAGATAAAAACTATATTATTAGAAACTTCAAATGTTGTATTTTCTAGTGATATGGTTTTTATATTATATAATTTATATTATATAGCTAATGCGGACGACCTAAATATACGCGTAAGTCTTATAAACTGGGATAGAGGGAGTAGATACTTAACTACATGTATATGAATTAAAAAGAATAAATCAACTAATATGGATCGTAGCAAGTACTATGAGGATGTCATATGCGTAATACTACCCTAAAATACTTACTACTATGACCCGCCTCATATCCATGGATTTGACCTGTGGACACGTATCAATGGACGAGATACATTGCATCTTTGGTGGGTGTGGCCATCATTGTATGCCCCACGCTTTTATTGCTTCTTAAGTGCTGAAGTATATCCAATACTACTGGTGCTACTAAAATGCTGTTTGATCAAAATAATATGCATAATGTGCGGACCTAAATATATGTCATTGCAGCATTTTGACAAGTCAAGACTAATGTCCATCTCATCAAATTGATATTCTACAAAATATATATGGTCAGATAATAGTCTACACTCTTTATTAGTTAGGCAACATGTCAGCATATAAATTGATGGTGGAGCTATCATGTTGCAGACTATGAATATATATGCACAGCTAGATTGAACAGGACCATAGAAAAGTCTGCAGCTTGCATGAACACGTAACCAAAACCTACAACAGCATCGATCGGGCGCCTATAAATAAATAGTTAAATACCTGCAAGTCACAGCAGCAAGCCTCCATTCACCACTTCTAACTGCACGAGCTAGTCGTCAATCGTCAGCCATGGCGTCCTCCACCGTCCTGGCTGTGCTCCTCCTCCTTGCCGTCGCCACGGCTACCGACGCCGCCACCATCACCGTCGTCAACAGATGCTCCTACACGATCTGGCCAGGCGCGCTCCCGGGCGGCGGCGTGCGCCTTAACCCGGGCCAGTCGTGGTCGTTCAGCATGCCGCCTGGCACCGCGGGAGCCAGGATTTGGCCGCGCACGGGATGCACCTTCGACGGTAGCGGCCGTGGCCGCTGCATCACCGGAGACTGCGCGGGGGCGCTGGTCTGCCGGGTGTCCGGCGAGCAGCCCGCCACGCTGGCCGAGTACACCCTGGGCCAGGGCGGGGCTCGGGACTTCTTCGACCTGTCCGTCATCGACGGGTTCAACACGCCAATAAGCTTCCAGGTGGATTTGAATTTCGGTTTCATAAATACTTTCCCATTACCGAAAAACTCTGAATTCAGTAAATTTTTGTTTCATTTCAAGCCTAACGACTAAAAATTTTCTCGTGAAATTCATCCAGATATTAAAAAAAGAACAAAAAATATTTTGAAGTTTATTCTAATTACTAGTATACTGAAATGTCTCAAAAAATTAGACCGAAATGTAGTTATTTGGTTCTCTGCCCAAATTACTGAAATGGGATGAATTTCGATGAGATCTCACTAACTGTGATTTCCATTCCAGCCCGTGGGCGGCGCACCCTGCCGAGGCGTGAGCTGCGCCGTGGACATCACGAAGCAGTGCCTGCCGGAGCTGCAGGTGCCTGGAGGGTGTGCGAGCGCGTGCGGCAAGTTCGGCGGCGACACCTACTGCTGCCGGGGACAGTTCACGGACAACTGCCCGCCGACCTACTACTCCAAGTTCTTCAAGGGGAAATGCCCCGACGCGTACAGCTACGCCAAGGACGACCAGACCAGCACCTTCACCTGTCCCTCCGGAACCAACTACCAGATGGTCCTCTGCCCCTCCAACGACCTAATCTCAGAGGCATAATGCATGATTGCATCTCAACGCGTATAAGTTTGTACTTGGATCAATAAGGACTTCCCTTTGTGCTTGGACCAATAAGGACTATAAGTTTGTGTCTGTCATACGTCGCACATGCATGCATGGCTAGTGCGTGTATGTGGATGAGTAAATAAATGATTAAATAAATAACGAATCTTTTACTTGATAATAGTATGTGTTTATTTTGGCCGTCAATGTTCATCTTTGGGCTACGACTAACCATTTAGTTATTTTTATGTTGAAAATGCATGTCTCTCAAGCTTAACTGTGCACGATGTGACAGCGCAACAGATTGTTTGTCAAGGTGTCAAAATTTGACAATTCAACTCACATACAGTCGTTGCAGTTGGGACTTCATTTAGTACGTTTCTTTGATTCTCGAAATTAACCAACCACTTCTAGTTCGAGGACCATTTTCAGTTCTTCCACCCACCCTCATTCAGCTCCATGCTTATATATCTTCGTGAAATCCTCATCTTATTAGTCGACCTCTCTTTATATAGTACGTAGCTGCTTCTTTCATGCTCAACAGGACGTCTAGATAGGAATATATGGTTGAAATACAAAAGATATATTTCTGGTCATATCATCTCTTGTCTCTATCGTCATATCTATTCACGCACGCACTTATCTAAGAAAGGGAGGTGTTGGGAATATATCTATCTGTAACTCGATGAAGTCTACAAGTGTGTAATCTCAAAGGAGTTCATTTGATCCATAGGTTACTCCGTGTACTCAGAGGGGATGAAATTGAGTACCTTAAATCATCACAAGTTCATTCGCGACAGGAAGATATGAAACTAGTATGTACCACTCGATTGGGTACAACATCCTACGAGACCTTCTACATTCTCTAGTTCAGAACACCACATTGCCAAGTTGATTATTAGTTGATGGAGATGTTGTATAGTAGGCCCTTAGAGCATCTCTAACAGTAACAGAAAAAGTCGAAACCGAAAAATATAAATTCAGTCTTCCGAAAACATGGTGGACGAAGATTTTGCAGCTGGCGTAGAACAGAACCCATAAAACACGAACTGAAAAAACGCATTTCAAATATCACAGGGAAATTTGTGATCATATATATACATGGCATTTGATGCTCCGATTGAGCATCATAAGTTACATAATCGGATTAGCAAACCTAAATTACATACTACACATAATCGCGCTAATTAATTTGAAACAAAATGCGGCCAGACTAGCCTCTGCACGCGGCGGTGCCGGTGGTGGGGCGCCCAATCCCGCGCCGCGTCCTGCTGAGACACCACGGGAGGCCATCGCATCGCGGAGCTAGGGCGAATGGGGGCTGCTGCGAGCTGGATTGCTCGTCGGAGAGGAAGCTGGCGACGGCGGAGGGAGTGGAAGCGGCGGAGGATAGTAGGGTTTGGAAACCGAACTCTCCTCCACAGCCTGTTTTAATACGGGGCGGTCGCCGAGTTTCTCAAGGCCCCTAACTCGTTTTACGGGCCAGGTCGCGAGTTCGGGCTTCGTTCTGGCCTACTTTCGGCCTGAACTCGTATTGTCGCCGGACTTTTTCGGTTTCGGCCACTTTTTCGGTTACTGTTAGAGATACTCTTACATCTTTACTTCTAGCATTTCACCATGCTCGGCCTGAGCGTCCGCGGCCACGTAGCAGGATAAAAGGCTCCTGGGAACTCTTTCCCGAGGTGCCAAATTTGACAAATCAAGACACATACAACCATTGCAGCTACGACTTGTTTGAGGACGTTGCTTTGATTATATAAATGAACCCACGCCTTAAGTCTATTTGATGTTACATGTCTCATCAATGTGTTTAAACCATCTTACACATATACCATAGAGGCAAATTCTCTCCCAATTTTAGGAACCCTAACCTCCCTCCCGCTCTCCTGCCGCAGCGCCGAGCTGCATCGGAGCGCCGGATCCCCTCTTCGTCTCCGTGTCTCCCCTAACCTACCGCCGCCACAAGGGATGTCGCTGGGCAAAGCCTGTGCAGGATAGGAGCGGCCGCCCTGCCCAAACACTGATCTGGGACGTGGTGGCAGCATTCACTATGGGCCTACAGATGTGGTGATGCGGGCGGTAGTGGCCAGGATGTGGAGGCGCACTCATAGTCACAAGTGGAGGTAGCATGGAAGGCTAGTCTGACGGTCATTGGTCGGGAAGGCTGCATTCCGCGCAACTGCTCCTTCTACTTCGACGGCTCCGACGGTGGCACACTAAGCCTGCAAGATGAAGACAACAAGGCAGCGACCGTAGGCATGAAGGTGGAGGCCACCTTGCCGGAGGTGGTCTGCCGATTTGGACCTTGGTGTGGTGGATCCTAGGATCCCACGCCGATCTCCTCTAGTGGTCCAGCCGATGACGAGTTCAGGGAGGCGCAAGAACTAGTGAAAACCGATCCTTGACCTCTGTCCCGGGGAGAGGGGGCGATGACGGAGTCGCTTGGCGTCATTACCTTTTTGAAGGCATCTTCATCGATGGTTGCATCACTCTACTCGGGCCACTTCGCGGAAAACCCTAGATCTGGATCTACCGGATCAAACGATAGCGGTGCCTAGCGTTGTTACCCCTCCTAAGGGCATGTATTTTGAGAAGAAGTTGGCCGGAGTGGTCAGGAGTTGGATCGATGGAGGGGTGTGTTTCTACTACATTGATGACGAATGGTCTTGGCGGCATGGCACAATGGGGTCTCGCCAAAGATGGTGGTGGCGACTTCTGGAGCATGTGTGTTGGTGTGTGGTCTGCCAGACCCAGTTTGTACTTCCAACTCGCTATTGGACGGTTGGGTGAGGCCTTCGCGTTTATGGTGATGTGCGTAGGTGTCAGGTTAGTTCAATGGCTTAGACATGACCACCCTTTTCTTCAAGGTTGTAGGTGTTGCAACAAATGTCGTTACAGAGGTAGGTTCGGATTCATCTTTGTATTGTTTTTTAATGTTTTATTGAATAATAATAAATAAACATTTTGACGCAGAGGCCGGGGATATCACCTACATTTCGAAAAAAAAAAAACATGTGTACCATATTCATTTCTTCCACCCACTCGCTTTCAATTCCATCCTTACATCTTCATGAAATCCTCCTCTCATTTGTCCCTTTTTAAATAGCACCTTCTTGTTTTATTAGAAAAAATAGCAGCTTCATCTTTGATGCTCAACCAGACATCCAGCTAGATAGGAATATGATTACAAAACACAAAAGATATATTTCTCTTCATATCATCTGAAGTCTCAGTTTCCACAGCTATTCACGCGAACACTTATCTAAGGATGGGAGGTGTTAGGAATATATCTGTCAGTTAGTGCATGAAGACTAGAAGCGTGTCCCGACAAAAAAGTTCATTTCATCCGTAGTTTACTCTGTATACCCATAGAAGATGAAATTAACTACAGTACCTTGTATAATTAGAGCCTCGCTTGATTCCTGGAAAACTGCCCGCCGGCCTACTACTTGAGGTTCTCCAAGAGCAAGTGCCCCGACTCATACAGCTACGCCAACGATGACCAGACCAGGACCTTCACCTGTCCCGCCGGAACCAACATCAAGATCGTGCTCTGCCCCTCCAATGCCCTTGTATCAGATGCATAATGCATGGATCATACGGCCTATAAGGACTACCCTTTGTACTTGGGTCAATAAGAAAAGTTTATGTGTGCCATATCTCTCATATGCAACCATGGCTAGTGCGTGTGTGTCGATCAGTAAATAAATGATTAAATTGTCAAATTTCAACTTAACAATATGTGTTTTTAGCGCCTGTCTTATCTTTGGGTTACGATTTAGGACTAATCAATTACTCCCTCTGTTTGAAAATATAAGATGTTTTAGGTTTGTAAAGCTAATGTATTTAGACACCTTTTAGTGTGTTGATTCATTTGAACCTACACACTAAAAGATGTCTAGATACATTTACTTCACAAACCTAAAACATCTTATATTTCTAATTAGAGTTACGTTGAAGATGTACCTCTCAAGCTTGATTGTGCATGATGTAACATAAAAACAGATGGTTTGACAAGGTGTCAAAATTTGACAATTCAATACACATATAGTCCATGCAGTTGGGACTTCTATTAGCACGTTGCTTTGATAGAAATTGAGGCGTGGGCTAGTAGGGGGACGAAGAAGCGGTATCTAGAATGGATTAAGTCTCAATTGATGTTACATGCATGTATCATCTATATGAAAATGGGCACCACTAGGGATCCCTAGCTTCCCATCGGACTGCTTCCACACTACAGGATTGCTTTCATCCTGGACATGAAACAGACCAGTAAAAGAAGCTCCGAATTTTTGCATGCAATCGTACTAATAATGGGCTAATGGCAATTCATTTCCTATAACTGCTCCCTTGATTCGCTGAAGTAATGCTAGCACCATAAAACTTACTTTTTAAAACAAAACTTGCTTCCATGTGAAGAAAATTTGCTTCCATTTGTAGTCCACTTTATTTTCGCTGAAACTTAATTTTGCTTCATACTACAATAAATCGTTTGTTTTATACAAAATTTCGGTTTTGACGCTAGTGAATTTGCTTCTAATCCGGTACAAAATTATCCTCACCAAAAAACTTTTTCTCTAGCTTCCAACACATAGAGAAACTGTTTCTCAATTGGAAAATTTGCTTCAAGCGAAAATATTTTTTCATCAAACAAAATCTGGTTTACACTGTTTATTTTGTCTCCAAAGCAGCAAAAACTGTGTTTCGATCCATAATATAATTTGCTTCCTATAGTTTGTTCAATCAAATACGACCACATTGCATATGTGGCAAGCAATCTACTGAAAAATTGTTTCAATAACGCAAATAGAGGAGTTGTTTCTATCATAATTATGGTTTCTTATAATACTGTAATTTTATTATATTAGTTCTCAAATTTTCTCCGATATAACACTTGATTGCTTCCAATATATTTACATATTTTTGTTTCTAATCCACCTAGAATCGTTTCCTCATATATAGAGAATTCGCTTTCAGTACAAATACAAAAAAAATGATCTGAATAAATATCCGTTTCCAATCTAGAAACAACGTGTTTCCATCAACATTTTCTGTGCTTCTAGTATAATTACAATTTGTCCCTATCAAAATGTATAGATGCTTCCGTCATGCCATATAATAGCCAACATTCCACGCCCGCACTTGTTCTTATTATGTATGAAGGTGCATATGCCTGCTGCTGGATATTGCCCTGCATCTCGTATTTTACCTTCGGAAGCACCAATCACGTGTCCCTTCACTTGTCATGCATCTAGACCTCATCCCTTGCAACAATGTTCTGGAGAAAAACAAATGGCAGAAATAATTAAGGAAGCATGTGTGACAAACCAACAGAAGCATATACGAGAATCTAAGGAAGCATGCCAAGTATGCAGCGCACACACCTTGCCACTGCTGCAAGCATACACCAACTTGTCGCCGTTGTAGTTGTTTTATCGTGGCATGGTCTCTGCCACCTGCTATGACACAAGCCGCGGCTGCCGCATGTTGCCGATCCGATCTGTGTTGTAGTACGAAGAGAGAGCAGACAAGGGACATGAATAGAACTATGGAAGCACCTTGCTGGTCCTCCATGCCGGCAGATCCTTCCCCAGGTTTGTCTCCTCCCATGAACAGCCCTGGGCGTTTGGCCTTGGGGAGGCGCCGACGGTGCTTCCGCGTGCTGAAACACATGGCAACGCTGAGCGGCGAAATGAGGCCGAGACGGAAGTGAGGCAACGCTGAGCAGTGAAACCAGAAGAAGCACCGAGTGGAACGACGTGACGCAGGAAAGCAATTTGGGGAAGAACCGGTGAGACATAACTGCAGCGAAATTACCGTGGATTAAATGATGTTTGACTCATTTATTTATTGACCATGGAGTATATGATCCATACGATGAAACTAGGAATGGAGGGCATCGCGCAGGTCCGACGATTTGCTAGAAATCGGACCACGATAGGAAGTATTTACCTATGAAAATTGGGGTTGAAACTAAAAGGTCTACCTCACAATTCATCTGCATTAATTATCAGTGGTGCTGCCTGCAATGCATAATGAGACCATAGGGTGCGTGGGGTCAAGCGAGAAGCAAGCCACGCTGGCCGAGTACACCATGGGCCAGGGCGATGGCATGGACTTCTTCGACCTGTCCGTCATCAATGGGTTCAATTCACCAATAACCTTTTGATTTTTTGCGAAATACTTTGGGCACTGTCAAAATCAACGAATCCAGTAAATTTCAGTGATTTCAGTATCATTTCGGCCAAAGGACCAAAATTTTCTCTTCCAATTCATCCTGTAAACCAAATATCTGAAAATTATTTTGAACTTATTTGTATTCATGTGTGGTAATGAAATGTCTGAATATCTCCTGTGATTATTTTAATGTCTGCCGAAATTACTCAACTCTGATGAAATATCTGAAGTATTTTGGCTGATTATTGTAATGCTTACAGCTACGGAAAGGATGACCAGACAAGCATCTTCACCTGCCCCGCTAGAACCAACTACCAGATCGTGCTCTGCCCCTCCAATGCACTTATATCAGATGCATAATGCATGGATGCATCTGAAGGCGTATAAGTTTGTAGTTGGATCAATAAGGACTGCCATTTGTACTTGTATTAATAAGGACTATAAGTTTGTGTCTGCACCACACGTCGCATATGCATGCATGGTTAGTGTGTATGTCGATTAGTTAATGACTAAATAAATATCGAATTTCTACGCTGATAAAAAAAATTCCATCTATTTTCATCTTTGTCGTGCTGGCAGCCGCACTACGGGACGCGCGCGCTACGCCGAGGGCAAAAGGCCGTCGGCGTAGGTCAAAATGCCCTCGGCGTATGGTACGCCGAGGGCTGCCCTCACTCCTCGGCAAAGATCTCCCTCGGCGGAGTACACTTAAGCCGTCGGCGTATTAAAATGCCGTCGGCATAGCCTGTCGACCGGTTGCAAAAAAATATATTTTTTTGAAAAAAAATAATTTTACTTATTTTTTCTCAATTTTTTTATTCTTTGAATTGTTTCACTTGTTAATCTCCTACTTTGAACATTTTTAACACTAATTATACTTACTATTTGATTAAATTCTAGTCTTAGTCAAACTTCCCAGCAGGTCACCCTCCAGCTTCAGCACGCTTAACTTCCTCGTTCCTTCAGAATCCGTTTCCGCAAAGTAATTTATACATTGGTGTCAATACTATGATATCAATCCTATTAACTCTTATATCATCATGTCATATGTTTGTATTTTTTGAAATTACAAACAATTATTTAAGTAAATATTAATGAATAAGTAAAAATATTATTGAATTCAAATAAAAATATAATAATTTTATTTTTTATATCTTTAAATCTGTAAATCGAAATTCAACAAATAATATGTTTAAATTGATCAGAAAAATGAGAGGAATCCAAATATGATATCCATATCAACTAATCACACACTCTTCATTTTTGAATTAGCTATTTGGTGGTTGCTTTAGAAAATCTCCTTTTTGCGCTCGGATAATGAAAAATGCCTTTTTGGTGCGATGAAAAGGAAAACTTGCATTGGATCTTTGATAAAATAGCATATTGTGAACCTAAAAATGATTTTTGTAAAAAAACATGAGCATCGGATTATGTACCTGTAGTTCATATCTGACCCACTTCCTACCGATTCGGTAGGAATTTGTCTTTTTCACCAAAGGTGGACGGAAATGTTTCGGATCCCCCTGTTGGGACATTGTACATATAAGGTGGTATAGTATTTTTTTAAAATGTGGTGATAGTATTTTGAATTAGCCATTTGGTGGTTGCTTCACAAAACCGTCCGTTTTTTATACTTGGAAAATAGAAAATGGCTTTTTGGTGCGACGAAAAGGAAAACTTCCTCCTGCAACATTGTTCGTCATCCCATGATGCATGTGTATGCATAATATAGGCACATTATCACAAACTATGCCTTCATTCTAGCCATAACATTGGTCATTTGACCCAAAAGCCAAGAAACCTCGAACGAGATAGGTCATTTTGTGAAGGGTTTTTTGAGACATAATCAATATATCAAGTTTGCTATTTTTTTTTATAAATATGTCACATAATATGACACCACGCGAAGGTTTCGGATTATTTCGATCGTTTTTGGATTTTTTTATGCCCATTTTAAACTATCGTTAAACTTTGTCGAACGGCGGACATAAAGATTCTTAGCTCGGGGCAGAGCCTCGCTAAACTTTCATTAGATCTTTGATAAAATAGAATATTATGAACCTAAAAATGATTTTTGTAAAAAAATATGAGCATCGGATCATGTACCTGTAGTTCATATCTGACCCACTTCCTGCCGATTCGGCAGAAATTTGTCTTTTTCACCAAAGGTGGACGGAAAGGTTTCGGATCCCCCTGTTGGGACATTGTCCATATAAGGTGGTATAGTATTTTTGTAAAATGTGGTGGTAGTATTTTGAATTAGCCATTTGGTGGTTGCTTCACAAAACCGTTCGTTTTTTATGCTCGGAAAATAGAAAATGGCTTTTTGGTACGACGAAAAGGAAAACTTCCTCCTGCAACATTGTTCGCCATCCCATGATGCATGTGTATGCATAATATGGGCACATTATCACAAACTATGCCATGATTCTAGCCATAATATTGGTTATTTGACCCGGAAGCCAAGAAACCTCGAATGAGATAGGACATTTTGTGAAGGTTTTTTTGAGACATAATCAATATATCAAGTTTGCTATTTTTCCTTATAACTATGTCACATAATATGACACCACGCGGAGGTTTCGCATTGTTTCGATCGTTTTTAAATTTTTTATGCCCGTTTTAAACTATCGTCAAACTTTGTCGAACGACGGACATAAAGATTCTTAGCTCGGGGCCGAGCCTCTCTAAACTTGCATTGGATCTTTGATAAAATATCATATTGTGAACCTAAAAATAATTTTTTTTTAAAAACATGAGCATCGGATCATGTACCTGTAGTTCATATCTGACCCACTTCCTACCGATTCGGTAAAAATTTGTCTTTTTCACCAAAGGTGGACGGAAAGGTTTCGGATCCCCCTGTTGGGACATTGTCCATATAAGGTGGTATAGTATTTTTGTAAAATATGGTGGTAGTATTTTGAATTAGCCATTTGGTGGTTGCTTCACAAAACCGTTCGTTTTTATGCTCGGAAAATAGAAAATGGCTTTTTGGTACGACAAAAAGGAAAACTTCCTCCTGCAACATTGTTCGCCATCCCATGATGCATGTGTATGCATAATATGGACACATTATCACAAACTATGCCTTGATTCTAGCCATAACATTGGTCATTTGACCCGGAAGCCAAGAAACCTCGAATGAGATAGGTCATTTTGTGAAGATTTTTTTGAGACATAATCAATATATCAAGTTTGGTATTTTTTCTTATAACTATGTCACATAATATTACACCACGTGAAGGTTTCGCATTGTTTCGATCGTTTTTTAATTTTTTATACCCGTTTTAAACTATCGTCAAACTTTGTCGAACGGCGGACATAAAGATTCTTAGCTCGGGGCCGAGCCTCGCTAAACTTGCATTGGATCTTTGATAAATAGCATATTGTGAACCTAAAAATGATTTTTGTAAAAAAACATGAGCATCGGATCATGTACCTGTAGTTCATATCTGACCCACTTCCTACCGATTCGGCAGGAATTTGTCTTTTTCACCAAAGGTGGACGGAAATGTTTCGGATCCCCCTGTTGGGACATTGTACATATAAGGTGGTATAGTATTTTTGTAAAATATGGTGGTAGTATTTTGAATTAGCCATTTGGTGGTTGCTTCACAAAACCGTTCGTTTTTATGCTCGGAAAATAGAAAATAGCTTTTTGGTACGACGAAAAGGAAAACTTCCTCCTGCAACATTGTTCGCCATCCCATGATGCATGTGTATGCATAATATGGACACATTATCACAAACTATGCCTTGATTCTGGCCATAACATTGGTCATTTGACCCGAAAGCCAAGAAACCTCGAATGAGATAGATCATTTTGTGAAGGTTTCTTTGAGACATAATCAATATACCAAGTTTGATATTTTTTCTTCTAACTATGTCACATAATATAACACCACGCGAAGGTTTCGCATTGTTTCGATCGTTTTTGAATTTTTTATGCCCGTTTTAAACTATATATAATGTTTTATGTTTTACTTAATTTTTATTTATAAATGTGTAATATTTGAGTGTAGATAGATAGGTCTTATTTTTCTGCAAATTTTGATATATTATTTGTATTTTTCCAAATTAGAATGATTTAGTTATGATTTTTTGAAGTTTAATTGGATAAAATAAAAAATAGCTACGCCGAGGGCAGCCGTCGGCGTATGCTACGCCGAGGGCAGCCGTCGGCGTAGCATAGAATATGCCGAGGGCAATTTTACGCGACGGCTGCTTGACGGGGCTGGCCTGGACGATGGCTACGCCGACGGCCCCGACGTTTGGCCGTCGGCGTAGCGACCGGCCGTCGGCGTAGCTTCCCATTCCTGTAGTGCCGCTTAGTAGACTACGGAATGACTAGATTTTTTATTCCTTTTTTTCGCTGGCTAATTCATGCATCAACGCTAAGCGATCCATAACTTGTTTTCCGTTTGGTTGATGAATGATATTTGACTCATTTTAATAAAAGACTGTGTGCAACGACTGTTGCAGAGGCCGGGGCTATATCCCCTTTTCGAAAAAAATAATCTATTCACATCTTTGTGTTAAGACTAATCTAGTGGTTATTTTTTCCTTGAAAATAGATATCTCAAGCTTGATTGTGCATGATGTAACCGCACAAAAGATGAGTTGTCAAAGTGCCAAAATTTGACAATTCAACACACATGGCCGTTGAGATTTGTTTTAGCACGTTGCTTTTATTGTTCAAATGAACCCACGTGTCCAGGTAGAGGCCATCCCGAGTCTCAATTGATGTTACATGTCTCATCAATGTGTTCAAATCATCTTACACGTTAACCATATACATTTTCTTTCAACCACTGACTTTCAATTCCATTATTATATCTTCGTGACATCCTCCTCTCATTTGTCTCTCTTTCAATAGCAGCTTCTTCATCGATGATCAACCAGACATCTAGCTAAACTAGATAGAAATATGATTATAATACAATATATATTTTTCTCTTGATATCATCTCTCTCGTCTCAGTTTCCATAGCTACACACGCCAACACTTGTCTACGAGTGGGAGGTGCTAGGAATATATCTATTAGTCACTCGATGAAGATTAGAAGTGGCTGCTGTCGGGGAAGTTCATTTCATCCTTAGGTTCGTCCGTATACTCATACAAGATGAAATTAGCTAGCTTGAATAAATAGAACCTTATTTGCCAGATGAAGATGAAACATAGTATGTACCTCTCGGGGGAAAACATCCTACAAGACATGCTTAATTTTGTCTAGGGTGCCACACTGCCAAGTTGATTAGTATCAATTGATGCACATGTTGTATTAATACTTCTGATTATCAATTTGTCTAGGGAGTATATTTTCAATCGATCTCATTTGTTCCTTAATTTTGAACATGAAAATTAATTCAGTTGCTGTTGTAGTAATTGATATTCGCATGCTGTTGAAGTGCGCATCCACCCATTTCGAATTTTGGGTCCATCTTGGTCTCAATTGTTGTGCATGTCCCATCAATGATTCTAGATCATCCTGCATGTTAACCATGTTCATCTATTTCACCCACCGGATTTCAGTTACACGTTTACTTATATCTTTGCAAAATCATCGTCCACTTGCACGTCTCTCTCTTTTTCCAGCAGCTTTCTCTTTCATGCTTTACGTCTAGATATATAGGAATATCATCTAGAAGTGTAATTGGTGTCCCCCATGGCTCCTCACAGCGATTCACGCCTCTCGGCCGTCGGATGAGCTCATGGGGGGCATCTCAGCCGTTCGTTAGCGCTAGTCCAAGTGATGTAATGGCGCTGATCTACCCTTCTGTGCCTGCACGTGGGTCCTCTGTTTAGCGGGTCCACCATGCCAGTGCCTTGGGGTGGTTTTGGGTGGGTTGCACGTAGATACTGGTCCCTGAGGTGTGCTCACGTTGGAAAAAGAAAGGCAGACCGGGATGAAATCTAGAGCCAATCCCCTCCATCTTCTCCTCCTCCAATCCCCTCTTCCCTTCGCGACAAGCCGCCGCCGATGCCTTTGCTGCTCGCACGGTTCCCCCTCCTCCACCCCCTAGCAGCGGCCTGAGGTCCACAACCTCCTCCATAGCGACGCCACATCTTCGTAGTCGCGGCATGCCACACCGTATGAGGAATAACTGGTCGCCGGCGGAGCAGCGCAGCCCGCTGCTTTTGCCGCCACTACACGTCGGGAGAAGCCTCTCAAGTGGCCGCCCTTCCCCCGTGGGACGCACGTGAACGAGTCCTCTCATCTCTGCCGAGCTTCGTATTCTCCACCCCGAGCCAGTGGTGAAAACCATAGCACCTCCCCAGATGTCCTGAAGCCGGCGCCTCTCCTCCGAGTCGCGGCGCGCATAGACAGTGGCGCAGCGGCTTGGGACGTGGCCTTGGATGCGCGGTGTGCTCAGCCCCTGCCTGGCGTCCCCCACCTCTTCATTGTTGTCGATGAAGGCAGCCAGCGGTGTAGCAGCATGCCCGTGCCCTCCTCTGCCTCATCATAGTCAAGGTCATGTAAGTCCTCTCTCTCTCTCTCTCTCTCTCTTTAAATCTTTTTTCATGCAGCAGGTCACTAAAAGTTAGATCTAACCATTCTCAAATTGTTCTTTTGATCTGATGGGTCGTTGCTTGGAGCTTGGCTGCAGGGCTACGTGTGTGCTTGGCTACCAGTCTCCATGTTTTCTTGTTGGCATGCTGATGGGGTTAATTTTCTTGTGGCCTGCTATGTTGATTATTGATGCTGATGCTTCTGAACTCGCTATGTTTGGACTTGGAATCAGAAGCTCGAGGGCCATGAAACATTTAACATTAGGTAAAGAAGCTGCAAGCTAGCATCTTTAATTTTTGAACATTGCTTCATGCTTGTATGTTCTGTATATCTCAAATTCATTTGCTCGGTGTCTCTTTCTATCCTACATCAAACAAATTCTGAAATTCTCGAGTTATTGGAGCTATATACGGCTCATATCGTTTTTCTTATATTAATTTATAAGTAATTGTATTTTTTCTGGTCGGTTACAATAATGGAATATTAATCTGACTCACTTGGCATATTAAAAATAGATGATTTGGAAAGAAAGGTACAAGTGGACATCAATACTTGTGCACTATATTGTTTAGTGAACTGCGATAATCATATCTGATCACTAGATTTCGTTCCAATGAAGGTGAGAGTGGAAAGGATGTGACCAACGAATGGGGTAAGAGCAAAGAGCAGTGCCCAAAAAAGGTAAGCCCCATTCTGAATTGAACATGGCACAAGGCAATTCTTTCTGACATGTGTGTACAATTGTTGTAGAACTCGTCTGTAATGATCTGATGGAGTCTTGTAGTGCAGGACTTATGCCCTGAATGTTGGATGCAAGTGTGTTAAGTAAATTGGTTTCTCCTTGATGTTTTCTTTGGTTTAATGCATCATTTGTTTAATTGATAGGTGCAGTTCAATACCCACCATCGGAGAGGGAATGAAAAAGTCATCAGAAAAGCATGTGGCCTGAGGCATCTACTCATTTTGTTACCAGAGGTAACTCTTGTTCAAAAAGTGTCGGTCTTGCTCAAGTCATACGGTTTCAATATCTCCAAGTTTTCTATACCAATAGTGGTTTAGGCAATTTATTTAAACACTGATTCGTTTCCGATCTTCCTTTGGACTCTATGGAGTTCTCATCGTGAGGATTTCTATTATGTTTGATTTTCTGCAATTCTCCCTTTCCACTGAAGTTTAGTTTATCAATTATTCAATCATGTTCTCAGTTTTCAAAATGTATATTATGCTAGATACATATTAAAAAAAAAGGTTCAAACGTGAAGTCGCCATTTTGGTTAATACGTTGTATCAGAGCAGTGGCATGCATTTCGGTGGGTTGTTGTATACATCCTATTTTAGCTGATGCTCATCTGACTGATCGATAAAATGTATTTCTTAGGCTAAATAATATTCTCAGGTTTGTAATATATATCTGGCCAAGAGATGATTTCTTCAAAAAATAATGTTTTGGATCTCATAATGTTCGTCTCTTCTCAGAGAAAAGATACAAAATATTCTTAGATGGTGTTGCATCTGCTGCTATAGAAAAGAGGAGCCTAATCTATTTTGAGTTTCACAAGTCATCCTTCTATAGTCTGTCTTTTCTGTGCACACCATTCCGTTCCCTTACAGAAACCAGGTAATACCATACATTTTTTTTCTATCTGCAGTCTAGAGTAACATGGCCTGTTCCTTGCTATAATCTGTTCTTCATAGTACTGTCTTTGTTTTATCTTTCTTTATATTCTACTATTCCATAAATTAATCGACTATGAAGGAAATAATATGTTTTATCTCGCTTTATATTCTCCTATTTCAGTCTTCAACCCTATTTATCAAATACTTTTATTCAGCTCCGAAAATGATAATGTAGTAAGAGTTTCAGATTATTTATGAAATACAAAGAATGTACTTGAGTAATTGGATATTCTTCAAACCAAAAGGGATGACAGTGCAATCATATGAACATGAAGAATATGACGAAAGAGAAGAATTTGCACCAAATTCTTGCAGCCTCCATTACTCACTCCATTAATAAAGGTATTTCTACCAGGTTAAATTATCCAATTGTTATTTGGTTGGCTTATTTACTTGCTTCCATCGAATAAAATGGGATAACGGTGTGAGGTGTTGGAAGTATGCCACGTGATTTTTAGGTAGGTTTATTTCATTATCATTTTCCGTGAGTAACTGAGGAAATGCAGAATTAGCTTTGATGTTGCACATATTTAAGGGGCATGTTTAGCATGTCAACCAAACCAACAACAATAACAGGGCGTACTTTTTGTTAGTCTAAACTTCCTCTTATGCTCCCAGGAAGGCATGATTCCAATATTTTACAGTATCTCATAAAACTTAAGCTGCCATACAATCCCCCGGAAGTAACCGAGCAGCAGTTTAGCTATTCTTGCAGTCAGAAACTCTTGATTTATTTATTTCTATAGACAAAATTTATTGGTCAGTTTCTTCTTGCAGGTAAGAGTTCTCCATTTATTCTCCTAGAATCTCGATTTATCCTCTTTCTTATATGTTACCAGGAGCTGAAATATTTTAGTTCGTCTTCTAACATGTGAGGGTACTCCTATGTCCCTTTTGTTTACTACTTGTGCTACTAAACTTCTCAATTGTTTCTTTTAGTCTACCAGATGGCTCTTTCTGATCTAATATTTGCACTGCATTGCCTCACGTAGCACTGTGTTCGCCCTGGTTCATCAAGGTCGAGGAATGAAGGTATGTTGTGCTAGCTACTTCTCTTTGTCGTTTCATGAAAGTTAAGTACTACTGTTCGTAGAAACATTTGTAGATAAGAAAGATAGGAAGTATATGTGGAAGTTGAGTAGGAATTTGCACTAGGAAAGGGATAATCCTGATGCGTATTATAGCAATTACTTACATCAACTTTCTTTAGGATTCAGAGTTACTTAGTTATTGAAGAACCAAATTTAAAACCTGCAAAAAAAAACTTCAGATTTTGGAGTAGAAAATTTCAATTTATCATGGTTTACAAGCAACGCTAAAAACGTTCTATAGGCTTGAAGCGTTTATTTCTTAAAAATCCATATTGATAGATATACATCATTTTAACTTTGCTAAGGCTTCAAGTTTTTATTTATGTATTCTTTTATTTTCTTAGTACAGATAAATTTATCGTACTTGGTTTCTCTACACGTCTATCGTTGTCCTGAAAATAATTCTTTGTACTTAATTTCTTTTACTCTTCCATTTATCCTTGCAGAACAGAATAATTTTTTATCAGCACTAAAAGGCTCTTCGACTGCACCATCACTGGTCAATTACACTAAATACCCTCACCTAGGTTTGTTGTTGTGCTTGGCTCCACTCTATTTTTTAGACCAGTTAATCCTACTGCCAAATCTGATGAACCTACTCCTTATCATCGAATCAAAAGACCATCTATCTTAAAAGTGAGCTTTCTTAATCAGTTAATGGACTCTTTGCACATCTCATTTGTTTGTATATAATAAGTCATAAGCTTTTAATTTTTCTGACTGATACGCAGATATGTAAACAAGGCTCTAACTTCAACTTTAGTTTTTTTTAACTCGAGTCTCTGGTTGTAACTGCAGCCAGTGTCGTCGCTGACTGGGGTTTGTCTGATCTGAGCATCTACTAGGAAAAACGCTCGCGCACACCGGGAGAGAAAAGCATTGCTCAGGATAATATTTATTGAATATTTTTGTTGGTGTCCCGCTGATAGATGGAACCATATTGACATCTTCTTGGTCACACATACGCTAGGGTGAAATGGAATTGCTCATTCCATCTGAAGGTCGTAGCGCTGCACCACCACATCACTTTCTTCATCAGCCGTCGCCTTCTCCTTTCCTCGTCTACCAATGGGATTCTCCTAAAAAAATTGCATCATGGTTATGCATATGTACTCCAAAAATGGAAAATTTAGTTAGGTTTCACTTTTAACCATTATTAGTAGGTATTGATGTTCTGTACATGTCCTCTTGATTGTCAAATAACCCACACTAATAAGTTGATAAACTATATGTATGCATTTTTACATTTACTGTGATCAACATGTAAAAGATGTAGCTGAACATCATTTGATCATATTTCATGGTATTAGGGACTAAATGTTGACACTTTGTCTGAAGAAAAACATGGGAGCTCTGAAATAGTTCAGCTAGGAACATATGCTATCTTTCTTATTTTTTGTTTCCCCTAATATTACTTGATATTTCCCGTCTTTTTATATAAATTACATATCATTGCAGTGTTCTCACTTGGGTTTAGCTCCTGATTATGAATTTTTTTCCAATTCTGTTTATGTTGGTCAAGCCTTTTGCATCATTTCTCCGTTCTTACATCATTGGAACTTGCTTCGTTTAGTTGTCAGTTTCAGGCTTTAGCTCTCAAGCATGAAATAGTTTGGCCATATGAATTTGCACTTCTTGTATGAACGTAAAACTATTGTTTTCTTGTGCTAATTGATATGAAAATATTTGATTAATTATGCAGGTGGTCAGATGAATACAAGAAAAACTTGCAAGAGGCTGGTTTCTTGCAGTTAAGCATGTTTCATTTTCTCAGAAAGTACTAACCGTCGTGTATCTTAAGTTCTTAACCGCTCTAAATGAGGAGGCCCATCTACAAGTTTGGAATACTCTTTGAAACTTTCGAGATATGGAGTTTAGGCTTAAATTAACATGCAGGCGACCGCTTGGAGAAACATCTAGACAAAATGTAATACCCGTAGTGTTTATTACCTTTTCAAATTAGCTATATTTTTGTACAAATAAAAGATCAGCTATTTTTCCCTTTTGACATATCGTGTGTCACCTCAGTGTGTATTTCTTGCTCTCTAATAGATTGTATTGATCTATATGTATTTCATTTCTTGCTGGTTCCAGCAATTATGTTTAGGACATTCTCGGAGTATAGGCTTGCACTTATTTATTACCTTCTATTTGTGGATATGGTTCTCGGAAGGTTCAGAGTTGTGCGTCCCTTTTCATTCCTTTTCAATTCTTCTATGCAATCTACCTCACTTCTCTAAGTTATACTTCATAGTAGGTTCCCTTCAGGCACTCCAGTAGATGTTCTATATTTTCTTTAAGATTATTTTGCTTGGATAATCATTCATAAGTTAGATTCTTGGTTAATAGGTCATCTATTTGGTTGCTTGATATAGCGTTTTATAAAATGTTTGTGGGTACGGAAGGCCAGCGACAATTTAGTTTATCTTATGGACCCGAATAGCTTTTCCTGTCAAGTGTTCTTTTATTAATATTTCAGACATGTCTTCTTCTCATATGTGGCGTGTTGAAAGAATTGTATTTGGTGGTTTCTCATTTTTATTCACCTAACATTTATTTTTCATACGGGGCTTTTGAAATTTAATCTTTTTGGTTACGCTTGGTAATCTTTCTGTGATCATGGACGAAGGATTTTTCTTCTCACTTTTCCTAAAATTAAAAATAGGATGATCTGGATATCGTTGTACGTACGCAGTTTCTGATATGCTATTAATGTTTGATATCATGTAATTTCAGGTATAGCTTTTGGAGGAAATCAACAAGTATGATTGTGCAGTGTCCTCTAAAGGCTATGTTGATGTTTTTGTTGTTCCTTCCCTTTGCTTTTGTACTTTGTACTGGAAAAATATTCAGTAAAATATACGTGTTAGTTGTTTAGTGCTGCTTATTCATGATAAATTTCATGTTTGCATAACATAGCATTATACAAAATGTATATTGTCTTGGATTTAATACATGGTGTCCCTGTTCTCTAAGAAACACATTATCATATTTCAATCTGATTTTTTTCGCTGTTATATAAAAAGTAAAATAGTGCAGATTTCACGGGATCGTGCACCAAGGCGCACCCCTAAATCTAGTTAAGATTAAGAAGACACCCCTCTCTCTCTCATCATTCTTCTTAGCTGCTCATGTGCACGTTTTACCTAAAATTTGGGAGGTAACAAGACAAACAATAGAATAGTTTTATGTTGTAGCAGATTATTCTATGCGTAGCTAACTGGGACGGACAGCAGCATCGTCGCCACGGCGCTTCCCTTCCTGAAGGTGTTGTTTTGGCACTGGGCGAATTTAGGGTGTCAGGTGTGGGGCGGGACAAATTCGGAGAGCACAGCGGTGGCTTGTCACCCTCGTATCATCAATTCACCGTCTTTTTCATTTCTTTTTCTTTTGGACATGTTTTAGCTGTTGCTCCAGCATTTTCAGTTGTTCAACATTTTGTATCCTTTGGGCGTTGTGTTGTCTACCCAGCAGCGATCTCACCCGTGTGCTTTATTTATAAAGCTAGGCTAAAGCCTGTTTTGAGGGGAAAAAAAGATAGACAGGAAATTTTGCATCGATCGATATGGATATGAAGACAAAGACCGGGCTAGCATTGTATTCATTAGCTGCATGCAGAGGAAAATGAAGATGTTTATTCTTAGACGTGATAAAGAAAAGAGGGACATGACGAATGAAGAATAAAAAATGGGAAAGACTTTTGTTGGATATTAAACCCGAGGGCTGGACCTGGACGTAATAAACATCCACAGTGCTAGTTTGGGATATATAAAACAGCCTCCTAAGCATTACTTGGTGTTGGTTGCACATGAACCTATCCTGAACCGTAAGAAACCCAGTGGGTTGCCGGTGTTCCCCAAGGCTGGAAGTACTCTTCACATCTTCGCTGCCATAACTTAGGAAACTTAGGGTTAGATCCCTCGAATTGCCGCAATTCCATGTGCGGAGCCAAAACACAAGCATGAACATTTTGCATATCAGAACTCGGATTTAGCAAGGAGAGAAAATTCTGGCCAGAATCTGTACCTCTGACCAGAGGATGGAGTTCAGTTATCCAAATCCAAAAAAAGGTGAACTTATTAAATTAAATGTAATTTGAGTATACTTAAGTGAAAAAGTTTGTACTTGGATCAACAAGTAAGGACTATAAGGCCGTGTGTGCCATACGTGGCATATGCATACATGGCTAGTGAAAGTATTTTGATCATCGCCTTTGTTTCAGGACGTTTGATTACCGATAATATTCTTGTAGAATTTGAGCGTATTCATAGCATGAAGAGAAGAAAAAAGGCAAAATCGGGGGTCTGCGAGTCAAACTCGACATGTTGAAGGGTGCGATCAAGTAGAGTGGCCGTTTCTTGCAGCGATTATGTCAAAACTAGGCTTTTCGAGTTCAATGGTTCAACTGATAATGAACTGTGTTTGTTCTGTCCGCTTCTCAGTAAAGGTAAACGGAGAACTATTACCACATTTTAATCCATCTCGAGGACTGAGGTAGGGAGATCCAATTTCGCCATATCTATTCGTGATGTGTGCCAAAGGTTTGTCGGCATTGTTAAACAATTTCACCTTGGGTTATGTGCTCAGAGGAGTCCGTGTCTGCAATAGATCTCCATGGATTATGTCAAGCTTCATGCACTAGCCAACGCAACCAAAAGTCCGAACTGATGAAAATGGCTAGTGTAATCCACTTATACACTTCAACACCCCCTCTCACGTGTGACGGGAAGAAGTCAGCACGTGCAACCGGAAGAGAGCGACGGCGTGCGAAACTCACGTATGACTCAAGAGGCCTATACGTGGACATAGAGGGGTCAACAACAATTTTAGGATAAATTGCGAAAGCTAAGACTCGAACTCGAGACCTTAGGCTCTAATACCATGTTAAGTTTCATGCACTAATCAACTATTCCAAAAGACCGATCTGATGGAAAGAGTTAGACTATCCACTTATACAGTTTAACATCCTCCTCACGTGTGATGCGGAAACAAGTCAACACGTGTAAACAGAGACGTATGGCTCCAGTGGCCAGTACGTAGACATGAGGGGGATAACAACAATTTATATAATAAATTGTGAAAACCAGGACTTGAACTCGAGACCCTGGCTTTGATACCATGTCAAGCATCATGCACTAGCCAACGCAACCAAAAGTCCGAACTGATGGAAAGGACTAGTGCAATCCACTTATACACTTCAACAGATTACTTGCTTGCTATTTGCGAATTATAGTTTGATCTTTGTTGAGGCATCACCAAGAGGAGCGGCCAGATTCAATATTATTCTGAATATGTATAACGAGGCGTCTGGGCAGTTGGTTAACCGGAAGAAAAGCTCTATTTTATTCAGTCCAGGAATTCCAGAAGAAGACCGACGAGTTGTTGTCAAGGAAGAGTTGAATATACAGGTGGAGGCTTTCAGTGATAAGTACCTGGGCTTATCGACCACGGTGGGCAATTTAACGAGTGAAGTTTTTGATAATATTGCTGAGAGAATTAGAAGTAAGCTGAATGGACGATTAGAGCGAAATCTCTCATATGCAGCGAAAGAGGTCCTGATTAAATCAGTCATCCAGGCAATGCCGACCTATAGTATGGCATGTTTTTTATTGGGCAAAAGAACAATCCAGAAGTTGACGTCTTTAATGACTCAATTTTGGTAGAGTGGATCCTTGGATAAACGATCCATGCACTGGCTGGCATGGGATAAGATTGCAGTTCCAAAAGAGTGGGGAGGCATAGGTTTTAGGGAGCTACATCTGTTCAATCTAGCTCTGTTGGAGAAACAAGGGTGGAGACTAATGTCGAATCCTAATTATCTGTGTGCTCAGGTGTTAAGAGGGAGGTATTATCCTGGTGGTGATTTTATGACAGTAGAGGCACCAAGGACTGCCTCAAAAACGTGGCGGGCTATTCTAGCTGGACGAAAGGCTCCGCAAGTTGGATTGATTCATCGGATTGGATCGGGAGACTCGATTTATATTTGGAATGATAGCTAGATTCCGAGGGCGGAGAGGATGAGACCCATGGGAAAACTTCAGAAGACAGACAAGGAATATGTGCATGAATTGTTTCTGCCGGAAGTGAACCAGTGGGACGAGCAGTTGGTCAGGTCCATTTTATTGCCACCGGATGCAGACCGGATCTTGCAAATCCCTTTGCCTCAAGATGGGGGAGAAGACAGGTTAGCCTGGGATCTGGAGAAGACAGACTAGTTTCAGAGAGGACCACATGAGGGAAGCTCAAGTGAATGTACCTACGACATCCTCAGCGAAAGATGGTCTCACATGGCGGAAATTGTGGAAGCTTGATGTTCAACCAAGGGTACGAGTTTTTTGGTGGAGAGTGCTCAAAGGCATTTTGCTGGATTACGCCACTCTCGCCAGACGGCATGTCAGAGATCAAAGTACCTGCCCGGTTTGCAAGTCAACATCAGAGTATTTATACCACGCTCTTGTGGAATGCACACATGCGCAACTGTTCTGGACAACGACAAAGGATGCCATGAACCTCAAACTTCCGAATCTTCACCCCAAAACTTGGGCGGAGGATGTTCTTACTGAAGCTTCTTTTCAGAATTTGGACCGAGAGATGGCCATCTCACTGATGGCTGTAGGGATACGGGTAGGCTACACTAGCGCAAATCAAAATTTTCTACCGCGTAAACCAGAATTACTGTTGTCATAGATCACGGGATTACCACTAGACGCGTAGTTGTGGAATTGATGAAGCGCGTCGAGGCTGTGCAGACGTTCCACGTCTCCTCCTTGTCCTCGTCTCACGAGAAGCTCCCCTTGCACGGCTTGTCCAAGCGCTACAGATGCAGCGCCTCCGAGGTATCCACACGTACAAGGTGAAAGTGTCAGACGCCGGACTGCTAGGTCCGCGCATGCAACACAGGCGTGAGGTGTGGCGGCTGAGTGGAATGGTCTAACCCTGGTCAGCTCGCCCCACCCTCTCTTATATAGGCGTCCCTAGTGGTCTTCTATATTAGCAGCCCATTAGTAGCCTAAGCCTGGTCTAATTCGGATCCAATCCTCATTAGGCTTCCAGCCCCTTAAGTGTGTGATCCTATAGGTTCATATACGTGTAGACATGACACGAATACACTTATTCTGTCAATAGTTGGTAGCGGCCTCTAGCAAGACGTGTCAACTACTAAACGCATACGAAGATCATATCGGACGAACCATCACAAGGTTTAGTACATGTCTTTCTCTTTGCCTCACGATATTTGGTCTAGCTCCAAGCTAACCTCCCTTTCTCAATACTGTGATTCGGATTCCCTTTACTAGGTTAACTCTTAACCTTATGTAGCACGACCATGCATTTCTGGATCCGATCACTCGAGGGCCCCAGAGATATCTCTCTCAAGTAGAGAGGGGCAAATCCCATCATGATTGACCATGCCTTGCAGCATGCTTCAGGACAAACCCGAAATCTACCTTTATAACTACCCAGCTACGGAGTAGTGTCTGATAGACCCAAAGTAGGTCGATCCACATCTCAAGTACATGCGACAATCTCAGGTCTAAGGACAAAACGTACACGATATGCAGAGAGAGCTACAAGTCTAATTGCCAGTCTCAAGTTGGGTCAGTCCAACCCCATGTTCATAACATGTGTCCACATCATTGGTTTGACATCTCCATGTCTATGACTTGCGAAACATAGTCATCAACCAATCGATGTGCTAGTCTAATATTTACGTGTGTCCTCACATGAACTTCGACTAGGGACAACTATTAAATAACCATACAAGTAAAGAGTTTCACAAACAATTCACATAATTGCCAATCAATACAAGTTGCCTAATATGGATATTCAAGAAACATTACAATAACTCATGGATACATATGAAATATAATCATCTCTATGATTGCCTCTAGGGCATATTTCCTTCAGTCTCCCACTTGCACTAGAGTCAATCTAAAATGTATCTAATACCAATTGCTCTTGTGTGCGCTTCATGCGCAGGCTACGGGAGAGGCTTAGTCAAGGGATCATCAACATTTGAGTCCATATGTTTTTGCATATCATGACACTAACATCCTCAACAAACTCATGAATCTGATGGTAACACATGCGAATATGTTTGTTCTTCTGGTGCTGTCTAGGTTCCTTGGCTTGTGCAATAGCACCATTGTTGTCATAATAAACGTCCTAGGGATTGGACGCGCCCTGAACCACACCGAGAGCGATCAGGAAATTCCTAATCTAAACAACTTCCTTTACAGCCTTCGAGGCATCAATATATTCAGCTTCTGTTGAAGAGGAGGTCACCGTATCTTGCTTGGGACTTTTCCGGCTCACAGCACCACTATTCAAGACAAACACATAACCTGATTACGATTTTGAATCATCTGAGTCGTTAAGGTAACTCGTATCTGTGTAACCCTTTACACCGAGTTCATCCTCACCTCCATAAACTAGGAAAACATCCTTAGTCCTTTTCAAATACTTAAGGATGTTCTTTACCGCTGTCTAGTGACCTTCACCTGGATCAGCCTGGTATCTGCTCGTAACACTTAGAGCATAGGAAACATCTGGGCGAGTACATATCATTGCATACATGATGGATCCAATAGCTGAAGCATATGGAACCCTGCTCATGCGCTCACGCTCATCAATAGTCGAAGGACACTCAGTCTTGCTGAGTTTTATGCCGTGAGACATGGGAAAGAACCCCTTCTTAGCCTCTTCCATGCTGAACTGTTTCAACACTTTGTCAATGTATGTACTCTGGCTTAATCCAATTAGCCTTCTTGATCTATCTCTATAGATCTTGATGCCCAGAATATATGCCGCTTCTCCCAAGTCCTTCATCCAAAAACTATTTTTCAATGAGGTCTTAACAGACTCGAGCATAGGAATGTCATTTCCAATCAGCAATATGTCATCCACATATAAGATTAGAAATACCAGCGCTCTCCCACTTTCCTTCTTGTAAACACATGGTTCTTGTTCGTTTTTGATGAAGCCAAACTCCTTTACAACTTCATCAAATCGAACGTTCCAACTCCGAGATTCTTGCTTCAGCCCATAAATGGACTTCAGAAGTTTGCATACCTTTCCAGCATTGTTTGGATCTAAAAAACCTTCGGGATGCATCATATACACGTCCTCAGTTAGGATTCCATTTAGGAAAGCCGTCTTGACATCCATCTGCCATATTTCATAGTCGAAATGTGTAGAAATGGCTAGAATTATCCGTATAGATTTAAGCATCGCTACGGGTGAGAAAGTCTTGTCGTAGTCAACTCCTTAAACTTGTTAAAAACATTTTGCAACAAGTCAAGCTTTATGGATGTGAACATTTCCATCCATAGCAATCTTCTTCTTATAGATCCATTTGCACTCGATGGCTTTAAAACCATCAAGTAGGTCAACCAAGTTCCAAACTTGATTGTCTCCCATGGACTCTATCTCGGATGTCATGGCGATCAGCCATTTCTCAGAGTCTGGGTCCACCATCGCTTCTGCATAGGTCGCAGACTCATCATTGTCTAACAATAATAATTCTCGCGCTTCGCGGAGCCTCGCCGACCTTCGTGGTTGTGGTGCTTCCGTTGCCATGGGTTCCTCAACTTGTTCTGCTACAATAGCATCACACTTAGAAACATCCCCAACTGGCTCATCTTGAACTTCTTCAAGTCGCACCGATCTTTCACTTGTTCCCTTTGTGAGAAACTCTTTCTCTAAGAAAACATCGCTACGAGCGACAAACACTTTGCCCTCCTCTCGGTTGCAGAAGTAATACCCTAAGGTTTCCCTTGGATATCCCACGAAAATGCACTTATCCGATTTGGGTGTTAGATTGTCCGCCTGAATTCGCTTGACAAATGCATCATAACCCCAAATCTTTAGAAAAGACAAACTGGGATTCTTTCCATTCCACATCTCAAATGGTGTCTTAACTACGGATTTAGATGGTACCCTATTAAGTGTGAAAGATGTCGTTTCTAGAGTGTAACCCCAAAATGACAATGGAAAATCCGACTGGCTCATCATCGATCGAACCATGTCCAACAAAGTTCGATTACGCCGTTCGGAGACCCTGTTCCTTTGAGGCGTTCCGGGCGGCGTAGGTTCTGGAAAAATTCCGCAACTCTTAAGATGATCGCTAAACTCGTGACTTAAATATTCACCTCTATGATCAGATCGCAAGGCCTTTATTTTCTTGCCACGTTGATTCTCTACTTCACTCTGAAACTCCTTGAACTTTTCAAAAGTTTCAGACTTATGCCTCATCAAGTAGACATAACCATTTCTACTGAAATCATCAGTAAAAGTAATGAAGTAGTGATATCCTGCTCTGGTTGTCGTTCTCATTGGTCCACATACATCAGTATGTATGAGTTCCAACAAGTCTGTCGCTCTCTCGGCTAAACCCGAAAAAGGCGACTTGGTCATCTTTACAAGTAAACAAGCTTGACATGTCTCGTATGATTCAAAATCAAACGAAGTTAGAAGACCATCACCATGGAGCTTCTTCATGCGCTTTTCACTTATATGCCCCAAACGACAATGCCATAAATAGGTAGGACTCAAATCATTAGGCCGAAGCCTTTTAGCACTAACATTGTAAACAAATGCATCATCAAGATTTAAAATAAATAACCCATTCACAATGGGAGCATCAGCCATAAACATAGCATTCTTAGAGATTACACAACCATTGTTTGCACTCGTGAATGTATAACCATCCCTCATCAAACATGAAGGTGATAAAATGTTTTGACCCATACTAGGAATGTAGTAACAATTATTCAACTCCATAATAAATCCTGACGGAAGGTGAAGTTGCATGACGCCGATGAACAATGCAGCAACCCTTGCTTTATTTCCGACGCGAAAATCCACTTCGCCTTTCTGCACTTCTCTAGTCCTTATTAGCCCCTGCATCAAATTGCAAATATGAGCAACCAATCCGGTATCAAATACCCAAGAGTTAACATAGGAATCAGCGAGAAGAATGTCCACAACATTTACAACAAGCGTACCTGAGTGGGAAGTACTCTTACTTCCACTCTTCTTCAAAGAAGCCTGGTACTTGCTGCAGTTTCTCTTCTAGTGGCCATGTTCATGACAAAAGAAGCACTCGGTGTCATCTGCAGGTCCAGCCTTTTGCTTGGGTGCAGACTTAGGGATCGTATCCTTAGCCTTGCCCTTCTTCTTGCAAGAAGTACCCTTTTTCTTGAAGCTAGGCTTGTTCTGCACAGCTATCACATGGCTATGCCCTGCACACTTCTTCATGTGACTTTCTGCTGTTTTAAGCATCCCACATAATTCATTAAGGCCCTTCTCCACCCCATGCATATGGTAGTTCGAAATGAACTGCCCATAGCTGGATGGAAGAGAGATGAAGTTAGTGGCCAACTCTTGGCCTAGTGGAAAACCAAGATTTTCCAAAGTCTGACTGTAACCAACCATTTTGATCACATGGGGGCCTACAGCTGCTCCCTCTGCCAGCTTGCATTCGACAAAGAATTTGTCAACATTGTACCTCTCAGTCCTTGCCTGATCTTGGAACATGTCCTTAAGCGCGACGATCATATCGTACGCTTCCTGATCCTCAAACTTCTTTTGGAGTTCAGGTTCCATGCATGTAAGCATAAGACAGCTAAGCTCAAGAGAATCATCACATGCTCTCTTGTAGGAATTCTTGAGGGCAGCAGATGCATTATCAGCAGGTTCATCGGGGATTGGGGTATCCAGAACCGTTTCCTTTTTATCAGACCTGAGAACAATTCTCAGGTTACGGACCCAGTCTGAATAGTTTGTTCCATTTAGTTTATCTTTGTCAAGAATCGAACGCAAAGATAAAGGTGATGTAGTGTTCGGTGCCATTGATCTACAACAGAAAACATGCAAAATACTAAGCCATGTAACCATGAAAGAGTAAAACATATTAAACAATTTAATAGCATATACTCCCACTTAAATCAATATCCCTCTATTGATACTAAGTGATTCAATATCCACAATTAACAAGTCGACTAGTGAGCTTTAGCATCACTGCTAGAAGACAAGGTAAATCGGTAAGCAACACTTGCTAATCATATCACATATGACTCTTGTTGTTGGGTGACATCTCTATGTCAAAATTAGGCGCCCAACCTTTATGCCCCAAGGTCCTTAACTGTTAAGATGACCTTGTCAAGCTCACCAACCCTTATGCGTGTAGGTATCCGATACAAACCCATCCAGCCAAGGAAAACCGCGGCACCCTAATTTCATAGGCCCACCAACGATTGTACAGGGCATAGGATGGTGCAAGGTTTGGTTGGGAGGGCATGGTTTAACTTAAACTTTGTGAGGGATCGTTCTACTTCTATCATCTAAGCATGCATAGTAGTAAAACGCATAAGAATAGCATTCACATATGATGTAACACAGTATGGCCCATTTTGTCATGGTGATCTCCATCGCCATAGAACCTGTCCACCATGATGATCTCCATCTTCATGTTCCATATAAGCCATCTTCCAAGTGATGAGTCCTCCAAGAACTAATACAAGCTATTACTCCTAACAGCTAGTAATCAAAATTATATAGTATTGGGATCATCACAAGTTGGCACGCAGGCCATTACAATAAATGACAACACATATGGATCCAGCCGTGTTGCCCTATTCACGACACGCAGATAATGCAAAATTTCATACATGCATCACATACATATATGGGCCATACTGATCACACACATCCTGCAAAAAACAAGTTATGCATAGAATCACATTCTACCGGATCATGTGACATCGCAGCACCTAGTTACCTTAACGAGATACAAAAGGGGATACGATTAAGGGGGTCTAGGGGTCTCCTCCTGCGGGGTTTGAAGGGGCAGCGCCCCTCGCGGTATCTTCACAATTTTCTTTAAGGATTTTGATCGGCAAATCAAATTTACCATAAACCGACTATTGTTACGATCTGATCAAACTCCTTTGATCACGGTACATCGATTTTAGATCTAGGTTCCGATTCGATCAATCATATTGATCTTCACGTGATTCAACAGTATTTATGTGTCACTGTCTACCCCGATGGCGGAAACCGACCGGTAGGGGTAAGTCGTTCGACTACCTCAGAATCATGATCACGGAAAGCAAGATCATAGATCAATCCTGAACCACGCAATATAAACGATCACATCATTCATATCAATCTGCATATCACCATATGCAAACATCCTGAACCTATAACTGAACAACATCGGCTCTGATACCACTGTAGGGATACGGGTAGGCTACACTAGCGCAAATCAAAATTTTCTACCGCGTAAACCAGGATTACCGTTGTCATAGATCATGGGATTACCACTAGACGCGCAGTTGCGGAATTGATGACGCGCGTCGAGGCAGTGCAGACGTTCCACGTCTCCTCTTTGTCCTCATCCCACGAGAATCTCCCCTTGCGTGGCTCGTCCAAGCACTACATATGCAGCGCCTCCGAGGTATCCACACGTACAGGGTGGAAGCGTTAGACGCCGGACTGCTAGGTCCGCGCGTGCAACACAGGCGTGAGGTGTGGCGGCTGAGTGGAATGGTCTAACCCTGGTCAGCTCGCCCCACCCTCTCTTATATAGGCGTCCCTAGTGGGCTTCTACATTAGCAGCCCATTAGTAGCCTAAGCCTGGTCTAATTCGGATCCAATCCTCATTAGCCTTCCAGCTCCTTAAGTGTGTGACCCTATAGGTTCATATACGTGTAGACATGACACGAATACACTTATTCTGTCAATAGTTGGTAGCGGCCTCTAGCAAGACGTGTCAACTCCTAAACGCATACAAAGATCATACCGGACGAACCATCACAAGCTTTAGTACATGTATTTCCTTTTGCCTCACGATATTTGGTCTAACTCCAAGCTGACCTCCCTTTCTCGATACTGTGATTCAGATTCCGTTTACCAGGTTAACTCTTAACCTTATGTAGCACGGCCATGTATTTCTAGATCCGATCACTCGAGGGGCCCAGAGATATCTCTCTCAAATAGAGAGGGGCAAATCTCATCTTGATTGACCATGCCTTGCAGCATGCTTCAGGACAAACCCGAAAGCTACCTTTATAACTACCCAGTTACGGAGTAGCGTCTGATAGCTCCAAAGTAGGTCGATCCACATCTCAAGTACATGCGACAATCTTAGGTCTAAGGAAAAAACATACACGATGTGCAGAGAGAGCTGCAAGTCTAATTGCCAGTCCCAAGTTGGGTCAGTCCAACCCCAAGTTCATAACATGTGTCCACATCATTGGTTTGACATCTCCATGTCTATGACTTGCGAAACATAGTCATCAAACAATCGATGTGCTAGTCTAATATTCACGTGTGTCCTCACATGAACTCCGACTAGGGACAACTATTAAATAATCATACAAGTATAGAGTTTCATAAACAATTCACATAATTGCCAATCAATACAAGTTGCCTGATATAGATATTCAAGGAATATTACAATAACTCATGGATACATATGAAATATAATCATCTCTATGATTGCCTCTAGGGCATATTTCCTTCAATGGCTTCTATATGGGATTCCAGAAACAAGTGGAGTCACGACGATCAGGGTTTTGACCCAAAGTCCACAGTGGAGTTTATTTCAAAGACCCTGGTTTTGCTTCAGGGGTTTAAGTCAAAGAAAGGCAAAGCGGGAAAGCCTCTATGTACTTGGAGAGCACGTTCGGTGGGGGTTGTTAAGCTGAATTCTGACGGTGCGATCAGAATAGCTGAAGGACTAGCAGCGAGTGGAGGCGTTGCTAGAGATGGTGATGGGTTTAGGGGTGCATGGTGTAAAATTTACCGACGCATCAATGACCGTCTAACCATTGAAGACCTAGCATTGCGTGATGCAATTGTGCATGCAATGATTCAGGGCTTTCAGAGTATATTGGCTGAAACAGACTGTTCAGAGTTGGTCAAGTTTTGGCTTGAGAGAGGGAGCCATAGGGCCTGAATTGGCCCTATAATTAGTGAGATTAGCGATCTTAGGAGATGTTTTAGATCGTTCGAGCTAGTGTTTGCTCGGCGATCAGCAAATAATGTAGCTCATGAGTGTGCACGCTATGCTTGTGCTCATGGGGTGTCGATGGAGTGGCTGGTAGAGAGCCCTCAGTTTCTGTCCTATAGCCTGATGGCTGATTGTAATTCTGTAGTTTTGAGTTAATAAAGAGTGTGTGTGTTATTGTTAAAAATATATATTTTGATTATTAAATAAATGTTGAATTTCTACACGATAACATGTCGTTTTTCCATCAATATTCAACTTTGGGTTACGACTAATCACATTAATTAGTTATTTTTACGTTGAAAATGTATCTCTGAAGCCTAATTGTGCGCGATGTGACAGCGCAACAAATTGTATGTCAAGGTGTCAACATTTGACAATTCAACTCACAACAACACTTCCAAATTAACCACCCACAATTTGTCAAGGTGTTTTTTTTGTCTCAATCTTGATCTTTATTGTCTAAATTAACCACCCAAAAGAGAGAGAGAAAATTTGAGGACCATACTGAGTCGCAGTTGGTGTTAATTATATAGAATCGACGTGTACTGTGTATGTAGTAGCGTAGAATATGTGTACTGAAATATATGTTTGAAATTATAGTGAAACGCAAAACGAAAAAAGAACTAAATGGCAAAAAAAAGGAAAACACACAATCTCTGCAGGGGCAGAGAAACACACAATTCTCTGCTGCGACAGGAAACAGCCACGTGGCTGTTATCAGTCGCCGGCCGTAGCGAGCCGGGACTAGAGGAGGGGAGGGAGGGCTCTAGTCCCGTTTTGGCAGTCCCGGGCCTAAAACCGGGACTAGAGCCAGTTACGACCCGGGACTGGAGGTCTGTTTTCCACCAGTGACATGTACGTCTACCATCTTCATTTCTTCCATCCACCCTCATTCAACTCCATGCTTATATCTTCGTGAAATCCTCCTCCCATTTGTCTCTCTTTATATATCACCATGCTTCTTTCATGCTCAAAAGATAGAAATATGATTAAATTACAAAATATATCTTTCTTGCATAACATTTCTTGTCTCAGTTTCCATAGATATTCGGACGCACACTTATCTAGGAAAGGGAGGTGTTGGAATATATCTATCTATCACTCGCTCGATGAAGTCTACAAGTCTATGATTTCGAATGAGTTTGTTTCATCCATAGGTTACTCCGTATTCTCACAGAGGTTGAAATTAACAACCTTGGATCATTAGAACCTCATTTGCTTGATGAAGATGAAATATAGTATGTACTCCCTCTGTTTTAAAATATAAGATGTTTTAGCTTTGTAAAGTAAATGTATCTAGACTTCTTTTAGTTTATAGATTCACTCAACCTTAGAATGAACCTACTACTAAAAAAAATTTAGATACATTTTATTCACAAATCTAAAACATCTTATATTTTGAAACAGAGAGAGTACCACTCTGGGAAATGAACGTGCGAGATGTAGGCTGCCCGGTTGCCAACTTGATTGTCAATTAACACGTGTCTACCATCTGCATTTCCACCACACTCAGATTGTCTGCAGGTGTCCATGAGACCAGGCAATAAGACCATAGTATCATTTAATTCAGTAATTATTATGAATGAACTCGTGGATTTTTCAGTTCTTCTGATTCTTTGTATATTTTCAATGGATCTTATCTGTTCCTTAATTCCGAACACGAAGATTATTCTGCCACCGTCTTAGTAATTGATATTTTCATGTCGTTGAAGTGCACATCCACCCATTTCCAATTGTGGGACCATGGGTCTCAGTTGGTGTACATGTCGCATCAATGAGTCTAGATCAAGGAACCGAAAAACTAGAGCAGCCGCGTGGAGCGGAAGCTTTGGACTGAGCCATGGAGAAGATGGATTTGGTGGAGGCGGTGAGAGTTTTGCATCAGATTATAGCAACATCGATGGTAGTAGGCAAAGTTCATAGCAGATTAGGGCAATGGCAGCAGAATTCCGGGACAAGAGAAGAAAGCATCCACCTATCTGGACCACTCTCCCTCCTCCTTCCTTGCTTTGAGAGTCGTGCAAATCCCATCGGGTCCCTCCCGAGCTCTTCTCGCCGGAGTAGCCGACGGGGGGCGGAGGAGGGACGCCGGAGTAGTTAGGAGTAGGGCCTTTGGCAGTTTGCCGGTAGTGGGCTTCATGCCCGTAGGCGTTGGTTTTCCAGATCGAGGAGGCGAGATCTGGAGTCTAGGGTTCCTCTCTGCCCCTTTCTTGCTCCTATGGCTGGAGCTGGAGGTGCTGTCGGGAGCCACCACGCCTCCCAATAAATTAGTCGCTGTCTTCTTGCAGGTGCGGTTCTTTGTCGCGGTGCATCCCTCACTGGCCGGCCGTGGAGGCGGGGGGGGGGGGGGGGTGGTGGTGCGGTGCGGCAAGATCTGTTCTGGTGAGGGTGCCTCGAGCGGTGCTACTTTCTCTGGCTGGCCATGGTGGCAGAGGGAGATGGCGGCGCGGTTCCTGGCGCCCTGTACCGGCATGGAAGCTTATCGCTGGTGCTGTGGACTGCGAGCCGGATCTGATTCTTCCCCTTTCTCTGGACGGCCAAGGTGGCGAGGGGAGAAGGAGATGGATGCTGGTCTTGCTTGCGGTTCTGCGACGCCAGAGGGATTGCGAGAAGCTCAAGCTGCGGCTGATTCCAAGCGTCGGTGAGGAGCACCGTCGCTATCCTTGGCCAAGGGGGCCTCACCACACCTCGCGAGTCCTTGCTCCGAGGAGTCTATTCCTCCTAGGCGTCGAACCGATGCAGAGGTTATTCGATCTTGTTGCGGCAATCCATCCTGGCATCGATCCAAGTGGTGTCATTCCCGACGTCGTTGCCAGCGGCCGTTGTTCGAGATCTGGGTGTGCTGCCGGTGGAGAAGAAGGGCCAGATTGTTGTTTCCCCCCTCGCCTAGGGTCCTTCTTGTAAATTGCGAGGCCTGTTTGGTTTTTTCTTGGAACCTTGGGATCTTGTTGTAATTGTATCCCACCGTTTAATGGAACTTCTGGGGCCTTCGGGCCTATTTCCGTTAAAAAAAAAAGCAGAATTCCGGGGCCGATCTTGATTCGGTCAGCAACAACGTGATCTGACAGGATACAAGCAACGTCTGACCAAAGTTAATATCTGGCAGCCAACTGGTTTGGCACATGGCTCCCATACAGATGTAGGAAAAAGAGGGTCGGAGCTAAACGGTCTACCCTATTTTTTTCTACATCATCAATGTGTTCAGATCATCTTTGACGTCCACCATTTTCATTTCCTTCACCGGTTCACCCACCCGCTTTAAACCCCACCTCTCATTTGTATATATTTTATAGCAGCTTCTTCTTTGATGCTCAACCGGACGTCAATATAGGAACATGGTTAAAATATAAAAGATATATTTATCTTGATATCATGTCTAGTCTCAGTCTTCTTAGTTATTCATGCACACATTCATCTAAGAATGGAAGGTGTTAGGAATATATCTATCCGTCGGTGCATGATATCTTGAAGTGGTTGCGATCGAAGAAGTTTATTTCATCCATAGGTTACTCCATACACTCATATAGGATGAATTTAACTAGTTTGTGTCATTAGAACATCATTTGCAACATGAAGATGAAACATAATATGTACCACTTGATTACAGAAAAGATCCTACGAGATCTGCTCCACTCTCTTGTCTAGGCTGCGACATTGCCAACTTGATTATCAATTGATGCACATCTTCTGTAAATGAGTTCCAATCACCATTGGCATTTGCCATTGGATTTCCACCACACTCGACTGTTTGCACGTGTCCATAACACCAGTCAATGGGACCATATAATTTAACTTATAATTATTATGAAAGAACTCGCTGATTTTTTAATACACTAGTAGAAAATAGGCTACCCGTTCGCGCGCCCTAACAGCATTAGTCTCGGTTGCGCCACGAACCGGGACTAATGCTGGCACGCGTCCCGGTTCGAGCGGCCACGGTGGCCGGAGGCACGCGTCCCGGTTGGTAGGAGTGCATGCGTCCCGGTTTGTAACATAAACCGGGACTAAAGGTTGGGCGCCAACCACGTGGCCTGGCACACGTTACAAACCGGGACGTATGATCCCGCCCTCTATAAATACGACGTCCCAGTCCTCTGCCTCCCCTCTGTTTTTTCTTGGTGGAAGGTGTGAGAGATGTGCTAGTTTATTTTTTCCTATGCATGCATTCAAGTTGTTTGATGAAATGTTTGAGTGAATGATCCCGTTCAATTTCTCACAGAACAAAAATATAGAAGGTGTCCGAGACGCACTTGAGCTTTCTCCTCTTTATTTTCCTCGATCGAGGTTAGCAATCTTATCTTTTCTCTGTCATTGATACAATGCATGTGTCGATGTGAATTGGTTATTTCACTATTTATGATGTCTCGTTTTTGATAAACTTAATTGTATGATGCAGATGAACGGTCGGGAATGGATGTATGGTGACCGGCGTGTACCCGGGTACATTAAAGGCGTGGATAAATTTATCGATGTGGCTACGGCAAACAAAGAGAATGGTTTTATACGTTGTCCATGTGTTCAATGTCGGAACAACAAGGAGAACTCTTCCTTGAAAATCATTCGCAGCCACCTGGTTATGAAAGGTTTCATGCCCAACTATAATTGTTGGACCAAGCACGGGGAAAGAGGGATTATGATGGAAGACAGTGAAGAAGAAGATAATGATAACAACTATCATCATATGTTTCCTAAACACAGTGATACTGCAATGGAAGACAATGAAGAGGAAGGAGGTGAAGAACGGGCATCAGATGAGCCCGCTGATAAACTTGGTAGGGTCATTTCTGATGCAAAGCGAGACTGTGAAACAGAAAAGGAGAAGTTGAAGTTAGAGGGCATGTTAGAAGATCACAAGAAATTGTTGTACCCAAACTACAAAGATGGCAGCACAAAGCTCGGTACTACACTGGAATTGCTGCGATGGAAGGCAGAGTGTGGTATAACTTACTCCTCATTTAAAAAGATGCTGAAAATAATGAAGCCGAAGTTTCCAAAACATAACGAACTTCCCGAGAGTACGTATGAAGCAAAGAAGATTCGATGTCCTCTAAGATTAGATGTGCAGAAGATACATGCATGCATTAATGACTACATCCTCTACCACGGTAAGGAGTATGCGAATTTAGATAAATGTCCGGTATGCAATGCATTGCGGTATAAGATGAGACGAGATGACCCTGGTGATGTTGAGGGAGAGCCCCTCCGGAAGAGGGTTCCTGCTAAGGTTATGTGGTATGCTCCTATAATACCAAGGTTGAAACGCATGTTCAGAAACAAAGAGCATGCCAGGTTGTTGCGATGGCACAAATAAGACCGTAAGAAAGACGGGAAGTTGAGACACCCCGCTGATGGGTCACAGTGGAGAAAAATCGAGAGAGACTTCCCAGACTTTGCAGGTGACGCAAGGAACTTATGGTTTGCTCTAAGTACGGATGGCATGAATCCTTTTGGGGAGCAGAGCTGTAGTCACAACACCTGGCCCGTGACTCTATGTATCTACAATCTTCCCCTTTGGTTGTGCATGAAGAGTAAGTTCATTATAATGCCAGTGCTCATCCAAGGCCCGAAGCAACCGGGCAACAACATTGATGTATACCTTAGGACATTAGTTGAAGAACTCTTACAGCTGTGGGGCAAACCAGGTGTACATGCGTGGGATGAGAAAAAATAGGAGCCATTTGACCTATGAGGGTTGCTTTTCGTAACCATCAATGATTGGCCTGCTCTTAGTAACCTTTCAGGACAGACAAACAAGGGATATAAGGCATGCACGCACTGTTTAGATAAGACTGAAGGTACATATTTGCATAAATGCAAGAAGGTTGTGTACCTGGCGAATCGACGATTTCTTCTGACCAATCATCCCGTAAGAAAGAAAGGCAAGCATTTCAAAGGTGAGGCAGATCACCGGAAGAAGCCTGAACTCCCTGCTGGTGATGATGTATTTGGTATGGTCAAGGATAGAGAAGTAATCTTTGAAAAGGGTCCCGACGGTCAATCAGTTCCGAACAATGTCGCTACAGGACACACACCCATGTGGAAGAAGAAATCTATATTTTGGGAGCTGCCATATTAGAAAGTCCTACGTGTCCGCTCTTCAATCGACGTGATGAACGTGACGAAGAATCTTTGCGTGAACCTGCTAGGATTCCTAGACGTGTATGGGAAGACAAAAGATACAACAGAAGCACAGGAGGACCAACAAATTATGAAAGACCCAAATAATATGCATACACAGAACAGGACGGATAAAGGGCGTCACTTATGTTGTACCACTGCCAGCTATGCTCTTACCAAAGCAGAGAAGAAAATCTTTTTTGAAGTCCTTTACATTATCAAGGTTCCATCTGGCTTCTCATCTAATATAAAGGGGATAATAAATATGGCAAAGAAAAAGTTCCAAAACCTGAAGTCTCATGACCGTCACGTGATTATGACGCAGTTGCTTTCGATTGCATTGAGGGGGCTTCTACCGGAAAATGTTCGAGTACCCATTGTGAAGCTGTGTGCATTCCTCAATGCAATATCTCAGAAGGTAATCAATCCAGATATTCTGCCAAGTTTACAGAAGGATGTGGTACAATGTCTTGTTAGTTTTGAGTTGGTGTTCCCACCATCCTTCTTCAATATTATGACGCATCTCCTGGTTCACCTAGTGGAAGAGATTGCCATTCTCGGTCCTGTATTTCTGCACAATATGTTCCCCTTTGAGAGGTTCATGGGAGTCTTAAACAAATATGTTCATAACCATGCTAGACCAGAAGGAAGCATCTCCAAGGGATATGGAACAAAGGAGGTCATTGAGTTTTGTGTTGACTTTATTCCTGACCTTAAGCCGATTGGTGTTTCTGACTCGCGGCATAAGGGAAGACTAAGTGGAAAAGGCACGCTGGGAAAGAAATCAATGATATGTAGGGACGGGGATTCTTTCATTAAAGCACACTACACAGTTCTACATAATTCCACCATGGCAGCTCTGTATATCGAGGAACACAAGAATATTGTACGCTCCAAAAACCCGGGGAAGCCTGACTCATGGATTATAGATGAACACATGAAGTCTTTCGGTGGTTGGATGCGGACATATCTCTTGAATCACACCACTGTTGGCGATCAGCTATACTTGTTGGCCGCATCACCATCTTCTACTATATTGAATTTCCAAGGGTACGAAATAAATGGGAATACATTCTACACGATCGCCCAAGATAAAAAGAGCACCAACCAAAATAGTGGTGTCTGCTTTGATGCAACGGACGAGAATGGGCAAAAGGACACATACTTTCGTTACATAGAGGAGATATGGGAACTAGACTATGGAGTCTCTTTTAAGGTCCCTTTGTTTCGCTGCAAATGGGTCAACCTGAATGGGGAAGGGGTAAATATAGACCAGTTGTACGGAATGACAACAGTGGATATCAACAATCTTGGTTATAGAGATGAACCGTTCGTCCTAGCCAATGATGTGTCTCAGGTTTTCTATGTGCAGGACATGTCCTCTAGACCAAAAAAAAGAAAAAATATGCAAACAAATAAATCTGATGAGCCAAAGCGTCACATAGTTCTTTCAGGGAAAAGAAACATCGTGGGAATCGAGGACAAGACATACATGTCAGAAGATTATAATAAGTTTGATAAAATTCCGCCCTTCACAGTAAAAACTGACCCAAGCATTCCGTTAAGTAAAGAAGATGCTCTATGGTTACGTCTGAAGCGATCATAAGGAAGGACATACGCCAAGAAGTTCATGCTCATATTGTGTACCTCTAGTTCATGTCTGGCCGGTCGGCTACATATTGTGAACCTAAATACCATGAGACATGATAGCTCATTTTGTGAAGGATATTTTATGATGTTTGCAATTTTCCAAGTTTAATAAATGTATTGAGTGTTAGTCCCGGTTTGTGGATTGACCGGGACTATATATAGGGGGGCCTTAAGTCCCGGTTTTGTAGTCTCGGTTTTAATATTAATAAATGTCTTGAGTGTTAGTCCCGTTTTGTGGCTGGACCGGGAATAAAGGGGGCCTTTAGTCCCAATTCGTAGAACGACTTTCCCAAACTATGAAGAAAAGTTGTACCGATTCGTACTTACCATTAAGATCTGATCTCCAAACGCGCGTGGTCACATATTAGGGAGTGCCTCTATGACCAGTTTGTTTTAGATGCCGGAGGACTGGGCTCCGACGGCATCTCCCTCAAACTGGACGTAGTGGTGTCCCTGCTCTCGCACACCATCTTGTAGCTTGTAACTTCTCTAACTAGATCAAGTCACTTGGGAGATAACTAATTTCACGTATTAGGGAGTGCCTCTATGACCAGTTTCTTGGAGATGCCGGAGGACTGGGGTCTGGCGGCATCTCCCTAAAACTGGTCGTAGTGGTGTCCCTGCTCTCGAAAACCATATTGGAGATGCCTCAATCTGGCTGGAGGACTGGACTCACAAGGATGCCTATTTATTGTACAAGCAGCTCGGCATAGTGTCGACACTCACGACATAATGTCGACACTTACCCCTATTATTAGTGCTGACTCGTGTTTTGTCCCGCTTGGTGTCTCCAACCGGGACTAAAGGTTCATCTTTAGTCCCGGTTTGTGACACCATCCGGGATAAGGTACAAGACGCACGACATAATGTCGACACTCGCCCCTATCATTAGTGCTGCCGGTCCTAGCCTGCCGAAATCCCTCCAACCGGTACTAAATATGAACCTATCATGTTCGAGGTTTCATGGCTTTCAAAACTTCATGCACGCTGGTTTGACCATAGTTAGAAATTCAAAAAATTCAAAACGGGCATAAGAAATTCAAAAAAAAGTCCGAACAATGTAAATCCTTCGCGTGGTGTCATATTATGTGACATAGTTGCAAGGAAAAATACCATACTTGGTATATTGATCATGTCTCGAAAAAACCTTCAGAAAATGACCTATCATGTTCGAGGTTTCATGGCTTTCGGTCCAAATGACTGATTTTATGTGCTGAATCACGGCGCAGTTTGTGATGCTGTGCCCATATTATGCATGCATGTGGACATTGGTATGGAGAATAATATTGTAGGAGGAAGTTTTCCTTTTCATTTGCACGGAAAAGCCATTTTCCATTTTCCGAGCGCAAAAAGGGGTCGTTTTGTGAAGTAACCACCAAAATGTTGTTTTAGAATGCTACTGTCCCATTTTTATAAAATACTAGACCACCTTACATGGACTATCTCCCAACCGGGACATCTCAAACCTTTTCGTCCATCCCGGGTAAAAAGGACAAATGTCTACCGAATCGGTAGGAAGTGGGTCCGGTTTGTACTACAGGTACATGATCTAACGCCCGTTATTTTTTTAAAAAATCATTTTTAGACTCACAATATGTGGTTTCTTCAGAGATCCAATGCAAGTTCTAACGATGCTCGTGCCCTATCTTCATGCACGCCGGTTCAATCATAGTTAGAAATTCAAAAAATTCAAAACGGGCATAAGAAATTCAAAAAAAGTCCGAACAATGTAAATCCTTCACGTGGTATCATATTATGTGACATAGTTGCAAGGAAAAATACTAGACTTGGTATATTGATCATGTCTCGAAAAAACCTTCACAAAATGACCTATCATGTTCGAGGTTTCATGGCTTTCGGTTCAAATGACCGATGTTATGTGCTGAATCACGGCATAGTTTGTGATGATATGCCCATATAATACATGCTTGTGTACATTGGTATGGAGAACAATGTTGAAGGAGGAAGTTTTCCTTTTCGTCGCACGGAAAAGCCATTTTCCATTTTCCAAGCGCAAAAAACGAGTCGTTTTGTAAAGTAACCATCAAAATGTTGTTTCAGAATGCTACCGTCCTATTTTTCTAAAATACTAGACCACCTTACATAGACTATCTCCCAATCGGGACATATCAAACCTTTTCGTCCATCCCGGGTAAAAAGGACAAATGTCTGCCGAATCGGTAGGAAGTGGGTCCGTTTTGTACTACAGGTACATGATCTAACGCCCGTGATTTTTTGAAAAAATCATTTTTAGACTCGCAATATGTGGTTTCTTCAGAGATCCAATGCAAGTTCTAACGATGCTCATCCCCTATCTTCATGCACGTCGGTTCGACCATAGTTAGAAATTCAAAAAATTCAAAACGGGCATAAGAAATTCAAAATAAGTCCGAACAATATAAATATTTCGCGTGGTGTCATATTATGTGACATAGTTGCAAGGAAAAATACCAGACTTGATATATTGATCATGTCTCAAAAAAACCTTCACAAAATGACCTATCATGTTCGAGCTTTCATAGGCTTTCGGTCCAAATGACCGATGTTATGTGCTGAATCACGGCATAGTTTATGATGCTATGCATATTATGCATGCATGTGTACATTGATATGGAGAACAATGTTGCAGGAGGAAGTTTTCCTTTTCGTCGCATGGAAAAGCCATTTTCCATTTTCCGAACGCAAAAAGGGTCGTTTTGTGAAGTAGACACCAAAATTCTGTTTCAGTGTGCTACCGTCCCATTTTTCTAAAATACTAGACCACCTTACATGGACTATCTCCCAACCGGGACATCTCAAACCTTTTCGTCCATCCCGAGTAAAAAGGACAAATGTCTGTCGAATCGGCAGGAAGTGGGTCTGGTTTGTACTACAGGTACATGACCTCTAGGGAGGCGGAGGCACTTTGCGCCTCGAACTACCCACCTTGGCAAGACTGCCGTCCCCGGCTGGATGATGCTGGCCTTGTGCCCGCGGGGCGTCTTGGGTTCCTCATGTCCCTCTAGGTGTGGCGCGCCGGATGGCCATCACGAACCACTACTACTTCGAGCTCACGCCGGAGCAGCAGAGGAATCCCAACTGGCATCCCGACTATTTCCCGACTTGGGAAGCCTTCTTCAGGAATCGACGTGAGAGGGCGCTCGCCAGGCACGAGGAGGACGGCCCACCTCCTCCAAACTTCAACGAGGCCGGCCGTCGGCTGTGGTGGCGCGGCCGGACTCTCTAGAGCGTCATGGCCTACGACATGGCCGCCGACTCTAACCCCCGCCTGCGCTACCCTCAAGTCCACGTCACTCATACTCAGCCTTCAAGATTCAACTACAGCGACCCCGACGATGACATCGACGACGACCGCGATTTAGTACGACTACGATATGCAGTATATTAAGGTAGCAGGACCATGACTGAATCACTCCAACATTGCAAAACAAGTTCGGCCAATTGTGACTTAATCTGGCCATGTATCTTAATTTTCAATTCTTCTATGTATCTTAATATTCAGTCATGCTTTATGTAACTTAGTGTTAGTTGCGTTATGTATTTTAATTCCAGTTCTATCGTAATAAAATTTTCTTCCCGCCCATTAGTTTCCGTCTTTTTCTTCCCGCCCATTAATATATAAAAAATATAAGTTAATTCATTTTTAATTTTAAATGGTTCATAGTTTAAATGGTTACATTAATTATTTTTAAAAACATAAAATAGTTTTGAACTAGTTATTCAAATCCAAACACTTTTTATGTTTAAAGTTTTTCTAAATTCCAAATTAATATTCATAAAATATAAGTTAATTCATTTTAAATTTTAAATGGTTCATATTTTAAATGGTTACATTAATTATTTTTAAAAACAGAAAATGGTTTTGAGTTAGTTATTCAAATCCAAACACTTTTTATGTTTAAAGTTTTTCTAAATTCCAAATTAATATTCAAAAAATATAAGTTAATTCATTTTTAATTTTAAATGGTTCATAGTTTAAATGGTTACATTAATTATTTTTAAACACATAAAATGGTTTTGAATTAGTTTTTCAAATCCAAACACTTTTTATGTTTAAATTTTTTATAAATTCCAAATTAATATTCAAAAAATATAAGTTAATTCATTTTTAATTTTAAATGGTTCATAGTTTAATTGGTTACATTGATTATTTTTAAAAACAGAAAATGGTTTTGAATTAGTTATTCAAATTTAAACATTTTTTATGTCTAAAGTTTTTCTAAATTTCAAAGTAATTATCATTTAAAAAACATTACAAATTTAATCCCCAAAATAAAAAATAAGGCGGGAACAAAGAGAAAATTCGTGAATTTTTTAAAAACAGGGTCATACGTCCCGGTTTGAGCTACTAACCGGGACTAAAGACCCCCTGCGCGTGCCGCTTGGGCTCAGCCTAAAATATGTGGAGCATACGTCCCGGTTGAGCCACCAACCAGGACGTATGACCCTTTAGTCCCAGTTAGAGCCACCAACCGGGACGTATGCTCCCTCCTCTTTATACACGACACGTCCGTTCCTCTCCTTCCCCTTCTCCATTCTATGCAACTCGCACACATTGTGGAGACGCCGCCCGTCGCCCGCCGCCTACGCCGTCGAGCTGCCTCGCCGTCGGCCGTCGATCCTCCATCTCGCCGCCGTCGGCCGCCGCTGCCAGCTGTTGCCCGCGCCGCCGCCCCGCCGTTAGGCTGCCCGTGCGTCGGCATCGACCTCGTCTTCTCCGATCTCGACGACCTCCGCCGCCCGCATCCCCGTCGCTCCGGTCCACCCCGTGTCTCGACGTCGATCCCTCCATCTCTAGGGTGAGCAGGCGATCCTCCTGGACCCCTCATATGCCTCCTCCCTGTCTGTGGTCGTCGCGCGTCGCCGACCCGTGAGCACCGCCGCCGCTCACCGTCGCAGCAACGTCGCCAGTGGCTTCGATCTAGCATCGCCGCCTCTATTAGGTAGCCCGCGACGTCCTGCTCAAAACGCTAGTTCGTAGCCGTGACCGCTCCGGACCGTCGCTGCGCCGCTGCTGAGCTCACGGCGGCGTGGCGACGTCAAGGCGTCACGTGGTCGTCACCTTGCTTTCGCAGTGATGTGGCTTGGGGCCCATCAGTCAGCCTCAGTGGGTAGGCTCCACTGTGGTGCAAAAAGCATCTGATACGTGTGTTGACATCAGCATGACGCAGTAAATGTTTTAAATTGGTTAAATAATTCTAGAAATTAAATAATTTTTTTAAAATCAATAACTAATTCATATTTAATCATAAAAATATGTATAATATATCAAAATGTTCAGAAAATTGAGATCTATGTGTCTAAGCAAGCATAATACATTGTAAAACAACTTTAAACCCTAGTTTAGGTGGAAGAACATCGATACACCTCATATACATGTGAGTTTGATGATGCACCTTTGTCAGGGCATTCCGAACCCTCTTAAATCGACATGCATTATGGTTACTGCGTAGTATCTAATCTGACATGTCATACATATTGTTTGTGCATTGCATTATGCCATGTCTTGAATTGTCGCCTTTATTTCTGGTATTGGTTCTTTGCGATAGGATCCGAGCCCGAGGGCAAGCGTAGCCTCTCATTCTGAACCTATTACAAAGTATCTACTTTCTCGCTATCATGCATATGATTCCAATGTGGTATTTTGTCAGTAGCTAGAGTTACCTATCTACTACAGTTTCCTTTTTGTAGCTAGGTATAGGATTTCTCTTCATTTTTATTATTGTGTATGTATATATTAGGGTTTCTCCGAATTAGGGTTTATATCTCTCAACACCCTACCTAACATTTGTAGGGATTCGTAGCATGGAAAACAAAAAAATTCTATCGCATACAAACAAACAAGCCAAGATCTATCTACTAGATTGTAGCAACGATTCGATGGAATAACTCACCCTCGAAGATTCCAAAGTGTTTAACGAGAGCGGATTCTCGTGGGTGATGTAGTCGTACTCTTCCCGATCTCAAGATCGCGTAGACGATCCTTCCGGCGCTGCGTTCGGCGCTCCTGATCGGTCACATCGTTGGTACTCGATGAAGACCTTCCTCTCCCTTGTTCCAAGCAGCGGAGGTTGTAGCACTCTCCTCGCGATTCCTAAGGCAACTGTGGCGTGTAGGAAGTAGAGGGGAGATCTCGCAGGGCTTCGCCTTAAGCCGGAGTGAGTATGGTGGAGTATGAGAGAGTCCCTCGACGATCTAGGGTTTAGACACGCCGAGGAGGGGCTGGGCCGGCGGCTAGGGTTTCACCTAGGCGGCGGCGAGTGCCCTAGGGCCGGCGGCGGCTATGGAGGCGGCGGCGGCTTGGGGCTAGGGTTTAGAGGTGTAGGAACTTGTGTCTAGGAGGGGAGCCCTGCCCCTCCTTATATAGGTGGAGGGGGCCGGCCAAGGGGAGGGGAGTCCCTCCCCAACTCGGCTTGGTGGTGCGCCGGCGGTGGGAGGAGGAACTCCTCCCCCAAGTCGGTTTCCACCTCCCTCTCCACTTCCCAAAACTAGCCGTTTGACTTTCAAACTAGCCGTTTGACTTTTCAAACTAGGATTTGATTAATCCCTCTATTTTGTTCAGCGATGACACCGAGTACATAATGCAATCATACCAACTTGATATAACACATTCATGTACCCTTCCCCTCCGGAGTGCCGGACATTCCGGAACCTTCTAGAACATTCCCGATGAAAACACCGGAACCATTCCCCAACTCCGAAACGGGACTTTCCTTATATGAATCTTATTCTCCGGACCATTCCGGATCTCCTCGTGATATCCCGAATGGCAATCGAGACTCCGAACAACATTCAGACTCTTTATCATCATTCCATAACTACTCAAACAACGTCGAATCCTTAAGTGTGTCTCCCTACGGTTCGTGAATTATGCGGACATGATCGAGACACCTCTCCGAACAATAACCAATAGAGGAATCTGGAAATTCATATGGCTCCCACATATTTCTACGATTACTTTGCGATCGAATGAACCACTTACATACGATGCCAATTTCCCTTTGTCTCACGATACTTTACTTATCCGAGGTTATGATCGTCGGTATCTCTGCATACCTAGTTCAACCTCGTTACGGATAAGTACTCTTTTCTCGTTCCCGTGATATGTGATCCCCAGTGAGCTAGTCACATTCTTGCAAGCTAATTGGATGACATTTCACCGAGAGGGCCCAGAGTATATCTATCCGTCATATGGATGGACAAATCCCACTCTTGATCCATGTGTCTCAACCAATACTTTCCTTACACTCAATGCCACCTTTATAGCCACCCAGTTACGGTGTGGTGTTTGATGTCATCAAAGCATCCATCCAGTAAAGGTGATATGCATGATCTCATGGTCGAAGGAATTAGGTTACTATGTATCAGAAAGCATATAGTAATTGAACTATTAAAATGACTTGATCTTTATGCTATGCTTATCTATAGGAGTATGTCCACCATATCATTCTCCTAACGATATGATCTTGTTGTTAATAACATCTCAATGTTCATGACAGGGAAACCACAATCATTCATTAACCAACAAGCTAGTGATGTATAGAGGCTTTACTAGGGACTTCAATTTTAGTTTACAAATCACACAAGTATTAATGTTTCCTTGTTAATACTATTATAGCATGAATGTAAACATTTATCATAAACACAAAGATATAATAATAACTATATTTATTATTGCCTCTAGGGCATATCTCCAACAGTCTCCCACTTGCACTAGAGTCATCTAATCTAGATTACATGGTAATATACCGAACACCCATGGCAGTTTGGTGCTGGTCATGTTTTGCCCTCGGGAGAGGTTTAGTCAACGGATCCGCCACATTCAGATCTGTGTGTACTTTGCAAATCTTTATATCCCCATCTTGGATATGTTCTCGAATAGCGTGAAAACGTAGCTTGATATGCTTCAGCTTCTTGTGTGACCTTGGTTCTTGCGCATTGGCTATGGCGCCCATGTTATCACAGTAGATAGACATTGGGTCCAGCGCACTAGGAACCACACCCAGCTCTGTAATGAACTCTTTCATCCATATTGCTTCTTGGGAAGCCTCCGAAGCAGCCATGTATTCCGATTCAGTTGAAGATCTCGCCACAACGCTTTGCTTTGCACTCCTCCAGCTAACTGCTGCACCATTCAAAATAAATACGTATCCAGATTGTGATTTAGAATCATCCGGATCGGTGTTCCAACTAGCATCGGTGTAACCATTAACAACGAGTTGTTCATCACCTCCATAAGAAAGAACCATATCCTTAGTTCTTCTCAAGTACTTAAGGATGTTTTTGACTGCTGTCCAATGATCCACTCCTGGATCACTTTGATATCTGCTAGTTAAACTAACAACATATGCAATGTCGGGTCTAGTACATAGCATGGCATACATTAGAGATCCTATGGCTGAGGCATAGGGAGTCTTACTCATCCTTTCTCTATCTTCTGCCGATGTCGGACTTTGAGTTTTACTCAAGGTCGATTAGCAACATGGGCAAGAACCCTTTCTTGCTATCTTCCATTCCAAACCTCTTTAGAACTTTGTCCAAATATGTACTTTGTGACAATGATATTTGGCGTCTCGATCTATCTCTATAAATCTTTATGCCTAATATGTAAGCTGCTTCGCCAAGATCCTTCATTGAAAAACTATTATTCAAATATTCCTTGACACTATTAAGAAGGTCTACATCATTCCCAATCAACAATATGTCATCTACATATAGTATTAAGAATGCTACAGAGCTCCCACTCACTTTCTTGTAAATACAAGCTTCTCCATAAGTTTGTATAAAACCAAAACTTTTGATCACCTTATCAAAACGTTGATTCCAACTTCGGGATGCTTGCTTCAATCCATAGATGGACCGTTGAAGTTTGCATACCTTGTTAGCATCTTTAGGATCGACAAAATGTTTGGGTTGCATCATATACAACTCTCATCAATGTCTCCATTGAGGAATGCTGTTTTGATATCCATCTGCCATATCTCATAATCATAATATGTAGCGATTGCTAACATAATCTTCACAGACTTTAGCTTCGCTACTGGTGAGAAAGTCTCATCGTAGTCAACTCCTTGAATTTGTCAAAACCCCTTTGCGACAAGTCGAGCTTTATAGACAGTAACATTACCATCAGCATCTGTTTTCTTCTTGAAAATCCATTTGTTCTCGATAGCCTTTCGGCCATCCGGTAAGTCCACCAAAGTACATACTTGGTTTTCGTACATGGATCCAATCTCGAATTTCATGGCTTCTTGCCATTTATTGGAATCTGGGCTCATATGTCGCAGGGTCATTGGTGTTGTCCACCAACATGACACTCATAATGGGATCATACCAATCTGGAGTGGTACGAGTTCTTGTTGACCTGCGAGGCTCTGTAGCAACTTCAACCGAAGTTTCATGATCATCATCATTAGCTTCCTCTCTAACTGGTGCAGGCACCATAGGAACTTCTTCCGGTGCTGCGCTACTCGCAATTTCGAGAGAAGGTTCGACAACCTCGTCGAGTTCTACATTCCTTCCAGTCACTTCTTTCGAGATAAATTCCTTCTCTAGAAAGGATCCATTCTTGGCAACGAAGATTTTGCCTTCGGATCTATGATAGAAGGTATACCCAATAGTTTCCTTCGGGTATCCTATGAAGACGCATTTTTCTGCTTTGGGTTCAAGCTTGTCCGGCTGTAACTTCTTTACATAGGCATCGCAACCCCAAACTTTAAGGAACGACAATCTAGGTTTCTTCCCAAACCATAATTCATACGATGTCGTTTCAACGGATTTAGATGGTGCCCTATTTAAAGTGAATGCGGCTGTTTCTAATGCATAACCCCAAAATGATAGCGGTAAATCTGTAAGTGACATCATAGAACGAACCATATCTAAGAGAGTTCGATTACGACGTTCGGACACACCATTACGCTGTGGTGTTCCCGGCGGTGTCAATTGTGAAAGTATTCCGCATTTCTTCAAATGCTCGCCAAACTCGTAACTTAGATATTCACCTCCACGAACAGAACGTAGAAATTTAATCTTCTTGTTACGTTGATTCTCTACCTCACTTTGAAATTCCTTAAACTTCTCGAAAGTTTCAGACTTATGTTTCATGAAATAGATATATCCATATCTACTCAAATCATCCATGAAGGTAAGAACATAACGATAACCACCGCGCGATGCTACACTCATTGGACCACACACATCGGTATGTATGATTTCCAATAAGTCCGTAGCTCGCTCCATCATACCAGAGAATGGAGTCTTAGTCATTTTACCCATCAGACATGCTTCACATCTTTCAAGTGATTCGAAATCAAGTGATTCAAGAAGTCCACCGGAATGGAGTTTCTTCATACGCTTCACTCCAATGTCACCAAGGCAGCGATTGCCACATATAGGTCGAGTTATCGCTCGATTTCAAACGTTTAGCCTCAATGTTATTAATATGTGTATTTCCACTATCGAGATTCAATAAGAATAGACCATCTATCAAAGGTGCATGTGCATAAAACATATTACTCATATAAATCGAACAACCATTATTCTCGGACTTAAACAAGTAACCATCTCGCAATAAACAAGATCCCGATATAATGTTCATGCTTAACGCAGGCACCAAATAACAATTATTTAAGTATAAAACTAATCCCGATGGTAGATGAAGGGGTAGCGTGCCGACCGCGATCACATCAACCTTTGATCCGTTTCCCACGCGCATCGTCACCTTGTTCTTCGCTAGCTTCCGTTTATTCTGCAGCACCTGTTTCGAGTTACAAATATGAGCAACCGAACCAGTATCAAATACCCAGGCACTACTACGAGTACTAGTGAGATACACATCAATAACATGTATATCAGATATACCTTTCTTTTTTATGTTGCCGTTCTTCAAATCCGCCAAGTACTTTGGGCAATTCCGCTTCCAGTGACCTTCTCCCTTGCAGTAAAAGCACTCAGTATCAGGGTTAGGTCCAGCCTTGGTCTTCTTCGTTGGCGTGGTAACTTTCTTACCACCCTTCTTGAAGTGTCCCTTAGACTTGCCTTTCTTGAATTTGGTGGTCTTATTGACCAACAACACTTGGTGCTCTTTCTTGATCTCCACTTCTGCAGATTTCAACATGGCAAAGAGTTCTGGCAACGTCTTGTTCATGTTTTGCATGTTGTAGTTCATCACAAAGTTCTTGTAACTTGGTGGTAGTGATTGGAGGACGCGGTAAATCCCCAAAGCATTAGGAATCAGTATACCCAAGCTTTGAAGTTTGTTTGCGTGCCCAGACATCTTAAGCACATGCTCACTGATGGAGCTGCCCTCTTCCATCTTGCAGTTAAAGAACTTTTCAGAAGCCTCATAACTTTCAATTGCCGCATGAGTCTCAAAGATCAATTTGAGATCCTCGACAATATCATATGGGTCTGAATTCTCAAACCTTTTCTGAAGCTCCGATTCTAAACTATACAAGATAGCACACTGAATCAGGAGTACCGAGTCTTAGAGTGAGGTAAACATTCTTTACTTCATCGGCAAGCATCAGCTGTGTGGGTCACCATGTGCATCCAGCACATAGGTCAAATTACCAGCTGTGAGGACAATCCTCAAATTGCGGAACCAATCCGCGAAGTTGCTTCCATTGTTTTTCAACTTTTCTTTCTCTAGGAACGCATTAAAATTGATAGTAGGGGCTGCCATTGATCTACAACATATTAAAAATAGTTTAGACTAAGTTTATGACAAATTGAGTTCAAATTAATAATAAAATTAATCTAGGTGAACTCCCACTCAAAACAATATCCCTCACATTGTTTTAGTGATCACACGAACCAAATCCACCATATCAACACCGATCATCACGAGAGTTGATATAGTTTCAATGGCGAACAATCGACATGTTCATCATATCTACTATATGATTCATGCTTTACCTTTCGGTGATCCGTGTTCCGAGACCATGTCTGTACATGCTAGGCTCGTCAAGATCAAACCTTAGTTTCCGCATGAGAAAATCTGGCTTGCTCACGTTGTATACACTTGCGGAATCTAACACACCCAATCATCACGTGGTGCTTCAAAACAACAAGCTTTAGCAACGGTGCTAACTAAGGGTGAACACTTTATGACTTGAAATTCATGTGCATGAGGGATCATCTTATAATGCTACCGTCGTCTACTAAGCAATACAAGATGCATAAAGGATTAACATCACATGCAATTCATAATATGTGATATGATATGGCCTTTCTTCTTTTGTGCTTCCGATCTCCATCTTCTAGCACGAACATGATCTCCATCATCACCGGCATTGCATCAAGGTCAATGACGCTTCTCCATGGTTGTCGTCCACCGGCTTCAACTATTACAACTACTTTGAATAGACACGCGGGTCTTAACATAAATTAAAGACAACCATATGGCTCCTGCCGGTTGCCAACTTACAATAAGGAACATTGCATACATCAAATATAATCACAATCATGGCCATATCACATCACAGCACACCCCTGCAAAACAAAGTTAGACGCTTCTACTTTCTTTGCATGTTTTACGTGGTTTGGGGCTTTCAATAAGTGTCGTTCTAACTTACGAACATGAACCACAACATTGATACTAGTATTGTTAATCACCCGTTGTAAATTGGATCTTAACTATGCTAGGAGAAACAGGCACCCGCAAAGCCACTTATGCAATACAAGTTGCATGTCAAGCGTGGAGCAAGTCTCATGAATGATGTCATGTAAGGTTAGCCCGGGCCACTTCATCCCAACATCCCGCAAGATGCAAAGTACACAAGAAGCAATCGACAATAAAAGCATCAACGCCCACAATGACCATTGTGTTCTACTCGTGCAACAGATCTACATATAGACACGGCTCTGATACCACTGTAGGGATTCGTAGCATGGAAAACAAAAAAATTCTATCGCATACAAACAAACAAGCCAAGATCTATCTACTAGATTGTAGCAACGAGTCGATGGAATAACTCACCCTCGAAGATTCCAAAGTGTTTAACGAGAGCGGATTCTCGTGGGTGATGTAGTCGCATACTCTTCCGATCTCAAGATCGCGTGACGATCCTTCCGGCTGCGTTCGGCAAGCGCCCCTTGATCGGTCACACGTTACTCGATGAAGACCTTCCTCTCCCTTGTTCCAAAGCAGCGGAGGTTGTAGCACTCTCCTCGCGATTCCGGGCAACGGGCGTGGTACCAAGTAGAGGGAGATCTCGCAGGCCGCTTGCTTAAGCCGGAGTGAGTATGGTGGAGTATGAGAGAGTCCCTCGACGATCTAGGGTTTAGACACGCCGAGGAGGGGCTGGGCCGGCGGCTAGGGTTTCACCTAGGCGGCGGCGAGTGCCCTAGGGCCGGCGGCGGCTATGGAGGCGGCGGCGGCTTGGGGCTAGGGTTTAGAGGTGTAGGAACTTCTGTGTCTAGGAGGGGAGCCCTGCCCCTCCTTATATAGGTGGAGGGGGCCGGCCAAGGGGAGGGGAGTCCCTCCCCAACTCGGCTTGGTGGTGCGCCGGCGGTGGGAGGAGGAACTCCTCCCCCAAGTCGGTTTCCACCTCCCTCTCCACTTCCCAAAACTAGCCGTTTGACTTTCAAACTAGCCGTTTGACTTTTCAAACTAGGATTTGATTAATCCCTCTATTTTGTTCAGCGATGACACCGAGTACATAATGCAATCATACCAACTTGATATAACACATTCATGTACCCTTCCCCTCCGGAGTGACGGACATTCCGGAACCTTCTAGAACATTCCCGATGAAAACACCGGAACCATTCCCCAACTCCGAAACGGGACTTTCCTTATATGAATCTTATTCTCCGGACCATTCCGGATCTCCTCGTGATATCCCGAATGGCAATAGAGACTCCGAACAACATTCGGACTCTTTCTCATCATTCCATAACTACTCAAACAACGTCGAATCCTTAAGTGTGTCTCCCTACGGTTCGTGAATTATGCGGACATGATCGAGACACCTCTCCGAACAATAACCAATAGAGGAATCTGGAAATTCATATGGCTCCCACATATTTCTACGATTACTTTGCGATCGAATGAACCACTTACATACGATGCCAATTTCCCTTTGTCTCACGATACTTTACTTATCCGAGGTTATGATCGTCGGTATCTCTGCATACCTAGTTCAACCTCGTTACCGATAAGTACTATTTTCTCGTTCCCGTGATATGTGATCTCCTGTGAGCTAGTCACATGCTTGCAAGCTAATTGGATGACATTTCACCGAGAGGGCCCAGAGTATATCTATCCGTCATATGGATGGACAAATCCCACTCTTGATCCATGTGTCTCAACTAATACTTTCCGAACACTCAATGCCACCTTTATAGCCACCCAGTTACGGTGTGGTGTTTGATGTCATCAAAGCATCCATCCAGTAAAGGTGATATGCATGATCTCATGGTCGAAGGAATTAGGTTACTATGTATCAGAAAGCATATAGCAATTGAACTATTAAAATGACTTGATCTTTATGCTATGCTTATCTATAGGAGTATGTCCACCATATCATTCTACTAACGATATGATCTTGTTGTTAATAACATCTCAATGTTCATGACAGGGAAACCACAATCATTCATTAACCAACAAGCTAGTGATGTATAGAGGCTTTACTAGGGACTTCAATTTAAGTTTACAAATCACACAAGTATTAATGTTTCCTTGTTAATACTATTATAGCATGAATGTAAACATTTATCATAAACACAAAGATATAATAATAACTATATTTATTATTGCCTCTAGGGCATATCTCCAACAACATTCTCCCTTAGCCGCTTTGACTTATCCGTTTTTCCACCTATGCAGAAAATATGGACCCACACGACAGAGACGAAAAAAAGGAAGAGTTGATCCAGGGTGTGATCCGCGGGGAAGAAAATTTATATGTATCGACGTTTCTAAACAACTCCGGTGAGGGTGATCCTCTTTTTGCCAGAAGATATGACTTGTTTGAGGTTGAAGGTGATGCCTTCCGCGAGGGAGAAGGCGATGCCTTGTATGATCGAGAAGACGACCGCTTCAGCGAGGTGCATGTAATATAATTAATTCATTAATTAATCATCTGCTGTCTATATAGAAATAGTAACGGCGATATTTCTTCTTTTAGCCCACCGGATCGAAGAAATCTACTAAAAAGAGTGGACGAGGTCCAACCAAAAATTTGGAAGACCATGAGAGGTTCAGGATCGAAGATATCGGTGAAGACGGCAAACCAACGGCTCCCGTTCTTGTCGCAAACAAATTTGTGACACAATGCAGAGTAATTGTTAGGGACTTCGTCCCGATCACCATTCGAAATTGGAATAGGCCTGCTGATGCGGAATAAGAGGGAACATGTTTATATCTCCCTAACATGGCGAAAAATTTATTGTGGAAGAGGCTCATGCTTAATTTCAAACTACCGAAGGTAGAGATGGATCCAAATGCGGAGGATCCAGTTGAGGACGCCTTAGAACATGTGAAAGCCATGGAGATGAAGGTCAGGGAGTGGGCTATGAAGAAGATGGCCCAGTGTTTCATCAACTGGAAGAAAAGATTGCACCTTGACTATATCATGAAAGAGAAGACTCCGGATTTCGAGAAGATTCAGTTTTAGAAGATAAAACCATTCTGTGCTGAGTTTGTGAATTATAAGACATCAGAAAAAGCTAAGAAAATATCTGCAACGAATAAGCTGAATGCTGCTAACAAGAAGTATCACCATACTATGGGGCAAGGTGGCTACATGGCTGGCATTCCTAAGTGGAAGAAACTTGAGGATGAACTACGTGCTAAAAAGATCATCCCAGAGACAGACAATTGGATCGAACATGCAAAGAATTGGTTTTACGGGCATGGGGGCACGTTAAACTCGGAAGGGAAGTGTATATATAACATACGACATAAAGAAGACCCCTTGACAATCGAGAAGATGAGAAACGCAGTAAAGGCTGTTAAAGATGGGGAATTCATTCCCGATAGAGAGAATGATGAGCTCACACTCGCCCTTGGAAATAAGGAACATGATGGATGAACACGAGGCACAATAGGCTCCCAACCATGGAGGACTGGGTTTCCCGAAGAGAGGAAGAAATATCCTGATAGAAGTCGTAAGAGGAGAAAGGTCAAGGCGGAAGTTGAAGCAGATATTCAAAAAGAGTGAATGCGTATAATTGAAGAACGAATAAAGCAACAACAAGATCAAATTAACGCACTTAGCCAGCAAGGTACTACCGGACCATCTCAGCAGCACATGGTGGTAGAACCTGCATTCGATGCTACCGGCCTATCGAATAATCAAAAAGCAGTGTGGCTTCCACCGAGGTCCCGGGTGATGACAATGACGATGACGATGGTGCACCAACGATGGCTCGTGTTGGCTACCCGGTGTATGATATCACATAGATGACACACTGCGAGCTACATGTCAAAGTTGTGAACATATCAATGAAGGTGGTGGTCGGCTATGCCTTACCAATTGGACCCACACAAACTTACCATTGTCGTCCGGTTCCACAGGGCTACGCTGTTGTTGGGGTGGATGAAATCATGCCCACCTTTCAAGGTTTGAAGCTTGACTACCCTGCAGGTGAAGGGGATGTGACTGAACTGGGAGAAGCAACAAACGTCATCATTCTATGGCCAAAGGATTGTATCGTGCTTCAAAATCACACGCCAAGGCCATCTTCACCGCCGCCTCACCCGTCTCCAGCGCGGTCGTCGCCGTCGCGGCAGCCATCTTCGTCGCCTCACCCGGCTCTGTCGCCTCACCCGTCTCCGTCGCCTCAATCTCGCCAAGCCATCGCCGCGCCTCGGGAAAAAAAAGCGTCTGGCATTACCGCTACTTTGTGGAGTGGTAAGCGATCGCCGAAACGTAAACAAGAGCCTCTTCCAAAAGTACCAAACATTCATCCCAAGAGAGCTTATGACTGTACTGAAGAGGAGACTACGACGATCGTTGAGGCGCAAACGACAGCGTTTTTCGCTAAGCTGAGGTGGCCGAAAGAGCCAGAGTTCCCCAGCACCAAAGAAGAAAAGACCCGAGTGTTCAAAATGCTAAAGGCCCTTCACCAACCCGAGCCAAAGCTGTCATCAGACTATGAGCGCTCTATTCTCAAGTCACATGCGGCACAGCAACTGTCAAAGAGCAGTACTGATGCAAGCGGGAAATCTGTTGCCTAGCTCGGAGAACAAGCAAAACAATCTTGCGCCCCTCTCAAGGTAATTTCCCATACCAATGTGGGGTCGAGCAAATATGCGGCCAAAGAGCAGTATGATCCAGATGTAGTTGCACAATACGGAGAAGCTGCCGCTATTAAAGGTATGAGTATTGCCCACTACTTATCCCAGTTATAGTACTTCCCCGTCGGTGAATTAGCATACAAATACCAGTACGGCAAACCTCTCGTCAAACCTGAGGAGGTAAATAATCTTCCAACAAAAATGCGAAGATTGCATAACTGGTACATGCATGCTACAAAGACCGGGGCTAACTGGATAATGCTGAGGGTTACAAAAAAGCATTATGAGAAAGAAATAGATGACATGATATCCATTGAATTTGTTGAACTATTTCAATTATTCAATCAAGACGCCTTGGACAAATCGATCATATGTGCCTATTGTCTGTAAGTACTTATTCTGTAATTAATTTAGTCTCTAGCTATCTCACCTTATTTATTGCATGTATATAATTATACTATAATATGAAGAATGAAGATTCTCGAATGCAGTAGAGGACAAATCTATGACATTGGGTTGATTGACCCATATTGGGTTCATCAAGCTAATCTCAAAACAAACCCCCAGGATATGGAGGATAATATCGTACACGCGTTAAGGTTTCAAGAAACCAGAAGGGAAATACTATTTCCTTACAACTTCGAGTCAGTGTTATTGTCTTGTATACACTTTCTATTTCGCTTACTCGACGTTAAGTACATAATTTATTCGTTATGCATGCGCAGCTTCCACTATATTCTGTTAATCATTCAAGCTGACAAAGGGTGTGTACTAGTCATGGACTCAAAACATAAACACCTTGAGACGTGGAAGGACATGCAGATGTTTCTCCAGCGGTAATTCTAATCATTATAACACTATATCGTCAACGTTCGTAAATTTTATGATATCAAGTAATTAATAACTTTTTTATTTGTTTTCTTCGCCAGGCAGCGATTGGAAACGGTTCACCAAGAAGGCTATGGGAGTTTGGAAAGAGGAGCTTACATTTAAACCACTAGATGTAAGCACCACTAGCAATATCTGCGCATCTCTTTGATTCTAGTTTTGATACCGTTATTATCATGTTTGATTATTATTTTGATTGAACTATGTTCTCGTAAAGTGTCTGACACAGGGACCAGAGAACAATTTATGTGGATATTATGTTTGCGAGTTCATCCGTCAGACGTGCTGTGAGAAGGGGAGAAATTTAGAACAACTTAACGTACGTAAACAATTTCTATAGTTTTTAATTACCATTAAATTGTGTTTAGTTTTATTCATATATGTTGACTCCTTTTTAAAATCAGATCTAACCTCTACGGGCCGGTCTTCTGCCAAAGGATCGCGTACGAGCAATTCAGGAGGAATTGGCGGGATTCTTGGATGCATAAGTACTAGACCCAAAAAGAGAATACTATTCAGGTGTGTATATCGAATAGGGATTGTACAAACAGCTTATTTTGTATGTAGTGCATGAACACCGTGTATCGAATGTAATATGTTCGACATTTGGATCTATATTGTCATGATGATCTTGTGTAATATAATGGTTCCTTCATTGATGAGTGCAAAATACTAAATAAAAAATAAAATAACATACATGAATTCTCTGCCGCGACACAAAAAGTGGCCAAAATGCTGCCGCGGCAAAAAAAGGTTGCCAAAATGAATTCTCGCTTGGCAGAAGAATGTAAATCTCTGCATGCAGAAGAGTTATTTGTCCCGATGGTTGCTCCTCCCCCCTCGCACTCAGCAGCGGCCATGTGTACGCTCTTTTGTCCCGGTTGATAGGGCAACCGAGACTAAAGGTTGAGCTTTAGTCCTGATTGTCACGTCCTGGTTGGGGAACCGGGACTAAAGCCCCTTACCAATCGGGACACATAGGGTGGTTTACACTAGTGATACTTCTGATTGCCTGTATATTTCAATCGATCTTATATATGTTTCTAAATTTTAAACAAGAAAAATCCAGTCACTGCCTTAGTAATTGATATTTGCAAGTTGTTGAAGTGCACATTCACCCATTTCGAAATCTGGGATCATCTTGGGTCTTAATTGTTGTACATGTCTCATCAATGAGTCTAAATTATCTTGCACGTTAACCACTTTCATCTATTTCACCCACGGGCTTTCAATCAGACAATTATATCTTTGAAAAATCCTGTTTTGTAATTGCATGTCCCTCTTTCTCCAGCAGTTTATTCTTTCATGCTCAACGTTTATATAGGAATATGATTAAGATTAAGAAGATATATATTTCTTCATGTCATCTCTTGTCTCATTCTTCTTAGCTTCTCAGTGCACGTTTTTCCTATAAATTGGGAGGTGATAGGAATATATCTAGCCTTCACAAGACATCTTATACTAGTAGAATAGTTTTCCGTCAAAACAGATTATTCCATGTGTAGCTAACGGGGGTAAGCGATAAAGCGTCAAGTTAACTAGCATAAAAACTGAGTATAGCAACAGGAGAGAGGAGGTATAGCAATCCTCAACAGATTTCTCTTTGGTAGTATTCCTAAAACTAGATTGCTATATTTCTCTACACAAACAATGACATATGGGGACAAGAAACATAGCTAGCCACATAATAACCACGCACACCCACGAATACACACATATTGTCAAACACACAAGCACACAACACACACACATTGAACACACACCACACGCACGCACATACGTAGCACTGACACTACTAGTAAATAGGTCGTTTGTAGCGCACCTGTAAACAGCATATGTGGCGCACTAGGGGTGCGCCACGGGCCTCGCGCTACGGCTATCTCCTAACTGTGGCGCACTGGTTATATCGAGATAGGCGTAGCGCACCTACTAGTGCGCCACGGCTATGTGGGCATGTGCGCTACGCTTTGGATCTTCTGTGGCGCACGTTGCAGTGCGCCACTAAGCTGCGCAGGTGCACTTTAGTTGTAGTGCGCCACAAAAGCTAGCACATGTGCGCACGGGTGTATTTTTTTAATTTCAGAGCCAGATGATATACAATACAGATTATATACAATATTACAGGCAGATATACACACAGATATAAGATATACAGTTATATATATAAATACACAATTCGCAAAACAAGATTGAAACAAATACATATAGATAAGTCTCATACATGAATACATAGTATAAGTTATATTGTTTCGATCAAGTTACAAAGTAGTTGGTGACATGTGAATATATGTGTCTCGAACAAGTTAGAGCTCGGAAGCTCGCCTAGACATCTAAACGAGCTAGACACAAACGCGGGATAAACAACCAAAGACGATAAGCATGATCACCGCGATGAAGGTGTAGGTCTTCATCCGGTTCCTCGTCCTAACTCCCGCTAGATAGCGCGTGTATCTAGCTTCCGCCTCCACCATAGTGTTGTACCCTTTGTAGCTATTGCCGCTGAAACGGTGCACCTGTCTCCGATAGTCTTCCCAATCATCGTAGACTCCGGGAACCCGTCCCTTGTACACGACATACCACGTCATCTACAAGTTGACAATAATAATTAACCAGTGATTGAAAATAAACATGTATAATTAAAGTCACATATGAAGATACACTTATATAAAGTACTCCTAAATCGAAAAGACCAAACTCAAAAAGAATGCCTCATATATAACTAGGTTGTTCGACACAGGAATATGCTACGATGGAACCATCCGCCAAGTAGGATGCACAACACCTGGACAAGTGCATAGCACAAGGCGGACAATCCCATCGCAGCATATTCACATAAATAGTGTGCCACGACATTTCAATCATCGGCATTCTCGAAAAAGACCAAAGTAACTCAAAAATCATGCCTCATATATAACTAGGTTATTGGACACAGGAATATGCTACGATGGAACTGTACGCCAAGTAGGATGCACAGCATCTGGACTTGTGCATAGCACAAGGCGTACAATCTCATCGCAGCACATTCACATATATAGTGTGCCACGATATTTCAATCATCGGTATTATTCTCGAAAAATACCAAAGTAACTCGAAAAGAATGCCTCATATATAACTAGCTAGGTCATTGGACACATGAATATTCTATGATGGAACCGTAAGCCAAGTAGGATGCACAACATCTGGACTTGTGCATAAAACAAGGCTTACAATCCCATCACAGCACATTCACATATATAGTGTGCCACAACATTTCAATCATCGGCATTATTCTCGAAAAAGACCAAAGTAACTCGAAAAGAATGCCTCATATATAACTAGCTAGGTCGTTGGACACAGGAATATGCTACGACGGAACAGTTAGCCAAGTAGGATGCACAAGACCTGGACTTGTGCATATCACAAGGCTAACTATCCTGTCGTATCACATTCACATATATAGTGTGCCACGACATTTCAATCATTGGCATTATTCTCAAAAAATACCAAAGTAAATCAAAAAGAATGCCTCATATATATACATAGGTCGTTGGATACAGGAATATGCTACGATGGAACTGTAAGCCAAGTAGGATGCATAACACCTGGACTTGTGCATATCACAAGGCTCACAATCCCGTCGTAGCATATTCACATATATAGTGTGCCACGACATTTCAATCATTGGCATTATTCTCAAAAAAATACTAATAAATTAAGGAAAAAAAGAAGGACCAAAGTGAGCAAAGGACCAAAGAGTAAGCAAAAAAACCAAGCATTGATTGATATATAATAATAAGCAAAAGAAGTAAGCGATGATTCATAAACCTAATAAGATAAGTAGTAGCAAGTGCACTTGTCCACACACACACAAATGTCATCTATAGTTTGTAACTACAACTAGGCCAATATCAAGCCTTCTGGCTCGGCTTAGGGAACGGGAGGACGCCTTGTCTTGTCATGAACTTCCTATAGTCACCCTGCATCTCCAGGCGATCTTCTATGTCACGGTTATTCGGGATATTTCCTCTGTAGAAGATCCCCCCCCCCGAAGTCATGACATCATGAAAGATGATTTCCCCAAACTGCTGCTGGATGCGATACATCTCTTGTCTAATATCTGAATCAGTGATCTTGGCCTTTGCTTCGGCCCACTGTTTGAGATGATCTGACAAGGTAGAATTCTGCTGGTCAAGTAGGAACGCCCTCATGTGATGGAGTGCGTAGTAGGCTTCCTTCTTACTGTTTTCCGGCTACTTCACGCAGGGGAACTCCGTTACGTGGTTGAAGACGTGCCTACCAAACTTGAACTTCGTATGCACGAAGGTGGTGCCTTCCGTCGAGGCATAGCTAGTGAGAGCATCATCCAGAACTTCCTTGATCTTGTCGTAGTTTTTCTTCTTTTCTAGACTCCCCGAATCGAAATACGTGGTGGAATGCTTCGGCGATAAGGAGATGAGCGTGCAGTGTTCATCTCTGCACAAAAAAATCAAATGGAATGTGTTGGAAAAAGAATGATGATAATCTAATAAAGCCAATCGACGGTGGCGAGTGAATAACGACTTACTCGGGAAAGTAAGGCATGAGAATGTATTCCTTTGTCTTGTTCGCCACGAGGATTTTTTTAGGTACGAGGCCACGATACGTCGTTCAGTGGGGGAACCCAAGCAGTCGTCACGCATGTAGTAGGGGTCCACTATAGCGATGCCCGGTGTGTTCTCTCTAATGATCTGCATGGCCAGGCTAAGAGAAAACAGGCGGACCATGGTATAGTGCAGCGGGTATAGGTGGAACATATTGAAGATGTCATTGAACCGTAGGAAGAATAGATCCGCAGGGGCATTATCGACGAAGCCCAAGCCTGGTGGCACCTTAACCACGAATACCGGGTGCGAGGGATCTTTCTCCGCCAGAAGGCGTCTCTCTATCGTCAGCACGCCATCATGCACACTCTGCAGTTCCGAACTGGCGAGCCTCCGCAAATTCTTAGGTAGCATGGGCTCACCCGCCACATGAATCCTCCACATAATACCCTCGGGTCTTGGTGGCCCGTCCCGAAACCTGATCGGATTCGCAGTTGATGCCACCGGCTGGCTCGAGCTGCTAGATTTTATTTTCCTGCCCATTTTTCCTTTTGGAGAGCGGGCATGCACCGCAATCTGAGCACCGGCCGCCCTATGTAGTGTGTTAGGGCTTAGAATAAAGGGTCGGTTGGTTGTATCAGCTGGCTCTATAAAGGCAAAAGCTAGAGGCGTCTTCTGAGAACCAAACAAACGCTTGGTGATAGTGGCTTTCTCTGTGTGGCCACCAGCTAGGTCTTCGTTGCTAAACTGAGTGTTGAAGAAGTGATCATTCTAGTCTTCGTCGTCCTCGGCCGGATCCTTCGCCATGTGCATATCATCAACATGATTATCCAACCTACCGCGTGGAGGTGACGGCGAGGGCGGTAAGGGGGCCTTGCCACCGCTTGTCGCTGGCACGACAGGCGGTGCTGTTGTCTGTGGCGTGATGGCCCCCGCCGTCCCCAAATGGATCATGCTCTTTGTCCATTGCAAGAATAAGCCGAAGCAACTTCTGAGGAAAGCCGACTCTTCTTCATCCGCTCCTAGGGGTTGAATGGGAGGTTACAGGTCGTCGCAGCCCCTTAGCACCCGACTAATTTTAACCCCGTGCACGCTATTTGGCATCGGCCTTGAGTGGAACATGCGTTGCAAGGGTTGAACGATGGTACCCTTGGCAACATCCCTCAGCTCGTTGTTCACGTAGCATAAGAGAGTGCAAGGAACATCCATCTGCGGAAACCATGTACGGCGTCATCAGAGATGCCATAAGAATAATAGATGGCGTGAAAGTCGGTAAAGCAATTTGTTTACCGTGATGGCGTCGAGATCGGCTAATGTCAAGGCACCGCATACGGCGACGGGCGTGCAAGAGACGGAAGGGCTGCTTGATGGCGCGGTGTTGGCCGCTGGTGTATTCTCCCTACCGGATGCTTGGAGCTCCGGTGCCGCCGCGACGATGGCAGGGGGGCCACCAACATGTCCTGCACCGCGGTGATGGCAGGGGGAGTCACCAACACTTGCGCGCCGTGGTGCTAGCGGGCAGATTCAGGAACATGTAGTTCGCCTGATTCGTCGGCGCCGCGTTGTTCGAGTGGCTGCTGACCATGCTTGGAATCGGGCACGACCCTACTCGACCACCCGCACTCCAGTTCGCTATTGACTCCACCAAGGTAGGCAGGATGGACGTGAGGGTGATTGCCAGGTTGTCTTGGATGATCTTCGGGATCCACGCCACTTGTTCCTTAAGTTCTTGAACCTCGTGGTTTTCCTCCTCGCTCCTTCCCGACGGCGCCACATGCGTCCTCGGCGGTGGACCAAAATGATCCACCCAATTCTTACCCCCGAGGCCGGCCAGACGGCCAGCCGACGATGGCTTCTTCGTAACTGTCTCTATTTTCTTGGCCCGGTTCATCGCCCTGTTAAAAGTGTTATCCCACCGGGTGGCTGCCGTCGACCCCTGGGATGAGGAACCCTGGGATCCATGACTAGCAACAATTTCCTCCTCCTGCAGAAGAAGTAACAGTGAATCGTTTAGAAACTAGACTTCATCGATTAGAATGCAATCGAGTTGATCCACGGTAATTAGATTACTTACCACAATTTCCTTGAATTCCTTCACCGCAGGATCCGCGGTGAGTTGTTTGGTTTTTGGGTCCACATGGTAATGGGCGCTGATGAAGTTTCGAACCTTCCCGGGTTCGAATTTCGCAAAGGGGTTTTCTATCCCCTTAGATCTATACTCTTCATCCTCCTTATTCCATTTGGCCTCTGCGGTTCTGTATCCACCAGATCCGAGATGGTGATGACCTATATTCATCGCCTGCATCACCTTTTCCCGATTACTATTGGCCAGGGCTCTTTCGGATTCACACCTCTCCTTGAACTCCCAAAACTGATCTTCGATGATCTGCGGGTCAATCTTCTGGATCTCCTCGAGACTTTTGCCTTCTTTGTAGATCTTCTTCTTTATCCGGGTTCTCCAGTTGGCCAGGGCGATGCTCATCTTTGTGAGGGCGGATTTTTTTACTTTGTTCCCATGATAATTTGTGTTCTGATACTTAGCGGGGAACTTGTATCTTGCGTGCAGATTCTCGAAGAGGAGTGTGCGCAAGTGGCCATTATCTTTATGCCAGAGATTCTCGGTGTTGATCGAGATGGTTGTCCGGGTGATCGCCGCCACTTGCCCACCGTACCCTTTGACGACAAGGTCGGGCTCCAAAGGAACCCTTGTTGGGCTCACTTCGGTAATTTCCTCCCTGACGGTGTCGACCGTGTTCGGGCGCCGTTCCTTCGGCTTCTTCTTCTTCTTAGGAGGATTGCTACCACTCCCTATGCCCTCGCCGCCATCAGTGGTTTCATCACCCACCGTTCCTTCGGCTTCTTCCTCCGCGTCTTCCATCTCATCATCCTCGCTCTCCGAAGGATGGTATTCTTCATCGTCTTCTAGCCGCTGGGCCGCCTCCCAGTATGTCAATTGTTTATTCGGAGGTCTGAGTTCTCCTTCAGCGCTGATGCGCTTAGAACATCTAGCCTCGTCGTTGTCACACATCTTTGCACTAATAAAAACAAATAATTGTTTAAATGCACGGAAAAATCCGGCATGACCTTTGCTAATTTTCTTAAACTAGGAGTGCCCAATTTCTGCCGAAACGGAAGTTAATCAACATTCCGGCAAAAATCAGGACTCATTTCATACAAGAACCTGCATACACAACATAATAAAGTGCTTCATATACAAGCACAAGCACAATTTTAAGTGCTACAATTATATCAAGCACAAGCACCTATCATTATAGCAAGCACAAGCACCTGTCATTATAGCAAATACAATTGCAAGCACAAGCACCTGTCATTATAGCAAGCAAGCAAATACAACATGCAGATTATATGACAGCAAGCAAATACATATATAGAAGCACACAAGTTTTTGTACAACAGTATACATTAAATTGGCCTAATGCTAACTACTAACTGCTAACCTACAACTTACCTACAACCATCACAGTAAAAACTATATGTGTATCTGATAAGCATCATTAGTTGCTAGATGAGTATGCTTATATGATAAGCATTTCATTTGCTACAACCATCACAGTAAAACCTACAACCATCATCAGTTGCTGGATGAGTATGCTTATCTGATAAGCATTTCATTTTTATCTCATCAGATGAGATAAGCATAAAACCTACACCCTACACAGTAAAAGTGATATTGAGTATCTACCATCTAAACCTACAACCATCACAGTAAAAACTTGTGTTCTAGAAAAACAATACCTTGACATTCCACTTGTGTTCTACCAATAATCCAACTTGTGTTCTATCAAAACTATGAACAATTCACAAACAGTACCTTGACATTCAAGAATCACATGCCTAGCAAATTAGTTGGTATTCATAGGAGCAGATTTGGAGTGTTGTGTTCATTGGGATGCAGTACATGATTTGGACCAGAGAGTACCCGTGGCCTACTAAATTTCAGGGTACATGCAAAAACTACAACCACCCGTACAAATATGCATCCAAAAACTACAACCAGCTACACTCCGCTACAATCTAGCCCATCCAAGCAGAGGTACCTGGTACTTTGAGCACAAGTGTCATGCCCAGTTCAACCTTTGGTCTATCTAACAAAATTACCCCAGAGCTCTCTTGATACTAAATATGTTTGTCAAAATTTCTTTGCACTTCTCTATCACTGTTTAGGTTATCAACAACAAGATCCATGGGGTTGAACCATCTGCATGAGAACTTGTTCACAAATTGGCTCGCCAGGACCCAAACCAAATAGTCACTGTCACTCTAACCAAACCCTTTTCACTCTAGTACCAAATGACATAGTTGGTACTCCTACGAACTTAGCTTAACCCAAGTCATAACTAGACCTTTCAGGGGTAGAATAATAGTGAAAATACATTGTTGTCTACAAAAATCAGATAATAATTAACTAAAAAATACCATTACAGCAAAGGAATAGAACATAAAAGTTGAACCTTAACTCATGTAAATCAATAGTGACAAAACAACAGAATTAATGCATCATAACTGAAATAATCACATCAGCTAACATGACAAAATGGCTAGTGGGATCACATAGCAGGAAAATTTATCAAGACAGCATGCTAAAATGCATCTTGACTTACTCCCGTCTAGTGCCATAACATAAAATTCAAGACCAGTAATTTATCAAGACAGTATTAATGGATCAAGTCTCTCTTTCGGAACGAAATGTGATCAAATCAGAGGTTCTTAACATGATTTCCCCTAAACAATCCGTAGGTGCCTCTGATCCGCAGGTCGCCATTCCCCCCACACCCCGCCCAAGACAGAGAGACGAGCGAGGAGGAGGAGCCTAGAGGAGAGATGGGAGAGGAGGGAGGTACCTTGCCAGCCGTAGGAGGAGCAGACGAGCGAGGAGGAGCAGCCGCCATAGCCGTGTGTGGTCGATCCGCCGTCGTGTGTGGTCCAGCCCGCGCCACGCCGCGCCCTGTCCCAAACAATTCACGCAGCCGCGTCCTCCTCCTCCTCCTCCTAGCGTGGTGAACTCATCCTCCTCCTGGCGTGGCGGCCTCCTCCTCCTGACCTCCGGCGGCGGCGGCGCGTCGATGGGGACGACGGGGATGGGGACGATGGGGTTAGACTTGTGTCTGAAGATGGGGATCGAGGGCGACAGTTGACTAGTCCTACCCACTTAGGCGTAGCGCACCCTGGCCAAGTGCGCTACGGTTTAAAACCGTAGCGCACTTGGCCAGGGTGCGCTACGCCTAAGTGGGTAGGACTAGTCAGATAAGAGGGCTGCCACCCCCATAGTTATCACTAGCACTGCCTTATCCCACTGGTTCCACCCACTGCTCTATTCTAAACTTGTGAGCACCCAGGTTCGAAACCTGGTGCCCACCATTTTTATTTTTATTTTAAAAATATTTTTAAATGTTCCAAAAAAATGCCCAAAAGTGGTGATATATGCCATAAAAGTTTTGTTTTGTTTTTAAAATACTTTTAAATATTCCAAAAATGCCCAAAGGTGATAATATATATCATAAAAGTGGTACAAATATGATTCAAATATGTCATAATAATTTGTCCATGATACAAATATGTCATAATAATTTTTCCATGAATATTACAATCTTTTTCGACCACGCGTTTACAATATTTTTTGAGCTAGCATTTATAATCTTTTTTCCCTTCTTTGTCGTGATTGAATAATTTAGCTCTGGCACTTTAATATTTCTTCTTTTGAACGCGCTACCTTTTTTGGGTAGGGTTGTCCTTTTTCTTCTTGTGATGTATGTTGCTGCATCGTAGTCGTCGTCATCTTCAATCTTTGGATTGCCGTACTGGTCGAAGTCTTGCTCTTTGCCGACTCCATCCATTCCGATGATGTTTCTTTTTCCTCTCCTCACGACAACACGACTAGGCTTTGTCGGGTCGGTAATGACAAAACATTGGTCCACTTTGGTAGCCAGTATCCACGGTTCATTTTTCGCGGCCACGTTCACACCGGCGGCCTTGGATTTAGCTGCTTCGGGTATAACCATGGTTGTGAAATACCGGTCTTCTCTTTCGACGCTCTTTGCCCATCTGACACGAAACATCGGCACCTTTTCTCCATAGTAGTCGAGGTCCCAGATCTCCTCGATTCTTCCGTAGAATCTTTCCTTCACGTTGTCATCGGTGTAGAATTCCGGCGTTACGCCTGAGTTCTGATAATCACACTTGTTGTCCTTTTCCTCTGTGTAGAATGTATAGCCGTTGATATCATACGCCTGATAGGTCACCAAGTTTTGCATCGGTCCCTGCGACAAGGTGAATATGATCTTTTCCATGTCATAAGAATGCGATCGCGGAGATTATCAAGGAGCATCTGCCTAAACCAACGCGTGAAATCTGAGTTGTGCTCTTTGATTATTTCTCCATGCGTCCTTTATATGCCCCGGTCACTGTACTTCTTCTCGCACCTTTTGTGCTTCTGTACCCAAGGATCGACCGGTTCTAAATGCTGTAGCGCGACGAGGTTTGCTCGATCAAAGTCTCACGTCGAAAATCGAAGTCTGCATGCAGTATGCGACGACCCTCTCGGTGACCAGATCCGTCGAGCTTGCCAAGCTGCCTGTTGACGGGAAGACCGACAGGGTTCTCGATGTCTAGATAATTCGTGCAGAAAGAGATGCACTCTTCGACCAGAAAGCCCTTGGCTATGCTTCCATCTGGACGGGACCTGTTGCGAACGTATCCTTTGATGTGTCTGTTCATCCTTTCGAACGCCATCATGCTGCGGAGGAACATCGGCCCGAGTTGGACGATGTCGTCCACGACATGGACCAGCAGATGCACCATACTGTTGAAGAATGCGGGCGGGAAGTAGACCTCAAGCTCGCATAGTATCACCACGATCTCCTCATGTAGCCTCCTGAGCTGATTCACGCCAATCGACTTCCTAGAGATGACGTCGAAAAACTTGCAGAGGCCAAATAACGTTTCATAGACGTGCTCGTCCATTATCCCTCTTAGTGCAACCGGAAGTACCTCCGTCATTAGCATGGCATAGTCGTGAAACTTCATGCACTGAACCTCTGCTTCGCCTCGTCTAGGTATCTGCTTATCTTGCCCGCGTAGCCGTAAGAAAATTTGACTCCTAGAAGGCACTTGAAAAACTGTTTGGTCTCATCCTGGCTTAGAGTGAAGCAAGAAGGAGGGCAGTAATATTCGTTCTTCTTGAACTTTTTACCCTTCCGACGACCTTGTGTCGTCTCCGACTCATGATCATCGTCATCTTCCTGATCATCAGGAGTAGTGCGTCCTCCGTGAAGCTCCTTCTGGATACCCATGAATATCAGGTCGTGCCTTGATTTCAGACCATCTTTCGTCCTATCTAGCATGTTGATTATGGTGGCGACCAGACTCTCTCACATGTTTTTCGTGATATGCATGATGTCGAGGCTATGAGGCGTGCGGAGAAACTTCCAGTATGGCAACTCCCAGAAAACAGACCTTGTTTTCCATACCTTCATCAACGGCTTGTCTTGCTGCCTCTTTTGCTTCTTTCCAGGCTTAGGACAATCTTTCCAGTTTTTCAGCAACTCTTCCACTTCTTCGTTGCTCCTACGCTCTGGGATTCCTCGGGTCTCGGATTTGCCATCGAACAGGTCTCCACGTTTTCTCCATGGATCATTCTTGCCGAGCCACCTCCGGTGCGCCATGGACACGGTTTTCGAAGACCCTGGATCTTTCTCTAGTTGGAGATAGGTTGTGTTATCCATGCACCTAACGCATGCGCAGAATCCTTGGATAACCTGCCCCGAGATATACCCGTAACCTGGATAGTCTTGCACCGTAGTGACCAACGCGGCTCTCATAGTGAAATAATCTTGTGTGACGGCGTCGTAAGTATTGGCTCCAGATTCCCATAACGTGGCTAGCTCCTCTTTCAACAGCCTGAGATACAGATTGATGTTGGTACCAGGTTGTTTCGGCCCTTGAATTAGCATACTCATTTGTATGTACTTCTTCTTCATGCACAACAATGGAGGGAGGTTGTACATCCATACAAACACGGGCCAAGTGTTGTGCGTGCTGCTTTGGATACCGAACGGATTGAGTCCATCGGTGCTCGCACCAAGCCTGATGTTCCTCGAATCTCCACCGAATTCTGGGAATTCGAGGTCCAATGCTTTCCATTGGCTAGCATTTGAAGGGTGCGTTAGCAGATCATCCTTTTCGGGGTCATCGTCATCTCCTGGCTTCTTCCTTTCCGCATGCCATCGCATGAGCTTCGCTTCCTTAGGGTGCAAGAAATAGCGCTGCAGACGAGGAGTGATAGGAAAGTACCATACCACTTTTCGAGGTGCTTTCTTACCTTTCTTGTATCGACTCACGCCGCACACCGTACATGTGGTTTTCTCCGCGTCCTCGCCCCGATAAATGATGCAATCGTTGATGCATACGTGATATCTAACATGCAGTAGATCGAGAGGACGAACGATTTTCTTGGCGTCCTCGATACTAATTGGACATGTGTTCCCCTCCGGGAGACGATCGTGCCAGAATGCCATCATGTCGTCGAAGCTTGCGTCGCTTAATTTGTGTTTTGCCTTCATCTCCATAGCCTTGAGCGTTACATTCAACCAGGTATCATCGGGCCTGCATCCTTCATACAATGGAGTAACCGCGTATTTCTCAAGTTCCGCAAGCTTGGCTTTCTCTCTAGCGGCAGCCCTGGCGTTACTCGTCTTCTTGAGAAGCAGCTCTTGCACATAAGGGTCCTGCACTCAGCCTGACGTTGTTCCATCGTCGTCTGCTCCTCCGGCATCTAGATCATCATCATCCTGGTCTGCTTTTGCACCTTCACCAGGAGACTCTTCATCATCTCGCCCGTCCTCGCCATGATGATCATCGTCATGTTGCCCACCTTCACCGTCTCCATCGTCTTCGTCATCTCTTATCCAACGAGTGTATCCATCCATGAAACCATGGCGGAGCAGGTGCGCCTGCAGATTCCCGGAATCTGGGTCGATCACCCAGTTGAGTTTGCATCTTCTGCACGGACATCTTATATCCGTCTTGTTATTTCGTATCATGTCCGTCGTTGCACATTTCAAAAATCTAGACACAATGCCTTCGCTCATTATGCGGACCATTTTTGCCTGCATGCTGTACACGGTACAATTAGAAGTCTATTAGAACCACATAATGAATGCATGCATGCAATGGTCGTTAGAAAATTTCGGCATGACCTATCCTAAAATTAGGACCTTTGCGAAATGCAAAGTCTTGCCAAAATGGAAATGAATCAAAATTTTGGCAAAACAAATGGCAACTTGTTCACACAAAAACACAAGATAGAGAGACCGATCCATACACACATGAACATATCATTATCCTCTCCATACACACATGCATATGAGCATCGATACTCTCCATATATATACACACACATGACCATCGATCCTCTCCATACACACATCATGAGCATCAATCATCTACATACATATGAGCATATCATCCATATACACATGAACACATCCTTACATGGACAACTTACCGAGATGAGAGACCGAGATCGCGAGAAGATGGAAAGGAGAGGTGCGCGCGAGACCGGAGAAGGAGATGCGAGAGACCGAAGAGCTTCCTCTATTACGTATGTAACTTCCAAGGCAAGTTCCATATGCTAAAAATGGTGAATGAGTGGAGAAATTGAGGTGGAAAGGAGAAGGAACCCAACTAGATCTAAGGAGGAAGAAGAAGGGGAAAGTGAAGTGTGGGGTGGTGGATGATCACATGATCACATGTTGTGCACATGCATGGTCGACACATCCGTGGCACATATGACCATAGTGCACCATAGGGAAAAATCACATCCGTGGCGCACATGACAGAGTGCGCACGGATGTTTCTGCCCATTTAAGGAGCAGAGGGGGCTTCACATAGGCATAGCGCACTTGACGCATATGCGCTACGGATATCCCTAACGACCATAGCGCACCTCCCCTATATGCGCTACGGGTATGCGGCATGCGGCCAGCAGGGCCCTGGCCCACACATATCTGTGGCGCACTACGACCATGTGCGCCACAGTTGTTCTAATTGCTAGTAGGGCACTGCGCATAGGTGAGCCACGCCTATTTTAGCCGTGGGACACTTCAAGCATGTGAGCTACGGATGTGCTTATTACCTATAGCCGTTTCCCTAGTAGTGTGACAAGCACGCGCACACTCCACATGCACAGCACACATGGACACATACACACACGTATGCACAATAAATCCCCCGCACACACACCGGACCCACATGTCAATGTGCCTAAAAATTGAAGGGGGACATAACAAACTTGGTTGCTATAATTTTGGGGTTGGCTCTTGACTTTGCAAATATATCAAGTGGAGAGGCCAATATACTAAGCTTCCTAAAAAACGTGGGGGAACCACTTATAAGGCTGCTGGGGCTATTTTTTTTAACAAGGATTGCTATAATAGCAATTGGAAGCAAATATAGGAGGCTCTTGAAGATGCTCTAAATGGGAAAAAAATAAGAACCTATAGAAGGCGACGGTACGAGGTGGCTTATATGCGACGGTTTGGTGTGCCGCCCATGTCACCGCATACAGATGTACACGTGTAAAAACGGGTTATACGGTATGGATATGGGCCGCGCGACATAGGATGTGGGTTTCTAGGGCCATTGCTCGCTGATAAACGGGAAGTTCAACACGATCCTGACCGTACGCGAAGGAAGGGGATGCCGAAGCAAAAGTGTTTTCATTTCTTTGTCCAACACCTTGCTGTTGGATGTTCGATCGGATGTCTTGGACCACACTATCAGAATTCTAGAAACACCATAATTAGTACTGTCTCATAGATAGGTAAGGAAATTTTGCATCGGTTATCCTCAATTTTTTTGCATCTGTATGGATATGTTGACAATACCGTCTAGCATTGGGAAAATAATCCTATATGACCTGGGTCATATGATCCCAGTTGGTGGACCACATACATCGCCGTTTTATGGTAATGACACTTTTATTACATTATTATATAATAATGTTTACATCCGGTCTCTACATAACTAGGATGCACATAGTCACACAAACCACACAACTAAAACATAAAGAAAACAGACTAATATTACACAAAATGGTAACCAAAAGGCGGCCCCAAACTACGGCATATTAATCCGCAAATTACACTGCCATCCATGTCGGGAGGAAATATCTCTTGATGTGTCCTCCAATCGTGTACACGCCTCCACAAACAAGTCTTGAAACTTCATATATTGGAGAATAGTCCATGATGAGAGGATAGCCGTGGCCCGATAAATAACCTTCAGGGAGAAGACATAGTGTTATTAAAAATCTTGACATTTCTACATAGCCAAAGAGACCAAATAATGGCAAGAGCTTCCAACCTAAACAAAGTCCTGTATTTATCATCTATCCTATGCAACTAGTTACCAAAAACATTCGCAACCAAACAAGAGGGAGATAAACCAGAATCTATTTGGATGAATGACCATACATAACGAGCAAATTTATAATAGAAGAATAAATGACAGATTATCTCATCCTGATGACAAAAAACGTATTGTGTACTTCCATGCCAATTTCTCTTTACAAGATTATATTTTATAAGAATTACTCTCTTACTAAGATACCAAGCGAATATCTTCGTCTTTAGGGGTATTTTCATTTTCCATATTTTGCTATTACCATCGTCCGGAATATCAGGTTGAATAAATTCTCTATAGAATGAGTCAACTGAAAATTTACCACTTTCAAGTAGTTTCCATTTAATCTCGTCCATACCGTCCGACAGCTGCATGAGATACATATTTAGAGCCCACATATTTCCTCCATAACATGGTTTGCCAGAAACCATCTTCAGTCAGTAGTTTGAAAAGCCATTTACCAAGGAGCGCGGTGTCTTTGACTTGTAAATCATGTATACTAAGTCCACCGATATTCTTTCGGTCGGCAAACCACATTCCACCTGGCCAATCGATATTTCTTCTTTTCACTATCCCATGGCAAAAGAATCTTGATCGGAAATAATACACTTTATTCAAGACATCTTTAGGTATTTGGAAAAATAAGATCATATACAGTACCATATTTGTAAGTACCAAATTATTTATGAGTACAAGTCTTCCCCTAAGGGATAGCAATTTTCCTTTCCAACTATTAAGGCGTTTTGGAGCCTTTCCTCAATAAGTTTCCATTTAGCGATTGTGAGACACCTATAGTGAATCGTTATTCGCAGATAGTTGCTTGGAAATTGCCCCTGACCACAACCAAAAAGTTCAGCATACAGGTGGGCCTCGTTTTGATCATCGCCAAAACAGTACAAATCACTCTTATGGAAGTTTATTTTCAGTCCATATAGCTGCTTGAATGTTGTTAATATTAATTTCATATTCTTAGCTTTCTCCAGATCGAGTTCCATAAATAAGATTGTATCGTCAGCGTATTGAAGAATAGAGAGTATGCCATAAACTAGGTGGGGACTAGTCCTTCAATCTGGACATCAGCCTTTGCTCTCTCGATAAGGATAACCAACATATCAGCCATTATATTAAAAGGTATGGGCGATAATGGGTCCCCCTGTCTCGGTCCCTTCTTGGTCTGGAAGTAGTTACTAGTGTCATCATTTACTTTTATGGCAACACTACCACCTGACAAAAAGGACTATATAAGAGCACACCACTCCTCTGAAAATCCTTTCATATGAAGTGTTTACTGGAGGAAAGACCAATTAACTTTATCATACGCCTTTTCAAAGTCAATCTTGAATAATACACCATTTAGTTTTTTGAGTGTAGTTCATGGATTGTTTCATGTAATATTATTCCACCATCTAGGGTGTGTCTACCTTGCATGAACGCAGTTTGAGAAGGACGGACACCATGGTCAGCTACTGAATTTAGTCTAATCGTGGAAATTTTGTGAAAATTTTAAAGCTAACATTAAGAAGGAAGATTGGATGATATTGTTATATATGTTTTTCATTAGTAACCTTAGGCAATAAAATTATGTTGCCAAAATTTAGTCTAAAAATATCCACTTGACTGATCTATAAGAACCCAAAAAAATTCATCATATCCTTCTTGATGACTTCGTAGAATTTCTAGTAAAATTCAGCTGGGAAGCACAACATAAATGCCAAGGTACCTCTGAAGTTCAAGTGAAGACTAGAAGTAAAGATATCAAAGATACAAGCATCAAAGTCATGACATAATTAACCAAGTTTTGAGACAAGCACATTACACTAAGAATGACAACTATGCTCTCAAGAAGGTGCTCATAGAAAAAGTGGCGACTCAATAAGGAAGTGAAAAGGTTTTGAAAAGTTTGAAAGTCTTCCAAATGTTGAAAGTATGGCACTCATTAGCTTTGAGCTCTCATTGCCCCTATCATAGGTGAAAGTGAGGTCCAATATGAGTTATATGCTTGACAGACCATAAACTAGAAATCTTATGTCCCTTGAGTACGAGGGCCGCTCCTCATGATACTCAACTTTAGTTATCGGTAAGTTCTTGTCATAGTAAATACATGCGTATCATAGAGAACAGTCAACGGGGTACCCCTTGCACATGATACTAGAGCTATCCCATAATCAAAATGACAAGGCAAGTAGACAATGAGCACCTCAACAATCTTCTTATTTGCTATGGGAAAATGGCGCTTTTTTCTCTCTTTCCTCTTTTCATATGTATCTTTTTTTATAAGAAGAAAGCTTCATATATTGCTCAATATGGTTATGCTGGAAGTTTCCCCATGATTAGGCATGGCTTAGTATAGCGGCCCAGGTGTTTATCTAACACATATACATAACTCCAAGGACTTACAAGCTCCCCTTTTATTTCACACCGACGACATCCGCAAACAAAAGAGCATGATATCAACTGGATATATATATCCACAAGTGTTGTAAGCGTTCCCCGTGACAGCACGGTTCTGCTAACTCCTAGCCTATAATTTGCAAGCATAGAACTTTCATGGACAGTCACAATGGTTCGGGTTTATTAAGTGCAAGAAATAAAGTGTGCCATCAAGTTCGTGAGAGCTTTACTAACTAACTTTCTCAAAACAGTCAAATATTTTATTTGGAAGAAAACAAGGCATAATGAATATGCACTGAATAGAAAATGATGCTAGTAGGTAGGTATGGTGGACACTGTTGGCAATGTTGGTTTTGGGGAGTTGGAAGCACAAGTAGAGCTCATACTCAATGCAAGTGAAGGCTAGCAATAGAGAGGGAGCGACAAACGAGAGAGCAATAACTGTAAAAATCATGCTTGCAACAAAACATGACTAATTATGGCATGAAAGTGATAAAAGAACTCTGAGGCAAAATAAATCATCGAGGCTTACTAACTATTATTCAGTCATATCCATGCGTGAGCGTGTGCCAAGTCGATTCACATGAAACATTCAGAGGAGGATACCACAATATCATACCAAGTTATGAATAAAACAATGCAAGCAAACATTCATATGACATGCTACAAAATATTAGCAAGCTAGAGCTAATCCTAAGAAAGCAAGAACTACTAAGCATCCATAAATAACATACACCTTACATGAACAGACTAAGCATGCTCACAATGATGAGTATATGTACAAAAATGAAAACAAATAGAGTTCATTACCAGCCTCTTACCACACCTCAAGTTGTCTTAATCTTCATTATTGCCCTTCACTTGTGTGGCTTGAATAATAACATGAAACCAAACTCCAATAAGGACTACTGAACCCTGCAAAGAACTTCACAAAACCAAAGAAGAACAACAAATATTTTTGGTGTTTTCGATTTTTTAAAGCAAGCACACAAAGCAAAAAAACAAAGCAAAACCTTTTTGGATTTTTCTTAAGGCAAACCAATGCTAAAAAGCAAAGAAATAAACCAAGAGAAACAATGAAAATATTTTTGGTCTTTTTGTGTTTTGAGAAAGCAGAAACAAAAACCAAAAAGAAAGCGAAATATGGATATACAAAGGACCAACGAAACATGATATATATATGAGTGTGATGTCGGTGTACCTCCTCCCAAGCTTAGGCTTTTGGCCTAAGTGGGGATCAACTCCATGATGACCAAGAAGTTGCACCTCCGTAGTACGACAAAGAGGCCCCTTAGTCCTGGTATGAGCTCGAGGACGCCCCTGATAGCTCGAAGTTGGATATTTCTTATCTTCCCGCGCTGGGCTATGCGGTCATCATCATTAGTTATCCCGCGGTAGAGCTCCAAGAAATCAGCACCTGAAGTATGCTCTTTGTCATTAATATTAAAAGTTACTTTTCCTTGATTACAATTGATGACAGCACCTTAAGTATTAAGAAAAGGTCTCCCAAGAATAATAGACATATTATCATCTTCGGGCATCTCAAGCACAACAAAATCAGTTAAAACTAAGCAATTATGAGCCACTTGAACAGGAACATCCTCACATATACCAACAGGAACAGTAGTAGACTTATCAGCCATTTGCAAAGATATATCGGTTGGTATAAACTTTTCTAGCTGGAGTCTCTTGTAAATATAAAAAGGCATAACACTAACTCCAGCTCCCAAATCACACAAAAGATTTCTAACATAATTATTCTTAATAGAGCAAGGAATAGTTGGTATACCTGGATCACCAAGTTTCTTTGGAACCTTACCATTGAAGGAATAATTAGCAAGCAAAGTAGAAATTTCCTCATTAGGAATCTTCCTTTTATTAGAGACAATATCCTTCATATACTTTTAATAAGGAGGCAACTTAATAGCATCAGTCAAAGGAATTTGCAAAAATAAAGGTTTCATCCACTCACAAAAATTGTTATAGTGTTCTTCCTCCTTTGACTTGTGTTTCTTATTAGGAAAAGGCATAGGTTTCTGCACCCATAGTTCTCTCTCACTACCATGTTTATTAGCAATAAAATCTTCCTTAGTGTACCTAGTATTCTTAGTGTGCTTCTTAGGTTCTTCCTCAACTTCTTCCTTATCAGGAGCATTATTTTTACCATTACCACTCTCAGTTTCAGCATCAGAGACAGATATACTATTAGGATCTACAGCAGGTTCAGGTGGTTCCTCAACTATTTTATGTTTCTTTTTCTTTCTCTTATGAGGACTACCACTACTTTCACCTTGTTGAGAATCCTACTCAATTCTTTTAGGGTGCCCTTCAGGATATAAAGGATCTTGAGTGGCTATACCACTACTAGTTCTAATTCCATAAGCATGTTTATCTCCTGAGGCATTAACTAGCATATCCTTTTGTACCTTGGCAAGTTGATCAATTTGAGTTTGAACTATTTGAAAGTGTTTACATAGCATTTTAACATTATTAGCAGTTCTTTCCACAATATCTTTCAACTCATTAATATCTCTAGGGTTTTCCAATAAATGATTCTGAACTTGTTTATTAAAATTACCTTGTTTAACAATAAATGTGTCAAGTTCATCTAAGCATTGACCAGGAGGCTTACCATAGGGAATATCACCTTCATTAAAGTGGAGAGAGTGTACCTCAATAGTAGATGATCGGGGAACTGGCTTACATAATTCTTTTATAGGAGGTAGATTCTTCACATCTTCAGCTCTAATACCTTTCTCCTTAAGACATTTCTTAGCTTCCTTCATCACTTCATCATTTAATGCAATCACTCCCCTCTTCCTTGGTATTGGTGTTGGAACTGGTTCAGGCACAACTGGTTCAGGAGTAATAGGCTCAGGTGTATCTAGCTCTGTTGAAGTCCAATCATCATAATTCTGTAGGGGTTCTTTTCCTGAAAACACAATCAGCAAAATTATCCAGGTATGTCCTAGAATCATTAGTTAGTCCATAATAATAAATATCAAGAAGCTCATTTTTAGGCAATGGACATCCAAGATGTGCATGAATCAAGGCACAGAACCTTGTCCATGACTCAGGCAATTTCTCCTCTTCTCCCTTCTTATAATCAAAAAGTTTCTGCAAAGCAGCATGTCTAGCACTAGGAGGAAAATATTTCTGGAAGAAAGAAGCAATCAAACAATCAGGGCTATCAATGGATCCAGGAGGTAATCTATTAAACCAAGCTTTAGCTTTCCCTTTTAGTGAAAAGGGGAAGATCTTTGTAACAAAGTACTTGCACATCTTAAAATCATCAGAGAATAAAGCACTCATAGTGGAAAGCACATTCATATGTGGCACAACACTCTCACTCTTAGTCCCACAAAAAGGTTCTTTCTCAACAATGTCTATATAGGATAAATCAAGAGAGAAATCATTATCTTTATCTTTAATATCTATGGGAGAAGTGGCAAACTTAGCATCAGAAGATAGTTCAGGAATAATGGTACGTCTCTCAAGGAGACTCCTAATAGCACTAGCACCATGTGTGTTTTGGTACTCTTCAATAAAATCATCAGTCATTTCAATGTAACCATCACTAATATCATATCTCTCTCTAGACTCAGGTGAGCTAATAGGTGTAATAGTGTCTTCACTAGGAGTTTCAGTGTTTCCTAAAATAGTTCTAGCAATAGTAGCATCTAGGAAAGGACCTACTGAACCACTCGCATCAAGCACAGTAGAAGTAACATCATGAGTATCAGAAGCAGTTTCAGATTCAGCAGTAGTAGCAGTGTGTGTAGCATGTGTATGTGGTGGTGGTGTAACAAGCTTACTTATAACAGACGGTGAATTAAGAGCAGCAGAGGTGTTTAGGACTGTACCTATTCTTGTAGCGGATGGTAAAATAGGAAACTTTCCATCACGAGACTTCCCCATGATAAAAGGAATAGCAATGAACAATAATAGATCCAAGTGAACTTACAAATAAAGCTATGCTCCCCGGCAACGGTGCCAGAAAATAGTCTTGATGACCCACAAGTATAGGGGATCACAACAGTCTTCGAGGGTAGTATTACCCAATTTATTGATTCGACACAAGGGGAGCCAAAGAATACTTGCAAGCCTTAACAACTGAGTTGTCAATTCAGCTGCATCTGGAAATAGTTCTTGCTCACAGTAGTTTATCAGTAGCAACAATTGTGTAGTAGCAACAACAAAGTAACAGCATCAGCAAAACAGGAGCAATAGTAACAGCATTAGCAAACAGTAGGATATGAGCGCAGTAGGCATAGGGATGGATGGATGGGTGTTGCATGGACAAGTCTAAACATGTAACTTCAAGATCTAGGGCAATTGCAGATAAATAAGAATAAATCATCCAAGTACTAAACAATCATAGGCATGTGCTCCATATATAGTCATGCGTGCTCGCAATGAGAACTTGCACAACATATTTTGTCCTGTCAGCTGATACGTCCAATTTGCATCACCATTCTATATCATAATTTGCCTCTATTCATTGATTTATTTCTTTTTAAGAGGTGTTACATATGTATTTTCATCTATTTTTGCATGTTGGATGATTCTTGGAGGATGAACTGCTGGAGTCAGGATTCTGATGGAAAAAGAGGTGTTTTGATCCAATTTCGTGAAGATCAGAAAAATACTAGAAAAACTACGGAAAATCATATTTTCCCAGAATACAAAGAAAGCCAGAAGGGGAGGCGGAGATGGGCCACAGGGGGCCCACACCCTCCCAGGCGCGGGCCACCCCTAGGTCGCGCCTACAGGGGTGTGGCCCACCTGAATCCGCCCTCTCGCCTATATCTTCTCATCGAAACCCTAAAACAAATAGAGTGACCACAGAAAGATTCTGCCGCCTCTGCGGGGCGGAAAACACCGAGAGAGAAAGAGCTCTCCGTTAGACAGATTTCTGCCAGGGAAATTCCTTCCCAGAGAGGGGAGATCGTTGCCATCAACACCATCATCAAGCTAGACTTCATCGGGATCATCATCATCATCCACACCATCATCTCCACCAGCACCATCATCACCACTCCATCCCGCTGTAACAATTGTGTTGAATACTTGCATAGTTCTTAGGGGAAACTTTCCCGGTGTTGATTACTATTGTAGTTGATGCTTGTGAGTGGAACCATTGGATTATTTTTTATGTTCATATTGTTATCCATCACCATATCATGTTTGATCTTGATCCATATGATATCTTGTGAGTAGTTCATTTAGTTATTGAGGACATGGGAGAAGTCATGTTGTTAGTAGTGGATTTGTGTTGAGATATTATTCAATGGTTTAGTATTTAAAATGTGGTGCTATTATTCTAGTGGTTTCATGTGAACATCGACTACATGATACTTCACCATTTATGGGCCTAGGGGAATGCATTGTGTATTTGGCTACTAATTATGGGGTTGCCGGAGTGACAGAAACCTGAATCCCCGTTAGGACACCATTGCACAAGGGAGTGTAGGATCTCAGAGTTTAAGGCCGTGGTTAGGTTTATATCTTAATTTCTTTCCTATAGTTGCGGATGCTTGCAGGGGGTTTAATCACAAGTATGTACTAGTCCAAGTAAGGTCGGTACATTAGCACAGGTTCACCCACACAACACTTACAACACCAAAGAAGGGTAATCGGCTATTTGAAGCAAAAGCACTTGACAAAATTCCCATGTGTCCTCGAGAACGTTTGGTACTTATAATTATTTCCACCGGCTTGTCCCTTGCTAAGAAAGGATTGGGCTACTTGTTGTAGTTGTTTGTTATCTTTATTACTTGCACTTTATTTCTTTGCTTTATCAGAAAACCCTAAAAATCCGTTTGCTAAGTATTTACAGAGATTTCCTGCTCCATACCACTAGTCAACACCTTCTGCTCCTCGTTGGGATCGACACTCCTATTTATCGAAAGTATTACGATACAAACCCTATACTTGTGGGTCATCACCAGCCCGTTGCAGCGGGGCCTCAAGGGAACTACTGGCAATTAAGGTGCTCCTTTTAATAGAGCACCGGAGCAAAGCATTAACACTCCATGAACACATATGATCCTCACATCATAGCCATTCCCTCAGGTTATCCCAATTTATGTCACTTTGGGGCCTTTGGATCCGGACAATGATATCTGTACACAACTTGCAGATAAGATCACAAACAATACTATCATAATGAATCAATAATAAGTTCAGATCTGAGATCATGTCACTCAGGCCCTAGTGACAAGCATTAAGCACAAGTTGAAACTGTTGGAATTATGCCCTAGAGGCAATAATAAAGATGTTATTATTATAATTCTTGTTCATGATAAAGTTTATATTCCATGCTAGAATTGTATTAAGCGGAAACTTTGATACTTGTGTGGTTTATGAACAACGTCGTGTCCCTAGTACGCCTCTATGTACTAGCTCATTGATTAATGATGGTTAAGGTTTCCTAACCATGGACATGAGTTGTCGATTAATAATGAGATCATATCACTGGGAGAATGATATGATGGACAGACCCAAATCAAGCAGAGCAATTAGATCGTGTCATCGTGTTCATCTTTGTGAAGCTTTTTCTTAGGTCAAATATTGTATTCCTTAGACCATGAGATAATGCAACTCCCTGGTATCGGAAGAAATCTTTGAGGTCATCAAACGTCATCCTATGAGAGGGTGATCATAAAAGTGTCTCTCAGGTGATCGGAAAGTACTTGTTGGGTTGTATGTATCGAGATGGGATTTGTCCCTCCCAAGTCGGAGAGATATACTTCGGGCCCACTCGGTAATCGATATCAACACTGCTTGCAAGCAAATGGTTAAGGAGTTAATCACAAAGTGATATCGGATTACGGAACGAGTAAAGTACTTGCTGTGAACGAGATTGAACTAGGTATGCCGATACCGACGATCGAATCTCGGGCAAGTAAAGTATCGCGTGATGAAGGGAATATATATATGGGATTAATTGAATCCTGGCATCGTGGTTCATCCGATATGATCATCAATGAATGTGTGGGAGTCAATATTGGTTTCCAGACCCTGCTGTTGATTATTGATAGAAGATCATGTCTGCATATTCTCGAACCCGTAGGGTCACACACTTAACGTGTCTCGACGCTAGGATAGAATGGATAATTGGTTTATGAGTTTTTGTTCGGAGTCTCGGATGAGATCCAGGACATCACGAGAGGTTCTGGAATGGTCCAGAGAATAAGATTCATATAAGGGAAAGCAGTTTTTGGATTTCGGAATTGTTTCGGATTGTTCGGTATTGTACCGGAAGCTTCTAGAACCTTCCGGAGTGGGACCAACGTGGCCCCACTTGTCGGGAGGGGAGTGGTCCTACGAGGGAGTGTCCTGGCCGCATTGGGCCAGGGGCACAAGGCCCCATAGGCCCAGCCGGCCAAGCCCTAGGGGAAATCCTAGGGAAACCTTCTAGAAGGAAGGGGAAAACTTGCCCCCCACTCCAACCCTTGGGGCCGCCACCCTAGGGCTTGGAGGAGGGGCCAAGGGGGCCGGCCAACCCCCTATATATAGAGGGCAGGGGTGCAGCCCTCCTCCCCCACTCCTTCAACCCTAGCCGCCATACTGCTGCCCTCCAGATCTCTCTCTCTCTCTCCCGACTGCGCGTAGGCGAAGCCCTGCCGCAGAAACTCTCCACCTTTGCACCACGCTGTCGTGTTGTAGATCCAATCTATCTCTCCACCCCACTTTCTGGACCGAGTAAGGAGGAGACGTCGAGGTGCCGTACGTGTGCATCTCTCGGAGGCATCGCCACTTGCGGTGTTGGATCGGATCGGATCGCGAGGAGGAGAAGCTAGTACGACTACATCAACCACGTTCCGTTGAACGTTCCGCTGTGCGAATCTTCAAGGGTATGAAGATCTCATCTATCCCACCTTGTTGTTTGCATCTCCTAGATTAGATCTTGGCTTTCCCGTTCTCATCCGTAGAATTTTTTTGATTTACTATGCTGCGAAACCCTTCAGTGGTATCAGAGCTAGATCTATGCGTAGATGTGTTTCACGAGTAGAACGCAACATGCTTGTTACGGGCGTTGATGTTTTCTGTTGCAAGTCTCTTGTTTGTGTACTTATTTTGACGCGGGATAGTGAGATCGAAGCGGTCCAGGCCAACTTTACGCGACCTTGTTCGCGAGACCGGCTCCGCACTTGACGTGTGGCTTGTTCCACACATGCGGCTGGTGGATGCCAGTTTCTCTCACTATAGTTGCCATGGGATTTACACCGGATATTGACAACCATAATATCACCGTTGTGTCTTTCCGTATGTAAGAATCATTCTTAGCTTGTTACTCCCATAAGCCACGTAAAACATGCAACAACAAAGTAGAGGCGTCTAACTTGTTTTTGCAGGGAGTGTTTCTGTGATATGGTATGGCCCAAGATGTGATGTGTATGTTGTATGCAATGATCATGTTTTGTAATGTTTCACGAGTTGCATGTCGATGAGTACACAACCGGCAGGAGCCATATGGTTGTCTTTATAATTGTGTATGACATGTGTGTCAACTTCTTATACGCCATGTAATAGCTTTACTTTATCGCTAAGTAGTTAGCAATAGTTGTAGTTGCTATTCGTGGTGGAGGCAATCATGGTGGAGTTATGGAGATCATGCTGGCACTCACAAGATGGAGATCATTGCGCGGAGATTGGCTATACCATGTCACATAAAATTATATGCATGTGATGTTTATCCTTTTATGTATCTTATTATGCTTAGATCGCGACGGTAGCATTATAAGATGATTCCTCACTTAAAGATCAAGATAAAACTGTGTTCTCCCCATGTATGCACCGTTGCGAAAGTTCGTCATGTTCAAGCATCACGTGATGATCGGGTGCTATAAACTCTACGTTCACATACAACGGGTGCAAGCCAGTTTTGCACACGCGGAAATACTTGGGTTTGACTTGACGAGCCTAGCATGTACAGACATGGCCTCGGAACACACGAACCGAAAGGTTAAGCATGAGTCATATGAATGATATGATCGACACTTTGTTGTCCACCATTGAAACCACATCTCTTCTTGTGAAGATCGGATCAGGTGTGGTGAATTTGGATCGTGTTCACTAAACAACTTGAGGAATGTTGAATTTAGTGGGAGTTCATCTAGTAATTTGATTAAGTTGAACTAGTTATCATGAACATAATCTAAATTGTACTTGCAAATTTTGTAGATAAAATGGCTAAGTCCAACTTCAACTTCAACGTTTTTGCTGAGAAAGAAAAGCTTAAGAACAATGGGTCTAACTTCACCGACTGGTTCCGCAATCTGAGAATCATTCTCTCTGGCGGACAAAAGGACTATGTCCTTGAGAAAGCGCTAGGTGACGCCCCTGCTGTAGATGCGCCGGCTGATGAGAAAGTTGTTTATCAGTCGCGCAAGGATGATTATGGTGTGATTAAGAGCACCATGTTGTTTGCTATGGAATCAGACCTTCAAAATTGTTTTGAGGAGTTCCCCGGGCCCTTTGAGATTCTTGAGGAACTGAAAACTATGTTTCAGACTCAGGCCCGTTCTGAGAGATATGAGATCTCTGAGAAATTCTTTAACTGCAAGATGGAGGAAGGGAGTTCTGTTAGTGAGCACGCCATTAAGATGTCGGGCTACACTCAACGCCTTGATCAACTGGACTGCAAGATTCTAGAGGAGCTCAAGATTGACAGAGTTCAGCAATCACTCCCTCCTATCTACAAAGGTTTTATAGTTACTCATAATCAGATTGGTTCCACTGATACGATCACTAAGCTCTTCGCTAAGCTGAAAGCTGCGGAGGTGGACATCAAGAAAGATAATCATGTGTTGATGGTCAACAAGCCCCCCAGCTTTAAGAAAGGTAAGGGTGCAAAGAAGCCCTTCAATAAGGGCAGCGGCAAGCGCGTTGCCCCTGCAGAGAAGAAGCTCAAGTCTGGACCTAAGCCAGACACTGAGTGCTTCTATTGCAAGGACAAGGGTCACTGGAAGCGCAACTGTCCGAAGTACTTAGCGGACAAGAAGGCTGGCACCATCAAAGGTATATTTGATATACATGTTATTGATGTTTTCCTTACTAGCCCTCGTTGTAGTGCCTGGGTATTTGATACTGGTTTAGTTGCCAATATTTGTAACTCGAAACAGGAGCTACGAAATAGACGGCGGCTAGCGAGGGATGAGGTGATGATGCCCGTTGGCAACGGATCAAGAGTTGATGTGATGGCCGTCGGCACGCTCTCCTTAGTTTTACCTTCGGGATTAGTTTTAAACCTTAATAAATTCTATTATGTGCCTGCGTTAAGCATGAACATCATATCTGGATCGTGTTTATTGCAAGACGGTTATTCATTTAAATCGGAGAATAATGGTTGTTCTATTTATATGAGTAACATCTTTTATGGCCATGCACCTGCTGTGAATGGTTTATTTCTTCTGAATCTCGAAAGCAATGAAACACACATCCATAACATTGAGGCTAAGAGATGCAAGGTAGATAGTGATAATAGACTTATTTGTGGCACTGCCATCTAGGTCATATTGGTGTAAAACGCATGAAGAAACTTCATTCTGATGGACTTTTGGAGTCTCTTGATTTTGAATCATTTGACACGTGCGAACCATGCCTCATGGGCAAGATGATCAAAACCCCGTTCTCCGGGATAATGGAGCAAGCAACGGACTTGTTGGAAATCATACATACCGATGTATGCGGACCCATGAGTGTTTCGACGCGCGGTGGTTATCACTATTCTCTCACTTTTACTCATGACTTAAGTAGATATGGGTATATCTATTTAATGAAACATAAATCTGAAACATTTTGAAAAGTTCAAAGAATTTCAGAACGAAGTGGAAAACCATCACAACAGGAAAATTAAATTTCTACGATCCGATCGTGGAGGTGAATTTGAGTTATGATTTTCTCACGCATCTTAAAGCAAGCGGAATCGTTTCGCAACTCACGCCACCCGGAACACCACATCGCAATGGTGTGTCTGAACGCCAGAATCAAACTTTATTGGATATGGTGCGATCGATGATGTCTCTTACAGATTTGCCGTTATCATTTTGGGGTTATGCATTAGAAACCACTGCATTCACTTTAAATAGGGCACCATCTAAATCCGTTGAGACGACACCGTATGAGCTGTGGTTTGGTGCTAAACCTAAGTTGTCGTTTCTTAAAGTTTGGGGATGTGAAGCTTACGTCAAGAAGTTGATGCCGGACAAGCTCAAACCCAAAGCGGAGAAATGTGTCTTCATAGGATACCCTAAGGAAACGATTGGGTATACCTTATATCACAGATCTGAAGGCAAAGTGTTTGTTGATAAGAACGGATCCTTTCTTGAGAAGGAGTTTCTCTCGAAAGAAGTGAGTGGGAGGAAAGTAGAGCTAGACGAGGTTACTGAACCTTCTCTTGAGTTGGAGAGTAGCGCAGCACCTGAAATTGTTCCAGTGCCGTCTGCACCAACAATAGAGGAAGCTAATGACAAGGATCATGAAGCTTCGGATGATGCTACTACTGAACGTCGCAGGTCGACAAGGTCGCGTGCCCCTCCTGAGTGGTACAGCAACCCTGTCTTAACTGTCTTCTTAGTAGACAACAGTGAACCTGCGAACTATGAGGAAGCAATGATGAGCCCAGACTCTAAGAAATGGCTAGAGGCCATGAAATCCGAATTGGGATCCATGAGTGAAAACCAAGTATGGACTTTGGTGGACCCTCCTAGCGACCGAAAGGCCGTTGAGTGCAAATGGATTTTCAAGAAGAAAACGGACGCGGATAGTAATGTTACTATCTATAAAGCACGGCTTGTCGCGAAAGGTTTTCGACAAGTTCAAGGTGTTGACTACGATGAGACTTTTTCTCCCGTAGCGATGTTTAAGTCCATTCGGATTTTATTAGCAATTGCTGTGTTTCATGATTATGAAATATGGCAGATGGATGTCAGGACTGCGTTCCTCAATGGCAACATTGATGAAGAGTTGTATATGATGCAACCCGAAGGTTTTGTTGATCCTAAGGATGCTGATAAGGTGTGCAAACTTCAGCATTCCATTTATGGACTGAAGCAAGCATCTCGGAGTTGGAACCTTCGTTTTGATCAAGTGATCAAGAGCTTTGGATTTGCTCCAAATTGCTACGAAGCTTGTATCTACAAGAAAGTGAGTGGGAGCTCAGTGATATTTTTGGTACTATATGTGGATGACATATTGATTATCGGAAATGACATTGACATGTTTAACGATGTGAAGAGTTATTTGAACAAATGTTTTTCAATGAAAGACCTAGGGGAAGCTGCTTATATATTGGACATCAAAATCTATAGAGATAGACAAAGACGCCTGATAGCTTTAAGCCAAAGTACATACCTAGACAAAGTTCTGAAAAGGTTCAGAATGGATAAGGCAAAGAAAGGTTCAGTGCCTATGTTGTCAGGTGAGGTATTGAGCAGGGCTCAGTGTCCTTCTGATAACGATAGAGAAGCTATGAGCAAAGTGCCTTATGCCTCGGCCATAGGATCTATCATGTATGCCATGCTATGTACTAGACCGGATGTGTCCAATGCTCTTAGTTTGACGAGCAGATACCAAAGTGATCCAGGAGTGGAACACTGGACAACCGTGAAGAACATCCTATAGTATTTAAATAGAACTAAAGAAATGTTCTTAGTCTATGGAGGTGATGAACAGCTCGTCGTAAAAGGTTACGTCGATGCTAGTTTCGACACCGACAAGGATGATTCTAAATCTCAGACAGGATACGTTTATATTTTGAATGGAGGAGCTGTGAGCTGGAGAAGCTGCAAGCAAAGCGTGATCGCGGGATCTACAGTAGAAGCGGAATACATGGCTGCTGCAGAAGCGTCAAGTGAAGGAGTTTGGATCAGGAACTTCATCACTGAGCTTGGTGTGGTTCCAAGTGCCTTGGACCCACTGGAGATATTTTGTGAAAACATTGGTGCCATAGCACTGGCTAAGTAACCAAGATATCATCCAAAGACCAAGCATATCAACCGCAAGTTTCATATAATTCGAGATTATATAACAGATGGAGATCTGAAGATTAGCAAAGTACATACGGGTCTGAATGTCGCAGATCCGTTGAGTAAACCTCTTCCACGAGCAAAACATGATCAACACCTTAGTGCCATGGGTGTTAGATTGTTGCCAGATGTAAACTAGATTATTGACTCTAGTGCAAGTGGGAGACTGTTGGAATTATGCCCTAGAGGCAATAATAAAGATGTTATTATTATAATTCTTGTTCATGATAAAGTTTATATTCCATGCTAGAAATGTATTAAGGATATACAACCATCTAGCTACTACATGAACCCATATTCCAAGGTGGAACTACTCACGCATCATACCGGAGAAGAAGGCCTCTGGGATGATCTCCCCTCCAGCAGGGTGCCGGGAAGAACTTCAGATCCCCCCGATCTAGGGACGACAGTGGCGGCGCCTTCAGAAGGTTTCGTGGAGTTTTGATCCGGTTCATAGGGTTTCTACATTGGGGGCTTCTTGTAGGCAAAGAGGCGAGGCTGGGAGGCGGCCAGGGGGCCTACACCCTACCCAGGCGCGGGATGGGCCCACCCGCGCCTACGGGGGTGTGGTGGCCCTAGTGTGCCTCTCTGTATCCCCTCTGGACTTCGTGACGCCCATGGTAAAATATTTAATTTGTCTTTTGTCCCGTCCAATTCCAAGAATATTGATTTTCTGCCTTTCTGGAACCAAAAACAGAACAAAACAGGAAACTGGCACTGTGGCAACTTGTTAATATTTTAGTTCTAGAAAAGATATAAAAACACCTCAAAGTGTAGACAAAGCAAAGCAAAGTATATACTAAACAATCATGGAGCATAAAAAATTATAGATATGTTTCCGACGTATCAAGCATCCGCAAGATTAACTACTGCTCGTCCTCGAGTAGGTAAGTGATAAAAGAACAATTTTTGAGGTGACATGCACCATCAAAACCAAGATCAAACCATTTGCAAGCATTGAAAGCTAGGAACAAAGAACTCTGAACAAGTGCATGAAAGATGGATTTCTAACAATAGGACATAGTAACTATGCATGCAACATGAAAGGCTACAAACAAAGATCATGAATAACATGCATTGAAAAACATTTGTTTGTTTCACATACAGAAAACATAACATAGTGGCAATCAGCTTGTCCCTCATGGAGTAGAAAAAATATGCATAAGACACCTTCAAAGTTCACAAGGGTGACTACAAACAAGTAGCACAAGAACAAGTAATATCACAATATGCATCAATCAATAAGTTTTGGGACACTGCACACAGAATGACAACTATGCTCTCTTAATGGTGCCTAAAAGTAGAAGGTGGAGACTCAAATAATGGTGGAAGAAAGGCCTTTCATAAAGGAAGCAGGGATTTCAAGTCTCAAAAAGAGCTTCCAAAAATTATGGTACTTGTTAGCTTTCAGCCCTCATTGCCCCTATCATAAGCATCTCGAAATGGTTAAGGTTAAAGTGAACAAGGATGGAGTATATGCTTGAAAAAGTATAAGTTGGCAATCTCAAGTCCCTTGAATACGAGGGCCACACCTCATGCTACTCAACTTCACTCACTTGTAAGTTCTTGTCATTGTAAGTACATGCGTATCATAGAGAACCGCCAATGGGGTACCCCTTGCACATGGTACAGGAGCTATCCCATAACCAAAATGACAAGGCAAGCAGACAATGAGCATCTCAGCGATCTTTTTATTTACTATATGCATAGATTTTTATTGAGGATGCTTCATAGATAGCTCACTATGGTGATGCTGCAAGTTTCCACCATGATTAGGCATGGCTTAGGCTAGCATCCCAGGCGTTTCTCTAACACAAAATACATACTCCATTGACTTACAAGTTCCCTCTTTATTTCACTCCGGTGATATCCATAGACAAAAGAGCATGATATCAACTGAGGACAAAGTACAAGTGCAATGTTGAAAACGTTCCTCGTGACAGCACGGTTCTGCTAATTCCAACGTATAAGTGCAAGCATATACAACATAGATGACACAATGGTTCAAGTTTATTAGGGGCAAAGAATATAAAGTGTGCCATCAAGTTTGTGAGGGCTTTAATCACTAAGTTTTCACATAACAAAATAGTTTTTAATTGGAAGATAGCTGAAAACAAGATATACTTGGAATGGTGTAACACACCATGCATAGGAGTTTATAGTGGACACTTTGGAATAACTTGGTTTCTTGGGAGTTGGAAGCATGAGTAGAGCTTACTCATACAAGTGGAGGCTAGCAAAAGACTGGGAGCAACCAACTAAGAGAGCAATAATGGCCATAATCATGCAGTGCAACAAAACATTGCTAATCAAATCATAGAGTGGTACTACAAGTCAAGGACTAAATGATCATAGAGGCTAAGGTGACTTGTCATAGTCATAACATGGCGTGAGCATGTTCCAAGTCAACCCAAACAAAGCATCAAAGGAGACTACCACAATACTATACTTTTGTATGCTAAAACAACGCATAATTTCTTCAAGGCACACTAAGCAATCCCATTTTTTTGGAACAGGACATGCTACAGAAATAATCACTAAGCATAAGGTCAAAACAACACCTAGCATGTCATGCTAAAGTCTAAGTCACAGTCAATGCAAGCTCCTCTTGCACTTTCAAGCAGGAACTTCCTACTGCTATCCAACACCAAGCAACTTATTTTCAACAACACAGCGAGAACGCGGGTCCAAACTACTTTATTCAAGCAAACTAAACAACTAAGCAAACCAAATGAAAACTAAGACGCTCCAAGAACAACACAACAGTGCATGAAACAATAAAAACGAAGTGTCTAGACAGACCTGAGCTTTTTATTGATGAAGAAGGGGATGCCTTGGGCATCCCCAAGCATTGACGCTTGTACCTCTTGGATATTTCTTGGGGTGACACCGGGGTGGCATCCCCAAGCTTGAGATTTTGTCCATTCTTCATCTCATTACATCATTCTCTCTCTACACCTGAAATTTTTCCATCATATAAAACTTCACACAATCTTCATTAGCAACATTAGTGTATTCAAAAGATAATAGACCCTTAGGTAAAGCTTTGGAATAGCAATACTTTCCACTAAAAACACATTCTACTGTATCAACTCCTTCAAAAATCTCAATTCACCTAAAGACAACTAAAAAGGGAATCAATAAGAAGCAAATGCAAATAATGGCAGAAATCTGTCAAAACAGACCAGCAGGTAGAAATCGATTTTTTCGAAGATCTTCTGTTGCTCAAATAAAAACGTGTTGAACTAACGAAAGTTAGATAACATACTATGGGATTTATTCGTAAAATTTTCATCTGAACCCGAGTTACAGAGACTCCTCATGAATATTTTTGGTGGAGGACAGAAATCTGTTTCGGGACAGCAACTCCCCAAATCTTACTTTCCTCTCATTAGAGGTCATTCTTGGCACAAAAAGGATAAGGAGTGGTCATTACAGAAGTAATAACTTCCAAGACTCAAGGAAACTCTTGGGTTATCTCCCAACAAGTACTTTTCTTTAACGCCTTTAAGTTAGGCACAAGAAGCAAGAAGAATCAAGTATTTTCAAATGAGGAAGCATTAACATCAAACCTTGCTTTCAAAGGAGGAGAAAAAAGCAACTTCTCTCTCCTCATAGGGAAGTGTTCAATACCTTTCTTGAATGGAAATTAATATTTAATGGTGCCTTCTTTCATATCAATGATGACACCAATAGTTCTAAGAAAAGGTCTTCCCAAAGTAATAGGACAAGAAGCATTGTATTAAACATACAAAACATAGAAATCAACAGGGACATGAGCATTGTTAACCATGATGAGAACATCATTAATACTCCCCATTAGTTTGTTTTAAGCATTATCATTGAGTGGGACATCCAAATAACAATCTTCCAAAGGTGGCAAATCAACCATTTCATAAATCTTCCTAGGCATAATAGAGATACTTGAACCAAGATCACATGAAGCTTTGAGATCAAAGTCATTCACTTGCACATTAATAATGGGTTTCCAACTATCTTCTACTTTCCTAGGAATAGAAGCTTTGTGTTTTAGCTTCTCTTCCTTAATCTTAACAAGAGCATCTGTAATGTGTTTGGTGAAAGCAACATGCATATCACTAGCATCAGGACTTCTAGTAAGCTTTTGCAAGAATAGAATCACTTCAGAAATATTGCAACCATCTATACCAAAATCAATCTTAGCATCACTAGTAGTAGACTCATTAGGCTTAGGCATTGTGGGAGTAGGAATAGGGACTTCTTGTGGTTTAGTGGTCTCCATTCTAATTATGGTGCACACACTAATATTTCTATCAATTTCAGCTTCCCTTTCCCACTTAGCATGAAGTTGAGCTAGTAGTCTAACATTTTCATCAATAGTAACTTGTATGGCAAGAGCAGTAGCAAAGGTATTTTCCATGGTTTCAGGTTTAGCAGCCATTTTATTAATCAAGGAGGACCGTGCTTCAGACAAAGAGGAAATATTCTTCTCAATAGTTAAAAGCTTTTCCTCCATAGTCTTGTTGAAAGCAGTTTGTTTACTAATAAAGTCTTTGAGCATGACTTCAAGTTCATAGGGGGTACTTCTAGCATTGTTGTAGGAGTTTCCATAGGAATTGCCATTATTAGGAGGATAAGGCCTATAATTGTTGTTACCACCAAAATTATTCCTATAGGCATTGTTGTTAAAATTGTTGTTTCTAATGAAGTTCACATCAACTTGCTCTTATTGAGCAACCAAAGAGGCTAAGGGAACACTATTAGGATCTAGAGGAGCTTTCCCATTAACAAGCATAGCCATAATAACATCAATCTTATCACTCAAAGAGGAGGTTTTCTTCAACGGAATTTACCTTCTTACCATGTGGAGCTCTCTCAGTGTGCCATTCAGAGTAATTAACCATCATATTGTCAAGGAGCTTTCTTGCAACACCCAAAGTGAGGCCCATAAAAGTACCTCCAGCAGCTGAATCCAACAGGTTTCTTGAAGAGAAGTTCAAACCTGCATAAAAGTCTGGATAATCATCCAAGCAGTGAGTCCATGAGTAGGACAATTCTTAACCAAATATTTCATTCTTTCCCAGTCTTGAGCAACATGTTCATTATCAAGTTGTTTAAATTTCATAATGTCACTTCTCATAGATATAATCTTAGCAGGAGGATAGTACTTCCCAATAAAAGCATCTTTACACTTAGTCCAAGAATCAATACTATTTCTAGGCAAGGATAGCAACCATTCTTTAGCTTTCCCTCTTAAAAATAAAGGAAACAGGTTGAGCTTAATAATATCTCCATATACATCCTTATAGTTTTGCATCTCACAAAGTTCAACAAAGTTATTGAGATGGGCAGCAGCAGCATCAGAACTAGCACCAGAAAATTGCTCTCTCGTCACAAGATTCAACAAAGCAGGCTTAATTTCATAAAAGGTAGCAGGTGGAGCAATAGGAGTTCTAAGGAAATCATTATTGTTTGTGCTAGTGAAGTCACAAAACTTGGTGTTCTCAGCAGAGTTCATTTTGGCAAAGGTGTGCAAGCCAAAAACAGCTGCAGCAGCTAGAGTAGGAACTATTTTTTGTGTTTTTGAATAAAGAAAGCAAACCAAACTAAACTAATTTTTTTGGAGTTTTTGAAAATAGGCAAACAAAGCCAAGCAAAAGAAACTAAGCAAATTAAAAACAAAGTAAAGAGAAAGGAAGTGGAGGACTCCCCTTGTGAAGACGTCCTTAGCCTCCCCGGCAACGACGCCAAAAAAATGTTGGTGCTTGACGGGGAGGAAGAGGTTGAAGCTGTCCTATAGATCCCCGGCAGCGGCGCCAGAAAAAGACTTGATGAGTGCAGCAGAACTTCGTTGGGAGACCCCAACCGGAAGGTATGATGCAGTTCAGCAGGCAAGTTGCCCTCAGTAAGAAACCAAGGTTATCGAACCAGTAGGAGGAAGGAAACGCCCCAAAGGTGCTGCAAGCAACGTGGAGACCTGCACAACACAAACTCAAGACTTTGCCCCAACTAACAGTGAGGTTGTCAATCTCACCGGTTGCTGTAACAAAGGATTAAACGTATGGTGTGGAAGGTAATGGTTTGTAGCAAGTAAACAAGTAACAGTGGAAGATGAATCAATGGTAAAGACTAGACCGGGGTCCATAGTTCACTAGTGGTGCTCTCCTTAGATAAACAACATGGCATGAAGGGTAAACAAATTATACAGGGCAATTGACAGGAACTGAGCATGGCATAACAATGCAATACCAGAAAAAAATATCCTATGGGATTCGATTGGGCAATACAATAATATACATAGACTGCCATCCAACTATATCTATGACTAGAAGTCCACCTTCAGGTTATCATCCTAACCCCCTCCAGTATTAAGTTGCAAGAAACAGACAATTGCTTTAAGAAAAGTGTGTAAGGTAAACAATCCACTTGTTCCATGAACAAGAGACCGTTGTTTTCTCCCTAGTGGCAACAGCACGTCTACAAGATTTCTGTCACTTCCCTTGGAAACTAGAGGCATGAACCCACTATCGAGCATAAATACCCCCTCTTGGAGTCACTAGCAACTACTTGGCCAAGATAGCTACTAATAATGGAGAGCATGCAAGATCACAAACACAACATGCATGATTACAAATAGATTAGATATTGATCATGAACGGAGCTCACAAGATCTATACATGAAAGCACAAGGAGGAGATACAACCATCTAGCTACTACATGGACCCATAGTCCAAGGTGGAACTACTCATGCATCATACCGGAGAAGAAGGCCTCCGGGATGATCTCCCCTCCGGCAGGGTGCCGGGAAGAACTTCAGATCCCCCCTGATCTAGGGACGACGGTGGCAGCGGCTATAGAAGGTTTCGTGGAGTTCTGATCGGGTTCCTAGGGTTTCTGCATCGGGGGATTCTTATAGGCGAAGAGGCGAGGCTGGGAGGCGGCCAGGGAGCCCACACCCTACCCAGGTGCGGGGTGGGCCCACCCACGCCTAGGGGGTGTGGTGGCCCTGGTTCACCTCTTCATATCCCTTCTGGACTTCGTGACTCCCATGGTAAAATATTAACTTTGGCTTTTGTCCTGTCCAATTCCGAGAATATTGATTTTCTGTCTTTCTGGAACCAAAAATAGAAGAAAACAGGCAACTGGCACTGTGGCAACTTGTTAATAGGTTAGTTTCAGAAAAGATATAAAAATACCTCAAAGTGTAGACAAAGCAAAGCAAAGTAGATACTAAACAAGCATGGAGCATCAAAAATATAGATACGTTTCCGACGTATCAATCATTTACTCTTTATACATGAATTATGCGAGTTGTTCAAATGTGCAGGTATTTCAATGGACCAAGTAAAGATGAAGCTATTCTCTTTATCACTTAGGGACAAAGCAAGGGAGTGGTATGATCTACTAGATGATCCTCATCATTTGAAGTGGAAGGAACTTGAATCTCTCTTTTACTCTAAATTTTATCCTCCTCATGAAATTCATAAAGATAGGAATTATATTTATAATTTTTATCATCATAATGGAGAAAGTATTTCCTAAGCATGGGGAAGATTAAAGTCACTAATGCTTAAATGTCCCATTCATGAGCTCCCCGGCAATATTATTATCAATAATTTTTATGCAAGGCTTCCAGGATATTACAAGGACTATCTAGATACCTGTTTAGAGGGATCCTTCACAAGTAAGGATTTCAAAGCTAAGTGGGATCTTCTTGGAACAATTCAAAGCAATACCGAAGATTGAGATAACGACAAAGGTAAAGAAACAGGTATAAACTATGAGTATGATTGCATCAAATATTTCGCTGAAACTGCTGATTTTCAAGAGCTTAGTGCTAAATATGGTATTCATACTCAAATTCTTGTTGATTGTTGTAGAGCTTTTGCTTCCCATATTAATTCTCCTAAGTAAAAGTGGGACATATATCATGAACCTTTTAAAGACACTTGCATGAAAAATGAAACTCATATTAATGATTGCAATAAACATGCTCAAACTTCTGAAAATACTATTTCTTATAAGCATGTTAATTTTTTGGAATGCATAGACCTTGTTAAAAGAATCAAATCAAAGAAGAATATTGTATCACCCACTGGAATTAAAAACTAGAACGTGGTATAAGGCTCTAAATGATCTTCGTAAAAAAGTTTGTGCCATCTATCCTTTTATTTGTGAACTCTGATATGAATTGGGTCATTTCAATTTTCAATGCTCAGACCATAATAATGACCTTTCTAATCCAATGAGTACTGCAAGATTATATTGTGATAACGTGATCACTGATAATCAACATGATGAACTTGCATTATTTTTGGGGTGTGAAGAGTTATCAAGAAAAACTTCTTTGGTAGTCATGAGTGCTTTTGATATGAATAGCGTCCTGCATGGTTTTCATCTTTATTGTGTTGATAATTTCCACGCAAATACGTACATACAAAATATTATAAAAGATGGTATTTTACCAAAATATGACATGACTAATATGAGTTTTGTTCTTATTAATGAAAAGGAGGAATCCTCCAAAGTTTCTTCTATTGTCTCTAACAATAAACCAGGGTATGTGGAGAAGCTTCTTTTCAAGCCTCTCCTTCCTAAAGAGCAGAAGAAGAAGAAGAAGAAGAAGAAGAAGAAGAATAAGAAGAAGAAGAAGAAGAAGAAGAAGAAGAGGAGGAGGAGGAGGAGTAAAAGTAGAGAGGAAACGGTATCTTCCCCTAAGCATGTTGCTCCTATTATAGTTTTTGCTGATGAGTCTAAACTAGATGATGTTCCTATGCCTGTTACCTATAGTAGTAATCATCATTGGGAAAATCACGCTACTTTTGATATTGAAAATCTCTTTGGTACCAATTATGAAAATGATGATATTAATAATTGTTGTACTATTAGTACTATCCATGTTCCTCCCAATGATGATATGTTTACATATGAACACACCTTGGAAGATATCTATTCTATTGATGATACTATACTTCCAATGTATGATGATTACAATCATGAATATGATATTTTAAGTCCACCTACTATTGAGGAGAAAATTAATTATGATTACAATGTGCCTCCTATATTTGATGATTATGGTGATGAGAATAATAATGATAGCTATTTTTTTGAATTTTCTCCCATTATGATTAATAAGAATGACTATGCTTATCTGGAGAGTAATAATTATTTTATGCATGTGGCTCATGATAAGAATGTTTTATGTGATAGTTATATTGTTAATTTTATTAATGTTGCTACTGAAAGTTAGTATGAGAGAGGGAAACATGGTCTTATGTATCTCAACAATATTAAGTTTCCCCTCTTTATGTTGAAAGTCTTGGAGTTGCACTTGTTTTGCTTTCCTATGCTTGTTGTTTTGTGCTTTCATGACTTGTTTATTTACAAGATTCCTATGCATAGGAAGTGGGTTAGATTAAAATGTGTTTTGAATTTGCTTCTTGATGCTCTGTTTTACTTCAATTCATATTTCTTATGTGAGCATCTTCTCAAACTATCAAGCCTAACTTAAAGGCGTCAAAGAGAAGTACTCATTGGGAAATAATCCAAATTTCGTTAGGATTTTATTTTGTTGAGTATTGGAAGTTATTACTTCTGTAATAACTTCTCCTTATCCTTTTTGTGTGTTTTTTGTGCCAAGAATAACCTCTAATGAAAGAGAAGTAAGATTTGGGGAAGTTGTTGTCCCGAAACAGATTTTTGTGCTTCAATATAAAAATTCGTGAAAAATTGTATGCCGGATTGAGCTGTAATTTTTTGAACTTATGCCCCAGGTTGTTATCGAACTTTCGTTAGTTCAACACTTTTCGATTTGACCAACAGAAGGTCTTTGAAAATATCGGTTTTTACCTGCTGGTCTATTTTGACAGATTTCTGCCATTATTTGCATTTGCCTATTTATCGGTTTCTTTTTGGGTTCTTCTAGATCACTTGAGCTTTCTAAAGGAGTTTCTACAGTATCTTGTGTTTTTCATGAAAGTTTTGCTGTGTTGAAACTAAAACCAAAGGTTTATTATCTTGAATGCACTAATGTTGCTAATGAAGATTGTGAGAAGTTTTGTATGAAGGAAATTTTCAAGTGTAGGGAAAGGATGATGTGATGAGATGAATAATGGACAAAATCTCAAGCTTGGGGATGCTACCCTGTGTCACCCCAAGAAATATTCAAGAGGTACAAGCGTCAAAGCTTGGGGGTGCCCAAGGCATCCCCTTCTTCATCAATAAAAATCTCAGGTCTCTTTCCGGACACTTCATTTTTATTGTTCCATGCATTGTTGTGTTGTTCTTGGAGCGTCTTAGTTTTAGTTTTTGGTTTTCGTTTGCTTAGTTTGCTTGAATAAAGTAGTTGGACTCTCTCTTTCGCTATGTTGTTTCAAATAAGTTGATTGGTGTTGGAAAAGAGTAAAGAGTTTTATGCTTAAGTGGTACAAATGGGAGCTTGTTTTGATTGTGACTTAGACTTTATCATGTCATGCTAGATGTTGCTTTAACTTTATGCTTAGTGATAATTGTTGTAGCGTGACTTGTTCCAAACAATTGAGATTACTTAATGTTCCTTGAAAGAATCTTGCGTTGTTTTAGCATACAAAAGCATAATATTGTGGTATTCTCCTTTGATGCTATGTTTAGGTTGACTTGGCACATGCTCACACTATGTTATGACTATGAACCAGTCAACTTAGCCTCTATGATAATTTAGTTTTTGACTTGTGATAATTTAGTTTTTGACTTGTGAACTAGTCATTAGATTGATAATGTTTTTTCGCTCTGCATAATTATGGCCATTATTGATCTCTTAGTTGGTCGCTCCCAGTCTTTTGCTAGCCTCCACTTGTATTGATTAAGATCTACTCATAAATCCAACTACCAAGAAACCAAGTTATTCCAAAGAGTGCACTATAAATTCCTATGCATGGTGTGTTACACCATTCCATGTATATTCTTGTTTTATCTATCTTCCAAATTGAACTTGTTATGTGAAAATTAGTGATTAAAGCTCTCACAAACTTGATGGCACACTTTATTTTTCTTGCCCCTAATAAAATTGAACCATTATGTCATTTATGTTGTATATGCTTGCACTTGTAAGTTGGGAATTAGCAGAACCGTGTTGTCACGGGGAACGCTTTCAACACCTGTAAATATCTACCCAGTTGATATCATGATCTTTTATTTATGGATGTCGGCGGTGTGAAATAAAAGGGGAGCTTGTAAGTCCATGGAGTTATGTATATGTGTTAGAGAAACGCCTAGGCCGCTAGCCTAAGCCATGCCTAATCATGGTGGAAACTTGCAGCATCACCATAGTGAGCAATCTATGAAGAATCCTCAGAAAAAATATATAGAAAAAAAGAGAAGAGAAAAAGAGAAAAATATATATATATGCACCATTCTCATGGTAAATTAAAGGATCGCTGAGATGCTCACTGTCTGTTGCCTTGTCATTTTGATATGGGATAGCTCCTGTGCCATGAGGCAAGGGGTACCCCGTTGACGGTTCTCTATGATACACATATACTTACAATGACAAGAACTTCATCAGAAACTGCCCTCTACAAGTTGGATCGGACACTTACCAATCTCGGTTTTGAGAAGTATCCGTCAGAACCTGCCCTCTACAAGCGAAACAAAAATGGTGCCACACTGTTAGTGGGTGTGTATGTGGATGATCTAGTTATTACTGGCAGAAATTCATCAGACATTGAAATGTTCAAGAAGAAGATGAAGACCTAGTTCCGTATGAGTGATCTCGGGCTATTGAGTTATTACCTAGGAATTGAAGTAAAGCAGACATCAAATGGCATTTACTTAAATCAATCTGCGTATGCATCAAAAATCTTGGAGAAGTGTGGAATGAAAGATTGCAACCCATGTCAGACACCTATGGAGACTTGTCTGAAATTGTCAAAGATGAGCAAAGAACCAGCTGCTGACAATACCTACTATCGCAGTGTGGTGGGCAGCTTGAGATACTTGCTACACACAAGGCCTGACTTGTGCTACTCGGTTGGAATTGTCAGCAGGTACATGGAAAATCCAACTAATGACCACATGGCTGCAGTAAAGGACATCCTCAGATACATCAAAGGAACACTTAAACTTGGGAGTTTTTATGAGATTGGTACAAGTCCAATCTCTTGGGCATCACAGAAGCAAAAGGTTGTTGTCATTTCATCATGTCAAGCTAAATACATGGCAGCAACATCAGGTGCTTGTCAGGGAATTTGGTTGGCCAGATTGCTAGCTAAAATGCAATATTCAGAGCCAAATACAGTGAAACTAAAGATGGACAATCAGTCTGCCATTTCACTCAGCAAAAATCCAGTTTTTCATGACCGCGGCAAGCACATAGATATCAGGTATCATTTTGTGCGTGACTGTGTGGAAGCTAGGAAAATTGACATCAGTCATGTCAGGACTGAAGACCAATTGGCTGATATCCTAACTAAGTCTCTCGGGAGAGCAAAGTTTCAGGAACTAAGGAGCTCAATTGGCATGAAGGAGACTACCTGAAGGCAACCATATCAAGGAAGAGAATGTTAGTTTTGATCTAGTTGTTTTACCTTTATTCCATTTCATAAACTGACACGTTGTGAATAGACCTGAGGCGTGCTTGTTCACATGGAGGTTCGTTATTTCCGCTTTAGTTCTGTTGTAAACCAGTGCATGATCGACTTCGTGGGATGGCGCGGAAGAAGTGGATCGTGGGCAGCTTAGGAATCGGTAACGATCGCTACGACGTTGTGTGCCTGTAATAAAAGGAGAACGCAGAAAAGACACAGAGATTAAGCGTGTCGCAAAACTCTATCTCTCTATGCACTGTCTGTCAAGGTTAATACCTTGATACTTGTTCCGAAGATGGGTCAGTGGAAGATGTCGGTGGCAAATTCTGGAGCGTGTGCGCTGGTGCGCGCCCATGGTCTGGCGGACCAGTTTGTACTCTAGGATTATCCTTGGGTGGTTGAGTGATGCGTCCAGTTTTATGGTTATGTGCGCAAGTGTGAGGTTAGGGCAATGACTACTCCCTTTATCAATGTTGTAGGTGTAATGTCATTAGGGAGGTAGCTTCGGACTAATCTTTTTATTTTCATTGTAAGGTTTTGTTGAATAATAAATAAAGAAGGTTGTGTGAATCATTCTGATGTTGAGCCCAGGGACATCACCTCCATATAAAAAAACACGTCTACCATATTCATTTCTTCCACCCACTCGCTTTCAATTCCATCCTTATATCTTCGTGAAATCCCCCTCTCATTTGTCCCTCTTTCAATAGCAGCAGCTTCTTTTATTCGAAAAAATTGCAGCTTCTTCTTTGATGCTCAACCGGACATCCAGCTAGATAGAAATATGATTAAAATACAAAAGTTATATTTCTCTCCATATCATCTCAAGTCTCAGTTTTCATAGCTATTCACGCGAACACTTATCTAAAAACGGGAAGTGTTAGGAATATATCTGTCACTGATTCTATGGAGAATAGAAGTGTGTCCCGCCAAAGAAGTTTATTTCATCCGTAGGTTACTCTGTATACCCATAGAAGATGAAATTAACTACCCTTGAATCCTTAGAGCGTCGTTTGATTCCTGGATCAATAAGGACTATCCTTTGTACCTAGGTCATCAATAAGAAAAGTTTATGTGTGACATACCTCTCATATGAATGCATGGCTAGTGGGTGTGTGTCGATCTGTAAATAAATGATTAAGTTGTCAAATTTCGACTTGATAATATGTGTTTTTTACCGCCAGTCTTATGTTCGGGTAATGATTTAGGACTAATCAATTAGTTATTATTATGCATATTCAAAAAAATAGTTATTATTACGTTGAAGATGTACCTCTCAAGCTTCATTTTGCATGATGTAACAGAAAGCCGGATGGTTCGTTAAGGTGTCAAAATTTGACAATTCAATACACATACAGTCCATGCAGTTGGGACTTCTTTTAGCACGTTGCTTTGATTGAAATGAACCACCCACTTCTAGTTCCCGGATCATATAAAGTCTCCATTTATGTTATATGCATCATCTGTAGGAAAATTAGGGTTGGAACTAAAAAGTCTACCCTCAATTCCTCTACCTTAATTATTGGTGGTGCCGATCGCAATGCATAATGAAGCTAGAGGGTACGCAAGGTCCGGCGAGCAGCCAGCCACACTGGCCGAGTACACCATGGGCCATGGCAATGGCAGAGACTTCTTCGACCTTCCCACCATGAACGGGTTCAATTCGCCAGTGAGCTTCGAGGTGGTTTTGAATTTCAGTTTCTGAAATACTTTGGGCACTATCGAAATCAATTAATCAAGTAAATTTTAGTAATTTTGGTATTCAATTTGGCCAAAGGAACAAAATTTTCTTTTTCAATTCATCCTTTTATCCAAATTTCTGAAAAGTAGTTTGAACTTATCTGTATTCATGTGTGGTACTGAAATGACTCATGTAATGTCGTCAACTCAAGGTCCTTGTATCAATGTCGCTTTCAATTCCATTATTATATCTTCGTGAATTTCTCCTCTCATTTGTCTCTCTTTCAATAACAGCTTCTTCATCGATACTCAACCGGACATCTAGCTAGATAGAAATATGATTATAATATAATACTCCTTCCGTCCTAAAATAGATTTATTAAAATTTAGATAAATCTATATACTAAATAGTGTCTAGATTTATCCAAAATTTTGACAAATCTAAGACATATAACTTAGGACTGAATGAATATAAAAGATAGTTTTCTCTTGATATCATCTTAAGTCTCAGTTTCCATAGCTATACACACGTGTCTATGAATGGGAGGTCTTAGGAATAGATCTATCACTCACTCGATAGATTAGAAGTGGCTGTTTTCGAGGATGTTCATTTCATCCATACGTTCGTCCGTATACTCATACAAGATGAAATCACTACAGCACGCGCGCGGTACGCTGAGGGCTTAAAGCCGTTGGCGTAGGCCAAAAAGCTTTCGGCATATGCTACGTTGACGGCTATCTTTAGAGTAGACTTCTCGGCAAAGATCTCCCTCGGCATAGCCTCCCGGCCGATTGCAAAAATATTTTTATTATTTTATTATTATTTTTTCAATAGTTTTCTCAATTTTTTTATCTTTAAAGTGTTTGACTCGTTAATGTCTCACTTTGAACATTTTTAACACTAATTACACTTAACCTTTACACTTAACCTTTGATTAAATTGCAGTCTTGTTCAAACTTTCCGGTCGGTCACCCATCCTTACTACTCCTGCTCCAGCAAGCTTAACTTCATTGTTTTTCAAAATCTGTTTTCACAAAACAATTTATACATTATTATCAATATTATGATATCAATCCTATTAACTCTTATATCATCATGTCACATGTTTGTATTTTTTAAAATTATAAACAATTATTTTAGTAAACAATAATGAATAAGTAAAAATATTTTGAATTCAAATAAAAATATAATGATTTTCTTTTTTTATATTTTTTATTTAATATGGAATAATTAATATCTTTAAATTTGTAAATCGGAATTTGACAAATAATATTTCTAAATTGATCTGAAAAATGAGAGGAATCCAAATATGATATCAATATCAAATTATCACAAACTATTCCATGATTATAGCCATAATTTTATTTGTCCGTTTAAAATGGAAAATGGCGTTTTGGCAACTTCAAATGAGATATGTCATTTTGTAAAGGTTTTCTTGAGACATAATCAATATACAAAGTTTGATATTTTTCCTTGTAACTATGTCACATAATATGACACCACGCGAAAGTTTCGTATTGTTTGGATCGTTTTTGAATTTCTTATGCTCGTTTTAAACTATCGTCAAACTTTGTCGAACGACAGACATGAAGATTCTTAGCTCGGGGCTGAGTCTCGATAAACTTAAAGTGGATCTCTGATGAAATAGCATATTTTGAATCTAAAAATGATTTTTTTCAAAAATTATGAGCATCAGATCATGTACCTATAGTTCATATCTGACTCACTTTCTGTCGATTGGCAGGAAATTGTCTTTTTACTAGGGATAGACGGAAAGGTTTGAGTTGTCCATTTGGTAGCATTTTTAATTGGACATTTGGTGGTTGCTTCACAAAACTGCCATTTTTTGCACTCGAAAAATGGAAAATGGCTTTCCTAGGGGGCTTACGTCCTCATTTCACTCTTTTTGCTCCTCGTTTCACTCCTGGCTAATGGTATAGGATCTTCTTAAAGGATTCAACTGACCTGCTACCTGGAAATCCCCAATGCACCAATGTACCAAAGGCACGGAACGAACAACAAAACTTTACGACAGCTTTGGCTATCGATACTGTCCCAACACCTCCTCTTCTGTGTCTACTTCTCCATTCTAATTTCCGACTGGTGCGACGAAAAGGAAAACTTCTGCTGCAACATTGTCCGTCATCCCATGATGCACATGTATGTACAATATGGACACATTATCACAAACTATGCCTTGATTCTAGCCATAACATTGGTCATTTGACCCGAAAGCCAGGAAACCTCGAATGAGATAGGTCATTTTGTGAGGTGTTTTTGAGACATAATCAATATACCAAGTTTGATATTTTTCTTGTAACTATGTCACATAATATGACACCACGCCAAGGTTTCACATTGTTTGGATTGTTTTTTGAATTATCGATTTGGTGGTTGCTTCACAAAACCGCCCGTTTTTTGCACTCGGAGAATGGAAAATGTCTTTTTGGTGTGATAAAAAAGAAAACTTCCTCCTACAACATTGTTCGCCATCCCATGATGCACATGTATGCACAATATGGACACGTCATCACAAACTATGTCTTGATTCTAGCCATAATATTGGTCATGTGACCCGAAAGCGAGGAAACCTCGAATGAGATAGGTCATTTTGTGAAGGTTATTTAAGACATAATCAATATAACAAGTCTTTCTAACTATGTGACATAATATGACACCACGCGAAAGTTTCACATTGTTTGAATCATTTTTGAATTTCCTATGCCTGTTTTAAACTATCGTCAAACTTTGTCGAACGATGGGCATGAAGATTATTTGCTCGAGGCTAAGCCTCGATAAAATTAAAGTGGATCTCTGATTAAATAACATATTGTGAACCTAAAAATGATTTTTATAAAAAATCATGAACATCAGATCATGTACCTATAGTTCATATATCACTCACTTCCAACCGATTCAGCAGAAATTTGTCTTCTTTACCAGGGATAGACTGAAAGGTTTGAGATCCCCCTGTTAGAACATTGTCCATGTAAGGTGGTATAGTATTTTATAAAAATGTGGTGGTAGCATTCTGAATTAGCCATTTGGTGGTTGCTTCACAAAACGCCCGTTTTTTGCACTAGGAAAATGGAAAATAGCTTTTTGGTGCGACGAAAAGGAAAAATTCCTCCTGCAACATTGTTCGTCATCCCATAATACACATGTATGAACTATATAGACACATTATCACAAACTATGCCTTGATTCTAGTCATAACATTGGTCATTTGACCCGAAAGCCAGAAAACCTCGAATGAGATAGGTCATTTTGTGAATGCTTTTTGAGACATAATCAATATACCAAGTTTATTTTTTTACAACTATGTCACATAATATGACACCACGCGAAGGTTTCGCACTGTTTGGATCGTTTTTGAATTTCTTATGCCCGTTTTAAACTACCATCAAATTTTGTCGAACGACGGCCATGAAGATTCTTAGATTGGTGATGAGCCTCGATAAAATTGAAGTGGATCTCTGATGAAATAGCATATTGTGAACCTAAAAATTATTTTTGTAAAATATCATGAGCATCAGATCATTTACCTATAGTTCATATCTGACCCACATCCCATCGATTCGGCAGGAATTTGTATTTTTCACCAGGGGTGGACGGAAAGGTTTGAGATCCTCGTGTTAGCCCATTGTCCATGTAAGGTGGTATAGTATTTTGGAAAAATATGGTGGCAGCATTTTGAATTAGCCATTTGGTGGTTGCTTCACAAACCACCTGTTTTTATGCTCGGAAAATGGAAACTTGTTTTTTGATGCGACAAAAAGGAAAACTACCTCTTACAGCATTGTTCACCATCCCATTATGCACATGTATACACAATATGGACACATTATCACAAACTATGCCTTGATTCTAGCCATAATATTTGTCATTTGACCCGAAAGGCAGGAAACCTCGAATGACATAGGTCATTTTGTGAAGGTTTTTTGAGACATAACCAATATACCAAGTTTTATATTTGTCCTTCTAACTATGTTACAAAATATGACACCACGCGAAGGTTTAACATTGCTTGGATGGTTTTTTAATTATTTATGCCTGTTTTAAACTATATGTAATGTTTTATGTTTCACTTAATTTTTATTTACAAATGTGTAATATTTGAGTGTAGATAGATAGATCATATTTTTCTGCAAATTTTGATATATTAATTGTATTTTTGTGAATTAGAATGATTTAGTTATGATTCTTCAAAGTTTAATGAGGTAAAAGGAAAAATATGATATGGGGTGACCCGATCTTCTCAGCAAGCTCTTGTCGATGATGATGGTGGATGGATGATAATTAGCCTACATCTATGACCTCTTTCGCTCGAACCCTGATGCCAATCCAACAGCTCTCGAACCCTGTGGGATATTCACAACACCATGCTATTACGCATGCAGCCGTCGACCACGAACTCTAGTTTGCAATCTATGAATTCCCAGTGGAACAACAGATCACACTCAATTGTAGTTGGTAAAATCGATCACAAGTAATTCTTGAGGTTCTAGATAGAAATAGCTCTAAAATATTTTAACGTGGTCTAACTCTACTAGAAACAATGCTGATCAAGGGGGCGGCTAGGCTAAGAGTCCAACACACATATGATTACAAATAAGATACATGCAGACCCAACATAGGGAAGCACTTTAGGCGCGTAGGCCAGCTTCTACCGCGGTAGGATAATAGGTCGATTATGTGTCGTGGTAGAACTCCTGTCGTGGCCGAGTTTCAGTCGGTTTTTCTGCTGTGGAAGAAATGATGGTGTTGATGTCTCCCTTGAGAGCTCCTTGTGCTTCCTCCCTCTCCTTGATACGTTGGAAATGTATCTATAATTTTTGATGCTCTATGCTTGTTTAGTATCTACTTTGCTTTACTTGTCCACACTTTGAGGTGCTTTTTACATGTTTTCTGGTACTAACCTATTAACAAGTTGCAACATGCGGATGCCTTTCGCTGTTTTTGGTTTTAGAAAAGTTAGTAAATAAATATTCTCGGAATTGGACGGGACAAACATCAAAGTCAATTACTTTTCGTGGGGAACAAGAAGTCCAGAGGAGAGCCAGAGGGGCCGGCTAGGGGCTGACCCACCCTGTGCAGGGGCAGGGGCCCGCTCAAGGGTTCATGACCTGGACACCTCCCGGTCTCGCCCCTTCGCCTATAAGAAGCCCCCGATGCAGAAACCCTGAGTACCCGATCAAAAATCCATGAAACCGTCTGTAGCTGCCGCCATCATCGTCCCTAGATCGGAGGGGATCTGACGTTCTTCCCGGCACCCTGCTAGAGGGGAGATCATCCTGGAGGCCTTCTCTCCAGTATGATGCGTGAGTAGTTCCACCTTGGACTATGGGTCCATGTAGTAGCTAGATGGGTGTATCTCCTCCTTTGCTTTCATGTATAGATCTTGTGAGCTCCGTTAATGATCAAGATCTAATCTATTTGTAATCATGCATGTTGTGTTTGCGGGGATTCGATGGATATTGAGATTATTATGTTGGTTTGATTAATGGTTTTATCTGTATGATTCTATCATGTCTGTGTTGTTTGTGATCTTGCATGCTCTCCATTGCTAGTGGTTATCTTGGCCAATTAGTTGCTAGTGACTCCAAGAGGGGGTATTTATGCTCGATAGTGGGTTCATGCCTCTAGTTTCCAAGGGAAGTGACAGAAATCTCTTCGGTTGTAGATGTGATGTTGCTACTAGGGAGAAAACAATGGTCTCTTGTTCATGGAACATGTGGATTGTTTACCTTACACACTTTTCTTAAAGCAGTTGTCTGTTGCTTGCAACTTAATACTGGAGAGGGTTCGGATGATAACCTCAAGGTGGACTTATAGTCATAGATGCAGTTGGATGGAGGTCTATGTATATTGTTGTATTTCCCAATCAACCTCATGGGATCTTCCTGGCTATTAATTGCATTGTTATGCCTTGCTCAATTCCTATCAATTTCCCCGCTATAATTTGTTTACCCTTCATGCCATGTTGTTTATCTAAGGAGAGCACCTATAGTGAACAATGGACCCCGGTCCAATCTTTACCATTGATGCATTCTCCACCGTTACTTGTTTACTTGCTGCAAACCATTACCTTTCACACCATACATTTAATCCTTTGTTACAGCAAACTAGTGAGCTTGACAACCTCACTGATTCGTTGGGGCAAAGTCTTGAGTTTGTGTTGTGCAGGTCTCCGCGTTGCTAGCAACACCTGTGTGACGTTTCCTTCCTCCTACTGGTTCGATAACATCGGTTTCTTACTGAGGGAAACTTGCTGATGTGCTGCTTCATACCTTGCTCTCGGGGTTTCCAACGAAGCGTTCCACAACAAGTACTGGGCGCCATCACTCCTCCCGCGCGCATGATTCATTAATCAACACTGTTGGAGATATGCCCTAGAGGCAATAATAAAAGTAGTTATTATTATATCTTTGTGTTTATGATAAATTTTTACATTCATGCTATAATTGCATTAACCGGAAACATTAATACTCGTGTGATTTGTAAACTTATTGGAGTCCCTAGTAAAGCCTCTTTATAATACTAGCTTGTTGGTTGATAGATGATCATGGTTTCCTGATCATGAACATTGAGAGTTTATTAACAAGAAGATCATATCATTGGGAGAATGGTGTGATGGACATACTCCTATAGATAAGCGTAGCATAAAGATCAAGTCATTTCAATAGTTTGTTTGGTATAAGCTTTCAGATACATAGTGACCTAATTCCTTTGACCATGAGATCATGCTAATCACCATCACCGGATGGATGCTTTGATGACATCAAACACTACTTTGTAACTGGGTGGTTATAAAGGTGGCATTGAGTGTTCAGAAAGTATGTGTTGAGGCACATGGATCAATAGTGGGATTTTTCCATCCACATGACGGATAGATATAGTCTAGGCCCTCTCGGTGAATGTCATCCAATTAGCTTGCAAGCATGTGACTGGCTTACAAGGGATCACATATCACAGGAACGAGTAAAGAGTACTTATCAGTAACGAGGTTGAACTAGGTATGCAGAGATACCGAAGATCAAACCTCGGATAAGTAAAATATCACGAGACAAGGGGAAATTGGTAGCGTATGTAAATGGTTCATTCGATCACAAAGTAATCGTAGAAATATGTGGGAGCCCTATGAATTTCCAGATTCCTCTCTTGGTTATTGACCGGAGAAGAGTCTCGGTCATGTCTGCATAATTCACGAACCGTAGGGAGACACACTTAAGGATTCGATGTTGTTTAGTAGATATGGAATGCGAGTAAGAAGACCGAATGTTGTTCGGAGTCTCGGATGGGATCCGGGATATCACGAGGAGATCCGGAATGGTCCGAAGAATAAGATTCATATAAGGAAAGTCCAATTCCGGAGTTCGGGAATGATTCCGGTGTTTTCACCGAAATGATCTAGAAGGGTCTAGAAGGTTCACCGAACCGGAAGGGGAAGGGTAAATGAATGTGTCATGACAAAGTGGAATGGTTGCATCATTTCCTAGATCAAAGGGATGTGCATATAAAAAGAGAAATCAAACTCCAAAATTGGAAGTAAAAGGCAAGTTTGAAAAGTCAAACTGGGACAATGTATCCTGGTGGAGGGAGGAGAGGAAATCTCCTCTCCCTCCACCACGCGCCAAGGAGGAGAAGGAGTTGGGGGAGGATTCGACCTTCCCCTCCCCTAGCTGCACACCCTCTCATAAATAGAGGATAGGAGGCTACCCTCCAACACAACTCCACACACCACCAAAACCCTAGCCCCCCCAAGTTGCCGCCACCGCCGCACCTAGCCGTCGTCACCCTCGATGCTGCCGGCCCCACCTCCTCCCTCGGCATCTAGATCTAGTTGTCGGGGAACCCCTCTACTCCATCCTACCCGCTCCGCCTTAAGTCGAATCCCTGCGGGATTGTAGGGGTTCGTAGCATGGAAAACAAAAAAATTCTACCGCATGCAAACAAACAAGCCAAGATCTATCTACTAGATTGTAGCAACGAGTCGATAGAGGAACTCACCCTCGAAGATTCCAAAGCGGTTAATGAGAGCAGATTCTCGTGGGTGATGTAGACGTACTCTTGCCGATCTCAAGATCGCGTAGACGATCCTTCCAGCGCTGCGTTCCGGCAGCGCTTCCGCAGTCGGTCACACGTTCGGTACTCGATGAAGACCTTCCTCTCCCTTGTTCCAGCAGGCAGCGGAGGTTGTAGCACTCTCCTCGCGATTCAGCAAGACACGGCGTGGTACCGGAAGTAGAGGGGAGATCTCGCAGGGCTTCACCTTAAGCCGGAGCGAGTATGGTGGACTATGAGAGAGGCCTTGGCGATCTAGGGTTTAGAAGGCACCAAGGGGAGAGTGTAGCCGGTGGCTATGGTTTGGGATCACCCCAACTCGGCGAGTTGGTGGTGCCCTAGGCGGCGGCAGCAGGGGAGGTGGCGCCGGCGGCTTAGGGTTAGGGTTTCGGGGTGTGAGAGGTGTAGTCTAGAGGGGCATCCCTGCCCCTCCTTATATAGGTGGGAGGGCACGGCTTGGGAGGAGGGAGTCCTCCCCCAAGTCGGCCTCCTTGGCCGACGGGTGGAGGGAGAGGACTTCCTCCCCAAGTAGGTTTCCTACTCTCCCTCCACCAAGCAAACTTGCCGTTTGACTTTTCAAATTGGCGTTTGACTTTTCAAACTAGGATTTGATTTCTCCCTTTATTTTGCCCAGCCATGATACCTAGTACATGATGCAACCATTCCACATTGTCATGACACATTCATGTACCCTTCCCCTCCGGAGTGCTGGACCTTCCGGACCCTTCTAGAACATTCCCGATGAAAACACCGGAATCATTCCCCAACTCCGAAACAGGACTTTCCTTATATGAATCTTATTCTCCGGACCATTCTGGATCTCCTCGTGATATCCCGGATCCCATCCGAGACTCTGAACAGCATTCGGTCTCTTACTCATCATTCCATAACTACTCAAAAACATTGAATCCTTAAGTGTGTCTCCCTACGGTTCGTGAATTATGCGGACATGACCGACACACTTCTCCGATCAATAACCAATAGAGGAATCTGGAAATTCATATGGCTCCCACATATTTCTATGATTACTTTGCAATCGAATGAACCACTTACATACGATACCAATTTCCCTTTGTCTCACGATAGTTTACTTATCCGAGGTTTTGATCGTCGGTATCTCTGCATACCTAGTTCAACCTCGTTACTGATAAGTACTCTTTTCTTGTTCCCGTGGTATGTGATCCCTTGTGAACCAGTCACATGCTTGCAAGCTAATTAGATGGCATTCCACCAAGAGGGCCCAGAGTATATCTATCCGTCATATGGATGGACAAATCCCACTCTTGATCCATGTGCCTCAACCCATACTTTCCGAACACTTAATGCCACATTTATAGCCACCCAGTTACGGTGTGGTGTTTGATGTCATCAAAGCATCCTTCCGGTGATGGTGATTAACATGGTCTCATGGTCGAAGGAATTGGGTTACTATGTATCAAAAAGCTTATAGCAAATGAACTATATTAAATGACTTGATCTTTATGCTACGCTTATCTATAGGAGTATGTCCATCATATCATTCTCCTAATGATATGACCCTGTTGTTAATAACATCTCTATGTTCATGATCAGGAAACCATGATCATATATTAACCAACAAGCTAGTTTAACAAGAGGCTTTACTAGGGACTCTTTTATGTTTACAAATCACACAAGTATTAATGTTTCCTATTAATACAATTATATCATGGTATGTAAACATTTATCATAAGTATGAAGATATGATAATAACCACTTTATTATTGCCTCTTGGGCATATCTCCAACAGTCTCCCACTTGCACTAGAGTCAATAATCTAGTTTCAAACCTTTGTGCATTCAACACCTATGGCTTTCTGGTGTTGTATTTACACGATTGCTAGTGGTCAACTGATCTCCGGATCCGACACTTTCAGGTCTGTGTGTAATTGCTTGTCTTTGCGTCTTTACGCATCACTCATTCCCTAATGAGATGGCTTTGTATAAATTTGGTCCTTTGGTGAGACCTTTAGTTCTTTGGGGTTAAAACATGTTGATAATATTGTCGTACAATATATCTTCATAGTAATATTCCATTGTGAACTACACCTAGTTTGATAACAAACTACTTGACACGAATGCCCTCTTTTGCTGCTATAATAGCAGTCATATACTTAGCCTTTTGTTGTAGTATCTGTCACAATGTCTTAACTTTGGAACTCATCCAAATTCATTATGGAACTTACTTTACATTATATTGTGCCACCCTTAGTTTAGATTGAGATAAAATTAATTTGTACTTTATGACAAAACTAGTAACAATGTAGTACTTTTACAATTAACTAACCATCTATTTGTCACTTATACAAAATAATATACTCTTAGTTCTTCCAAAAGATCATAAGAATATCCTTACTATCGTCCAATGATCATCTTATGAATCATTATGGTATATGCTCATAACACTTAGAGCATAGGACATATCTGGATTTGTACATATCACAGTATGATTGATATAAATACTCTTTGTGATTTCATACATCAAGTATCAATCTATACTTGAATCTTAGTTTCACTTACCAAGTGTCAATACACTTGAATATATCATCAATATTGAACTCATTCAACCCTTTCTGTGCGACAAGAACCTTTCTAGTAGTTTCTATATTGAACTCATTCAATACATCATCTATGTACTTTCGGCACAACCATATTAGCGTCTATTGATGCCAAATATTTGGGTTTTGCCTAAGTCTTTCATCGGGATGAAATTATTAATATGTGTTAATAAAATATACATCATTTCCAATCAACAATATGTATTCCACATAATGTATTAGCAACATGTCTTAGCGCTCCCACTTAATTTCTTGCAAATGCAAGCATCTTCATATTTTCCGACGAATTTAAACTCCTTTAACAGTTTCATCATAGTGAAGATTCCAACTCCGCAATGCTTACTTCAACAATTGAAGTTTGCATATGCTTTTAGCATCCTTTGAATTAACAAAACCCTATGGACCGTGTTATGCACATGTCCTAGGTAACAATTCTATTAGAAGAACTTGTTTTGCTTATTCAACTACCACATAACAAAATTATATGTAGTGGTTGCTACATTAATCCGTCTAGACTAAATATCGCTATGAAAGATCAAATCTTGTCATAGTCAACCTTTGAACATTGTTGTGAACTCTTTCCCGACATATCGACTAGTTCATAGACGTGAAACATCCATGTCTATTTCTTTATAGATCCAAACACAATTGTAAGGTCTTACACCTTTCTCGAGGGTCCTTCAAGTTCAAAACTTGATTTCTTGTGTATGGAACTATCACGGATTTTATGGCTTCAAGCCATTTTACGGAGTCAGGGCCCATCATCGCTTCTTTGCATGTAGTCCGTTCATTATTCTCAAATAATGATTCAACCCTCAAATCTTGGTATTTGATTGTTTACCCGACCTACTTGGTTCAATAGAAACTTCGACCTTCGTAACCACAACCTTTGAGGCATGTGAGCCATGAGCATTGTTGCTGCCTCCGGAACACTTTTCAGCGCTACGCAACTTTGCACATATAGCTAAGGTTATTTTAACCTTATCAAAGTTCTATTGTCCACCCACTTATCTTTTCACGAAAAATTCCTTCTCAAAGAAACTTGACGTTCTAAGTGACAAACACTTTTGTGTCCAATGTTATGGAGGAATACTTAATGGTTATTCGAAATAACATACAAAGACAGGTTCATCTGACTTTGGTTGCAAACATCTTTCTTATGCATAGCATACCAATGTTTAAGAAAGGACAACTTGGGTTTTATCCCAAACCATAACTTTATATGGTGTCATTTCAACGGATTATGATGGAGCTCTTTTCAGTGGAAAACGGTAGTCTCTAAAGCTTATAATCTTTAAAATATAATGGCAGTTTTATGAATTACACCTTTGATCTTACCATGTCAAACAAGTTTTAATTACATATCTCGAACGCTCCATACTCTTATGGTGTTTCGGGAAATGCAAATCCACGGAACAATTCCTTAAATCTTAGGTATTATGCTAAACCTGTAACTCAAATATCTTCCTTTATGATCTTATCATAAACTATTTATATTCTTGTTACAATGATTTTGCACTTCATCTTTAAAGTCTTTGAACTTTTCAAATGTTTCATACTTCATCCTTATTAAGTAAATATTCATATATCCACCCAAATTTTCGAAGAAAGCATATGAAGTTGAAATCCATCGCTTTTGACTACACATAATGGATTTCATACAACAATATGTACAAGTTCCAATAAGCTAGTCATTCGTTCACTTTTGGCCTATGAACGAAGTTTTAATTATCTCTAGAAAGTTTCACAAGTGTCATTTGATCAAAATCAAAAGACTCCAAAATTCCATCCACATGGAGTTCCTTCATGTTTTCTTTCCAATATAATTAAACAGCGATGTCACTTCCTGAGTGATCTTTCAATCAATTTGTCTTTCGACATTTTTAGCACTAGTTTTATGGATGTGATTTCTCCAACGAGATTTGTAAATCATCCATCTTTTATGGATTACGACAATTATTTGAACAACCCTTTTGTTCTTATAATACCTGATAAAAAATCTTGAAGGCAAGCTTTGATGTCTAACGAGCAACACAATAACCCTTTATTTGTTCTCGATGAACATCATCACACATTATTTTGCTAGTTACTTTGGCCATTGTAGTTCATGAATTCTGTTGTTTCGTATGACCAACAAATTCAGTATCCAATACTTAAAAACCACATTATTTAACAAGCAAAGAATACAGTCATAACACATATATCCTCTATATACTTAAGCTAAACAATTCTAGTCTTTTCTTTTCCGCCATATATTTATGAGATTCTCTTTCAGTATTTATTTTTCTGTTTGAAAGAATCTATCAACATCAATAGTGGAGCCATATTCATGACACATAGTCCAAAGCATGTATAGTTAAATACCAATGTCTTTGGACTTGCACTTTGAAGTAGATCACCATCATCAAATGTTTGGTGTTCTTTCAAATTCCTTTCTTTAGTAATCTCTTGGTGTAGTAAACATTTTACCTACATCAAATATTACCCTTATCATGGAATTATTCATGATCAAGCTACTTTAGCTTATAACGGTGAATCGTGAGTATAATATTGCTCTCCAAAACCTTTTGGAGGATTAGGACAACTAGTGTCTCCAAAATTTTGTAAATTCTCATCAAATATGAGAACATTAACTTTGTCATATTATACTCTATCATGTTGTAACCAAAACATCATTTCAGATATCGCAATATCTTCCATACATGATGGTTTCTGAAACAACTATTTCAACTCCTAGATTACCTTGATATTGAAACTATCTTTCGAATATCAAGAATCATGGAGATAAACACGATACTTATATACTAACACTGGAATTGTTACTCTTGATTTAATACCAACTATTAAACTTCACGGAGTAATCGAAACTTACTGAAAGTTTGCAATGGGACTTTTAAACTTTAGATTAACACTTCAAAACAATACGATAACAGTTCGTAAAGTAACTAACCAGAATTCTATAGTTCTATCATCTCAATTAAAACTAAGCGCAAGGTGGTAAACGGATGCCAATGACTACAACAACTATGCAAATTCACTTTGATCTATTTTATGATAAATAGTGTTCAACTCTTAATCATATTGCTGTTGAACTCCCACTCAAAACAATATCCCTCACATTTATTTAGTGATCGCACGAACCAAATCCACCACATCAAAACCGATCATCACGAGAGTTGATGTAGCTTCAATGGCGAACAATCAACATGTTCATCATATATACTATATGACTCATCCTTTACCTTTCGGTGATCCATGTTCCGAGACCATGTCTGTACATGCTAGGCTCATCAAGATCAAACTCTAGATTCCGCATGAGCAAATCTGGCTTGCTCACGTTGTATACACTCGCAGAATCTAACACACCCGATCATCATGTGATGCTTCGAAACAACGAGCTTTAGCAACTGTGCTTACTAAGGATGAACACTTTAAAACTTGAAATTGTGTGCTTGAGGGATCATCTTATAATGCTACCATCATGAACTAAGCAATACAAGATGCATAAAAGGATTAACATCACATGCAATTCATAATATGTGATATGATATGGCCTTTCTCCTTGTGCTTCCGATCTCCATCTTTAAGCACGAACATGATCTCCATCATCACCGGTATGGCGTCAAGGTCAATGACGCTGCTTCATGGTTGTCATCCACCAGCATCAACTATTACAACTACTTTGAATAATAGACACGCGGGTCTTAACGGAATTTAAAAGACAACCATATGGTTCCTGACGGTTGCCAACTTACAATAAGGAACATTGCATACATCATATATAATCACAATCATGGCCATATCACATCACAGCACACCCCTGCAAAACAAAGTTAGACGCCTCTAATTTTCTTTGCATGTTTTACGTGGTTTGGGGCTTTCAATAAGTGTCGTTCTAACTTACGAACAAGAACCACAACGTTGATGTTTGAACTATCAACTGCCCATTGTAAATTGAATCTTTACTATGATGGGAGAGACAGACACCCGCAAAGCCACTTATGCAATACAAGTTACATGTCGAGCGTGGAGCAAGTCTCATGAACGATGTCATGTAAGGTTAGCCCGAGCTGCTTCATCCCATCATACTGCAAGATGCAAAGTACACAAGGATCAATTGATAATAAAAGCACCACCGCCCACAATGACCATTGTGTTCTACTCGTGCAACAGATCTACATATAGACACGGCTCTGATACCACTTTAGGGGTTCGTATCATGGAAAACAAAAAAATTCTACCGCATGCAAACAAACAAGCCAATATCTATCTACTAGATTGTAGCAACGAGTCGATAGAGGAACTCACCCTCGAAGATTCCAAAGCGGTTAACGAGAGCAGATTCCCGTGGGTGATGTAGTCGTACTCTTGCCGATCTCAAGATCGCGTAGACGATCCTTCCGGCGCTGCGTTCCGGCAGCCCTTCCGCAGTTGATCACACGTTCGGTACTCGATGAAGACCTTCCTCTCCCTTGTTCCAGCAGGAAGCGGAGGTTGTAGCACTCTCCTCGCGATTTCGGCAGCACGACGGCGTGGTACCGGAAGTAGAGGGGAGATCTCGCAGGGCTTCGCCTTAAGCCGGAGCGAGTATGGTGGACTATGAGAGAGGCCTTGGAGATCTAGGGTTTAGAGGGAACCAAGGGGAGAGTGTAGCCGGCGGCTAGGGTTAGGGATCACCCCAACTCCCTAGGCGGCGGCAGCAGCAGGGGTGGTGGCGCTGGCGGCTTAGGGTTAGGGTTTCGGGGTGTGAGAGGTGTAGTCTAGAGGGGCAGCCCTGCCCCTCCTTATATAGGTGGGAGGGCACGGCTTGGGAGGAGAGAGTCCTCCCCCAAGTCGGCCTCCTTGGCCGGCGGGTGGAGGGAGAGGACTTCCTCCCCAAGTAGGTTTCCTACTCTCCCTCCACCAAGCAAACTTGCCGTTTGACTTCTCAAATTAGCGTTTGACTTTTCAAACTAGGATTTGATTTCTCCCTTTATTTTGCCCAGCCATGATACCTAGTACATGATGCAACCATTCCAAATTGTCATGACACATTCATGTACCCTTCCCCTCCGGAGTGTCGGACCTTCCGGACCCTTCTAGAACATTCCTGATGAAAACACCGGAATCATTCCCCAACTCCAAAACAGGACTTTACTTATATGAATCTTATTCTCCGAACCATTCCGGATCTCCTCGTGATATCCCGGATCCCATCCGAGACTCCGAACAACATTCGGTCTCTTACTCATCATTCCATAACTACTCAGCAACATCGAATCCTTAAGTGTCTCTCCCTACGGTTCGTGAATTATGCGGACATGACCGAGAAACTTCTCCGATCAATAGCCAATAGAGGAATCTGGAAATTCATATGGCTCCCACATATTTCTATGATTACTTTGCGATCGAATGAACCACTTACATATGATACCAATTTCCCTTTGTCTCACGATAGTTTACTTATCCGAGGTTTTGATCGTCGGTATCTCTGCATACCTAGTTCAACCTCGTTACTGATAAGTACTCTTTTCTCGTTCCCGCGGTATGTGATCCCTTGTGAACCAGTCACATGCTTGCAAGCTAATTATATGACATTCCACCGAGAGGGCCCATAGTATATCTATCCGTCATATGGATGGACAAATCCCACTCTTGATCCATGTGCCTCAACCCATACTTACCGAACACTCAATGCCACCTTTATAGCCACCCAGTTACGGTGTGGTGTTTGATGTCATCAAAGCATCCTTCCAGTGATGGTGATTAACATGGTCTCATGGTCGAAGGAATTAGGTTACTATGTATCAAAAAGCTTATAGCAAATGAACTATATTAAATGACTTGATCTTTATGCTACGCTTATCTATAGGAGTATGTCCATCATATCATTCTCCTAATGATATGACCCTATTGTTAATAACATCTCTATGTTCATGATCAGGAAACCATGATCATATATTAACCAACAAGCTAGTTTAACAAGAGGCTTTAGTAGGGACTCTTTTATATTTACAAATCACACAAGTATTAATGTTTCCTGTTAATACAATTATAGCATGGTATGTAAAAATTTATCATAAGTATGAAGATATGATAATAACCACTTTATTATTGCCTCTTGGGCATATCTCCAACAGGGATCTCCCCTCTTCTTCTGACACCACGCCGTCGTGCTACCGGAATCGCGAGGAGAGAGCTACAACCTCCACTGCCTGCTGGAACAAGGGAGAGGAAGGTCTTCACCGAGTATTTAACGCAGTGAATGCGGCGCCGGAAGGATAATCTACGCGATCTTGAGATCGGTAAGTGAATGACTACATCACCAACAAGAATCTTCTCTCGTTATCCGCTTTAGAATCTTCTAGGGTGGGTACTCTATCGACTCGTTGCTACAATCTAGTAGATAGATCTTGGCTTGTGTATGTTCAAGCGGTAGAAATTTTTTGTTTTCCATTCTACGAACCCCTACAATGGTATCAGAGTCGTATCTATATGTAGATCTGTTGCATGAGTAGAACACAATGGTCATTGTGGGCGGTGGTTCTTTTATTATCAATTGCTTCTTTTGTACTTTGCATCTTGCGGTATGGTGGGATGAAGCGACCCGGGCTAACCTTACATGACATCGTTCATGAGACTTGCTCCATGCTCAACGTGCAACTTGTATTGCATAAGTGGTTTTGCGGGTGTTTGTCTCTCCCATCATAGTAAAGATTCAATTTACAACGAGTACTTGATAGTTCAAACATCAACGTTGTGGTTCTTGTTCGTAAGTTAGAACGGTACTTATTGAAAGCCCCAAACCATGTAAAATATGCAAAGAAAATTAGAGGCGTCTAACTTTGTTTTGCAGGGGTTTGTTGTGATATGATATGGCCATGATTGTGATTATATATGATGTATGCAATGATCCTTATTGTAAGTCGGCAACCGGCATGAGCCTTATGGTTGTATTTTTAATTTCGTTAATACACGCGTGTCTATTATTCAAAGTAGTTGTAATAGTTGATGCTGGTGGACGACAACCATGGGCGGTGCCATTGACCTTGACGCCACGCCAGTCATGATGGAGATCATGTTCATGCTTGAAGATGGAGATCCGTTGCAAAAGAAGAAAGGTCATATCGTATCACATATTTTGAATTGCATGTGATGTTAATCCTTTTATGCAGCGTGTATTTCTTAGGTTGCGACGATAACATTATAAGATGATCCCTCTCACAAAATATCAAGTTATAAAGTATTCGTCTTTAGTAGGCACAATTGCCAAAGCTCGTTGTGTCAAAGCACCACGTGATGATAGAGTGTGTTAGATTCTGCGAGTGTATACAACGGGAGCAAGCTAGATTTGCTCATGTGGGAACTAAGGTTACATCTTGACGAGCCTAGCATGTACAGACATGGTCTCGGAACATGGATCACTAAAAGGTAAAGCATGAGTCATATAGTAGATATGATGAACATGTTGATTGTTCACCTTTGAAACTACATTATGTCTCGTGATGATAGGACATGATGTAGTGGATTTGGTTTGAATGATCACTCAAACAATGTGAGGGATATTGTTTTGAGTGGGAGTTCACCTAGATTAATTTAACTATTAATTAGAACTCAATTTGTCATAAACTTAGTCTAAACTATTGCAAATATGTTGTAGATCAATGGCGGCCCCTACCATCAATTTTAATGCGTTCATAGAGAAAGAAAAGTTGAAAAACAATGGAAGCAACTTCGCGGATTGGTCCCACAATTTGAGGATTTTCCTCAATGCTGGTCAGTTGACCTATGTGTTGGATGCACCGCTGGGTAACCCACCTGCAGATGATGCTACCGATGATGAGAAAATATTTTCCGTGCTCGGAAGAATCAGTACTCCATGGTTCAGTGTGCTATCTTGTATGGTTTGGAATCGGAGCTTCAAAATAGGTTTGAGAACTTTGACCCACATGATATTATCCGTGAACTCAAAATGATATTTGAGGCTCATGCGACCGTTGAGAGTTATGAAGCTTTTGAAAAGTTCTTTAACTGCAAGATGGAAGATGGCAGCTCCGTCCGTGAGCTTGTGCTTAATATGTCTGGGCACGCTAATAAGCTCCGGAGCTTGGGCATAATAATTCCTAATGCATTGGGGATTCATCGTGTCCTTCAATCACTACCACCAAGTTATAAGAACTTTGTGATGAACTACAACATGCAGCGCATGGATAAGACGTTGCAAGAACTCTTCTTTATGTTGAAGTCTGCGGAAGTGGGGATCAAGAAAGAGCACCAAGTGTTGATGGTCAATAAGACCACTAATTTCAAGAAGCAAGACAAGTCTAAGAAAAAGGGAAACTTCAAGAAGGGCAGCAAAAAATCTACCGCGCCGGCGAAGATGACCAAGTTTGGGCCTAAGCCTGATACTGAGTGCTTTTACTGCACAGGAGAGGGTCACTGGAAGCGGAATTGCCCCAAGTACTTGGCGAATCTGAAGAACGACAACATCGAGAAGAAAGGTATATCCGATATACATGTTATTGATGTGTATCTTACTAGTAGTTGTAGTAGTGCCTGGATATTTGATACTGATTCGGTTGCTCATATTTGTAACTCGAAACAGGTGCTGCAGAATAGACGGAAACTAGTGAAGAACAAGGTGACGATGCGTGTTGGAAATTGATCAAAGGTTGATGTGATCGCGGTCGGCACACTACCTCTTCATCTACCATCGGGATTAGTTTTATACTTAAATAATTGTTATTTGGTGCCTGCATTGAGCATGAACATTATATCCGGATCATGTTTATTGCGAGACAGTTACTTGTTTAAGTCCAAGAATAATGGTTGTTCGATTTATATGAGTAATATGTTGTAAGCACATGCACCTTTGATAGATGGTCTATTCTTGTTGAAACTCGATTGTAGTAATACACATGTTAATAATATTGAAGCTAAACGTTTGAAATTGAGCAATAATTCTACATACATGTGTGATACGTCATAAACATATCTATAATTTTTTATGCTCCATGCTTGTTTTGTACCAACAATATTATGTTTTGTCTATACTTTGAGGCATTTTTATACATTTTCTAGGACTAACCTATTAACAAGATGCCACAGTGTCATTTCCTGTTTTCTGCTGTTTTTGGTTTCAGAAAAGCTAGTAAAAAATATTCTCGGAATTGGACGAAACAAAAGCCGAACTTCCTATTTTCAGAGGCGAAGACAGAGTCCAGAGGCCAGAGGGAGGCGCACTGATGTCTATGCACGCTTCCATTCTTGTAGACAGTGTTGGGCCTCCAAGTGCAGAGGTATGTAGAACAACATCAAGTTTCCCTTAAGTGGATCATCCAAGGTTTATCAAACTCAGGGAGGAAGAGGTCAAAGGTATCCCTCTCAAGCAACCCTGCAATCAAGATACAAGAAGTCTCTTGTGTCCCCAACACACCCAATACACTTGTCAGGTGTATAGGTACACTAGTTCGGCGAAGACATAGTGAAATACAAGTAATATGGATGATTATAAGTGATAATTACAATCTGAAATAAAAATGGCAGCAAGCAAACATGTAGCAGGACTGATTGTAAACGGTGTTTTAATGCTTAGAAACAAGGCCTAGGAATCATACTTTCACTAGTGGTCACTCTCAATGAACACATAATATCTTCTCTTTACTATGCTACCCTGGACTACTCTCCGATTGGACGGTTCATGGCTATAACAGCACACCTCAAAGTTCGCATTCCCCATCTAGATAACCCCACACTATCACCTTGAGCGCTAGATGGTTCCAACAAACACCACAATCACATAGAGACATCCAACTCAAATTATACTCATGATAAGTATTTATGTAACCTTTAGCCTAAGTATCACATGGTGTGCACACTGTCAACTTCACACACGTGGGGATAAGCGGAGATTAATTAAATCACTTGAGTAGCAGAGTAGATCTACTTATTCAACTATATTACAAAGCTCATGATCACAATAAGATCACGCATAGAGAGAGAGAGAGAGAGATAAAGAGAGATGAACACATAGCTATCGGTAGAGCCCTTAGCCTCGAGGGAGAACTACTCCATCTTCATCATGGGAGTCAGCAACGGCAATGGAGATGGAGGTGGAGTCGATGGAGATGGCTCCGGGGGCAATTTCCCGTCCCGCCACGGTGCCGGAACACAGACTTCTGTCCCCCGAATCTCGTCATCGGTGGCGGCGGCGCTGCAGAACTTTTCGTGGATTTCTGATCTGGTTAGGGTTTTCGTCTCGGGGAGACGTATATATAGGCAAACGGGCAAGGTCGGTGGACGCCCGAGGGGCTCACACCATAGGGCGGCGCGACCTAGGCTGGACCCACGCTAGCCCTAGGTGTGGCCACCTCGTGGATCCACTTCGCTTCTCCTTCGAGCTCAGTGTTACGTCTGGAAAAATAGGCACTTTGGCTTTTGTTTCGTCCAATTCTGATAATATTTCCTCACTAGCTTTTCTGAAACCAAAAACAGCAGAAAACAAGCAACTGGCACTGTGGCATCTTGTCAATAGGTTAGTTTCAGAAAATGTATAAAAATGCCTCAAAGTGCATACAAAACATAAGATAGTTGGTACAAAACAAGATGGAGCATCAAAAATTATAGATACGTTTACGACGTATCAAACATTCCCAAGCCTAACTCCTGCTCGTCCTCGAGTAGGTAAGTGATAAAAAGAATAATTTTTTGAGATGACATGCACCATCACAATCTTGATCAAGGTATTTGTAAAGCATTGATAGCTGGGATCAAAGTACTCTAACATAAGCATGAAAGTTATAGTTCTAACAGTAAGACAAAGCAACTAAGTTGTAACATGAAAATATACAAACAAAAGATCATGAATAACAATGCATTGAAAGACATTTGTTTGTTTTAGATATAGAAAACATAGCATGAGTGGTATTTAGCTTGTCCTTCATGGAATAGCAAAACATAAATGCATAGGACACCTTCAAAGTTTATAAGGATGACTATATACAAATAATTTAAGAACAAGCAATACCATAATTATGAATCAATCAACAATTTTTGGGACAATGCACATTGAACTAAGAATGACAACTATGCTCTCTTAATTGGTGCATAAAGATAGAATATGGAGACTCAACAAAAAGTAAAAAAAAAAGGCCCTTCATAGAGGGAAGTAGGGATTTCAAGTTTTATAAAGAGCTTCCAAAAATTATGGTACTTACTAGCTTTGAGCTCTCATTGCCCCTATCATAAGCATTTTGAAGTGATTAAGGTTAAGTTCAGACAAATATGAGTTATATGCTTGACAAATCATAAGTTGAAAATCTCATGTCCCTTGAGTACGAGGGTCGTTCCTCATGCTACTCAACTTTAGTAACAAGCAAGTTCTTATCATTGTAAATGTGTATTATAGATAACCGTCAACGGGTACCCCTTGCCCCATGACACATGAGCTATCCCATATCAAAATGACAAGGCAACAGACAATTAGCATCTCAACAATCTTTTATTTACCATGATCATGGTGTTTTTATTTTTTTTCTCTATATTTTTTTCTGAAGATGCTTCGTAGAATGCTCATTATGGTTATGCTGCAAGTTTTCACCATGATTAGGCATGGATTAGTCTAGTGACCCAGGCGTTTCTCTAACACATATACATAATTTCATGGACTTACAAGCTCTCATTTTATTTCACACCACCGACATCCATAAACAAAAGAACATGATATCAACTAAATTATGATCTCGGCTCACTGCACGTAATATATTTTGAATTCACAATAATTCTTTAAAAATAACTGAACTAGGGCTAACACTTAATTTTGAACACCAAAACACTATTCCTTCGTTGTATTAGAAAATGGTATTTCCCCATCCACCCACTTCCAGTTCCTCTACCATTGTGGTTTTTGGTTGACGTATATGTCTCATTAATAGGTTTGTGATATTTATGATCATCATTCCAAGCCTACCAATTTAATTTCTTTCACCCACCCCTTCCAATTTCCATGGTTATATGTTCGTAGAATCGTTCTCCTCTCATTTCCATTTTTTCTATTTTTCTTCTCTTTCTCCAATATTTCCTCCAGTGAAGTGCCTCGCTAGAATTATGATTAACAAACTATATATTTCTTAGGGATTATTACCTATTATGTTATTAATTCTTCTTTGCTATCCAAAATGCATTTACATGAGAAATGAGAGGTATTCGGAATATATCTAAGCTCCGTTGGATAAACGATGAGGGGGGTCTTGGTCCGGTGAGCCAAGATTTGTAGTGCCACACCGTTGCTTTCAGTGGCGGTGGCCTGGAACACATTCGACAAGGTACAAGGTGGACCATATCAACTGTTGTATACTCCCTTGCTATATACTCCATTCGTACACAAATAAGTATATTTCTAGTCTTGTTTTAAATCAAAGTTAGCAAAGTTTAACTAACTTTATAGGAAAATATAGAAATATTTAGGACTCTAAATTAGTACTAATAGATATGTTTCAAAATTAGTTTCATAATATTTCAATTTAATATAATATATGTTATCTATACATAATATGTCAATTTAATATAATATATGTTGTTATATTTATCTATAAAATTGATCAAATTTGATAAAAAAATTACTTAGAAAAAAGATAAAAGTACACTTATTTACAGACGAAGGGAATATAGAACATCTTAGACATTGGAGGGGACTCGTGCTTTTCTGCGTAGTATCTGGTTAAATGTTCTAATCATGCTTAGCCAGTTGTAGTTAGCTGCTATATTATTTTTAAAGGAGCATATATTAATATTATGAGATATCAATTACACCCATCTCTACAACAACGCAATACCCTTTTGGCATTACCAATGCACACGGCCAACAAAAGAAAGAAGAATTACATAAAACAAAAGTCCTGATATAGTGATTAGTTTGTTGAAATAGTGGACAAAGTACCACCAAAACAGCACCAGAAATCCAACAACTCTAAAAGTGATGCCTCCAAGAAGAGGACAGTGCTCAAGCGACGTCATCGCCCCGATCAAAGACCATATGTTCTTACCTTGGAGAAAGTCCGCACACATAAAAGAATGTCTTCAACTAAGTCATTGTGAGCACAACCAATTAAGACAGACCTTGGATTTTCACCCTACATGTTTAGATACAGAATTTCTCCTGTGATGTCGCCCCCGCTGGCCAATTCCGCTGATTCAAGTCACAAATCACCAAGCCAGAATCCCTACATTACTAGGACTCAAACTTTCATTGACAGTCTTCACTTCCCGGCTTCCGTTCCAATATCCGTGTCTGACTTTACTGTGGAACCAAGGCATGTCCCATAAAGACAACAGACCACAGAGCTTCACAACACCACCTCTGAAACTAAACGGCCAGCAAAAAACATGGTTGTGCGTGACCGAAACACCGCCCGCACTGGCAAGCTCCAGGCATGTCGTCCATTTGAAATTCACCGACGGAGTCTTTCGGAACTCGATAGTCCACTCAAGATCAATGATGACTGGCGACAGGCGGTCCTTCATCATGGCGAGAGAGAAATCCAAGGACGACCACCTTTATTCAAGCCAATCTGCCACAGCAGTCCCCACACCGTCGGCCGGCTCCTGGCGATCAGAACGAGCGGGTCATCCTCCAACCCCAAATGATCCCGAGGAAGTCGCAGATCAGGCCCACAAATTGAGCCAGGACCGCCGCCGCCACGAAGGTAGCCGCCGCCCATGACCATCTATGCAACTATCTCTGTCCTCCTCTGCGCTTCCCAGCCATGCACCGCTGCGCGCCGTCACCCCGCCGAAGAAGACGCTGCCGCCCCGCCGCACGGCTTCCGCCCCCCAAGAGTCATCCTCCCGCGCGAGAGACCGACAGGGGATGCAGAGGACTCCCCCCCACCCCGCCTTCGGCAGTCAGAGCGTGGCCGCCACCACCGGCACCACGGCGGCCAGCGGCCAGAGGCGGTGGCTGGGTCTAGGATTTTTTTGGGTCCTCCCGAGCTGCCACAGGCAGCGGCCTGGGAGGAGTTTGAGAATTTCTGTAAGCTGCCATATATATGTGTATCGCCAGCAAATCAAATGGAGAACAAGACAATAATATAGCACATGCTTAATTAGCAATTGGTGGACGTGTGTCATTAGTGAGTTTCCATCATCTTTCAGGCACACCATTTGAGTTTCCACCACACTTGGTGGTATACTCGTGTCTGTGACTTGTGTGGATATCTGCTTGTCGCTGACGTGTACATGTCTCACTGAATATTCTCAAGGTGCACTGGTCAGGAGGAAGTCACATACAAAACTGAAGTAAAAATCATAGAAGACAATTACATAAACAAGATTATTTTTATGTCCCTGGGAAAACTACAATATGTGTGAATCTACCACTAAATTTGTACCGAACCAGAATGCTGAATAGGATGAGCTCTAGGCAAAAGATGCGCAACCATGTAAATACTACGATTCTGTTGTCCAGCATGTCCAGCATGTTCAGTGACGAGGAAATGCATTCACTGTTTCGAAAGATACGACAGGATATACAATAGCATCTCAAACAAAAACAACGGGTGACAAGCAATTATAGCACACAGATGAGTAGATATTGATGTATGTGTTTCATTACTGAATTTAATCATCTTCCACACATGCATTTCCTCCCGCCATTAAAAATTATAATACATTTTTTTTTCTAAAACGTATGTATATAGACGCCTTTTAGTGTGTAGATTCGAAGAAAAATGAGTAAACCTACATACTAAAAGGCATATAGATACATGTGTTTTAGAAAAAACTAAAACATGTTATATTTTGGGTATGGTATTATTTTGAACTCGTAGTTTTATTTTAAAAGAACTGAAGGGTTTTTTATTTATGATAGTTTATACTGTATTTTGAAGTGACCATATCTGACCCTTCATTTGAACACCAAAATTGTTCCTTCATTGTCTTAGAAAATGATATTTCCAAACATTTTTTTTGCGGGGGATATTTCCAAATATGTAGTCGAAGTGCACGTCCACGCACTTCCAATACCGGTTCCATTTTGAGTCTCAATTGATGTAGATGTCTCATTAATAGGTCTGTTATATTATCATCTTTCTGGGTCTACCATTTTCATTTCCTTCACCCACCCACTTCCTATTTCCATGCTTATATGTTTGCACAATCGTTACTCTCTCATTTCCATTACTTCCTCTTTCCTTTCTCTTTCTCCAACATTTTCTTCCGGGTGGTCTAGCTCGGATTAGGATTAAGAAACTATCTATTGTGCCATTCTTCTTTGCTATCCAAATACGCATTTACCTGTGAATGGGAGGGGTCAGGAACATATATAGCCTTCATAGGATTAGTGAGGCCTATGTGCGTTGAGCCGAGATGTCAACAACCTCTCTACTAAGTTGGACGGTGGGACGCTAATCTTGGGCCGGGCCTACCCTCATGACACCATCAAGGACTACAAATATGAAGTAGAGGCCACACCAATGACTCGGCTTGGAATTAAACGGACTAGACGTCGGCTTTGGCCGAGGCCGAGGCCTATCTTGGCGTGAGTTCCATGTGTATATATGTTCTTCTACTTCCTCCTTGGATCCCCACCTGCTTCTCACTTGTTCCTATGAAATTCAAGGCTTGTAACCTCAATTTGTTGGAATTGAGCGGAAATACTAGTGATATTTTACATGAGATTTGGAATTGAGCGGAAATACAAGGGGCTATGTCGGTGTCTTCTGTGACGAACTCCATCTCGTCCCTAGGCAGAACCGCCCTCATGTCTCCTCAACAGCGACGACGGCTCCATCAGCAACAACGCGCTCGATCGCACCCCTTTACACATGCTAGGTCCATCTCCAAGCAATCTTAAGCTACAGATCTATCGGTGCCAAATGTTCGGGTTCTGTGTATTTAGTTTTAAATCTTAAATTCCATACAGTTTCAAGCATATATAGATAGACACTTTACGTTGGATCTTGGATGACATATCTGTTTTTGCAATTATCAACCAGCAAATAAGCATTTATCTATTGTGTGATAAAGAAAGACTCTCTATAACAACAAAGAACATACCCTTTCCCTTTGAGGGAAAAAAGAGGCAACAAAACAAAGGTTTGATATGTTTCATCATGCTATATGGCATGTTACATGCCCCGAGACATAATTTTTTGTCCCAAATCGATAAGTTGAAGTCCTATTTCCCTCACCGCACATGCTTCACAGTGCGAGAAAGTATATTGGTATATCTTGCCTAGAATAATTAATTAAATAGTTTAAACCATATATTTCACATGTGAGGAGATCAAATGTGAGCATATGAGAAAGTATATTGGTATATCGTACTCTGGAATTTTTGCACATTTGCCACACTTTTTATCCGCAATTTGCATATTTGCCACATGACCACCACATGTCAGTGACACAGAAAATAGCAAATATGCAAGGTGCAAAGAAAAGTGTGGCAAATGTGCAAATCCCCCATCTTACTCTAGGCAAGATACACCATAGAGAGTAAGGAGATCAAATGTGAGCATCTTCAAACAAAAACAACCGGTGGCAAGTAATTATAGCACATAGATAAGTACTAGGTATTGATTCATGTGTTTCATTAATGAGTTTTAACCATTCTTCCATGCGCCCCATTTCCACCACAATCGGGCATACATCATAGAGAGTAAGGAGATCAAATGTGAGCATCTTCAAACAAAAACAACCGGTGGCAAGTAATTATAGCACATAGATAAGTACTAGGTATTGATTCGTGTGTTTCATTAATGAGTTTTAACCATTCTTCCATGCGCCCCATTTCCACCACAATCGGGCTGTGTAAATGTGCCAATGGAATCAGTTAGTATATTATTTTGAACTCGTAATAATTATTTTAAAATAACTGAAGGAGTTTTTAGTCTTTATGATATTTTATATAGTATTGTGAACCATATTTGCCACTTAATTTTGAACACCGATATTGTTCCTTCATTGTCTTAGAAACTGATATTTGCAAATATATAGTTGAAGTGCACATCCACCAACTTACAATTCATGTACCACTGACTGAGATGATGTATACGTCTCATTAATAGGTTTGTGATATATATGATCATCATTACAGGCCTACCATTTTTCATTTCTTACACCCACCTTCTTCCTATTTCCATGGTTATATGTTCTTAGAATCATTGTCCTCTAATTTCCATTTCTTTCTATTTATTTTCTATTTTCCAATATTTTATCTCGAGCGAACTGTCCTAGCTAGAAGTATTTCTTCTGGACAATATCCATTGTTTTTCATTAATTCTTCTTTCCTATCCAAAACACATTTACCAGAGAATAATGGGAGGCATTATGAATATATCTAGCCTCCTTAGGATAAAGTGTGAGTGGGGCCTTGGTGAGGTGACCCAAGATCATAACTTGGTGCCGCGAGCCGAGATTTGTACTGCCACACTGTTAATTTCAGTGGCAGTGGCCTGGAACACATTGGCCAAGGTACAAGCTGGCTCTCACCACGTGCCGAGTAGTGAACATCCTTACCAAGACCATTGCCAGCCGTGACTCCTGCCTAATTAGGGCATCTCCACCAGGAACGACCGAACCCGGCCGAACGTGTCCCAACGCGAATGAGCGGACCGATGGACAGCTGCCCAACGGGGCGACCCATCCGGACAACTCGGCGGACCGATCCATCCATGCACCAAATTTAGGACTCGGTTGGGTCGGCCCAGACAACGCATTTTTCCTCGCGCGTCCTCCCACTAGTTCGCTTAGGTCCTCTCGCTAGTGGCACAAGAGACACTCTCCTCCCCAAAAGCCTCACCCTTCATATCCCGTGGCCAGAGCAGGCACAACCGTTGCCCGTTGCCCCCGTCGCCCCCGAGATATCGAGCAGCACCCGTAGGCCATGCGCGTTGATGGAGTTAACTGGACGCGCCACAGACCATCCTTCCGTCCCGGCCTCCGCCTGTTGACTGGACACGCCACAGCCTCTCGAGTGTGTCGCGCACAACCTGCTCGGTCATTTTCCTGACCGCGGTTGAGGTACGTGAAGGGAATATACCCTGAGAGGCAATAATAAAGTGTTTATTGTGTGTATTCTAAGTATATGATAGATGTTTATTTTGCATGCTATAATTGTATTAATACGGAAACGTTAATACATGTGTGTTTAATAAACAAACAGAAAGTTCCTAATTATGCCTCTCTCATAAACTAGCTCGTTGATTAACAAGATGATCAAGGTTTCCTGATCATGGACATTGGATGTTGTTAATAACGGGATCACAACATTAGTGTAATGGTATGCTGAACATTCATACGAAGTATAGCATTATAATCAAAGTCATTGAGTTTATATTGCTATAACAACTTACGAAGTGATCCTAATCCTTAGACCATGAGATCATGTCAATCACTAACACCGAAAGAGTTTCTTGATAACATCAAACGTCACACCGTAACAGGGTGATTATAAAGATGTATTCAGAACTAATAAAGTGTTATGTTGAGGCCCATGGATCGAGAGTGGAATTTGTTCATCCCGAGACGGATAGATATACCCTGGGCGCTCTCGGTGATATCACATTGGTTAGCTTGCAAGCAAGTGATTTGATCACTAGAATGTTATACCACGGGAACAAGAAAAGAGTGCATGTCATTAACGAGATCAAACTAGGTATGGAGATACCGATGATCGAATCTCAGACATATAATATATCGTGAAACAAAGGGATTAAGATACTAGCGTAAAAGGTTCCGACGATCACAAGAAAGTCATCGTTGAATGTGTGGGAGTCAATATGGGTCTCCAGATCCCGCTTATGATTATTGATCCGAGAGGGGTCTCGATCATGTCCGCATTATTCACGAACCGTAGGATGACACACTTAAGAGACACCGAAATCCAATTGGAACAAAAGTCTCATGCCGAAAGAATGAACAAGCGTAGGAATTTATTTCACTAGATACCGAAACAGGTTTTCGGGTGAAATTGCATAAAGTGGTTATGCATGTGAAATAGAATTCTAGCAAGGGGTTATTTGTGAATGTTTGTCATTAAAGTAATTGACAAAATTCTGAATAAAATAAAAGAGTTTTATTTAATGAGAGTTTGCATTAAATTTGGTAGAAATTTAATGGCATGTTTGAGTGGGATTTTGAGTGGAGGTATTTGAATGGATTTTTGTGAGTGGAGTGTCCACCCACATGAATGAAGGGGGGAGGGGCAGCCCCATGGCCAGCGGCCACCCCCTTGGGTGCCCCCCCTCCTCCTATAAAAGGCACCCCCTCTCCTCTCTCTCACTCACACCTTCTCGTGAAGGATCTCTCTCCCCCTCTAGAATTTATCCCCCATGGTATCGGACTAGCGAGATACATGTTTCCGGTGGCTATTCGGCAAGAAAGACTTGTGCTTCCGCTGCATCGCTGGAGCGAGGAGGCGGAGGTTGCTCGGTGCCTCGAACGTGTGTGCGAGCATGGATGCGCTGCTGATTTGCGGCACTAGGACTTCCTCTCGATCTTGAGATCGGCAAGAGATCGTCTACATCAACCACGAGTCGAACTCATTAAGCTTTGTCGGTCTTCAAGGGTATGTTCTCTACGGATATACATCCGCCCGTTGTTTGTATCTAGTAGATAGATCTTGGTACATAGTTCCCATCGTAGGAAAAAAATCTATGCTGCGAACCTTACAGTGCTATCAGAGCCGGATCTATGCGTAGATGCTTTACACGGGTAGTACACATATGAGTATGTGGGCGAGGATGATCATGTTGTTGCTCCTTAGTTGTAATTTTGTATATTGGTGGCATAGTGGGATGAAGCGGCCCGGACAAACTTTACATGTCCTCGCACATGAGACCTGTTCCACGCTTGACATGCAACTAGTTTGGATAAGTGGCTAGCGGGTGTCTGTCTCTCCTACTATAGTCAATATCTATTTTGCAACGAGTTGTCAACAATTGTAACACCCTCGGAATCGGCCCTATGCAAGTTTCAGCGATTCCCGCCAAACCCGCATAGAAACGATTCAAAGGTGCCCACCAGGCACTTTCGTGCGGGTGGAAAACGAAGTAATATCATTACACAATAGTCCACGATGGAACCCACAGAAATATATACAACAGCGACTCAAAGAGCCAAGAATACAGATATAACATACCAAGATCCAAATCACCTTGAAAGCGACAATCTGGCGTCATGCGGACAAGATGCAAATTGAGCTAAGAGCCCTAAAGAATAACCAATGGCGTCCATAACCCTGCCCAGGCCAAGCCGGAAGGGTAACCCTGCTAACGACGTCGATCTCAAACCTGCTTAAACAAAAGGGGTGCCGACAAAGGGCAAAGGAAAAAGAGAGCGGTCGATCGAGGCGATTACCGGCGAGACTAGAATTCGGCGGTCCTCGCCTACATAGGTATGGTGGATCGGCGGTAGCGACATGCACTAAACAACCTATAGAGACTCGAGATAACTGTCGGCTATCAGAGAGGGATAAGAAAGACCTATTCGGAACCAACCTGATTCTACCACCAAACATACCCATCCTGGTCTTTCCCCCTCGAGACCAAACGAGGAAGTCAACCGAGAAACTCACACAGTTGGCCGTTTTATTTATTCAGTTATCGTTGCAGCAATTACTAGTCAGGTATAGATAGTCGTCCTGATATAATAAGCAGTGGGCACTTTTAGTTAACCATTCCGTTGTAGTTGCAACACTTACTAGTCAGATACAATTAGCATGAGATATCCCAAAACCCAGCAGTTGTTGGTACTTTTATTTAGCCATTCCGTTGTAGTGGAGCTGATTACTAGTCATATCGGATACAAGTCAAATTATAACAGTAAACTTTAGTTATAGTTGTCTATGATCGAGAACTGTGCTCCAAGTCGTCCATAACCGCGGACACGGCTTTTCGAAAAGATTTAACCTCAGGGTGCACCAAAGTATCCACACGCATCGACCCTTTTGCCGGATCGTTAACATACACCCATCGGTATGTTGGCGGGCCTAAGTCATGACGCTTCCCGGACCAAAGCAAGTACATGGGGCCACCCCACTAAGCTACCCCGCGAAGTCGGCCGGTCTCCAGACGGACTCGGTTTGTAGACGGTAAACGATCGGGAACCCGAAAGTGTGGAGGCTTGTCGATACAGCGAAAACGTGTCACGGCCCTAAACAGTACAGGTGCAGTACCTCGCACAATTTTAAATAAAGCAGTAAAGCATGGCATAAGTACAGGATAGTAAATAAAACCTCAAACTAGTTGTGGCCCCCGGTACAATACTTTGAAATCAGGTACTAATCGATGGGGGTGCCCACACACCCCACCTGTGGTTAGCGCGCTCGATCTCGGAACAGGTGTCAAGAACTCGGGGTCCTACGGGACACAAGTGGACGGTTAACAACCAAATAACATCTATTGCCCACCTGTGCCTCTGCATTTTCCTACTTCAATTTTTAGTTATTAAACGGTAATTATAGCCATGATCATCTCCAACATTAAACACACGGCAATACTCCAACAAGCTGGTTACGGGCAGGACAACAGCGCTAGAGCAAGCGACTACGACGCGCAAGTCCAACTGTCTACCAAACAACAGGTAATAGGATGCGTCCAAGGCAATATAAGGCTGCAAGGGATATCACGGGTACGAAAACTAGAGCATCGCAACACAGATAGCAATAGATCAACAGGAGGGAATAAATACTATAAAAGTAAGATAGGTAGAAAGGGGGAGATGCTCGCCTGAAGACATTGTCGAAAGTTCATCCGAAGATCGGGTCGACACTCGCATCAACTCAACGGCCTTATCCGCGAAGAACCAAAACACTAGAAGAAAACACCGAATGCACTATTTAATACTACGGTAGAAAATCGGGCATGGTGCATGTATGATGTATGACATGGCAAGATGCGATGCATTTAGGCAATATTAAGCGGAACCGGGGCCCCGACGATTAATTACTGAGTTCATATTGTTTAGATACCCCGCAATTTAAATGTTGTTTTAACATGGCAAAAGATAGCACCGGTTCGCTACACAAATTTAAATGGAGTCCAGAATAAGACAAAGATATCCCGCATAAACACTCCATATTTAATTTAGGTGAATCGCCTAAATACCCCCAACAACCACAATATGTATGCGAGTATGAAAAATTTAATATGCAACAAATTTGTATTTCATTTATAAAATTTAGGGGCGCAGAAAGGGGTCACACATCGGGGTTCGGAAGATCTTGGGGTGTCGGGGTTCGGGGTTCGGTCTCAGGGTTCAGGGTTCGACGGGATCGGTCTTCGAAGGTCGGACACAAGATGAAGAGCTTGGCGTTCCGGAAAGAAGGACTTGGTGTGGCGTCGGGGCGCATCGGACTCGCCCTGGTCGGTGTCGATCTTGTCGGGCCCGCGTAACAGGTCGGTCTTGGCGTCCGGGATGAAGAACTTGGCGTTCTGCGTCGGTGTTCTTACCGTCCGGGTTCTCGAGCATCGCATCCGGGAAGGAGTACTTGTCGCACATGTGGTCTTCGGGTCCGGGGTCTCAGTCATGGCGTCCCATTGTAGATCTTGTCGCATGGTGTCCGGGTAGGCGAACTTGGCGGGTTGGGACGATCTTGTCGATGGTCATCAAATTCATCGGGTCGAGGTCGATCTTGGCGAGATACCCCCATGTTGTCCTTGTCGGCATGATCATCACCGAAACGATGGCCTTGGAGGCGGAGCGAATAACAAAGAGGTCGATGTTGCCGATGCTTCGGGTACCAACTTCATTGTCGAAGGCGAACTTGAATAGACGACACCGGGTACGAGATGGTCTGGCGGGTTCTGGCTTCACATGAAGGGCATCGAAGATCTTGCGTTAGGGACTTGGTCTTGGCCGGGACGGGTCATCAAGCATCATCACATAATCCAGCGACCACCAGACAACGTCACACAAAACAAACGGGAGCAGACCGACCGATCCAGAGTTGGTTGGCACGCTGCAGCGGCAAGCACGCTCGCTGCGTGGCGACGTGGCGAGGGGAAGGCCGCGCGGGAGGAGGAGGAGGCCAGGCTGCTCGAGGAGCTCGAGACAGCAGGAGGGGCGCGGGTCGACGGTGCCGGGGCGATGACGAGGAAGGGCGAGCGGCGGCGCCTACTGGTCGGTGGCGGGCAGAGCGCGCAGGGAGGGGAGGGGTGGTTCCGAGCGGTGGTGGTCGAGGCGAGCCGCGACGGAGGCGAGGGAGATGGGGTCGCGGGGGAGCTCTTGGCGGGCGGAGGTGGTGGCGATGGCGCTTGGGAGGAGCCTGCGTGGCCTCGCGCGCTGCTCGACGGGGTGAGGACAGCGAGGTCGTGGCAGAGGGCGGCCATCGGGCAGGCGTCCCTGGCGGCGCTCGAGCGTGGGGACGGCGAGGCGGCCTGGCTCGGGGGAGAACGGGGCGGAGGCAAGGAGGGATCCCTGGCGAGGTCGGTCCCGAGGTGGACCGCGGCGGTGCGGTGGACGGCTCCGGGCTGGAGAAGGCGGTGTAGAGAGGCGGCAAGGAGGCGGGACAAGGGAGCGAGCACGACAGGGAGACAGAGGGGGACGGGGCCAGCTAGGCCGAGCGTCGCGGTGGGTGGGCGGTGGAGAGCTGCCGGGGCGGGGGACATGGGGGCGCCGGAGCTTGAGGGAGGCGGCAGAGATGGTGGGGTGGAAGAGAGAGGGAGGTGGGACGGCGCGGGGGGGGGCAGGAGAGGCAGGGGAGAGGAGGGGGAGGGAGGAGGCGGTAGGTGGGCGGTGAGGCGTGGGGTGGAGCACGATGAGGTCGGGGCAAGGGTGTGGCGGTGGTGGGGGCGGGGCGTGGTGGGGCCGGGACCCACAGTGAGGGAGGTGGGTGTGGAGGAGTTGGCGTGGCCTTGGCAGGGCGTGTGGTTGGTGGGGATTTGGGGAAGTGGTGAGGTGGCGGTTTGCGATAGGCCGGGGTGAGGTGGAGGGGGGGCTGGGTAGGATTAGGTGTAGGTAGGATTAGGACTAGATATTTTTAGACTAGGGTTTGGAGGTGGCCGGTCGGGCTTTCGGGCCTGGCAGGCTGCCTCCTAAAAAATAAAATAAAAGTTTTATTATTTAAAACGGGGCATTTGAAATCCGTTGATAGACGAAACAAAATAATCCGGAGACCCGGGTTTTAATTTGAATAAAGACGGGAATATTTAGAAAACAAAACTAGGCGTTTCGAAAATAGTTTTTAAACAAACCATGCACGATGATGACGATGCTCCAAATGCAATGTGGCATGATGACATGAGCATGCAGTCACGATGATGCAATGCACAAAATCAACGCGATTTTATAGTAGTGGTTTTAGCGGGATGCCACAACAATTTGGTTATTCTCGTTGTGGTTCATGTTCGTAGGTAAGAACGATTCTATCTCGAAAGCCCTAAGCCACGTAAAACTTGCAATGGATAAATTAGAGGCGTCTAGTTTAGATTGTTGCTGGGCTAGTGTTATGATATGGTGATGTTGTAAATAGAAGTATGAGATGATACTCTTACAACACACATAGCGTGTAAACTCCATAGACCTTGGATTTACACATAAAGTTATGATAGTTATCATACCACGATGCACATGATAGAGATCATATGCAGGAACCATATCATTCCACTAATAAACATGTGATGTTTGATAGCATCTTATATTGCTTGTTTAGCGCTTTATTAGCATACTAAGATGATCCCTCATTTAAATATCAAGATAAGAATGTGTTCTTCCTTTAGTATGCACCGATTATGTTTTCGTCGCTCCAAGACATCACGTGATGATCGGGTGTTCTTAGATCCACGACCATATTTTGGGTGTAAAACAGTTACACATGCGAATACTAAGGTTATTACTTGGCGAGCCTAGCACGTACAGACATGGCCTCGGAATACGGACCGAAAGGTTAAGCATGAGTTATACGGTAGATATGATGCCCATTTGATGCTCGCCTTTGAAGCTATACCGACTCACATGATGTTCGGACTTGGTGTAGTGGATTTGGTTCATGTAATCACCAAAATGGCACGAGGGATGTCATTTTTGAGTGGGAGTTTATTCGTAATATGGATTAGTTGAACTCAATCTATCATAAACTTAGTCTAAACTTTACAAATTCTGTTTTAGATGGCACCACCTGCTTTTAATTTCAATGTGTTCATGAAGAAAGAGAAACTTGCAACGAACAGTAGCAACTTTACCGAATGGGCCATGAATTTGAGGATTCTCCTCTCTGCTGCACAAAAGAAATATGTGCTAGAAGCGCCGCTAGGCCCACACCTTTTGAGGATGCCCCTGACGAGGAGAAGAATGTCTATCAGACTCGTCAGGAGGACCACAACTTAGTTCATTGCGGCATATTGTATGGTCTAGAGCTGGAACTTCGAAAGCGTTTTGAAAACGGCAATGCGTTTGATACAATGGGTGAGTTGAAAATAATTTTCGACACACATGCTGCTGTAGAGAGCTACAATGCTTCAGAAAAGTTCTTTAGCTGCATGATGGAAGAGCACAGCTCCGTTAGTGAGCATGTACTCAAGATGTCGGGTTACGCGCGATAATCTTGTATCCCTGGGAATATCGATTCCCATTGACTTAGGCATCCATCATGTTCTACAGTCTCTGCCACCTAGCTATAAGAGCTTGGTGATGAACTATAATATGCAAGGCATGAAGAAGTCTCTCCCCGAGCTTCTGTCAATGCTAAAAACTGCAGAAGTGGAGATCAAAAAGGAACATCAAGTGTTGATGATCAATAGGAACACTGGTTTCAAGAAAGACAAGAAGGAAAAACGGAAGGGAAGTAAGGGCGGCAATCCGGTTGCCGTGCCTGAAAAGAAACCCCGAGTTGGACCTAAGTCTGATACCGAGTGCTACTATTGCAAGGGGATCAACCATCGCAAGCTTCGCCCCAAGTATTTGGCGGACAAGAAGGCGGCAAGGCAAACAAAGGTATATATGATATAAATGTTATTGATGTGTACTTGACTAGTGCTCATGATAGCACACCGGGTATTTGATACGGTTCAGTTGCTAATATTTGTAACTCGGATCAGGGGCTGCGGAACAAGCGACCGCTAGCAAGGGGTGAGGTCAAGATGCGTGTCGGCAATGGATCAAGCGTTGATGTGATCGCCGTCGGAACGCTACCTCTCCATTTGCCGTCGGGATTAGTTATAAACTTGAATAATTGTTATCTGGTGCCTGCACTGAGCATGAACATTGTATCTGGATCGTGTTTGATGCGAAGTGGTTATTCATTTAAATCCGAGAACAATGGTTGTTCTATTTATATGAATGAAATAGTTTATGGTCATGCACCGATGATGAATGGTTTATTTCTATTAGATCTTGACGATAATGTTACACATATTCATAAGATTGATGCTAAAAGGATTAAACTTAACGATGATATATCCGCATATATGTGGCACTGCCGTCTAGGTCATATTGGTGTTAAACTCATGAAGAAGCTCCATTCGGATGGACTTTTGGAATCACTTGATTTTGAATCATTTGATACATGTGAGCCATGCCTTATGGGCAAGATGACTAGAACGCCGTTTTCCGGTTCAATGGAACGAGCGACGGATTTATTGGAAATCATACATTCTGATGTATGTGGTCCAATGAGTGTGTCGGCGCGAGGTGGATATCGTTATTTTGTTACTTTCACGGATTATTTGAGTAGATACGATTATATCTACTTGATAAAACACAAGTCTGAAACCTTTGAAAAGTTCAAGGAATTTCAGAATGAAGTGGAAATCATCGTAATAGAAAGATCAAATTTCTACGGTCAGACCGTGGAGGTGAGTATCTAAGTTACGAGTTTAGCACTCACATGAAAGAGTGTGGAATTGTTTCACAACTCACACCTACCGGAACACCACAGCGAAATGGTGTGTCGGAACGTCGTAATCGTACTTTATTAGATATGGTTCGATCTATGATGTCTCTGACGGACTTGTCGTTGTCATTTTGGGGTTATGCACTAGAAACTGCTGCATTCACTTTAAATCGGGCACCATCTAAATCCGTTGAAAAGACACCGTATGAATTGTGGTTTGGAAACAAACCTAAGCTGTCATTTCTTAAAGTTTGGGGATGCAATGTTTATGTGAAGAAACTTCAACCGGATAAACTCGAACCCAAAGCGGAAAATTGCGTCTTCATAGGATACCCTAGGGAAACTACTGGGTATTCCTTCTATCACAGATCCGAGGGCAAAGTTTTTGTTGCCAAGAATGGATCCTTTCTAGAGAAAGCGTTTCTCGCGAAAGGTGTGAGTAGTCGAAAGGTAGAACTCGAAGAGGTTATTGAACCTTCTCTTCAAAGTATGGCGAGTAGCGCGAATGAAGTCGTTAGGAGTTGGCTCCACCAGTTGAAGAGGGAACTAATGATAATGATCATGAAACTCCAAAAGAGAATACTACCGAACCTTGCAGGTCTAGCAGGACGCGTGCAGCTCCCGAGCTATACGGAAATCCTATCATGAATTTCATGGTTGATGAAACTGATGACCCTGCGACGTATGAAGAAGCGATGATGAGACCGGATTCCAACAAATGGTTAGAAGCCATGAAATCCGAGATGGAATCCATGTATGAAAATCAAGTTTGGAACTTGGTGGAATTACCTCACGACCAAAAGGCCGTGGAGAACAAATGGATTTTCAAAAGGAAAACTGATGCTGATGGTAATGTGACCGTCTATAAAGCTCGACTTGTCGCAAAGGGGTTTCGAAAAATTCAAGGAGTTGACTACGATGAGACATTCTCTCCTGTAACGATGCTAAAGTCAGTTAGGATTATGTTAGCAATTGCTGCATATTTTGATTATGAGATATGGCAGATGGATGTCAAAACCGCGTTTCTCAATGGTAATATTGAACAAGAGTTGTATATGATACAACCAAAGGGTTTTGTCGATACTAAGGATCTTAACAAGGTGTGCGAGCTTCAGCGATCCATCTATGGATTGAAGCAAGCATCACGAAGTTGGAATCTCCGCTTTGATGAGGTGATCAAAGAGTTTGGATTTGTCCAAACTTATGGAGAAGCTTGTATTTACAAGAAAGTGAGTGGGAGCAATGTGGCATTTCTGATATTATATGTGGATGACGTATTATTGATCGGAAATGATATAGATCTTTTAAACAATGTTAAAAGTTATCTAAACAGCAAATTTTCAATGAAGGACCTAGGTGAAGCGTCATACATATTAGGCATAAAGATCTATAGAGATATATCTAGGCGCCTAATAGGGCTATCGCAAAGTACATACCTTGATAAGATTTTAAAGAAGTTTAAAATGGACGGAAGTAAGAAGGAGTTCTTACCTATGTTGCAAGGCAAGACATCGAGTAAGACTCAAAGTCCGGTTTCGGCGTAAGAAAGAGAGATAATGGACAAAGTCCCCTATGCTTCAGCCATAGGCTCTATAATGTACGCCATGCTATGTACAAGACAGATGTGGCATATGCTATTAGTTTTACTAGTAGGTACCAATCGGATCCAGGTTTGGAACACTGGATAGCGGTCAAGAATATCCTTAAGTACTTACGAAGAACTAAGGATATGTTTCTTGTATACGGAGGTGAAGAAGAGCTCGTCGCTAAGTGTTATGTTGACGCTAGCTTTGACACCGATCCGGATGACTCTAAGTCTCAATCCAGATACGTATTTATCATGAATGGCGGAGCGGTTAGTTGGAGGATCTCCAAACAACCTGTGGTGGCGGGATCAACAACGGAGGTCGAATATGTTGCTGCTTCGGAAGCGGCTCAGGAAGCAGTTTGGATGAAGGAGTTCATATCCGAACTAGGAGTGGTTGCAACGTTGGACCCAATGGTGATCTATTGTGACAACAATGGTGCCAATGCCAAAGAGCCAAGGTCTCACAAGCATTCCAAGCATATTAAGCGCCGGTTTCACTCCATCCGCGAGCATGTCAAGGATGGAGATATAAAGATTTGTAAAGTACACACGGATCTCAATGTAGCAGATCCGTTGAATAAAACTCTCCCTAGAGCAAAACATAATCAACACCAGAACTCAATGGGTGTTAGATTTATCACTATGTAACTAGATTATTGTCTCTAGTGCAAGTGGGAGACTGAAGGGAATATGTCCTGAGAGGCAATAATAAAGTGTTTATTATGTGTATTCCAAGTATATGATATATGTTTATTTTGTATGCTATAATTGTATTAATACGAAAACGTTAATACATGTGTGTTTAATAAACAAACAGAAAGTTCCTAGTTATGCCTCTCTCATAAACTAGCTCGTTGATTAACAAGATGATCAAGGTTTCCTGATCATGGACATTGGATGTTGTTAATAACGGGATCACAACATTAGTGTAATGATATGATGAACATTCATCCGAAGTATAGCATTACGATCAAAGTCATTGAGTTTATATTGCTATAACAACTTACGAAGTGATCCTAATCCTTAGACCATGAGATCATGTCAATCACTAACACCGGAAGAGTTTCTTGATAACATCAAACGTCACACCGTAACAGGGTGATTATAAAGATGTATTCAGAACTAATAAAGTGTTATGTTGAGGCCCATGGATCGAGAGTGGAATTTGTTCATCCCGAGACGGATAGATATACTCTGGGCGCTCTCGGGGATATCACATTGGTTAGCTTGCAAGCAAGTGATTTGATCACTAGAATGTTCTATCACGGGAACGAGAAAAAAGTGCATGTCAGTAACGAGATCAAACTAGGTATGGAGATGCCGATGATCGAATCTCGGACATGTAATATATCGTGAAACAAAGGGATTAAGATACTAGCGTAAAAGGTTCGGACAATCACAAGAAAGTCATCGTTGAATGTGTGGGAGTCAGTATGGGTCTCTAGATCCCGCTTCTGATTATTGATCTTAGAGGGGTCTCGATCATGTCCGCATTATTCACGAACCGTAGGGTGACACACTTAAGAGACACCGACATCCAATTGGAACAAAAGTCTCATGTCGAAAGAATGAACAAGCGTAGGAATTTATTTCACTAGATACCAAAACAGGTTTTCGGGTGAAATTGCATAAAGTGGTTATGCATATGAAATAGAATTCTAGCAAGGGGTTATTTGTGAATGTTTGTCATTAAATTAATTGACAAAATTCTGAATAAAATAAAAGAGTTTTATTTAATGAGAGTTTGCATTAAATTTGGTGGAAATTTAATGGCATGTTTGAGTGGGATTTTGAGTGGAGGTATTTGAATGGATTTTTGTGAGTGGAGTGTCCACCCACATGAATGAAGGGGGGGAGGGGGCAGCCCCATGGCCGGCGGCCACCCCCTTGGGTGCCCCCCTCCTCCTATAAAAGGCACCCCCTCTCCTCTCTCTCACTCACACCTCCTCGTGAAGGATCTCTCTCCCCCTCTAGAATTTATCCCCCATGGTCTCAGACTAGCGAGATACATGTTCCCTGTGGCTATTCGGCAAGAAATAGTTGTGCTTCATTGCATCATTTGAGCGAGGCGGAGGTTGCTCGGTGCCTCGAACGTGTGTGCGAGCACGGATGCGCTGCTGATTTGCGGCTTTTGACTTCCTCTCGATCTTGAGATCGCCAAAAGATCGTCTACATCACTACTAGGAAATACCCTACTAGTGAGACACCAAATTTGGATATTAGTGGCCCACAAGTGGTGCGCCACTAGCGAGGCGCCACTAGTAAACTTTGCTAGTGGCGCACCTAGTGGTGCCTCGCTAGTAATATATACCAGTGGCGCACACCCATGGTGCCTCACTAGTAATGGATACTAGTGGCGCACCAACTAAGTGCGCCACTTATACAGGTGGCTCATTAGTAAAAAAATGGTGGGCCACTACTATATTTAGAAAAAAATTAAATACATTGTATAGGTATTTATACACAGTTATAAGATTCAAATACAGTATACATACAAACATAAACTGATCACATATTGGATTTGACCTAAATAATGATAAGACTAAGACAATTGTAGTTCATCACATTACTTAGAATTCGAAATGGAGACAAGTGTCAAATTATTAAGGGCGCATGTCCGATCGAGTAGCTAGCATGTTCACCTCAATGCAGGTAGTCACCTAAACCACCATCGAATACATTAGAACCGCAATCATGACGGTGAGGATTACAATGTAGGTCTTCATCCGGTTCCGGTTCTGATTCCTCAGGTGGTTCCTCCACTTAGCTTGCACCTCTCTACTCTTATAGCCTTTATGGTTGGTTCCTGGGAACTTGTTCACTTTCTTCAGATAGTTTTCCCACTCGTCATACACTCCTAGAACCTTGTTGATGTACACGACATAATACTTCTTCATCTGTGTACACAAGATAGATAGTATTAGGCAAATAAAAGCAAGCATTTTGACATGATAATCATGATGGGTGCAGAAAGATGTAAACCTCATAAAAAGAAACACTTAACGAAAATAGGGCCAACATAGAAAGCATGCCTCATATTTATACTTAGGTTGGACACATAAATATAATATGAATGGTTCTAGTGAGCCATAATGTTTTAATCATCGGCGCTCTAAAGACAAACATCAAGTAAGTGCCGCAATAATAAATAATTAAAAGAAACATCACTAAGCATTAATTGCACCATCCATAAACCTAATAAATAGCATATTGATCACAGTTAAGTTCAACGACTGTCGAAACCATAAAGCTAGCTAGGCAAGTTAATGTAGCGATAAATTCTACAGGTACAACCAAATCTTCACACAGCCACACACCCACAAAAAAGTGCTCCAGCACTAGATAATTATGCAAAAAAATGTTGATGTACATACACACAAATCAGTATCAAACATATCAGCTTCTCTGGTTGCTGAACATATTCTGTACATACACATATATCAGCTGTTGTACATACGTATGAGATTGTATAATTTCTACTTCAGTAATAAAATAGAAATAGATGGACCTGTCATGTTCCTGTAAATGATAAGAATGGATAAGTTCCAGAAATATTTTTAATTTGTTCAAGGCAAATCAATACTGGAAGCTTTTCTACCAAAACAAAACTATTGATTTCAGTTCAAGGCAAACCAAAGTATGAAAATTAGGAAGATTCAGAGCATGAGCCACATGTTTATGTCAAAATTGAATAAGATGTACGATATACAAATATGGAGCTGAATAAGAGTTTTGGCTGATTCTTATATTGTACATATGTTTTTTTAATCTGCAAGTCATATTGTGCATATATGGTACCATGGCAACTCATGGGCATACAGTAGGTCTTAGTTCGTGCTATGAAATCTGAGTGGAATAGAAAAGTTGGACTAGCTTAATGGTCGTGTAGATCTTGATGTTGGGCTGCTAAATTAAATGGATGAGGCATCGGTCAACTAATTAAGAATTTCAGATATACTATGTTTGACTGATTCAGAACTTTAGATATACTATATTTGAACAACGACTAGCAGGTCAGGTCGATGTTGTCGAACAGCAGCGGACGATGTTGCATCATTGCGACCAGCAGGTCAGGTCTGGCAACAGCCGACGGAGAGGAGGGGAGAGGGGGAGTGGAGGAAGGGCTCACCTCCGAGGCAGAAGAGGGCGGAGGACGATGCGGTCGCGGACGGAGGCTGCACGGGCAGCTCCTCCGGTGGGCTCCTCCACGGGCGGCACCTCCACGGGCTCCTTCATGGGTGGCTCTGTCTCCACAGGTGGCTCCGGGATCCACGGCGCGTCGACGACGGCGGAGCGAGTCGTGCGAGGCGAAGAGCGGCGTGGTGGTTTTCGGGTGCTGGATCGATCTAAGAAAGAAGAAAAGGGCGGGGGACCGCGTCGCTGTGAGATTGGGGAGAGGGCAATGGGGAGGGGGAGGGAAGCTGCGCTCACCTCGATGGTGCTCGCAGCGGCGGCTTCGAGCAGTGGACAGCGACGGACGGCGGCGGCAGCTTCGAGCAGTAGCAGTTGACCAGATCGAAAAATCGATAAAAACAAAAAAATAGACCGTCGCACTTAAGAAGGGGTGTAAAGATAAAAAGGCAGCGGGGCTTTTTCATTAAATTTCTACATGTACATAGCCTAGTGGCAGTCCATCTGTTCCGGTAAGTTGGCAATCCAAGTTTAATTCCCTGTGTCTATTTTTTTAAATACATTTTAAATGTATAGACATTATTCAAATATAATATAAACTAGGAGTCTAAAATATAGTTGATTAATAATTTCATCCATCCATCCATATATAGTACTCTCTTCGGTTCATATTAATTGACTCAAATTTGTCTAAATTTAATGAATCTAGACACTATTTAGTATATAGGTTCATTTAAATTTTGACAAATCAAAGTCAATTAATATGGATCGGAGGGAGTACAAATTTTGCATGTCCATTACAAAATAAGAATAACTTGATTAATAATTTCATCCATCCATCCATATATAGTACAAATTTTGCATGTCCACACATATGAGAGAGCGTAGTGATTCGGAGCGTACTAGTTGTTTCAGAATCTTCTTGCCCTTCTTTGTCGTGGTTGAGTAATTTAGCCCTAGGACATCTGGTGTTCTTTTTTTGAACTGAAGACCTCTTTTAGGTAGGGTTGTGGTGTATTTTGCTTGAGCGTAGTCATCTTCCATCTTTGGGTCGCCGTACTTGTCAAAGTCTTATTCGTTAGCGACTCCATTTATTCTGATGATGTTCCTTTTGCCTCTCCTCACGACGATACGCTAGGCTTTGCTGGATTGGTGATGAAGAAGCATTGGTCTAGTTTGCTAGCCAATACCCATGGCTCATTCTTCACGGTGACGTTCGTGCCGACAGACTTGGTGGATTTGGCCTCGAACATAACCATGGTGGTGAAATACCATCCTTCTTTCTCGACGCTCTTGGCCCATCTGACATGGATCATTGGCACCTTCTCTCCACAAAAGTCGATCTCCCAGATTTCCTCGATTATTTCATAGAATCTTTCCTTGACGTCATCGGTGTACAATATTCCCGTTACCGCAGAGTTCTCGTACTCCCAGTTCATGTCCTTTTTCTCAGTGTACAACGTGTAGCCATTAATATCATATACCTGATAGGTCACTAGGTTGTGCTTGGCGCCTTGTGACAAGGCAAATACCAGCTTTTCTTCTACAGAAGCATTACGTTGCGGGGGATTATCCAGAAGCTTAGCCTTGAACCAACGTATTACGTTGCGGGGATTAGCCAGAAGCTCGGCCTTGAACCAACACATTACGTCGCAGGGGATTAGCTAGAAGCTTTTCTACAAGGCGAATACCAGCTTTTCTTCTCTAGTTGCGCCAGCTTGGCTTTCTCTAGCGGTAGCTCTAGCGTTACTCGTCTCCTTGAGAAGCAGTGCTTGAACATGAGGGTCCCGCACCCATCCCGACTCAGGTGTTTCTCTAGTATCTTGATCTCCATGATCATGTTCGGCATCATCTGCTCCGGCATCTTGATCTTCATGATCATGTGCGACATCATCTGCTCCGACTGTAGGGTTCGCAGCATAGAAAACAAAAAATTTCCTACGATGGGAACAACTATGTACCAAGATCTATCTACTAGATACAAACAACGGGCGGATGTATATCCATAGAGAACATACCCTTGAAGACCGACAAAGCTTAACGAGTCCAAACTCGTGGTTGATGTAGACGATCTCTTGCCGATCTCAAGATCGAGAGGAAGTCCTAGCGCCGCAAAACAGCAAGCTCGCATCCGCGTTCGAGGCACCGAGCAACCTCCGCCTCCTCGCTCCAGTGATGCAGTGGAAGCACAACTCTTTCTTGCCGAAAAGCCACCGGGAACATGTATCTCGCTAGTCCGAGACCATGGGGAATAAATTCTAGAGGGGGAGAGAGATCCTTCACGAGGAGGTGTGAGTGAGAAGTGAGAGGAGGGGCTCCTTATATAGGGGAGGGGCAGCCCAAGGGGGCATGGCCGCCGGCCATGGAGGGTGCCCCCACCTCTCCCTCATTCATGTGGGTGGACACTCCACTCACAAAATGTCCCTTCAATTTTCTCGACTCAAAAACCCACTCAAATTCCCATTAAATTTCCACCAAATTTAATGCAAACTCTCATTAAATAAAAATCTTTTATTTTATTCAGAATTTTGTCAATTACTTTAATGACAAACATTCACAAATAACCCCTTGCTAGTATTTCATTTCACATGCAAAAACACTTTCTGCAATTTCACCCGAAAACCCGTTTCGGTATCTAGTGAAATAAATTCCTGCGCTTGTTATTCTTTTCGGCATGAAACTTTTGCTCCAATTGGATGTCGGTGTCTCTTAAGTGTGTCACCCTACGGTTCGCGAATAATGCGGACATGATCGAGACCCCTCTCGGATCAATAATCGGCGGATCTGGAGACCCATACTGACTCCCACACATTCAACGATGACTTTCTTGTGATCGTCGGAACCTTTTACGCTAGTATCTTAATCCTTTTGTTTCGCGATATATTACATGTCAGAGATTCGATCATCGGTATCTCCATACCTAGTTTGATCTCGTTACTGACATGTAATCTTTTCTCGTTCCCGTGATATAACATTCTAGTGATCAAATCACTTGCTTGCAAGCTAATCAATGTGATATCACCGAGAGGGCCCAGAGCATATCTATCTGTCATCGGGATGAACAAATTCCATTCTCGATCCATGGGCCTCAACATAACACTTTAGTAGTTCTGAACCCATCTTTATAATCACCCTGTTACGGTGTGACGTTTGATGTTATCAAGAAACTCTTATGGTGTTAGTGATTGACATGATCTCATGGTCTAAGGATTAGGATCACTTCGTAAGTTGTTATAGCAATATAAACTCAATGACTTTGATCGTAATGCTATACTTCGGATGAATGTTCATCACACCATTACACTAATTTTGTGATCCCGTTATTAACAACATCCAATGTCCATGATCAGGAAACCTTGATCATCTTGTTAATCAACGAGCTAGTTTATAAGAGAGGCATAAGTAGGAACTTTCTGTTTGTTTATTAAACACACATGTATTAACGTTTCCGTATTAATACAATTATAGCATGCAAAATAAACATTTATCATAAACAAGGAATACGATAATAACCACTTTATTATTGCCTCTCGGGCATATTCCTTCATCTCCACTTGCACTAGAGACAATAATCTAGTTTGAGAACTTTGCGTATTGAACACTTATGGCTTTCCGGTGTTCCATATACGCAATTGCAAGTGGTTAACATAATCTACGGATCTGACGCTTCAGGTCCGTGTGTATTTGCATGTCTTTGCGTCTTCACGCATCACTCATTCTCCAATGAGATGGCATTATATAAATTTGGTCTTTCGGTGAGACCTTTAGTTCCTTGGGGTTTAAAACACGTCGATACTATTGTCATACAATATATCTTTAGTGTTAGCCATTCGAACCACCTTAGTTTGATAACAAACTACTTGACATAAATTCCCTCCTTTGCTGCTACTATAGCAGTCATATACTTAGCCCTTTTGTTGTAGTATTCGTCACAGTGTCTTAACTATGGATTTCATCCAAATCCATCATGGAAACTTTCTTTCCATTTCATTGTGCCACTCATAGTTTAAATTGAGATAAACTTAATTTGTATCTTGTGACAAAACTAGTATCAATGTAACACTTTACAATGAACTATTTGTAATTGTTTGTCACCTCTACACAAATATATTCTTAGTTCTTCCAAAAGATCATAAGAATATCCTTACTATAGTCCACTGATCATTTTATGATTCATTCTGGTATATGCTTATAACACTTAGAGCATAGGACATATCTGGATGTGTACATATCATGGTATGATTGATCAAAACATTCTCGTGATTTCACTCATCAAGTGTCAAAGCACTTGAATATTGTTTAACTTATCAAGTGTCAATACACTTGAATCTTGATTCAATTCCTTTCCATGCGACAAGAACCATTTATTGTCGTTTATATATTGAACTCCTTCAATATCTCATATATGTATGTTTTGCACAACCATATTAGCGTCACAGTCTATCCGCTATAGACATTCATGCTAAATATTCTAGTTTTGCCTAAGTCTTTCATCAAAATTAAATTCTTAACCTTTGTCAATAAAAGATACATCATTTCTAATCAACAAGATGTTCTTCACATAATATATTAGAAATATGTCTCAGCGCTCCCACTTAATTTCTTGCAAATGCAAGCATCTTCATCGTCTCCAGATGAAAAACTCATTTTTTATCATGGTGAAGATTCTAAGTCCGCGATGCTTACTTCAACTATTAAAGTTTGCATGCCCTTTTAGCATCCTTTGAATTTAACAAAACCCTTTGGATCGTGTCATGTACACGTCCTAGGTAACCATTCTATTAGAAGAACTTTGTTTTGTTTATTCATCTATCATATACCAAATTATATGTAGTGATTGCTACTTTAATCCGTCCAGACTAAATATCGCTATGAAAGATCAAATCTTGTCATAGTCAACACCTTGAACATTGTCATAAAATACTTTACAACATGTCGACTATTTCATAGATGTCAAACATCCATGTCTGTTTATTTATAGATCCAAATACGACCGATAGGTTTTTACACCTTTCCGGAGGGTCTTCCAAGTTCAAAACTTGATTTCTCGTGTATGGAACTATCACGGATTTTATGGCTTCAAGTCATTTGACGGAGTCAGGGCCCATCATCGCTTCTTTGTATGTAGTCGGTTCATCATTGTCAAACAATAATGATTTACTCTCAAATCTCAGCATTTGATTTGTTTATCCGACCGACTTGGTTCAATAAGAACTTAGATCTCCGTGACCACAACCTTTGAGGCACATAAGCTATGAGCATTATGGCAGCCTTTGGAACGATTTCCGGCGCTGCGCAACTCAGCACATTTAGCTAAGATTCGTTAACCTTATCAAAGTTCTATTGTCCTCCCACTTAACTTTTTCAAAAAATTCCTTCTTTAAGAAACTTCACGTTTCAAGCGACAAACCCTTTTGTCCTTGGTGTTATGGAGAAATAACCAATTGTTATTCAAAATAACCTACAAAGACATGCTCATCCGACTTCGGTTGTAAACATCTTACTTATGTTTAGCATACCAAAATTTAAGAAATGACAACTTGGATTTTACCCCAAACCATAACTTCCATGGTGTCATTTCAATGGATCAATATGGAGCTCTTTTCAGTGTAAAAGCGGTAGTCTCTAAAGCTTTAATCTTTTAAAACATAATGGCAGTTTTATAAATAACACCTTTCATCCAACCATGTCAAACAAGGTTTCATTACAAATCTCAAACACTCCATATTCCTATGGTGTTTCGGGATATGTAAATCTAGGTGTTTTGCTAAACTTGCAACTCAAATAAATCCCTTTTATGATAAAATCATAATTCATTTATTTTTCTTGTTACACTTGTAACTCAAATAAATCCCTTATGATAAAATCATAAACCATTTATTTTCTTGTTACAATGATTTTCACTTCATCTTGAAAGTCTTTGAAACGTTTTTCAAATATTTCATACTTCTTTCTCATTAAGTGAACATTCACTCAAATTTCTGGAGAAAGCATATGAAGTTGAAACCCATCGCTTACGACTACACATAATGGATTACATACATCGATATGTATAAATTCCAATAATTTAGTCGTTCGTTCTTCTTTGGCCTTTGAACGAAGTTTTAATTATCACGTGGAAAGTCTCACAAGCATCACTTGATCAAATCAAAGACTCCAAAAATCCATGAATATGGATATTCTTCATGTTTTCTTTCCAATATAATTTAAACAGCGATGTCACTTCATAAGTGATCTTTCAATCATTTGTCTTGCGACATTTTAGCATTAGGTTTTATGGATGTGATTTCTCCAACTAGATTTGTAAACCATCCATCTTATATGGAATACGGTAATTATTTGAACAACCTTTGTTCTCATAATACCTGATTTAAATAACAATTATTAAAACAAATCTTGAAGTCAAGCTTTGATGTCAACGAGAAATACAAACAACGGTTTGTTTGTTTTCGATGAACATCATCACATATTCTCTTGCTAGTTACTTAGGCCATTGTGGTTCATGAATTGCGTTGTTTTGTATGAAATTTCATACCAAACAATTCGGTATCCAATACCCAAGAACCACATTGTTTAACAAACAAAGAATACAACCATAACATGTATATCATCCATATACCTAAATTGGATATTTCCAATCTTATATTTTATAGATTCTATTTCAGCATTTCCTTTTCCTTTTTAAAAGAATCTATCAACATCAAAAGTGGCGCCATATACATGACACATAGTCCAAAGCGTGTATATTCAAATAATAATACCTTTGGACCTGCACTTTGAAGTAGATCACCATCATCAAAAATGATCGGCGTTCTTTCAAAATCCATTCTTTAGTAATCTTTTAGTATAGTAAACACTTTATATACATCCTCTATTCATCCTTATCATGACGACTTTCATGATCAAGCTACTGTAGCTTATAAGGACGAATCGTGAGTATAACATTACTTTTCAAAACCCTTTTGGATGATTAGGATGTCTAGCATCTCCAACCTTCGTAAATTCTCATCCAATATGAGAACATATATTATACACTATCATATTGCAACCAAAACATTGTTTTAGATATCGTTATATCTGCCACACATGATGGTTTCTGAAACAATTCTTTCAGTTCCTAGATAAACTTGATATTAAAACAATCAAGAATCATGGAGGCAAACATGATACTTAAGATACTAACACTGGAATTGTTACTCTCGATTTAATACCAACTATTAAATTTCACGGAGTAAATAGAGTTTGCTGAAAGTTTGCAATAGGACTTTAAACTTTAGATTGACACTCAACACAATACGATACTAGTTCGTAAAGTATATATCCAGAATTCTATAGTTCTATTATCTCAATTACAACTATGCATAAGGTGGTGAACGAATGCCAATGACTACAACAAATTATGCAAATTCAGTTTGATTTAATTTATGATAAACTGAGTTCTACTAATCCAAATTAGAAATAAACTCCCACTCAAAAACGACATCCCTCGTGTCTTTTTGGTGATTACATGAACCAAATCCACTACACCAAGTCCGATCATCACGTGAGTCGGTGTAGGTTCAAAGGCGAGCATCCATATGGTCATCATATCAAAACATATGACTCATGCTTAACCTTTCGGTCCGTGTTTCGAGGCCATGTCTGTACATGCTAGGCTCTCCAAGTAAGAACCTTAGTATTCGCGTGTGTAACTGTCTTACACCCGAGATATGCTCATGGATTCAAGTACACCCAATCATCACGTGATGTCTTGAAGCGACGAAACATTGTCGGTGCATACTTAAGGAAGAACACATTCTTATCTTGATATCTAAATGAGAGATTATCTTATTATGCTAATAAAACGCCAAACAAGCAATATAAGATGCTATCAAACATCACATATTTATTAGTGGAATGATATGGTTCCCGCATATGATCTCTATCATGTGCACCGTGGTATGATCACTATCATACCTATATGTGTAAGGCCAAGGTCTATGGAACCTACACGTTATGCGTGCTGTAAGAGTATCATATCATAATTCTACTTACAACATCACCATATCATAACATTAGCCCAGCAACAATCTAAACTAGACGCCTCTAATTTATCCATTGCAAGTTTTACGTGGCTTGGGGCTTTCGAGATAGAACCGTTCTTACCTACGAACATGAACCACAACGAGGATAACCAAATTGTTGACAACTCGTTGCAAATTAGATATTGACTATAGTAGGAGAGACAGACACCCGCTAGCCACTTATGCAAAACTAGTTGCATGTCAAGCGTGGAACATGTCTCGTAATGAGGACATGTAAAGTTTGTCCGGGCCGCTTCATCTCACTATGCCACCAATATCCAAAGTACAACTAAGAAGCAATAAAATGATCATCATCGCCCACATAATCATATGTGTACTACCCGTGCAAAGTATCTACGCATAGATCCGGCTTTGATACCACTGTAGGGTTCGCAGCATAGAAAACAAAAAATTTCCTACGATGGGAACAACTATGTACCAAGATCTATCTACTAGATACAAACAACGGGCGGATGTATATCCGTAGAGAACATACCCTTGAATACCAACAAATCTTAACGAGTCCAAACTCGTGGTTGATGTAGACGATCTCTTGCCGATCTCAAGATCGAGAGGAAGTCCTAGCGCCAAAAACAGCGCATCCATGCTCGCACACACGTTCGAGGCACCGAGCAACCTCCGCCTCCTCGCTCCAGCGATGCAGCGGAAGCACAACTCTTTCTTGCCGAAAAGTCACCGGGAACATGTATCTCGCTAGTCCGAGACCATGGGGAATAAATTTTAGAGGGGGAGAGAGATCCTTCATGAGGAGGTGTGAGTGAGAAGTGAGAGGAGGGGCTCCTTATATAGGGGAGGGGGGCAGCCCAAGGGGGCATGGCCGCCGGCCATGGAGGGTGCCCCCACCTCTCCCTCATTCATGTGGGTGGACACTCCACTCACAAAATGGCCCTTCAATTTTCTCCACTCAAAAACCCACTCAAATTCCCATTAAATTTCCACCAAATTTAATGCAAACTCTCATTAAATAAAACTCTTTTATTTTATCAGAATTTTGTCAATTACTTTAATGACAAACATTCACAAATAACCCCTTGCTAGTATTTCATTTCACTTGCAGAAACACTTTCTGCAATTTCACCCGAAAACCCGTTTCGGTATCTAGTGAAATAAATTCCTGCGCTTGTTATTCTTTTCGGCATGAAACTTTTGCTCCAATTGGATGTCGGTGTCTCTTAAGTGTGTCACCCTACGGTTCGCGAATAATGCGGACATGATCGAGACCCCTCTCGGATCAATAATCAGAAGCGGGATCTGGAGACCTATACTGACTCCCACACATTCAACGATGACTTTCTTGTGATCGTCGGAACCTTTTACGCTAGTATCTTAATCCTTTTGTTTCGCGATATATTACATGTCCGAGATTCGATCATCGGTATCTCCATGCCTAGTTTGATCTCGTTACTGACATGTACTCTTTTCTCGTTCCCGTGATATAACATTCTAGTGATCAAATCACTTGCTTGCAAGCTAATCAATGTGATATCACCGAGAGGGCCCAGAGCATATCTATCCGTCATCGGGATGAATAAATTCCATTCTCGATCCATGGGCCTCAACATAACACTTTAGTAGTTCTGAACCCATCTTTATAATCACCCTGTTACGGTGTGACGTTTGATGTTATCAAGAAACTCTTCTGGTGTTAGTGATTGACATGATCTCATGGTCTAAGGATTAGGATCACTTCGTAAGTTGTTATATCAATATAAACTCAATGACTTTGATCGTAATGCTATACTTCGGATGAATGTTCATCACACCATTACACTAATGTTGTGATCCCGTTATTAACAACATCCAATGTCCATGATCAGGAAACCTTGATCATCTTGTTAATCAACGAGCTAGTTTATAAGAGAGGCATAACTAGGAACTTTCTGTTTGTTTATTAAACACACATGTATTAACATTTCCGTATTAATACAATTATAGCATGCAAAATAAACATTTATCATAAACAAGGAATACGATAATAACCACTTTATTATTGCCTCTCGGGAATATTCCCTTCACCGACATCTTGATCTTCATGATCATGTTCGCCATCGCCGTTGTTATCCTGATGCCCTTCCTCATTTCGTACCGCCCCATTGACATACTCAACATCTTCATCACCTATCCATCGAGTGTAGTCATCCATGAAACCACGACGAAGCAGGTGCGACTCTAATATCCCGGAATCATGCTTGGCGACATACATCAGCGTGCAACTTCGACATGGGCATCTTATCTCCGCCATGTTATTTCGTACCATGTAGGCCATCGCACAACCAATCCACCTAGCCACAATCCTTTCGCTCATCATGCGGACCATGGTCGCCTACGCGGTACAGAGAGCAAGAGAATTAGAATCACTCCAATGCATGGACCTCGCTAGAAAATTTCGGCATGACCTTTCCTAAATATAGGATATCCGTGGAGTGCCAGAAATTTTCCGAAACAGAAATGAATCAACATTTCGGCAAAACATTGGCAACTCATTTTCACTTCATAAAAAATGGATCAAATACACAAAACAATTTCATATATTTAGTCGGTTTTATCATCTCACGCTCACAACACGCCCCCGTTCGTGCAACAACACCTTCACACACATATACTCCAACCATTACTAGGAGTATAGGGAGAACCTTCACCTACATATACTTCAAACCAAAATAGGTATAACAAGCAAGAGTATGTATGAAACCATGCAACAAACAAGCTAGGACTAGGAGTTAGAATAGATCTAGGAGGAAAAGAGGTTTCACTTACATATGTATGAACCAAAGTGAGTTGCACAGGCTATAATGGTGAAAAATAGAAGAAATTAGGTGGTAAAGAAAAGATCCATGGCCAGATCTACTTTTTAAGGAAGGAGAAAGAGGAGGGGAAAATGAGGTAGGTGGCTTCGTCCATGTGCTTAAAAGTGCTACCAGGTTAGTAGTGAGGCACCACATGGGGGTGCCTCACTAGTATGGCACCAGTATGTGGTGCGTCACTACTAAACTACCACCTACCACGAGCCGGGCTCCCCACCTATAAGTGGCGCATCCCGCAAGGATGCCTCACTAGTATGTCTAATACTAGTGAGGCACCCTTATGAGGTGCGCCACTTATAAGTGGGATGTCCAATACGGACCGTCCAACATGTCTAAGTGACGTAACGAGTTATGTGTGGGCCGCTAGTATTCAAATACTAGTGGGGCACCATCACGGGGTGCATCACTAGTATATATAAGTGTCCCATCGTTTTATATGTGGGCCACTAGTAGTAAGTTTACCTATAAGCATTTTCCTAGTAGTGCATCAACCACGAGTCGAACTCGTTAAGCTTTGTCGGTCTTCAAGGGTATGTTCTCTACGGATATACATCCGCCCGTTGTTTGTATCTAGTAGATAGATCTTGATACATAGTTCCCATCGTAAGAATTTTTTTGTTTTATATGCTGCGAACCCTACAGTACGTTCGCCGGTCCTTTTAAGGTTATCTAGTCTGTTGTGGGAGTTGGCATTGCCATTGACGGCCATATACTTTAACATATGGATAGAAGTCGAAGGAAAATCGAGTTTTTCTACAAGAATTTCGTCGAGTCATCATCCAAGGAGGAGTCCAATGGTGAGACCGAAGTTGTGCTGGCAGCAACACAGATGGTGCACGACCACTACCTCCTACCGCCGGGTAGAGGTGGCTTGGCAAAGCGGCACGAAGCCAACCATGAACACGACTGAGAAGCTGGCCACGTATGCCTTTACAAGGACTACTTCCACCCAACTAATCTGGTCTTCAAAGAGAAGGCATTCCGTTGCCGCTATAGGATGTCCAGGAACCTATTCTTGGACATTCTCAATGGAGTGAGGGGGTATGATAACTATTTCGAGGACAAGTACAATTGTAACAGTAGGATTGACTTATCCTCTTACCAGAATGTCCGGCTGCCATTCGGTAGCTTGCATATGGAGTGCCCAATGATCTCCTCGACAACTACATGGCATGAACGAGTACACATGCCATGAGGCCATGTATCAGTTTTGCAGCGTAGTTATTGCGGTGTTTGGCAAAATTTACCTGAGAGAGCCAAACACCAAAAAATACTGCCTGCCTTTTGTCCATCAACGAGAGTAGGGGGTTTCCTGGGATGCTTGGCAGCATCGACTACATGCATTAGCAATAAAAGAACTGTCTATTTGGTTGGCAAGTGCAGTTTAAAGGGCATGTGGAGGGGTGCACCGTCATACTAGAGGCTGTTGCATCATAGGATCTCTGGATTTGGCACTCTTTTTTTGCATGGCTGGATCAATGTGCTACAACGTTCTCTCCAGTGTTTGCTAGGCTGGCAGAAGGCTATTGCATCACATGATCAAGCAATGACATTAATGTGTTGCAGTGGTCTCCGGGTTTTTCTAGGCTGGCAGAAGGCAATGCCCCACAGGTTTTCTATGAGATCAATAGCAATCCATATAATATGAGTTATTATCTAGCTGACGGTATCTATCCCTCCTGGGCCAGCTTTGCGAAGACAATCCGCAACCCTGGAGATGAGAAATGCAAGAGGTTTGGGAAAGAGCAAAAGGCCGCTAGGAAGGATGTGGAGCAAGTATTTGGTGTGCTTCAATCAAGGTGGGTTATTGTTCGATACCCTGCTAGAACCTGACGCATGGGGAGGATATGAGATGTGATGACTGCTTGTGTGATCATGCACAACATGATCGCCGAGGACGAGCGTGATGACGCCATCTTGGACCAAGGCTAGGACTTTCAGGGTCAGTTGGTTGAGCCAATGCCAAGTCTAGCGTCTTGAAAAGATTTTATGCAAGTGTATGAAAATTTACATCACAGTCACACCCATGATTCTCTTCAACTAGATTTGGTTGAGAATATATGGGGTCGCGTGGGAAACCAAATCGATTAACCCTTATTTGTTTCTTATAATTAAAATTACGTTTGGTTATTTTTTTATCGAACCATGTGAGTGTGAACTAGTCATATGTAAGTACTATTTTAATCAAATTATCTAATCTAAGTTTATTTGCTTGTCAGAATATACATTTGTCTATGTACTTTGTGCTAAATATGCAAAAAGATAAAAATTCTGGTTAGCGCTGGCCGGCGCGGACAAATAGATCGCGCCGCTGGACACGGCTAGCCGGATAAGCCGAACCACGAACCAAAAGTGATCATGGCCCGAATCAAAGTTGCATTTAGCTTCTATATATGTGTGTATCACCAGTAAATCAAATGTAGAATAAGACAATAAATGTAGCACATACTTAATCAGTACTCCCTCTGTTTCATATTATAAGACGTTTTAGCGATTCATGTACAAATTTCGGCACGTTACGATATTTTGTGATTTTCCTGTTTTGCCCCTCACCCTCGTCGCGCACGGAAACGTCGCCTCGCCCTCGTCGCGCAGAGATGCTCATTCCCCTCTCCCATCCCCTCGCGTCTCCGGCTCGCCGGCCCGCCATGTAGCCATTTTCCTCTTGCACCCAACCGACGTCGGCGTCCTCCCCACCGCGGCCAGAGTCCTCCCCACTGTCGCCCTGCTTCCCACCACCCGATTCCTCTCGCACCCCGCCCGCGCCAAATAATTGGGGGTCCAAGATTTCATTTTGATGTGTCGGCGCTGGATTCGCGCACATCGTTGTTGGATCCGTGTATGTGGGCGCCGGATCCGCGACCCCGAGCCCGGCCGTCGCTGGCCATGCGGCCATTTTCTCCAACCCAAGCTCGCCCGCTTCCCATCTCTGCTCCACCGTGCTAGGCACCAGGAGCCCGCAACCAACTCCAGAAGCTTTCCTTCTGCCGGCTACCTTTGCATGGACGTCACGCCTCCACCATGCTCTGCATCGTTGTCAAGGCCGGCAATCCCACCCCCGAGGCCTGCAACACTAGAGTAGCGGGAGGACGCTGCCTGCGCCTGGAAGCACTAGGCCTTCAACTTCTTCGCCGACCAGCACGACCACCACTGCGACCAGTAAGTCCTTCTTCCTCTGAACTTACTCAGTGCTCATCCTTACTCTGAAATTTCTTCAAGTGTGTGTTGGTTGTTGTACTCCTTTTTATCAATAGGAGAACCATTTTACGTGCAAATCTGAATGAACTTTAGTGTGTTTTGTACACCGCAAACTAAAACTGCTGCTAAATTTCCTATTGGTAGGAGGTTTGCTTATTGACCTTGCTCCTGCCTGTCAATGCATGCATAATCGGTATCACTGTAGTACTCTCAGTAGCTAGAGTAGAAGTTAATGCATGCATAATCAGGTTCACTACTTATTGACCTTGCTTATGTATGATATTTTCTTATTTTCGTTTCAGTAGCTGGAGTAGAAGTTAACTGAACTTGTGCAATATTCAATGCAATGAGTATGAATGGGCATTTCATTTTAAATTCCTGCATAATCAGGTTGTCAATATTTGGAGCATGATTTTCAATATCCTGCATGTCAAAGATAGCATTGACAACCTGTTCATTTCATTTTCAGTACTTAGTATGTTTACCTGGTACTCTGAATTTGGGTCCAGCCACTTGAATTTTAATTTTAATGTTGACCACTGCTCCCTTCTCCTAATATGCTTGCGAATGTGCAATTTAGTTTAGCCTGGGAATGTGCAATTTAAATGAAATATTGTGGAAATTCATGGTCCTTGGCAAAACTCTATTCAACTGCACTACTGTGTTAAATTTGCTTGATGCATTGTTAGTCGGCTAGCACTACTGCTATAGTGATATTCATTGAACTGTTGCCACTAGTAAGGATCCCGATGTCCATATCTTTTCTTACTTCCCCTCGAGTAAATAAAGATTGTTTGTACTACTCCATGTGTAGATTAACTACTCCAACTGCTGAGTAATATTGACTGTAATATAATATTCAATTGAGATGGATTAGTGAATAAACACTATGCTAGCCAACTTGTTCCACCGGTCAAGCATGATTCCTCAGTTGTGCTTATATCATTCATGAAACATTAATGATTGGTAGCATGTGGTTATTGTCAACAGTTCTGGCTAATGTCATTTTCTCTTTATAAACATTCATGATTTGTAGATAACTGATGCACAACTGTATTCACTAGTATACCCGCATGCTGATTCTGATCGTCCTCTTGTTCTTTAGGTGGTGGAGTGAAGTTGAGATCAAAATGAGGTCGCACCATTCTTGCAATTGAGGTCTGTGCCCTCCCATGTCATGCCGGAGTAGGCTCCTTGTCGTGCCTGGTGGCGGCGAGGTGCCGAGGGAGCAGGAACACCCCGGGAAGGCAGCGAGGAGGAAGCCAGTGAGGTGCTGCTACTGCTGTGGACCGCTGACAGCTAGGCCGTGCTGTGCCGAGGAAGAGCAGAATCACATTGAGGCTTAGGTCTTGCCGGCTAGGTGTCGTGTCGTGTTGTGCTGGGCACACATGTACTTGGAGGTGCTGGCTGGAGCTTTGCTGGGTAGGTGCTGACCGAGGACCTTGTCGGCATCCGGGAGCACCTTGGTGGCAGATGAGATCGCTGGCCCTAGCAGGATCCCTGGGCGATCAGGAGCAGAGCAGGGTGGGCAGCGACTCCGTGGCATTCTCTCTTGGCCGTGTGGACCTGGACGTGTTGGCCGGTGCGCGTGGACCTCCAGGTGCTGGGCGCTTGCTTTGCGGGGAGGTCTGCTGGGAGGCGGGTGGATCTGGAGGTATCGACCAGAGAAGGCCAGGCGCGGGCTATCAATCCCACAGATGGGCGAGCTGGATGAGGGATCGATCCCAGAGATGGGCGACGATCCGATCCGGATGGGTACCGTTCGGACAAATCTTCTCTTCTCTTATATATATATATATATATATACTACTTAAAAAGAATTTCGCGTTCCGTGTTCAGCCATCCCCGCGATACGTCGTCCTTTTCGTCGTGCTCTTCTCTGTTCGCTCCGCACGCACGCACGCAAATGGGCCAAGCCCAATGAACCATCAGCCTCACACGCCACTCCCACATCGCAGCCCTTCCGCCGCCTCTGCCGCTGACCTGCACGCACCACCACCGCTACACCATCTCCATCTCAGTGTTTCCCTCGCCCAGATCCTCAACCATGAGTCCACCTCCGGCACATACGACTCTACCTTCCATAGCCCCCGTAGCGGACGAGGACAGAGAAAAGGCGGCAGTCTCCCCTCCGGTGTTGATGCCCTCGTGCAACCAACAACCCCTTCCGTGGTGCGCCTGATGGACAAGTGCAGCGATATGGGGGAGAAGGATGACGTCATTGGCGCGATGACCACTGTGCTCAACCGCGGCCATGGATCCGAGATACGCCTCCTTGCAAACGGTGGTGAGTCATCCAAGCCAGGCAAAAATACCACCTCTCCCCCACCGCATCAACCAATTGGGGTTGATTTCGCTGTTGTTATCTTGCGATTTCGTCTCTGTTCTTGCGAAATTCAGGCTCAGCTCTCCGTGAAGAATTTGTTGATTTCGTCATGGCTTCGTCTCACATTTTTTTGTTGAGATTCTTTGCAGATTTTAGGCATCCAAAGATGGACGACGACTTCATCACACAAACACCCAGCCCCAAGGTTCAAGTTCCTTCATCCCCTTTTCCTGATCCCTTGTTATGTCTCCGATTCACTGAATCCGCTCAATTATTTTTGTCGGAACAAGGCAAGCTAATGCAATCAGTGCCTGGCATGCTATAATTCAGAAAGAGGGTGAACATTCACCAACCTCGGACTGAATTCCTTCACCTCTTCTCCCCACGAATTTTTCGATGATCTACGTTGTTCTGGCCCCGTGTGTTCCATCAGGGACATCAATGACAACAATATGATGAGACGATGCGATATCCCCGGCGGTGGCACTGCAGTCTTCGCCCGGAGGCTGTGAAGAAGGTGGCGATGCAAGAAACAGTCGAAAAGAGTCCAAATACATTGTAAAATTCTTGTCGCCATGATCTGAAAGCAACATTGGATGATTGTATGTTCAGGCACTGATAATGGTGGTATGTGCAGCTGGGGAAAAAGATTGGGTTCAAGGTGGAGGCAGGGAAGCAAAGAACAATGTATGTGTTGATGGAAGCGAAGGCAACACCACCTACTCCGCAGCAGTTTCCCTCCCCCTCGCTAAACCATGTCAAGAACCTTAAATCTACAGGGATGGCAACATCAAGCTCACCACTCAAGAACCCACTGAAGGTGACTGAATCTGGCATATGCCTTATTGATTTATTCAGTGTTGGTGGTTGTTAGATTGAACGTGTTTGCTCGTTGGTTTCTAATATTAGTAGAGCACTATGACCTGATCATCGATCAGAAATTTTACTCTTTGGAATTATCGTCACCATAGTTAGTGGATTAGAGTCAGCTATCCCTGAAGTCCTCAAGATCGTATGTCTTTTCCATAGGATATATTTTGCATACCAAGTTTGCAGCTAACATAGTACCGAAATAGAGTGACCATCCCTAACTTACTTACCTCTATCCATATGACAATTTTCCTAATATACCAGTCATGGTTCTCATTTTAATATGTTTAAGACCCACAGTGTTCTTGTGCCTGTCAGGATGCTTTCATATCGATGTTAATAGATAGGATGCACAGCGGAGGAGATGGTATTGCTAATGGATGTCATGTTGGCTCAACGGAACAGATTCCTTTGTGCCATGTGCACTTTATTATTCACTAGAAAACATACTCGTGTGTTGCTATGGAAGAGAAAAAAAGCGAGTTTTAGACGAATAATTGTTGTGTCGACCGAAATTTTGCACGACAATTAATTAACTGAATCGTATAATCCAAGCCTCAATTTGCTCTTGATTTTTATTTGGTCTATCCTTTTATACAGTGTCCTTTTATTTTCCTTTTATTTAATCTACTATTCTAGAGTCTAAACTCTGTTTTTTATTTTAATACGGTGTATCAACAGCAACAAGCAAGAGCAGTGTCAGTAAGGCATAGTCGTAGGGCAACTTTTTTGTTTGTACGGGAAGGAGACATATAGAAAGACGGATGCACACCTCGTTAATACTCTTCAGGGACAAATTCACTGCAACAATTCATGTATTTTCCTATGCGACATACAACCAACGACTGCAACATTTCATGAATTTTCTCTCTGTTCTTTTGCCTATCAGGATTGAGAAATAATATACTCTTCAGAATGTTTTCTTGATCTTCACTGAGCGAATGCTAAGACTATTGGACTCCTGATAGCGTGTTGTCCTCCAACCTCAAGAACCCATGATTTCCAATGTAGTTGTAGTCATCTCCTACTCTCTTTACTTGGATGACCTGCACGGTGACACTGGACTTATACGTGCTGCCTTTGCCTCCAAATGATAGTGCCAATGAGTTTACCGTCACATTTTTTATTTATTGAGGTTTAAGTCAAAATACTGTCTAGAGAAAAGCAATGTACATTTGGGAATGGAGATTCCTGGCATGATCGGTGGATTAATAGGCAAAGTGAAACTGAGATTGCACCGGTCCCCCCCCCCCATCAAGCCCATAAATGCCCGGGCTCGACCTCACAATGTTGGGGTCAACAAGATTCAGGGTACTCTGCCAGTCCCGGCAATAGTGTTGTTCGTCCAACTCTGGCATTCTATGCAGACCACTCCCTAGCTTGCTACGGAGCCCAACAATTTTCGATGGACCAATGGAAGGTATTCAGTGAAAACGGTATATAATGCCTTCCTCATGGTCTCCATCCAAATGGATTACGCCGATCTGCTTCGGAACAGCTGGGCACCGTTGAAAGAAAAGTTGTTCATGTGGTTGGCACTCCGGAACCGATGCTGGACACTGAGAAGAAAAGGGCTACTTCATGCATCTAAATGTCTGCTATGTGATCATCAAGCAGAAACAATCGACAACCTCACTGTCCAATGCCCCGCATCCAGATCCATTTGGTTTCAGATGCTTGCAGATAATGGCTTCATTAGCTTCGTGCCACAACTGGATACCAACTTCAGAGATTGGTGGCATATTTTGTCAGCATGTTGGCCCAAAGATAGAAGAAGGGAGTTGGCGACGCTAACCATTTGCTGCTGTCAATGACTCTGGCTAGAGAGAAACAACCGTAACTTACATAGGCAGCAAGACACTGACGCGTCCATCATTAGGAAAATAAGGGAGGAGTTTGAGCTTTGGAGTCTAGCTAGGCAGCCGGTGAAAGTAGGCGCGAGTGGGCAGTGGACGATGTAATCAAACACTATAGCTGAACCCTGTATATTCTCTTATATCTTAATGGCATGACATGCATGTGAAAAAATATTGTGGATAGAATTGTTCATGTATGGCATAAATATGATTACGTATGTGCTAATATATATAGACCTATAGTGATATGTGTTTAGAGAGAAACATTGTCAACTAATACTGTCAATTTTCACATGTAGGTGGTTGAGTCAAGTCAAGATTTTAGACTGGTTGTGTTACTGACTGTTACGACTGTCCTCTTGAGTTGGATGAAGCTGGATCTAAGTGATTAATCAGATGCTTGAGACCGATTTAAATTCTGAGTACAAATCTTTTTTGACGAAAATTGTTCCTGTTCTGAAAATGTTTGGCACTTCCATGGGGCTTGACTGCGACGACACCAGCCGATGTATGTTGCGGCACCAGCTTATACACTGCTGCTATCTATTAGCCAGTATTTTATATCCTAGCAATTTATTTGTTTTCACTTGATATGATTGAAATGAAAAGATATACGTGGATCTTGGCTGGAGAGCTATGCCGCTTACATATTAACATCAAAGAGATTTCATTAGTTTAAAGTTAGGTGTTGGTTAGCTACATGTTAAACATAAGTTTTACTTTTTGCTTCAATGTATTATCACTAAGCATGAATTTGGTTATCCTTAATATTGTATTGTGTGGGTTAAGCGGTGATAATATTAACTGGAATTATGCAAGGCTAACATTTGAAAACAAAATGAACATTGAATGAACAAAGTGGAGAAAATTAAAGAACAACCAAGATATTATGTGGGCTAGAAATGAAGGTCAATAGCTTGGTAGTCAAAGAATCACAACGATTTCACACTCAAAACAAAAAATTATAAAATATAGTCATCGTTATCCCGTAGCAACGCACGGGCACATAACTAGTCTATATCTAAATAGGAGTCCCCCACTACCCTATTTCTCTTAACATGCAAGCTACCCACTGTTAGAATTAGTATCGTATGTAACCGACACAGTTTGTTGCACGTGTCCGAGTCTTATACGACCTGTGGTCTTGTACGACCTGTAGCTAGGTGCCGCATAGCACCAATATAAATAAACCAACACGAGGCTCTCGGGAGTATCCGAGTAGTCCTGAACTACCTGATCGTAAGTTTTGACATGGTATCGAGTCAGCTCTTCCGCCGATTCGATCGCTAATCCCGTCCCTGCACAAGTCGCTCCGTCTCGCCCCTCTCGCCGCGACCGATGGCTACCACATCGGCTCCGCCAATGATCAATCTTGGGGCGCCGCCGACCGACAAACTCACCCGGCAAAATTACCCTGGCTGGCATGCACAGATCCTGCCCCCAATCCGTGGTGCTCGCCTCGTTGGTCTGCTTGATGGGACCGACGCTGCTCCGCCGGAGACATTGGTGGTTCAGCCCGCCGACAAAGAGACCAATCAAGCTGAGAAGACGACGCCAAATCCCGCCTATGACAATTGGATCTCCAGGGACCAGATCGTCCTCGGCTACCTTCTCCAATCTCTCTCTCATGAGGTTCTTCCTCACGTTCAGCGGATCGAGCATGCCGCTGGGGTCTGGAAGGCGATTGAGGAGATGTTCGCCTCACAGAGCGAAGCCAAGATCACAAATCTCCGCATCGCTCTTGCAAACACCAAGAAAAGAAACCTCTCTACAGCAGCTTTTCTCACGCAGATGCAGCAGATTGTGGATGAACTTGCCGCTGCTGGATGTACTGTATCGACCAGAGAACATGTCTCCTTTATTCTAGCAGGCCTCGGTGCTGGCTATGACTCAATTGTTGCTGCACTTGGAGTGGCGACAACCCCAATCTCATTGAGTAACCTCTATGCACAGCTGCACGCATATGATCAGCGCCAGGAGATGTTGCACGGCTCCTCCGGCCTTGATTTTGAGACCTCGGCCAACATTGCCTCCCGCCAATGCCGAGGACGCACCAACAACAACAATCGCCCCCGCGACGACTGAGTCGACCGACGTGACGATCGTCGTACTGACCGCTGGCGCGATGACCGATACAACGACCGGCGTAGTGATCGCCGGGACGATCGTCGCGATGATCATCGAGATGGCTATGGCAGCTATGGTCGTGGTGGTGGTCGTGCGCCTCCAGGAGGGGGGCGTGGATGTGGTCACGGACGCCGTCGTACTACTCCTTGGGTTGACGCCGTATGTCAAATTTGCAACAAAGAGGGCCATCTAGCTAAAGATTGCTGGTCACGTTTTGATGAGGATGACTACTATGGCGACAAAGAAGTCCCTGCCGCCTACGGCGTAGACACAAATTGGTACTCGGACACCGGTGCCACTCATCATGTTACTGGGGAGCTCAATAATCTGACGATCCGTGACTCCTATCACGGTAATGATAGAGTTAACACGGCCAATGGACAAGGTATGATTATTTCACATATTGGTAATTCTATGGTTCATACTCTTACTCAAGATTTTCGACTCCGCAATATTCTACACGTCCCTACCGCGTCTAAAAATTTGCTTTCCGTTCATCGTTTTACCTATGATAATAATGTGTTCATTGAGTTTCATCCTTTTTCCTTTTTGATTAAGGATCAGGTCACCCGGAAAACAATCCATAGAGGACGATGTGTTGGCGGCCTTTATCCATTAATTTCATCCATAGAGTCGCCTCCTTCACCAAAACATGCCTTTGTCGCCGTCAAGCTGTCCCAGTCAAAGTGGCATAGTCGTCTTGGTCATCCCTCCTTCGATATTGTTAGGCAAATCATTAGCAAGAATAAATTACCTTGTGTTAGAGAGTCTAGTGTGTCTTCAATTTGTGATCCGTGTCAGCAAGCTAAGAGTCACCAGTTGCCTTATCCTATCTCCACAAGTGTATCTACAGTTCCCCTTCAATTAGTTTTTTCTGATGTATGGGGTCCTGCACTTACCTCTGTTAGTCGTCATGATTATTATGTAAGCTTTATTGATGATTATAGCAAGTTTACTTGGATTTACTTACTTAAGAAAAAATCTGATACTCTAGCTGCCTTTATTAACTTCCAAACTCTTGTTGAACGTAAGTTTGATCGTAAAATCCTTACGGTTCAATCCGATTGGGGGGGAGAATATATCAAACTCAACTCTCACTTTCAAACACAGGGTATCTCTCACCATGTTTCTTGCCCTCATGCTCATCAACAAAATGGTGCTGCTGAACGAAAGCATCGCCACATTGTTGAAGTTGGACTTGCCCTTCTTGCCAATGCTGGTATGCCTCTTAAATTCTGGGATGAAGCGTTTCTTACTGCCACATATCTCATAAACATGCTTCCTAGTAAAGTCATCAACAATGACACGCCTGTTCACCGTCTTCTTGGTACCCGTCCGAATTATTCTTCTCTTCGAGTTTTTGGTTGTGCATGCTGGCCCAATCTTCGTCCATACAACAAGCGTAAATTAGCTTTTCGCTCCAAACAATGTGTTTTTCTAGGGTACAGTCCTCGCCACAAAGGTGTCAAGTGTCTCGAGGTTTCCACAGGTAGGGTCTATATATCTGGTGATGTTGTATTTGATGAGGCGGTGTTTCCCTTCAAAAATTTGCATCCTAATGCTGGTGCACTTCTTAGAGAACAAATTCTTCTATTAGATCCTTCCCTTAGAAATTTTGAGCAAGGAGCTGACACCATTGATGATACTAATGTGGAAACTAATCATGCTACTAATCCATTGTCTAGTCCTGTTATTACTGTTTTACAGGATACAGCTCAGGAAAATAGAGCACCAGGCGAAAATTTCAGTCAAAACGGTGCTTTGAGCAGCTCAAACGATTCAGTTGAAGCCTCAGGTGAAAATAACAGCGGCCGGCAAACCAATGCAGATTCTCTAGGCGAATCTTCCCCGGTGTTAGCTCCGCTCGACTCGGATCAGGCGCTGTTTAACCGCTCCGTCGCTCGAACCGCGCCAGGAGACCATGTCGCGTCAACAAGCAGTCAACGCCAGGATTCCCGCGGTCCAACAACCAATCGCCAGGATTCCCGCGGTGATTTTTCTGCTCGGTCTCCACGGTCCCCGCCACGTTGGTCTTCTCCCGGATCCTCTACATCCAACTATGGCTCCTCCAGCTCTAGCCCATGCACCACACACAGGGTCACAGAATCATCTGATCCACCGACAGCAACACCTGGTACAAGTTCAATCAACGTATCTCCTAATGCACATGATTCCAGCTCCAACAGATCTTCTGTGGCTGCATCGGTGCAGCAACCGGTGTTGTCTGTTCGCCCTACTACACGTGGATCCCGAGGTATTTCTCATCCAAAAAAATACACGGATGGTACGATTCGTTGGTGTTTGTCCGCTGGCATAGAAGAACCAGCAAATCTACAGTCTGCCTTGGATGATCCCAACTGGAGAGGGGCAATGAATGAGGAATTTGATGCACTTCAAAAGAATAAAACGTGGAAGTTAGTTCCACCACGTGCAGGCAAGAATATCATTGATTGTAGATGGATCTATAAAATCAAACGCAAGGCAAATGGTACTATTGACAGATACAAGGCTAGACTAGTAGCAAAGGGTTTTAAACAACGGTATGGCATTGACTATGAGGATACTTTCAGTCCCGTCGTTAAGATTGCAATTCGTCTTGTTTTGGCAATTTACGTGTCTCGGGATGGAGCTGCGACGTTAGATGTTAAGAACGCGCGTTTACGCATGGCTCGGAAGAGAGGTCTATATGCAACCACCGGGGTATGCCGCGGAGACAAGCCAAATTATATTTGCAAACTTGACAAAGCTCTTTATGGTTTAAAACAAGCACCTCGAGCTTGGTATTCTCGACTGAGCTCAAAGTTGATTGATATTGGTTTTGTTGCTTCTAAGTCTGACACGTCCTTGTTCATATATCATAAGTCCAATATCACCATCTATATGCTTATTTATGTGGATGATATCATAGTTGCTAGGTCTTCTCAGGTTGCAACTGATGCCTTGCTAAAAGATTTGAGTAAAGAATTTGCCTTGAAGGATCTTGGTAACCTTAATTACTTCTTAGGCATTGAGGCAGAAGATGCACAATGGACTTATGTTGAGTCAGGCCAAGTATGCTCGGGATATTCTGGCACGGGTTGGCATGACAACCTGCACATGCATGCCTACTCCCTTGTCATCCTCAGAAAAGGTTTCTGCACATGATGGAGATTTGCTTGGTCCAGAAGATAGTACCAATTACAGAAGCATGGTAGGTGCTCTACAGTATCTCACGTTGACGAGGCCAGATATCTCCTATGCCGTTAACAAGGTCTGCCAGTATCTACATGCACCCACTACTGTTCATTGGACTGCTGCCAAACGGATTCTACGGTATGTGAAGCATACTATAACAATAGGTCTCACATTCATAAAATCTAACTCTACACTGGTGAGTGCCTTCTCCGATGCAGATTGGGCTGGTTGTGTAGATGATCGTCGATCCACAGGAGGGTTTGCTGTATTTTTTGGACTGAATTTGATTTCTTGGAGTGCTAAAAAGCAGACTACTGTTTCTAGGTCTAGTACAGAAGCAGAGTACAAGTCCGTAGCTAATGCCACCGCAGAAGTCATATGGATACGGTCCTTATTAGCTGAGTTGGGAGTTCAACTCACTCAGACACCTTGCTTATGGTGTGATAATCTAGGAGCAACATATTTATCAGCAAATCCAGTCTTTCATGCTAGAGCCAAACACATTGAGATTGATTTTCACTTCGTTAGAGAACGAGTGTTAAAGAAGCAATTAGAGATTCGATTTATCTCTTCAAAAGATCAAGTTGCTGATGGGTTTACAAAGCCACTTCCACGTCGAGCCTTTGAAGACTTCAAGCATAATCTCAACTTGTCCAAGTTGTGATTACAGGAGGATGTTAGAATTAGTATTGTATGTAACCGACACAGTTTGTTGCACGTGTCCGAGTCTTATACGACCTGTGGTCTTGTACGACCTGTAGCTAGGTGCCGCATAGCACCAATATAAATAAACCAACACGAGGCTCTCGGGAGTATCCGAGTAGTCCTGAACTACCTGATAGTAAGTTTTGACACCCACGTCAGCATGGTTCTAATTGGTCCATGTCATGCATGCACACACTTCTCAACCGGGTGGTGTATCAATTAATTTTGTACTAGCAAGCAACCTGCAACCGTAGTGGTAAACTGGTAACCTGAGGCCCACTTCCTCTCCTCTACTCTACTACTGAATACTCCAGTTGAACCGCTCGCCTGCCTGAAATCACGGCAGCCTTCACTGCTCGCTCTCGCGCCTCCTCGACTCCTGCCTTATATCTCCTTCGTCAGTTCGCGAGACCACAATGTGGTGCGGGCCTCTGCCTGAAGGCCTTCACAATACGCACTTGACATTTTTCTCAATCATTACGACCGAGTCTGCCTTATCTGATTCTTTTGATTATCTCCTCTCCTCCTAGCGTACTCTCCTCTCTAAAATCCATATGAAGACACGCAATCTCTCTCTCCATGAACTCATCTTTTTATTTCCTGCTATCCCATCTAATGTTGTTATTTCTGCACTAATTTGTGCTATTTGGTTCCCATGTACATGAGCAGGTTGTCCCGCCGTCGGCCGATTTGCCTCCACCTAGGAATACCTTCCGCTACCCGCAGTCTTTGTCAGTAAGTAAAACAACCACTGATCCAGTTGTTGTTTGGAGATAGCATACATGGATGACTCTTAAATCTGGTGATTTCTTTGTAGATTTCTAGGACCAATTCCCTTTTCATATTGCAAGATCTGCAATTTTAAGTTATGCTTCAAATTTTCTCCGCCTAATATCCATCTCACATGGAATCCAATTGCTATATATACACATAATTAATATGTATAATGAGCAGAGGCGAATACCCACGAAAGGTTAAAGGTGGAGTTCATTCAGGTTGAAGATTAGCGATTTGTACTGCAACAATCCTCTGCACCGTGTTGACATTCTGTTGGATGTGCAGTTGGTAAATATGTTTTCTTGCTATTCTACTGTTCTCCCTGCAAATAAAGATCAGTCTAATCTTCTGATTGGGAGCACATATGTTGGCCAGGTATGTTGTATCGTAAGGTCATATGCACTCTTACCTTAAAGTTTCCCGGTTCTTTATGTATGTATATATTTACTACTATAAAAAAATTCCCCTCACCACTAGATTAGCACACAATACAAGAAGTATATTATAGATTGTCATCATATACATATGAATAGATGCAAAATTCTGTTAATCTTTTTTCCTTAAGTTTCAGTGTACTATTGCAGGTATTACATTCATTTATATGAGCTTGATGCTTCATACTGGACTAGATTTATTCAGTTGGGGAACAAAAGTGAATTCTACAAAAAGGACCATCGATATATTTACTGGTCATCAGATCTTGCTACGTTCATATTTTCGTACTATCAAACTTAGAATTGTGAACGGCTTGGTTATTTCAAATCTTAAACAGAACTTTAATTATTTAATATGTCATGGATTTTCTCTATTTCCTTCATCTGAGCTTGCAAGAGAAAGAGGAATGAAAAATAATAAAGTATTGCCACTGGAGCACTCTGATTCTCTTAGGAGCTAACTAACATGCTGATTGGTACTGTGTACTTGGATATAACAACTGCCTTACTTCCCAGTTCCCACTCCTAGAAACTCAGGTACATTTTATTAATCGATGATATCAATAAACAACTACTTGATGGTATGTACCCCTCCATAGCTTCAAGTTTTTGTGTTTGTTTTTGTGGTCTATAAAATGGAAGTATCAAGCTATTAGTTCAAGAGATATGCACTGTGTCCACTCCATCCGCTGCACAAATTTATCGAGGTCAGCATTTTTCTCTCTTCATTTTCTCAATTATTATACTACAATTGCATATTCATTAAATCTGTCGTCAAAAGAATAATATATTTTTCCACATTTCATTGGTTCTTCTTTCTTGGATGTCATACATACTGAAATTCTGCAGCACTTGAATCAATGATGTACTAGAACTGTTTCCTTCATTTGATAATTTTCCTACAGAGTTTTGGAATACATGTTGAATTAAAGAATTTCAGCAATTGAGAATGATCGGATATGCCAATTGCATTTTACGCTTTTTATAATTGTTATGGGTGATCAGTGGGAACAAGTCTATTTTGTATTCCATTATTTCTTGGTAGAATGCACCTCAAATTCCATAAGCTATTTTTTGGCGCACAAAAGTCCCGCAACAACGCGCGGGGTATCATCTAGTTGGAGGAGTATTATTGTACAGTTTGCGTTTGGAACGTTGTCGGAACGGATTCTAGAACGTCTTATATTAAGAAACGAAGGGAGTAGTTGATGCACGTGTTTCATTAGTGAGTTTCGATCATCTTCCAGGCACACCATTTGAGTTTCCACCACGCTCGGTGGTATACAGATCTCTAAAACGACGCACATGTTGAACCTGTATCTTTTAAAAGAAACTTGTGGATTTTATAATCTCTTTTATTTCTCTATATATTTTGAAGTCACGTTATCCATTCCTTAATTTCGAACAGCGGATTCACTCTGTAATTGTCTTCAAATTGATATCTGTAGGTCGCTGAAGTGTACATGTCTCATAAATGAGTTCAGATCATCTCCCACAGCAAATGAGGGCGTGTTGAGAATATTCTAAAAAATATTATACCTAATCATCCTGAATATTCTGAAGGAACATGCTCGATCAGTAGGTGCCACTGCTTAGGAGGAAATCACATAGAGAGCTGAAGTAAAAAAATCATACAAGACAATTACAATTGATGTCTCTGGGGAAGACCACAATATCAGGTTTATGTGTGAATCTACTTCACAACCTCAAGCAAGTCAGCTCGAAATGAATCTGACAAGACTACCAGTAACTCTGCACCGAACCAGAATGCTGAAAAGGGTGAGCTCTAGACAAAAGATTGTCAACCATGTAAATACTGATATTCTTCATATGAGTACTAGGAAAGAATAAAGGGAAAATCTATTGAGAGGCGCCGCACAACTCTGTCTCATGTGGGTCGCGCAGGGAACCGTCCGATTTTAATCATCCCTCACCTAATTCAATCCCACCTTATCATCTCAAATAACCTTATATGTTCCCTCTGCCCGCTCCGGCCACACATCCATCCACCGCTCTCATCGAGTTCCCGACTGGAGGTTCCTCAAGGATGCGTCAGCCGCCATCAGGCGGTGGCGCTCAGAGGTCGAGGCCGCCGCACGAGACCCGCGTCACGCCATGAAGTCGCGGAGGATCCGTCTCGAAGGAGAGTCCTCGCCGGGAAGAAGACGATGCAGTGCAAGCGCGCTGCCAGGGGAGTTGGAGGCGCGGCGGCGATGGCACGGTTCGAGACGAGGCTGCTGGGCGTGGCGGCGGAGGTCCGATGCGTGACTGCTATGTCACAACGTGCTCGCCGCTGTCGAGGCGCGCCGCAACGACGCCACGGCTAGAAACGGGTGCGTGTGGGCGGTGGTTGCGCTGATGCGCTCGAACGGGGACATGTTTGCGGGGCCTATGCTCGCCGCGGGTGCGTTTGTGGCCAGAGCTTCCTCCCGCGTCATCCCCATAGCTAGCCTTGGTGCGCGGTCATTGGGATGGTGAACGAGGTCTTGTGTGCGGCTGACCTGCATGTGCACGCTCTCACGCTGGAGCCCCTGCAGTTGGGCTGTAGCCTTCGCTGCCATGCCCTCTCATGCCCAGTTCTTGCGGTGATAGTGCCCTGAATTTGATGGGGCGCAGAATCTACAGGATGCGGCAAGGCTTCTGCTTCAAAGATCGTGAGTGTGTTTTTTCTAGCCTTATCATGTGTTGGTTGGTGTAATGCTCCAAAAATATTACAAAATAAAACTGCTTGTTATTTTTCTTTTTTTATCATCATGATATCATCATGCATATTTTATTCGTAATTTTTGACTGTAAACTATTTTGCTAAAAAACCTATTTTTGTTTTTCTAAAATATCCCCGTGGTTTTATTAAGCCCGTCCTTCTTCTCTTATTTTCAAAGTAAAACAATAATTTTGGTCTGTTATAAGACCGCAAAAGGTTTTTCTTGTTTTATAAATAAAACTAGACCCAAAAGCCTGTCTAAAGTTTTGGTCTAAAACTAGTCCCATCTAGACTACTTTAGACTAGATAAATATCTATTTTCTCCTTTTCTCCCTAACCCTAATCCTACCCTAAGACCACACCCCGCCGCCGCCAGTAACACACATACCTGCACTCACGCACGCACCCGTGCGACACGCACACAGACGCACACGACTCACCCTGGACCCAACACCACACGCAACACACCAGGCAACACAACCAAACACGACACATACCACACCCACGGCCCACGCACACGACCGCACACGCCAGCAGCAGTTGCTCTCCATCTCGTGATTCCATCGCCTCTCCTTCTCCAGCCTTGCCACCACGAGAATCGCCTCGACCTCGCCTCCTCCTGCGGTACGGCGTTCCCTTCCTGGAGCTCCTTCTCGGCCAGTCCTCGTGATCGAGCTCGCCTGCCTCTTCTAGCTCGAGCTGCTGCAATCCACCTTCTCGTCCTCCCACTGTGGCCTGCGCCACGCCCACATGCTCTGGGCCGTCCGGGCGCCGCCGTTCCTCCGCGTCCCCCTGTCCCTGGCCCCGAGCGCCTCCGTCTCTGCAAGCCGCTGCCTTCCTAGAGCGCTCCGCCGTCGACCGTGTCTCCTCGTCGCCCAGCTCGTCTCCGGGCTCTGTCCCGTCATCAACCTCGCCCGGTCCCTCCTTCCCCGAGCCGTCGCGCCGACCGCGTGTCTCGATGCCCCTGTGTCGTGCCGCCTCTCTCCAGCGCCGACCATGGCCGCCTGCTCGAGCCCCGTGACCCTGAGCGCGTCTGCATGTCCTGCGTCACCGCCAGCGAGTCCGGACGCCGACGATCCCCGCTCGCCTTGACCCTCCCCGCATCTCGACGGCATGCGCCTCCTCGCCTACATATCCTGCCGCTGTTCTCGTCCCTGGCGCCCCTTGGAGTCGTCTGCCTCGCCATATCTTCCTTGGCCTCGCGCGCGTCGCTTCCCCTGTGATATCCTGACCATATGGTGTTTGGCCTGGTGCCTGTGTGATTGGCGCATGCGGGTCCTCTCGTTTATGTCTTGTGTTTTGGCCTGCCGCTGCGTTGCTGATGCTGGTTGAGTACAAGGACGAGGTGGCGAAGTGATGCCGCGACTCTGATCAAGATCTTCTTGCGGAACATGACTAGATTGCGGACCAGGACCTCGGTGGCGCTACTTCGACTAGGGAACGGATGCTTCCTGTTGGTCTCGGCCATCCCTTTGTATACTCGTTGAAGTTTCCCGGCGCCCAGTCCAAGATCGACAACGACCCAAAACCCCGATGCCCCGACACGGATCATGGAGGACGCCGTCATGGAAACCGAAGACCCCGTTCCTGGATTTGAAGGCCGATCCCGGTGAGACCGAACCTTGTCAAAATCCCGGAGTCCAAGATCTTCAAATCCCAATGTGCGACCCCTATCCGAGGCCCCTATTTTGTTATAATATATATAATATAACTTGTTGCATATTAAATCATTCATACTCGCATACATATTTAATTGTTTGGGGGACTTTGTCGAATCACCTAATAATTAAACATGGAGATTAAACGCGGGATATTATGTCATATTCCGGACTCCATTTAATATTGTGTAGTGAACTGGTGCCATGTTATGTCTTGTTAAATTAACATTTAATATGCGGGGTAGTTAAATAAGTTGAACGTAATAATAAATGTCGGGATCACGATTCCGCTTAATATTGCTAAGTGGGGCTGCATATTACCATGCCATGCATCATATCATAAACATGCCGGATCCTCCGCCTAGTATTAAATATTGCATCGGTTACTCTTTCTAGTGTTTGCTTCTTCATCGGATAGGACGATGAGTCGATGTGAGATACGACAAGCCTTCGGTCACCGACTTCGTCTCACAGGCGAGCATTCTCCCCCTTCTACCTATTTTGCATTTATAGTATTTACTTCCTTCCTTTGATCTATTGCTATCCTTATTGTCGATGCTATAGTACCGTTCCTTTAATTACCTGCTCCACTATATTGCCTTGATTATCCTATTGCCTTGTTTGATTAGCTAGCTTTATCTTTACGAGTCGTAGGCATGCTTAGTACCGCTCTCATACAGGTGGAACATGATACTTGAATATTGATGGTGATAAGATAATTAAATCGGTGATGTTGGTCATGGTTATGGTTTCACCTAATGATAAGGCCCCGGCAGGGACCACCTTTGGGAACTGCTTGAGCCGACCTAGGACCCGTTCGTTCTACGATACCAGTTCTGAGTTGATCGCGCTAACCAAACGTGGGGCCTCTGGGATTCCCCCTCAACTACCGGCGCTATTCGTATATCCAGAGGGTTACAAAATTGGTTTTCCATTTGGTGCATACGTATAATATGTCCTCGGACATGGGTGAGTTGATATGTCTTCGGACTTGATATTTGGTGGATTGCCATGGCTTGCATATATAAATCGCGGTACACGGTGGCGGCACCCACGGTGTGTACAAGTTACCCATGAGGCCCGATCCACCGATGGCGCAAGCATGCCTTTCTTGAGAATCGTCGTACCTCTTGGTTGGTTCCCCACGATGAGGTGATGCCTCTGGATATGCGTAGTTATGGGACAGTTCTTGTTGTGAGATTCGGATGGCAGCGTAATATGTTGCTGAAGGGTTGAGCATGCGTTTAGTGCGATGGTGCACCCTGAGGTAAATCTTTTCGAGAAGCCGTGTGTCCACGGTTATGGATGCCTCAGGAGTACAGTGTCATGATCATAGGCAACGCCACTAATGTTTCGCTCTTAATAATATGATTAGTAATTAGCCTTATCAACTAAACACCTGCTTAACTAAAATTGCCCTTTGTGTTCCATGAGACTTCTCGACTGGTCTTGAGGAAATCTTCGGATGGGTTATGTTTGGTGTTATATTATTGTTACCGCATAGTGCTCTCTTATCTCACTCTAATAGCCGAAGTTGTAGCGTGTCTCTATAAGTTAGATAGTGCAAGCTTTGCTGCCGCTGAACCCACCATACCTATGTAGGCGAGGACCGCCGAATTCTAGTCTCGCCGTGCACTGGCCTCAGTACTGACCGCTCTCTTTCTGTTTTCCGTTGCCCTTTGTCGGCACCCTTTTGGCTTGACAGGTATGTGATTGACGACGTTAGCAAGGTTACCCTTCAGGCTTGGCCTGGGCAGCGTTGGACACCACTTGGTTATTCTTCAGGACTCTTAGTCCCATTTGGATCTTGTCCGTACTCGGATATTACTTTGCTTTCTTCTTGAGTTGTATCTTCGTATTGTATCTTTTGTATTCTTGACTCGTTGATTCGTTGTTGTATATGTAAGTTCTTGTGGATTCTATTGTAAATTACTGTGATGTAACTACTTGTATTCAAATCCCACCCACACGAAAGTGTCTGGTGGGCGTCTTTGAATCGCTTCTATGCGGGTCTTGGCGGGAAATGACGAGATCTGCATAGACCCGATTCGGGGGCGTTACAGTTGGTTTAGAGATAGCTCATAATTTGGTATTTGTGTGATTAATTACCTGGTAATCTTGCTATGTAATCAGGTAATTGTGACAATTAATCTGCTTACTGGTACCAAGGGAAACCGGTAGTTGTCTTCCAAACAATATGGTTGCTGTTTACATAGATAACCTGGTAGCTACGACCAAGTAATCTGGTAGCTGCAATTAGGATAATCTGCTAATTGATTTCATAAACAACATGATAAGTTTGTAACCTGATAATTATGACTAATTAATCAGATAATTTCTAGTTGGATTATCTGGTGATTGCTTTCCTGTAAACAACATGATAAGTATTGTATATAATCAGGTAAGTGCAACAAATTAATCTGGTAGTTGCAGTGGGCATAATCTGGTGATTGCTTTCCTATAAACATGATAAGTATTGTACATAATCTGGTAAGTGTGACAAATTAATCTCGTATTTGTTGTGGGCATAATCTGATGATTGCTTTCCTGTAAAAAACATGATAAGTATTGTACATAATCTGATAAGTTGCGACAAATTAACCTGATAGTTGTTGTGGGCATAATCTGGTGTTATACATAACCTGATAATTGTGACTAATAATCTTGTAATTGCTAGATAATCTATTGGCCGTGATAATCTGGTACTTCTTACTTAGATAACCTGATAAGTGTGACTTTAATTTGGTAGCTGATACTACAATAACTTGGGAGTGCTCTTTTGTATTTTTTGTGTTGAGTGATGACCACCATTAATTAATCTGGCAACTCGTTTAACTTGTGCTAAGTTAATTGGGAAGTGCTCTCTTGTTTTTGTATAGAGGATGATGTGTAGAATTAAGGGCTGTAAAATTCGGTGATGATGTCGCAAAGTGAAGATGGGACTGGAGCCACAACATTGTGCTTTGTTTTTGATGTACTAGTAAAAACTACAGTAGTAGTTTCGAACATTTTTTAGAGGTGATGTAAAAGTTAAGATAAGTAGATGGGAAAGCTCGTCATGATAGGAGCACTGGTGTGAGCATTTTCTATCTTTTAATCATGAATGTCCTTTATATGCATGCAACATGTGATGTCAGACTTCCACTTTTTTTACACTGCTTTTGGTGAGGAAAAAGAACACCACGATCAAAAGTAAGCAGAATGCATTTTAGAATTGTTTCAGCTGCCGCCACACGAGGACGCCAAAATGCGGCGCCGCTTGTTAGTACATCCCAAGAATAAATAAATCTTGGGTGCTCCGGAAAGGAAAACTTGGCTTCTCCAACCATAGTTATGGTTTTTTCCCTCTCCCAAATAGCGGCAGACATAACTGGGTGAGGGGAGGAAAAGGAAAATGGGGGAGGGATCTGTACCGCATGGCGGCATAGGGGCGGAAGGTGGCATAACTGGGTGTGGGTAAGGGGGATGTCGAACGACGTGTCTCGCCGCCACGAGGCTGGTCAAAGCAGGTTAGCACGGGGAGTCAAAGCCAGATGTCTCGCCGCTGGGAAGGCAGGCATGACAACGCAGGGACCAGAAGCCGGATGTGGAATCGGGAGACCGATCGCTCATACCCGGTGGCCTTTTTTTGGTTGGAAAACCGTTTCATTGACTTACAATGACAAGGTATTTCTTCACGCTTTTCAGGGATAAAATAAAATCAAAAAATGAAAATGACAGATACACTCCTCCATTTATTATCATATATCCTATATAACTAAGAAGATCACCGCACTAAACTATTTGTCTTGACATGTTGCCTATCCACCTCATTAAGCATCTCTAACAAATCCCAATCTTCCACATCAGCAGCCTTCCATGTTTGTCGTGGTGGTGTCAATGTAGATGCCATGAATAGGCTTAAGTTGGGGACCGAATGGACGCTTGAGGTAACCGGGGAGGGAGTGCACGGTCTAGTCGCGCACTATGAACACGAAGAACTCTTCAGACTTATAATTTTTATTTCTCCAAGATGTTTAGAAGTGCTCCTTGAGCTGTTCAAGCATAGCCTTAGGACACTAATTCACTACTTGGTCCACCCTCCTTAAACCCTAGCTATGCTCCTCCTTATATAGGTGATGGGATAGCTAGGTTATAACTTTGGGCCCTAGGGTTTACTGTTTGGATCTTTGTCCTTACTTTACGGGTCGGGTCACGGGCCAGTCCTTGGCTCTTGACCCAGTCCACAAAGCTGTGCAGCCAACGGTCTCCCCGTACATAGACGACAGCTCTTTGGCGTCATACGGTGCTTTTGTACGTTAGTCCTTGCTTTTGGCGTCACCCGGCCCCTTTATTTTCATTCGGTGGCGTCCTTCTCTTTTGATCATGCTTTACCATGGTTCCTCCTTGATCTTACTCGGAAAGTAGCCACGCGTCCTTCTTGACCCGGCCTTTCCTCGTGAGACCTGGTTCGTCGTTTTCTGCAAGGTAAGTATCTTTGTCCTGTGCGAGCCGACATACTTCTTATGTCGGCCTTACACAGGTTCCATGTCCCAGCGGTTAAGACCCGGCTGGTGTTTTTCTTTGACTCGGCCTAAGCCAAGCTGGGCAACGTTATGCCCCTTATGTCACTATTTTTTTTAGCAACTGATTATCTATATCTATACCTAATAATAAAGCACGAAGTGTTTCTCCCGGTCCAACACTTTTCTAGACGAATTTGCCCTTCCACTAAACCATGTATTACCCGTAGCGCCACCGGTAAGTAAAAAAAGATCTCGCTGAAATCATGTAGTCGCGCGAGTCCTGTGTCTGGTTTTAAGCCCCGAGGGTCTTCGATCTGTGTACAACTTGGAATACACGCTTATATACGGTCCATCCAAAGACAAAATATATGCGTAGATCTGTTTCAAGCTTCCGCCGCCGCCGTCCTGACCTCGACGATGGAGAAAGTCTCGCTAGCCATGGACCGATGATCCCATGGACAAAAGGTTCAGTGCAGCAGGCTAGGCAATTGTTCTCCACGTCGTCCTGAGTCCTGACCTCGACGACAACATGGATGGGTACGAGACATCGGAGGTGTTCCTCGATCGAGAGATGTGAGAGCCAACCGTCCGCTACGTCTTCAATAAAAATGTCTGACCACAACAACGCCGATCTGATCTATCGATTACCGTTTCCTCAGGAAAACTCGATGGCTTCCACCTATAAAATATACGGGAAGGTCTCCTCTGATCCGCAGCATATACCTGATCAAGAGAAAGCAGAAAAACGATCGAGATTGATTCCGTATTTCATCGACAGGAACTCGGATTTGGCTGATGCGCTCTCCATTGCAATCGTCCCGGCCAAGGAGGAGCATATTTACGTAATATATGGACTCGGCTCAATGTCTCCGATGTCATGTTTGCTATGCACTGCCCGTCGCCAGCCTAGCCATGATGATGAGTTTTATCGAACGAGATTTCTATGTCTTCCAAGTTGAGGAGACGTCGTATATGAAGACTTGCGTTGATCTCATATACATTATCACTTCTCTGGAAATTTGATGGAGAAGCTTTTACAAGATATATGAAAGATGAACATAGCAAAAAAGGTCATGCACGAAAAGATATTATATACCCGAGAGCTGCAAGACGAATCTTGCTTTGTTTGATCTGATTTGTTTGGGGATCTCATCAAATTGGCCCAGGCGTAGATGTCAGGCCCAGAGAAAAGCAATCACGAAGAGAGGTGGTCAGCGGCGCAAAGCGTGATCAGGCCATGGTGGCCACCGGAGGAAGAGGTGACTGTACGAATTTTCATCGACCAGGAAGGGCGGAGCGCAAGAGCATGAGTAAAGTGTGGATCTGGCCGCTGGAGGAAGAGACGACTATATGACTTCTTGGCATCCCTGGTCATCGAGTTGTGGGTCGCACTCCTTCTCAACTTGCCACTACAGTGAGGTCAACGAGGTATGTGTGGTTCAGTCCTTCGGCTCTTTTGTTTCTCAAGTTTTACCTTGATGAATCTTGCGCCTTTGTGGTGATGGCATGGTATAGTGATCGGTAGATGATTAGTGACACTTGGCAGTAGGTGTACGCTGAGTCGATGCAATCGCATAGTACAAGAGTTCATACTTTTCACGTCGCCCTGTCTTCAAGTAGCTAAATGTTTTCCTGATTTTTAAAATTTATGTGTCGATGCACAGATGCGTAATGTTCAAGAAACGTGTTGTGAACCACATCTTTTTACAAAAAAAATCTCCCTCTTGGTGAAAGCTCTGGTGTCTTGTCTCTGATGTTGGAACGGATGATCCGGATGCTTAAATTAATCTTCTAATAATTTATCTGTCTTTCTGATCTTTCTCTACTCCTCGGCTTCAACTAAAGCAGATATACACAAAGTAGAGTGAGACAACAATAACGGTGCATGCCTCTAGAGAATGTGTATGAGTGGCCTCACTTAAGCAACGGGTAGATGAAGCAAGGAGTAGAACACCAGAATATTGAGCGGTGGACACGCTCAAGATGGCTGATTTATGCAAGAAGCCTACCTTGACGACTTACTTTGTAGGTCTTTATAGTATAGATTTTTTTTCCAGTGCAACGCACGGGTATGTTTCCTAGTCTCTATAAAACGTCACCTCAAAAATAGTCCATGTTATATGTTGATCCAAATTCTACAAAGTATAGGCCAACTTCTGACGAGTGGAGCGAGGCCCGTCGCCGGGAGGCTTGGGCCGAGTGTAACGAGTCTGAAGTTGGCCCACACCGTGCCCAACTGGGGCGCTTTGTAGAGGCTAATCTGTCCCTGCAACGGTACGGATCGTCGAAGACCTAGGTTTCCACCGATATATAAACCCCTTGTAAGCCGCCGGTTGGTTGAGTTGCATCTGTGAAATCCCCGGCGTTTGTAAACACTCCTCGATATAGTGAAGTTTCGCTGGCTGGCGCCCGTGGTTTTTTCCTCTCTTTGTTGAAGAGGTTTTCCACGTTAAATCTGTGTCTCCTTGCTGTGTTTTTCGTTTTCGTTCCTCGTTATCTTCTTGTCGCGATTGTAACAGTCCACAAGTTTCCTGTCCACTAATGTAACCGATCAATATATCGGCTCTTGCTCTCCTTCAAAAAATCTAAGTTGCGGATGCACCTAATCGTTTTTTGTTTACCTCTTATTAATTCTTCCACTGGATGTTTATCTCCCCCACTAATGATGGACCTTTTCCATCATTATCTTCTCCACCGGATCCATGAGACCATTGTGCTTCACTCTTCTACAGTCTACAACATGTCGCCAAGCAATCTCCTGCCGTGTGCTGTTGCATATGGGCACATGCCTCTCACCCTGTCCAGCAATTGTCAGATATCTCTCTCTCTCTCATTGTGATAGCATGCGCGATTGGGCCACCGGGCTACCTCCTTGCCTTGCTTATGCTCGGTTCTCTGAAATTGTTGATCGCGGTTCCAGCTATTAGATCCAATGATTTTTCACCTATTTCTGATGTAAGCTGTTCGATCTATGGATTTTAATTTCTGATATGCTGCCCTTTTTCATCTCTTATTCTTCTCACAAGCAACCTCAACACCTTCAGGTACGATTGGGTCTTCTACTGATATTTTATTGCTGGGTGAAGGCGTGAATCAAGAGCTCAATCAAAGTGCAGACATGAAAATCATAATGGAAACTTTCCGCTGCATAGTGCTGATTTTCTTAGGGTACCATTGCATCGTGTTGATGTTCACTCAGATGATATTACGTTTTCTGATTGATGTACTCTTCAAAATAACTTCCTTTGCCGGATCAGATACAATCGCCAGGTATGTTGTTGTCTTGGACTCTTGGTTGCCATTTCGTCTATACCTCAATCTGAGTTGCAGCGCTACAAATGAACTTTATTATTCTATCATTTATTAAATTTACTTTTTGTTCATGGATTTACAATTAAGAGTTCCTCCAGCTCATTACTTTACGTTTTTTTTTCGAAATGGGGAAGGTAAATCCGTTCATACAATATTCTGATTGATACTTGTTGCTACCAAAATTTGCTTTGTTCTTAGAATATTCATCTACAGCATTCCTTAGGTTAATTTATTTGGACATTTTTCTGATTCATATTTTTTTTTTACACATATTGACTTAATTATAATATAATATTCATTCTTCCACCAGAGAGGCGCATGGTTCATATTTGAAGCATCTATCAATCTCTCTTCAACTTCCCCATGAATGGAGAGTAAGCAAACTTTCCTCATTAATGAAATGCCCAACTACAAGAAGGTAAGGATGCATGCATTCCAGAGGTCTTCGTGACGGCCTCAGCAGTGCACAACCGAAGCACATAGGCAATGCAACTATTATCACTACCCATGCGTTCCTCCTTTGTAGTCTCATATTTTCTAAATATCTCCTCTTGCGCGCAGGATCACAAAAGCTGCACCTCCAGAATGGTGCTGGTGTGGATGTCTGTGTTGGTTCGCCATTGTACACACTGATTGCTCTGTTGTGGTTGTCTCATCCTTATACACTGCACCACATCTTGGACAACACGGATTGTATGCACTTATTGCTATGTTGTGATTGCTCTGATTGCATTGTACCAAGGTTTTGGTTCCCGGTACGAAAAAAATCCCGAGGGTGGTCGGGATTTCCGGTTACCGCGGTTACCGAGAAATCCCGACCGGTTACCGGACGAATTTAAATTTTAAAATTCGAATTCAAAGTTCTCGGTATGACCATTTACATCGTTTTTTTGTTAAAATTCATAAATTTCATACAATTCAAATAAATTCGGAATTTTTTGTCCGGTAAACCGATTTCCCGAGGGTGGTCGGGATTTCCGGTTACCGACCGGTAACCGGATTTCCCGACCGGTAACCAAAACCTTGCATTGTACACACTGATCGCTACATTGCCTTTGGCATATTTGACTTCATCTATGAGTGAGTTTGGACTTTGAGCTATGAACGTGTTCTTCAATGTTCTCTACTCCCTATGGTTGTAGTTGTAGAGAATCTCTGGCATGTACTGTCCGCAGATGAACCACAAATGTTCGATGAAATGCAAGTGAGGTCCAGACTCTTGATTGTGCCATGCAACACTTCTATTCATAGCATGCTTTATCCAAGTTGAATATGCTACTATTTAGGTGTTCTCATCACAGTGATTGGTTCTAACATCTTATATCAATGGTTCTTCTTTGCATTTACGCATCCGACCAGAGTTTGTATTTGAAATTTATTTATAGATTTATGAGAATCGGACTCGAGGATTTGCAGTATGGGATATGGAGATAATTTAAATAAGCAAGGATTGATTGCATTGTTTTATATAGATAATTCGTACAAGTTGATGTTCAGTAAATTCACTTCGAGCAGTTTTGAAGATCATCGAGGAATTTTGATGACCTAATTTTTTAGACGATACTTTGGTAAATCATATACTACTCCATCTTAGGTACAAATGGTCGACATCTGAGTACATTGCGGATCACAAGGGTTTCAGCCATCACACGCTTTTTCATTCCTTGCTGCATATATGTACTCCCGTATTGTGCTACTTCTATCATTGTAGGTATATATCTACACAATAGGAAGCTATTGGTTATTTATTTTGCAATACGTATTTTTAGAGCAAATCCCAGGAGCCCAAGCTATTCATTAAGAAGCTCTAGCTATTGTTACGATCTCATTTCTCTTGAATTGGTTGACAAGGGATAGCTTGAATATAGTGTGTTGTATGGACATTTAACGATTGCACTTTAGAATATGAATGTTAGCTTACCACGGTATGCATGTATCGGCCATTCTGCATGCATGGGTATTGGTCTGTCTCATTCTCTAATTAAATTATGGCATATAATTAGAACATAAGATAAAACTAAAGCGTCCCGCAGCAACGCGCGGAGAATCCTCTAGTTAAGTATAAGTTTTGAAGTCACCATATCTGACCACCGGAAGTGTTTCTTCATTGTCTTAGAAACTGATATTTGCAAATATAGAGGTTAAGTGCCCATCCACCCACTTTCTTGTACCATTGTGTGTCTCAGTTGATTGTACATGTCTCATTAATAGGTTTGTGATATATATATATATCATCTTTCCAGGCCTACCATTTTCATTTCTTTCACCCACACTCCGGTTTCCATGGTTATATGTTCGCGGAATCGTTCTCCTCTCATTTCCATATCTTTCTATTTACTTTCTATTTCTCCAATATTTTCTCTAGTGAAGTGGCCTAGCTAGGATTAGGATTAAGAAACTATTTATTTCCTTTGGATTACTATATATTGTGTCATTAATTCTTCTTTTCTATCCAGACCGCATTTACCTAAGAATAGGGGGCATTAGGAAGTATGTCGAGCCCCCGTAGGTAGGATAGACGACGAGTGGGGCCATGGTGCGGTGAGCCGAAAGTTGTAGTGCCTCGTTATTGTTTTTCAGAGGCAGTGGCTTGTTGGTTCTTAGACTCTCACATTCTCACCACGTGGCACATCGAGAACATCCTTCTCAGCTCCATTGCACGCCTCGCGTGCCTATTAAAGGGGGCCCTTGTTGGAGCAGACTCGTGCTTGTCGGCGGAGCATAGTGTTAGATATTCTATGCACAATTAGCCAGTTGCAGTTATTATTTATTCTCAATAAAGTTTGAAGTGACCTTATATTCCTTAATTTCGAACAGCAGAATCATTCTACAATTATGTTCGGACTTGACATCTGCAGGTCGCTGAAGTGTACACGTCTCAAAAATGATTTCAGATCATATTTCAGAGCAAATAGGTGCGTGTAGAGCAATATCTAGCAGCAGTCTCGCAAAATTATCTTGAATATTCCGAAGGAACATACTCGATCAGCAGGGTGCCACTTCTCAGTAGGAAGTCACACAAAACTGAAGTAAAATCATCGAAGACAATTACCTGAACGAGATTGTTTTAATGTCTCCAGGGAAGACTAGAATAAAGTCAGCTCGAAATGAATCTTACAAGACTACCACTAAATCTGCACCAAACCAGAATGCTGAAAAGGATGAGCTCTAGGCAAAAGATGCGCAACCATGTAAATACTACAATTCTTCATATAAGTACTAGGGATTTTTTTAAAAAAAAATTGAGAACTGGTGTATGGAGTTTTGAACTGGTCACTTTATAGCCATATAAATTTTAGAAAACAATAATAGTAGAACCCTGTTGCATGTTCATCATATCATGCTGCAAAAGAACATCGTATCGTCTATCGTGGTAACATAGATACTCTCCGTTGTCCAGCGCAAGTTTAGTGACGAGGGCATCTCACACAAAAAGAACAGGTGACAAGTAATTTTAGCACACAAATAAGTAGATATTGGTGGTGGGCACGAATATGAAAGAACCTCCTAATCCTATTACTAGTTGGTACATACAGGTACCTTAATTTTGACACCAAAACTGAAAGGGTAATTTTCCCTATGTGTGTTTTTGGTGATTAATGACAATTCCTATGGACTAATGTTTTCATTGAGTTTTCTATGAAGGAATATTCCATAGGTCATGCTTGTAGTTCATGTGTTGAATTCAAGTATGAATGTCATGGAGATAAAGATATACCTTGAGTATTGACATCAAGATCATCGAGTTGAAGAAAAACATGATATGATCAAGAGCTTGAGAGTGTGATCTCAATAAAAGAATTCAAGATATGGCTCTAAGTCGGTGCCATGATAGCCTCATTAGTTGAGCTATGGTTGACTAAGATTTAGAGCATGTAATCAAATGAAGAGTTCTTTATGTACCTCAAGATATTGTGATGAAGCACGAGAAAATGCTTGGTTGACCAATACAAAGAGTGAAGAGTAATTTCAAGTTGGTCAACACATGAAGCATAAAGAATGTACCACATGGATCTTGTGGTATGGTAAGCCTTGTTAACTATGCATCATGAACTAACCCATTATATATGTGCCTTTGTATTTTCTATATGGGATAGGTATCTTTCCATGGACATGCTTCAAAAGTGAAGATCTTATATAGCCCATGAGAGGATGACATCAAGTGGTGATCATCATCAAGGTTGAGAAGGGAAAGTTCAAGATAAGCATCTCGAGAAGATCATTTGATTAAAGCTTGCTATCCATATTGGTGATAATGTACATGTGAAGACATGTATTAATGAAGCTATCCCATAGTGGTGTATGGGGGAGCAAATTATGAGTCTTCACGAAGCAACAATGATCAAGTGATGCATTCCAGCTTAGATGGAGCTTGAAGAATTTTCATCAAGATCAAGCGGGATGCGCAAGTAAAAGGTATGGCCTTGCTAGGTTATCTTTTTACCAGTCTCAAGGTAGTTGTTGGGAGACCGGGTTATAGGATAGATAACTGCACTATCAAGAGAGGCTTTCGGTTGGGTAACTTGATCACATCGTCATAGGGAGCTCAATATTTTGCATACTTTGCATCTTCCTATTTTTTTGCTTCTTGGTGTTTCTCCATGTGAGGTTCTTGAGCTTTTTGCTAGCTCTTTAACAAGCCCAAGTTCATCGAAAACGGATTCGTATGCATCTTCTATGGCATTTTCGAATTTGAAGGTTTTATCGGTTCTTATTTAGGGAGGCTTCTTACCTTTATACATTTGATTGTATCCTCCTTTGTTGGGATATGATGTTTCTCTGCACAATATATTAGAGCTTGTTGTCCTCGTCAAAACAAGCCCAAGATCATCGAAATTGGAGTCTGTATGCAAAAGTTGTTGCATTTTTCGTAAAGTCAGTTTCATCCCGGTTGTGGATCCGGTCCAATCAGCTCCTAGACCGGGTGGTCCGGCGCCAGCACCAGAAAACCGAGATTCAATCGATATTCAACCGAGATTGTCAGTTTTCTTATACCGAGTCTATATGAGTTGATATACAGTGTTGTTCCGGTTGTAGGTCGGTCCACCGGCCTAGGGACCGAGTTTTCTAGTCCCGGGGCCGGTCCAACCGACTTTTAAGCGAGATTCGCACAGTTTTCTCCCAACGGTCATATTTGCTTTTCCCTATAAAAGGGGGTTCTTCCCCCAATGTTTTTGAGTGTTCTTAACCACGAAATTGACATCTATTTTTGAACCTCTTGATCTTGCTTCCTCCCCCTTCCCTCCTATGATTCTTGCATCTTTTTTAGGGCTTCGGAAGAGGAGATCTAGATCTACAATCCCCACCAATTAATTCCTCCTCAAAGTGAGCGGAACCCATTGGATCTAGATCTTGGAGTCATTTGTTGATTTCCACCATTGTTCTTCCTCTCTAATTCCTCCCTAGCACTTGTTGCTTTGGTGGGATTTGATAGTGAAGGATTTGAGCACCCTTGATGTTCTTGCTTTGCATTCTTGCATAAGTGCGGAGCTCTCCATTACGATTTGTTCGAGTGAGAGACCGTGAGCTTGTTACTCTTGGAGGGTGACCTCCTAGTTGGCTTGGCGGTTGGTGCCGCGGTGTCCTCTTCGTGGAAGATTGTGAAGAGACCCGGACTTCTCCTTTGTGGAGCTTGTGAAGTGGTTGTGGAGCTTGCCATCTCCGGACTGGAGGAAAAGCTAGCCATAAGAAAAGGGCCTATTCCTTCGTGGGATAGACTCGGAGAACAAGGTGAGCCTTCATGGCGTTGGGAAATCCTTCGTGGAATCTCACACCTCTCCAACGTGACGTACCTTACTTGTAAAGGAACACGGGAATACATATTTATCTCCGCGCGCCTCGGTTATCTCTATGCCCGAGCTTACTTTCCTTGTGATAGCCATCGAGGTTGAAGTAATTATATCTTGCTTATCACTTGTGATATATTTATCTTGTGTTATCTTGCTTATCTTAACTTGTTGTTGGTGCACTTAGTTGAGCCTAGAGTATTTAGGTTTTGTGCTTGTAAAATAAACATTAGTTTAATTCTGCATTCCATCAAGCCAAAACCATAATAGTTTTGAAATTTCCTATTCACCCCCCTCTAGACGACATCTCTATCCTTTCAAAAACGGTTCCTTCATTGTCTTGGAAATTCATATTTGCAAATATATACTCCCTCCGACCCATATTAGTTGACTCAGATTCATCTAGATACGAATGTATCTGGTCAAGTTTTAGTGCTAGATACAACCGTATCTAGATAAATTGGAGTCAACTAATATGGGTCAGAGGGAGTAGTTTTTTATGAATTGGGAGTATGACCCCGACATCTGCATCATGGTGATGTACACAGACTTTTATTACATAGTCCAGAAAGTTTCAGTACGTTACAATCAAGGATCACAAAGGATCGAAACATGAATCAACCATGTAAAAAATAGAATCATAAAAAGTTTAAACATCTTGGAGTCTGCTAGTGCGACGCCACCCAAAGGACATGTAGTAGAAGTCCTGCGCAACCTGTAGAAAACGGTTGTACCTAGCCACCATACTCTCGTGTTGGTCCTCCCGAAGCAAATTGGACCATAGTTGGATCCAGTGGATAGCCAACCGAATAATCTGCAACAAATTGTTGAAGCTTTCCTGTTAAAAATCATATCATTTCAGCAATTCCAAATACATAAAGCTGATACCCCAATGTGTATGCAAGATTTATCTCCTTTATCCATTCCATTCAACAAATTTCCAAACATATTAGAAATACTAGTTAGAGGTGGAATATTTTTTTAGCACATATAGTAGGGAGAATCCCTATTGTGCCATTTTTCATTAATAAAGCCGAGGTGGCTGATATTTATAGATTTATTATTACATCAGGAGAAGAGATTAACAATGTGTCTAGCCATTGTATCATCCCTTCTCTAAGACTTGGTTTTGCCCTATGCATAATCAGAGAGAACGATTCCTTGAACATGAATAGACATCTGTTTTGGCTGATATTTTCCTGGTCAAATATTATTCTGTTTCTATGATTCCATATACTCTAGCATCCTACTATTACAATTTCTCTAAAACAAATGGAGTTTTGTCTTTGCTTCCCTTCTAGCAACATATCAACAATAGGTAGTCATGTATCCCATTCAAGGTTCATTTTCCACCATAGGTTCTGACTGAATTCACATTCGAAGAATAGGTGCGTGAGGCTCTCAGTCTGAAATATTTGACCATCATCATAGAATACACAACTGATGTCTTACACATAGAAATTTTTGTTTAGCATCATCTCTTTCGTGTTGAGCCTGTCTAATAGTAGAAGCCAGAACAAAAACTTTTGCTTAGATAGATAGCAAGATTTCCATATACATTTAAATGGGGAGGGTGCTTCTGGTGGATCCAAGATGGCCTCATATAAATTTTTGGTAGAATATGTATCACCCCATGGGAAAGTCCACTTGTCTCTATCATTCTGGCTAGTCATGTTCTGAATAATATCATACAACTCATTGTACTATTGCAACACAATGTCAGATAGAGGCCAATGAAATAAGTCCATAGGATCAATAGTGATCTGTTGGGCAGCATTCTGTAGCGTAATTTCTTGGTTTTTGGCAAATGAGTGCAGTTTTGGGAATTTATTTTGAAAGGTGGTATCCTTCCACCTATCTTTCCAAAGAAGAAAGGAGCTTCCATTTCCTGCCAGGCAAGTAGAATGTTGTTTAAAAGTGTCAATGAGTGCTGAGCAGTCCTTCCACCAAAATGAGCCTTTGGCAGATCGACCCTGAGGTAGTTTTACATACTTGTAGTGTGCTTCCCATATGAGCTGGACCCATGGGATGTATTTATTATTGAAGAATTTGAATAGGAACTTAATAATGAGTGCTTGATTTTGAATCCTTAAGTTAAGCACTCCTAGTCCCCCATTCTTTTTGGGAAGGCAGACGGTTTCCCATTTTGCTGGACATTTCCCACTCTTCTGAATATCCTTATTGTTCCAGAGGAAGATCCTGCATGATTTTTCCACATGATCTGTGATTATCAAATGTACCATAAGAGTACTCATAGCAAAGATAGGCATAGCAGAAATTGTGGATTTGATGAGCATTAATCTGCTAGAGTAAGATAATAAGTTAGCTAGTCCAGACAACCTCTTGTCAACTCTTTCCACGATGTAGAGCATGTCTTCAATTTTGGGTTTAGTCGTCCCCAAAGGCAAACCTAGATAGGTAAAAGACATACTCTTAGTTCTGCAGTTAATGCAGTTAGCAAGCTCCTGACATCTTTCATTTGATATATTGATAGGGGCCATAGAGGTTTTGTGGAAGTTCACTCTCAGTCCAGTAGAGTTTGAGAATTTGTCCAGAATATCCTTTAATTTGATGAGTTGATCTTGATCAGCTGAGAAGATGATAAGTGTGTCATCTGCATATTGCAATATTGGATAATCTTGCCCATATGATCTATCTAGTGGAATTCTAATTTCACCATCTGTTCAGGCTTTGTTTATAGCAATTTGAAGGAGCTCTGAAACCACAACAAATAGGATGGGAGATAATGGGTCCCCCTGCCTAACTCCTCTCAAACATTTTATGGTTTTTACAGGTACTCCATTAAGGATGATAGAGGTGGTAGCACTGTGAAGGATGGATGAGATCCATGAGATAAATTTGTCACCAAATCCAAAGTGCTTCAGCATGGCAATAATGGCATTGTGTTCCACTCTGTCAAAGGCTTTTTCAAAGTCAATTTTGAGGACTACCACTTCTTTTTTGGATTTATGGCAAATGTCAAGATATTCAAAGGCCCAAGCAAGGCAGTCCTGGATGTTCCTGGTCTTAATAAAGCCATACTGATTTTTATGGATCAAAGGAATGATGATTTTTTGGAGTCTGTTTGCAATGAGTTTAGTGATAATCTTTAAAGCTGAACTGACCAGTGATATAGGCCTGAAATCTGAGCAGGTTGATGGACCATCCATTTTTGGGATAAGAGCAATATAGGAAGTATTAATACTCTGGATATTCAGGTTTCCTTCATGGAAGGCAGAGCATAAATGGTAGAATTGTTGTTTGATAGTTTCCCAATTCTTTTTGATAAAATGTCCATTGAAACCATCTGGTCCTGGAGACTTGTTATTTGGCAAACATTTGATTACATCATTGATTTCCTCATGAGAAAAAGGGGCCTCCAATTCTAGCAAATTCATATTCTGAACACTGGTGTTGAGCTAAAATAACATGTCAAGGTTTTTAGTTTTCCCAAGTCTATCTTTGAATGATTGCCATAGAACAACAGCCTTCTGATTATGATCAGTGACAATCCTTCCATCTTCAGTTGTTAGACTGGCAATATAATTATTTCTATAGTTTCTGGTAGCAACTGCATGAAAAAACTTGGTGTTCTCATCCCCAAGTTTTGCCCATTTTATCTTTGCTCTATTTTTCCAATATTTTCTTTTGGCCTCCAATAAATTCATAATGTGCTCCTTGAATATTTTCTTGAACCTCCTCTCAATAATAGATAGTTGCCTTTGTTCTTCAAGCCCATCCATGAAAGTAGCCACATAGCAACAATTATCAATGAGTTTCCCCAGTTGTGATAGATTCCTGCTCCATTTTTTCAGGGCATGCCTAAGGTTACTAAGTCTAGCAGTGATGTTCTGAGCAGCATTTTTATATACTCCTCTGTTGAACCAATTGGTAGTCACAACATCACGAAAACCATCAAAATCCATCCAGAAGTCCTCAAATCTAAATATATTGCTTTTAGGAATAGAGCTGCCAACTTTGATCTGAATTGGAATATGGTCTGAAGTTAGATGTGACAGAGGTGTGGCCATTGTGTCAGGGTATGTAGTGGTCCACTCAGTCGAAGTGAATATCCTGTCTAGTCTCTCTAACAGTGGATCTTGCTGCATATTGCTCCATGAGAAGGATCTGCCTTTCAAGGGGATTTCTTCGAGGTTAAGATGTTGGATAATATTGTTGAAAAGTAACATATTGTTGTTGTCCCCTCCTGGCATATTCCTGTTATTGGGGCTTCTAATAAGATTGAAGTCACCAATAATCATCCAATATTCATAATCATCATGATTGAGAGAAAGGAGCCAGTTGGTAAATTGTCCCCTACCATCAGTGGTTGTGGGCCCATAGACTGTAACACCCTCGCCTGATAAGGCTGAGTTCATGTGTATAGTGCCAATCCCTGGATCGGTTCACTGGCACACACGGTACAAAATGATACCAAATATAACTGTGCATCATAAATACAACGAATATGATCCAAAATTTACATTATTTATTCAAGTACACAACGGAAAACGAATACAAGGTAGATCTCCATCCTTCAAATGTGCCACAGGCGAACAATCGTTGAGTGGAGTCTCGCGACCTATAACGATCTCTTAGAAACGATATAACCTACAACATGAAACATTGCAGCCACGAATGGTCAATACTTTGAATGTATTGGCAAGTAGAACTAATGAGTACAAATGATCTATCAACTACATGCATATTTGGTTAGGTGGAGTTCAGGCTCATTTGCTAAAAGCAATACAATTTTTCCCTACTTTCAAAATACTTTTATTTCTTCAAAAACAATCTTCTAAGGACATACCAGCATAAACCCATGTAGAAACAAGACAGTTCAGCTTTCGTATGCTCCTAAACCCATGTTCACCTATCAAGTTTTAGTAATTAAGAAATTGGGATGAGTGAGATCTTCCAAACAGTTCCAGGCCCAGTTGCTCATAGTTGTCCATAACTGGGGACACGGGTAAGTACTTAGTTTAGACACCCTGCAGGGGTTGTACACTTTACCCACACGACCCAGTAAACCCGCTCTTACCACTACACTCATTTTGTGCCATGGTAGGGAGAAAACCAAGACGAAACCTTTCAGAAGCAGAACCCTGAGCCCTCAGGACGGACCCATACCAACCTACATCCCCTACATCTGCTAGTCACGTCGGGTCAGGTTCCTACAACCTACTTAGTCAAGACAAATAATGACATGCGGCTGTACTGGAAGCTACTATACAAGAAACCTGTCCAATCTCTGAAGCCTAGGTGTGCTTTCCGCAATAAACCATCCAAAAACATCAATCCATCACACCCAGGAGATTCATTAAATTCCAGTTGTTTTCATTATAACAAAACATAACTTTTCCATAACATAATCAATCATGAATTCATTTTTGCGCATCTAATAAGCATGGCTAAGCAACTACAATACGATGGCTCAAAGGAATCAAGTCATGGATATATGGCAATCATGCCTGGGTGTCATAGAATAGCATAGTAGTAAAAACACCTACACATGCATCACTACTAAAAATCATACTATATGCATAGGAAAATAATATGACATTTATGATAGCTCTACTTGCCTTTGTTGTAGAAGATGTAGTCGATCAAATAATCCTCACAATAGAGAAGATTGCACTCGTCACAATCACAAATGTTGCACTCCTCCCAATCTATCGATCAAACAATTGCATACAACATAAACAATAGCACATAGAGATCAAACAAATGCAACAAATGCATGCATGACAATTTAATAAGTCACAATGTTTGTTACTTTAGTTCTCTAAACAATACTAAAGTATATGATGCATGCAAGAGACCAATTAATGCAATGGAGTACTTGTTATTAATAATTACTTGCCAATATAGGATTTTTAATAGTTCTGTTGTAACGCCTGTTATAACTGTCGAATTAAACTTGTTTCTTGGGTTTACTGGATAGAGGACGTTAATACGAACCAGTAGGTGTTGGATTTACCCTAATCGGAGTTATAGATCTTTTTAAATAATTGAAATACTACAGAATGTATTATAATGCTCCTAACATTATACGTACTGTACACCTATAATTTTAATTCAGAAACTGGTTCTACTCTTTCTTGTGATTCTAGGGACATATTATTTGCAATTTTCTAAATAGTATTTATTTTCTTATGAATTTATTACTCTAAATAAGCCATTAAACCATTTATTTAATTACTGCAAAATCTTACAGTATTTGCCTGAACCATTTGCATATTGATGATCTACATGGAACCAGATTTCCATCGGTATATCATTCATATTTTTGTGATATGCAAATAATTTACTATGAATTTAATGATTTCTAAAGCCGTTAAAACTAATTAAATTGCTACAGGGTAAATATTCTGCAAAAGCTGGATCCAACCAGATATTATTAATCTACATTATATTAGCTTCAATTTGATATATTGTTCATATTTTTCAGAGTTATAGATAATTTTCTATGAATTTATTAATCTAAAATACAATTAAAACTAATTACATCAATTTTATATATTATACGCAATTTTGGACGTGGTATGAATTTCTAATGAATTTTACAAGTTAGATCTATAATGTGCAATTATAAATTCGAATGGAATATTCGAGAGAATATTCGCTTCTTTAGACAGTTGACTTTGTATCTTGTTGGGACTAAATCTTTGACACATTGTGACGTGGTGTTGATGAGGAAGCTGACCAGGATGACGATGTGGCACGTACCGGTTTTATTGGATCTTGACCGTCGGCATAGGATCCGGTGGCTAGAAGAAGAGATCGACCCGATTTTGGCTTAGAATAGACAAGAAATAGATCTGTGTTAGAGAGACAAATCCGTAGGTCAAACTAAAAAACTTAGAAAATGAAAGTTGTGGGGAATTATTAGTCCTACCTTCTCACCAAAGGAATTTGTATTTGAAGAAACGAGCGCGAGTACATCTTGGATTTACACCGTCATATCTGAAATATTGCGGCGCGAAATTCTCCGGATGTGGTGGATGAAAAGAGGTGAGGTTTGTCGGGACTGAAAGATTTCGACGAGATCTACAACTTTCGTTTTTGACCGAAGGCAAACAACGAAGTCTAGATGGGTGAATAAACGAAATAAGATTCGGACATGTGTAGATTCGGGATTTCGAGAAGGGAAACTCATACAGCTGTGGCTCCACGAGTTTATATGGAGATTTAGGATGGTGTAGAGATAGGTCTTGGAGTAGGAACAAGTAGAAACAAACGGAAGTCGATTCATAGTTGTAGATAAAAAGTTATAAGAGTTTGAATAGAGATAGGTTTGACAAAAACTATTTTGCACACTTTTTAAAGAAGACCTGGGATCGATCCGTAGGTGCGTGGCTGGTTGGGTCTGGTCGGCTGGCTAGCTGGGCCGGCCCGTTAGTTTTTTTTCCTTTTTTCTTTTTTTTCCTTTTTCTTTATTTATTTGTTTCCCTCATATCTTTTGCATACGAACTCCAAATGACATGATTCTTATTTCTAAAATTTTCTAAAATCGAATAGATCATTGTAGGATCATATTTGTAATCTTTTTACTAGTTTGTAAGTAGTGGATTTATATATCCTTGTATAAGTCATTTTATTTATGTCTTTATTTGTTTGTACTTATTCCATAACTTTTTCATAATAGCTCCAAATGAGCTCAATTTTCTTTCTAAAATTTTGTAATATTTATTAGATATTTTTAGGCTATAATTTAGCAATAATCGCTACCTTAGCAACAGTGGGTTTTTATAAAGCCAATTTAATTCCCTTTAGGAACAAAGTGGCATATACTATTTAGGGTTTTAGTACTTTATTTATATTTAGGGATTTTTCTTGATGCAAATATGCAATGCAATGCTGATGAATATCATGCGAATGCAAAAAAATTCTAGTCCCAATTTCTAAATTTTTTGGATGTGACATAGACATTAGTGATAACCCATTTATCATTGTTGATATTACATGTAAATTCCACTGAAACCTCAAATTGAGCACCAATCCAGATAATAATTAACCCTCCTAAGTTGCCAATGGATGGCACATAAGCAAATTTGTTGAATTTCCTTGTGCATAATTTTCTAAGATATGCCTGATAAAACTGCTCTCTTTTTGTCTCATTTAGACATATGATGCTGCAATTACTTTCCTCAATTTTCCTGAATAAGTCATCCCATCTGATTTGGTACTTAATCCCTCTCACATTCCAATCTAAGATCGCGGTGACCCAGCATACCACTCCATGATGTAGTACACTATAGTCGTTGATATAACACCAATGAAACACCGTTCGCTAGTATTACATCCCTCAGAGTGGTACAACAGGAACACAGCAGGTCCAAGACATGACTATAGGTTACAACTCAACTCTTTACACAACATCTAGAGAACACTTTAGGTTAAAGAGAGAGAAAGAAATTTCTTACAAACAAGAATCAGAAACAAACAACTCAAAAACTATCATACTATTAAGACTAGTATTTTAACTAATGGTCTGGCATTGCTGCTATTGCAATACGCTACAGAAATAGGTTCTATGGCTAGAGATTATATTCCTATCTAATTAGTAACTTCGTCTTCACTTGAGTTGATGTATATGTTGACTTTCTTGACTTCATTTAACAGATTTAGCTTTTGATGATGATTTCTGGAGCATAACTTGATGTAGACATCGTCTTAATGGCTTCATAATCTAGCAAGGGTTAAGAAGATACGTTGAGTACGAGCGTACTCAGCAAGTCCACTAGAAAAGGAGTGTATGATGCACTATACCTACAGCCACATACCATAGGTCATAGGCAATGCAAGTTTTTGTAAACATTTCTTCAAAGGTTGATTTTATTCTGAAAAGCTATGTCTGTCAGCCTTCACGGGTTTGCCAGAACTTTCATCGAGTTCCTTTCCCGCCGCGTTCGTAGCTCCTTCCCAGAACAGGGAGTAACAAGTTACAATTCTTACACTCTGCAGAGGTGCGTCACTTTACCCATGAGAGATCTTAGCTTTGTTGCACATCCGAGTTGCATTCTCGTCCACACTTGATTGGTGTGGGGCCCAGACTAAGATCCAAGCCAATCACTGTCCTTCTCCGCGACCCTGCATACACCGCAATTGTTGTATGCCCAAACTCAAGGTAGACTTTTCCCCGTATAAAACGACTATACCTTAGTTGGTTACACACAACAACCATTAACACTAGAAATCTGTCTTTTGTAGGCCCAGATCCACGGTAGACCTTTCCCCGTATAAAATGGCTATACCCATGATCTGCAACTTACAAATGCCCAGAACAATGTCCAATGCATACGAAAGGGAGCCGATCCAGCTGAATTCTCCGCCCCATTCCAAACCTCATGGTTAACGCATAATATACGATGCAAGAATCACTAGCGACATTGGTTATTAAGTCCTAGATGATATACTTCTGAGTAGTGGTATTCCAACTACCAGGTTTAATAGATTAGCTGATCACCCTAGATCAGTAACCAATAGTTCACATTATTATCAAAAATAGTGTTTTCTGACCTTTTTGAAATGCAGGTGATGACAACACTGGATTTGCAAAATACTTTGCAGAAAATAATCAAAGGACATGAGAGAGTGTGAACTTGCCTTTTGTGATTGCAATATTATGCACTCATGGTCTTCGAGACAATATAAGATCCAATATCTGAAATCAGCATCATTGGCCCAGTAAGGACTAATGTTTAAAGAAACAATATGCAATTATGCATAAGTAATGTTATGCATTTTGTAAAACTCCTAAAGTACGTCCCCAATATTTTGAGTGAAGTGAATTTAGGTGATTCTTTTAAGATTTGATTTATCTTCAAGATTTATTTTACAAGTATTAGCATTTATAAAGAACTTAAGTGTCAACAATCCTAAATATACAAGTAAAGTATAAAGTAATGTGATTATGATTAATTTTAGTCTGATGGCTTTGATAATAGTCCTTGGGTTGAGTTGTTAATAGTTAAAGGAACTATTATAGAGTTTTTGTTTGAAGTGGCAGAAAGAATAACATTTGAAGAAAAGATTTCTTTTCTAAGATTTAAACAATCTTTATTGTTAATAGAATGTGATCAATGCCTTTTGGTGTTTGATTGATTAGTTTGGACTTGAGATGTTTTAATTGAAATAGATCAAAGTTAACTATAAAAACATAAGTAGTTTATTAGACATGATGATTATAAACTTTGAGACTAAAGATAACTTTAAAAGGGTAAATAAACTTAAGGTGTAATTTGTTTTTAATTATTCTCAAGTTTTGAATTTATGATAAGTATGACTAAGATGTGGAATTATTCACTTTACATTTACGTGAATTCTTAGGTTAAATTTGCTTTGCTATTATGAAAAAACATGCAACTATTTAATGAAAGCATAATTTGGATGATGTTGTTAATGTGTTAGATTTAAAGTCATGTTAACTATTATTTAGATGTTAAGATCATTCCTTCTTAATATTAGTGAATGATGTATAAAATTATTTTAAAGATTGTGGTTTGGAATTTTGATTTAGGGTTTAAAAGAGTATTATTAAGTTAATAATTTACACTTAAGTATTATCATAAATCTTAGTTATGGTTTAGAATTTTGGTAATTAGATTTTTATAAAGTTTTAATATGTCTAAAAAATAACATTTAAAAGAATGTTTCTAAAGAATTTTTAAAATAAGTTATAGATAAGGATTTATTATTTTAAAATATTAAAAACCTTTCTAATAATATATTTAATATTTTTCTAGTGTAACATATTTACTTAGGACTTTAAAAATGATTTTTATTTATTTTTAAGTATTATTTTTATGTTTATAAAATTCCATAAAGGATTAAATGTATTTAAATATTTACTTAAAATTGTATTTATAAAAGATTTAAGATAGTATTTTTATAAAATAGTAGATTTATTTTTTATATACAAAATGATTTTCTATTAAATTTTTAGTATATTTTATTATATTGTTATAATTTATTAAGAACTCTAATGGCTTTAATATTTAGTGGTAGTTTTTTTAATGCAAACAAGTGGTTATATATTGTTCTTAGATAGATCTCATTTGTGATAATTTAGATATATTATATATATGTATTATGATTTTTCTATAATTTTCTAGAGCTTTAACTGTCACAAGGGCATTTTGGTAATATTTATTTTATTCTTGAGTTGATTTTTCTTTTTCTCTTTGAAAACCAGGCTCAAAGGATCCAGCTAGAGCCTGTTTGGGTAGCCGCCTCGGACGGCTCGACCCAGCTAGGACAGGCTTGGTGGATAACTCTACCCCGACCCATCTCTCCCTCATGCGATAACCACGCCAACATGCCTCGCTCCTCCTGGCCGCTTGTGATGCCGCACTGCTGCCAGCGCCGCCGCCTGCCTCATCGGCTATCA